>OY751321.1:20390876-21082802 GCA_963564615.1 Rhorus exstirpatorius
CTTTTTCGTAAACATTTTTCGATGTAATTGATCCCTGGGGAAATATTTTTGATTATTGTTAGTAATAGGTGTTGTATATTCGTGTGAATAAATTATACATACATAATTTATTATTGTCGTATGATAATATATTGAATACCTATTTTTCATTTTCATGTTGAAAATAGCTGTTGCTAAATTATTTAATTTCTTGATTATAAATCGTTATCATATTGTTAATGCTCGCATGCTTTTAGGAAAAAAATTCATTGGGATCAATTGACATGGGAATGAATTTTCATGGGATTATTTGTCCCAGAGCATTTGTCATTGACCCCATCCATATATAATCACCTCACAAATATATGTCTTATGAGGCTTCTATAAGGCTAGATTACTCGTATTATGACATTAAGTTTGCAGTTACTGGACAATTTTTTTTTTTTCCAAAATGATACAGCGGAAAAAGTTTTCCCATTCTCTTAATCCCATTTCTTCTATGATTCAACTTTATGGTCGCGTATTTCAGCATCCATGTGGACAGACAATGGTTCTAAATTCATTAAAAAAAAAAATCATTAAGCTTTACTTCCAGCACTTTTAGGACAAACAGGAAGAAACGACGCATAACCTGAAATTCTAAACTAACATCATTAAGTTCTTCGCTTAGCTACGCGGTAAAACCTTATATGGACTCACCGATGAGAGGCTTTTTCCACGAGTTTTATCACTCGGCGCACCCGTGGAATCTCTTGGCACACGCCGAATGGATTGCCGTTTCACGCGACGAGATGTGCACCAATTAGATGGTGCACCGGGTACATGCACTGTGCTCGATTTTATATATCTCGTATAAATATGTGTGTGTGTGTGTGTGTGTGTGTGTGTGTGTGTGTGTTGAGGATACTGCAAGAAAATAGAGAGAAAGAACGAACAAGATCTCGCGCTCCCGTGACCCCATGTCGTCGTACAATCTCGAAGCACCTTTCTCCAGGGGACCCTTTGAAATTATACGTCCAATGATCTTTTTTGCTACCTCATAGAGAAAGCTTTGGCTTCGTGAAATTGAATCGGTGATTGAAATTTTGAGACTTTTCAAAATTCACAAATTTCTTATGATTTCAGAACGTAACTTAACCGAGATTCCGAATAATTGATTCATTTTTGAGAAATGAAACAAAAAATGGGAATTATCACTGCAACAGCTTGACGAAAAATTTATATTTAAATTATAGGATATTAAGCGCAGTTACTCGGTAAATCTCGTTCACTAATCTTCGAATATTCATCTATTTCTCGCTAGGCATCGAGAGTTAGGATTTTCTCTCTCTCTCTCTCTCTCTCTCTCTCTCTCTCCCACCGAGTCAGGCCAACGGCCCGACGTTATACTAGACGTAATAACGTGGGTGATTCGCCGTGTATGCTCTCTTGCCAAGCCGGTCTCGTGCCGCTCGATCAAGATTCATTCGCGGTGCATCGATCCCAGATTCATGCCTGCCTCTTTCTCTCTTTCTCTTTCTCCCGCCTCAATATACGGCAAACGTATAATTAACTGGAGATATTAACCGCTGATATCGCACTCAGCTGAGATGCTCCTGTTACGTGATCGTTTCTCCGTTCTCGATTCCTAGGTAAAATCGACTCGATCGGATAGTTAAAAAATAAATAAAATTAAGAATAAAAATAATTACTCATGAAAAAAAAGAAGAGATATCAGTATTAAGGTAATATACCGATTCACTGAGACCAATATATACATAGATTTATTTATTTATTTTAGATTTATACATTATTATACCCGGGTAGAAATTGTTTAGATCTGCCTAGTCATTTTTTAGATTAAATTTAATCTACGTAGATCTTGATCTCCGCATATATAACGGTAGATTTACGTACATTCGAGCCGACCCAATATTATGCTCGAACACTTCAGCTTATTAGATGTCCGTTTATCTACTTAGATCTGAGTATATATAACGGAGGTCTAGACAAGTCTAATTGATCTATGCAACATATGAAATTGATCTATGCAAATCTAAAAAATAACTGCGTAGATCGAAATTTTATCTACGTCGAACTGAACTATTTTTTCTCGAGTATTCATTTTATTTTCGAGACTTTTATTCCGGATTTTTCAAATTCTTTGAGAAAGTAGAAAAATAATCATACTTGCAAAAAAAAAACGTTGACCGTGTGCGTGCTCATTTTGACAAACGTGAAAAATCACATCTCTATGTATGGCTCAAAAACGTTTTCAATAATTTCTCGAATTAAATTTGTTCCATTCTTGTAAATTGTTGCTTAGACGAGAAAAGCAGTGATAGATCTTTTTCTTCTTAGGATCAATGTTGAATTAGATGCGCTTACTGTGATTTCCTTAAGTATTAAAATTTATCAAATGATTCTGGCAACAGTAATGTGCGTAAACGTTGACGAATCGTGCGAGATTCGATAGAGCTTCGCGATTTTTGAATTTTTTAAAAATTTTAAATTCAAGCAGATTATGAGACCAAAGAGAAGTGAAATAACGTGCAAATAAAAGTTTCAACTCACGCAAATAAAAATTTCAAATTTTATCTGGGATTTTACTGTCATTTAAATTTAATAAAGTACAAAAATTCTATTTTTTAACTATACATCCAAGAATTGAATTTTGAATTTTCAAGCTAAATTCAGTTTTTCTTTATTCCTTATTCGACCCTTAATTCATCTATTATCACAAATCTTACTCACCCGCACATGTTTATTGTTTTTTTAAATTCACAATCAATTTACCTGAAAATTCTACAATATTTTTCCCATGTAATCTTTGCAATCTTATCGGAGTCGGATGAAGTTTGTTCAATTCGTATAAATTCAATTCAAGTCCAAGAAATTCACTTTAATTAGTGCATAACTGCAAAGTGATCGCGTTATCAGTTCCGGGACATTGCTCGTAGCTTCTTTATAAGTGAATATTTTTAAACAAAACGATTACTAAATGTTCTTCGAATGTGATATTTTCAGATATTTAAATTCCCAAAAAATCAAAACATAAAAAATACTCAAAACGTCAAATCTCTTTCGATAAAGTCTGTAGGTACAAAAACTTAAAGTTGCCACCATATCCTTCCCTTGACATGACTAGATGGAGTGCTCGATACATTCTACGAGGGCTGACTATACGAAACAGGAGCTGCCATAAATCATACAATTTGACTTCTCTCTTTCTCTTTCTCTCCCTCTCTCTCACACTATTTCTTTCTCTCTCTGTACTTTAACTCTTATATAGCGTATGCGCATGTAGCGGTGGCTTTCGTTACTGCGAAATTCTACAATGCACGTGTGTACAACAGCTCTGAGTCCGTAGCGAAGTTATTCCCTTGGGATACCGATAAAAGAGAGAGATAGAGAGATACCTCGACACTAGAATATCTGGCGATGTCGAGTATAGGGGCACACGCCGGGAATCATAAATGTTCGCGTTAACGTTCATATAAACGGACCGGATGGGGATCTATGGGTTCATAAATGAAGTTATATACACAGCAGGTCCAGGCCAAGATCTCTGTACCAGCCATGCATCGAATCGCGGAAGAAGATCTCTCTCCCTCTCTCTCTCTTTCTCTCCTTCTCTTTCTCTCTGGCTTCTATATCTTCCTGTAACTCTAGAGTTCTCGATCTATTGGGATGCTGGGGCATCGTATGTCTCTCGCAAGCTACACAGTCCAAACGGTAATACCTTTTCTATCTTTGTTATAACTCTCACCATGAAGCATTACACTCCGAGTATATTAAATATTATATATATATCCCCATGAGATGCAGCTTACTTTCTTGCTCTCCATGATACACACACACACACAGACACACACAAATATATATATATATATATATTCGTCTCTGTAAATATATTATACCTCAGGGACAAAAATTGATATAGAAATGTGCCAACTCTGCGAGCCAGTTTTCCTCTCGTAACTCCAAATGGATTTGAGAGATCCTCCCGATACGACGTAGTACGAGGTACGAGGGGGAAGGAAAAAAAAGTAGTACGAGGTACGAGGGGGAAGGAAAAAAAATAGAGAACGATAGAGAAGATAAAGCAATAAAAACATCTTGGAACGAGAGGATCCATTTCGTTGCATCGATTTCGCTTTATTACTCGCGAGAGAAAATGCATTAAAAACAAAAACAGAAAAAAGCATAAAAGACAAGGCAGGGCTATTAGATTTTTATAGGAGCACGATTCGATGGACATGAGTTCATACGACTCCAACTTCATCTACGTCTGGTCTCTGGGGTTTTGTTCCATAATTTTTTATACTATTCCTCAAACTCCAAGTTGAATTCCTATCAGCGTTATTATCTTTATTGAAAATTAAATTAAAAAAAAAAAAAAATTGGGATGAAATTCGAAATCCGTGTCTATTGAGGTCTATGGCTAAAGACAAAAGCCTTAAAATTGACCTCTTGACAGCATTTTCCCATTTTTCAATTCAGTTTAGTTTCTTTCTATTTCTTCGGATATTTTTACGTCGTAAAAAATCATTATTCGATACAGGATAGCGAATTAAAAATGTAAGCATGGGCTAAAACAATTAAATGAAAAAATTATGGACTGAGTCTAAGATGACGATGATATATGACTGAATTAGCATGAAATGCCTCATATATTTGATATTATACATAACGTGTTCATCACAGAGAAAAGCCACAACTACCTCAGTTCATATGTAAATGCAGATATATTTTGCATTATTACTATTTCCATCATTCCTTTCTGCGCACAGTTGTGTGTGTTATATATGGATATATAATTTACAAATATACTGCATGTATAATATTCGTGTGTACTTTACCGGGGGTGCCCGGAAGGCCTTGAGGTCTACCACAGCATCGACCCATAACGGGCAAAGTGGTTTTCAAGCCACACCAATTCGTCGTTCTTCCTCGTCGTCGTTTCTCGAACTGTACAAAAGCTTTATAATTCATGGACCTTGAGATATTCTGCATATCTACGCGAGCATAAATTTTATTACCGAGAGAGATGGGCGACTTACGAATGAGAAACGAAATTATTCGAGTAAATTGTGATATTAATAATTACTGAAAAGGAAATGATTAGAAAGTTCATACGTTTGTTTTCCTTGTAATAATTTTCTGGTTACTTATTTTGTAATTTTGTCAAAAAATACATTTTTTTTTCCTCGTTTTGATTTTTTCGTAATGATTAGACAATTGAAAGATGAAATTTATAATGAATAATTAACGAAAGATGATGATATGAATCCCCGAAGACGACACAAGTCCGAATCGAGATTATGAAATTTTGACGAAGCATAACTTTGCCCGATTTCAATGGATTTTGAACCTTGAGGAGTATTTCTGAAGTTAAAAATTCCTTAGAAAATAAATAGCCCAAGGAAAAACGATAAGAAATAATATTTACTTTAAGAAAGAATCGTTTTCAAAAAGTGTCGGTTCGCAAAAACCTGGTTCTGTACGATCTTTAAGGGTTGATAATTTTGACAAAAGAATAATAGCTTTTTTTATTCGGATGCTGTGCTCTTGCCTATTACATAGCCTTGAGCTTATAATACGATAAACGATAATATCTCCTTTTTCGTAAAAAATCTGAAACACCTCCTAAATTTGATGAGTTTCGCACGCTTTTTACAAAAAGAAAATCAATTCAATGAACCTCAGAAGGCGAGCGAGAAGGAGAATGTACAGGCAAAAGTGAGGGAAGAGGGTGAACCGTACTCCATTTTTTATGACCTTGACTCTCCCCGACTAAATACACAGTGCAAAAAGCATACATTTATGTATGCTTTTTGCACTGTGTATTTAGTGTATTCTTTCTTGTTATGTGTGCTTACGATGAGAGAGAAAGAGAGAACGAGAGAGGAAGAGAGCTCAAGCGATAGGGCACGCGATCGGGCTTAAAGCTGGGCCAACCACACGAGCAGCTTTTACAAACTTTCATTTGCCTCGCATTAGCATGGAATAAGAGAGCCTGTGCAGCTCTGCATTCCCGCTCACGTTTGCATAGAGTTCGTCGTGACTACGTGATCGCACGTGGAAGCCAAAAATCATTTTTAAGCTCTTGCCAATTAGACAGTATTTCTCATATGTTGGAGTTCCGCCAATTCTTTTTTTTTTTTTTTTGAACTGCCGACTCAAACTTCCCAGGTCAAAAAGACTAGAGTTATGGGTTTCACTGTCATCAGCTGATCGAGACAATTTTCGAGATCGCCAATCGTTCTTTCGTAAATGGCATAAAATCACTTAACCAAACTCGGAGCAACGATTCTGCGTTTTATGATCTGTGTTTGTGGCCATGAATTTTTATGATCGGATGTAATAGCTCGTAGAGATATTAAGATTTTACGAAACCCGGACGTTTGTAATTATCGAAACGATGCAGCTGATCGATTTCTGACTATTTCACGGTGTTTCCTCGCAACTCTCGCTTTAAGACCTGCTGCGTGCGCACCCCTGCAGTGTGTCTACGTTTTTGTTTTGTTTCGTATGCATGAAGTTATTAGGAATTTAAGGGTCACGAGCTACAGTTAACAATAAACTCTAAATAGGAAGAAATAAAATAAGAAATTAATTTTCTTCATGATAGTATTGACTGCGAAATAAATGCTAAAAGGATGAAATAATGTATAGCGATAAAACTTGTAGGATATTTGTTATAAATATTGATAAACAATTTTATGAAAGTATTGAAAATAAGTTATTAGATATTATGATAAATATTCTACAAGTTTTATCACCATATTATTACGCAATATTTAATTTTTTTTTTTTTTTCAAATAAACTTTGCAATCGGGAGTTCTTTTTTCTAAAATTCTAGACGATATGAAGGATGCTTTTTTCCAAATTCTTTCTAGTCACTGAATTTCTCAGTGCGACACCACCCGATTTTCATGCAGGGCATATAACCTCGATAAATCCATAAATTATTAAAATTAAATCACAAAACCAAATAAACTTTTTTTTCTGTAAAACAAAACCTCAGCTTTCCAATAAAAGAAAACTATAATCCTTAAATTGTGAGATTTGGTCAGGGTTGTGAAAAGAAGGGCTTACGAAAAAAAAAAAAAAAAACGAAACAAAGAAAATCGGCAGTTTCTCTAGCCTCTGCATTGTTGGTACTCTGGCATTATAAAATCCTGAAATTTTTCTTTTCCTAAAATACAATGACTGCTCTGCGAGGAAGCAAAACACAAAAATTACTCTGCGAAGAAGCAAATGAAAAAATCGTTATATCAAATGGTTTGGGAATTTTAAAAAAATTTTCACAACGATTCTCATTTCCATCGATCTGTAAAATGAGAGCTTTTTTTTCCTCGTTCATTATATCCCCCATTTTTTTCAGTCGTCAATCGGGATTCCCTGTGTCTCGTATACCACGTCACTATGATTACTGGTTACTCGGTTGTACTTTTCTACTGGAAACAGCAAAGTACTCTTACTGCAGTGTGGTTACTTCACTATACATGTAATATTATCCATATGTGGTATATCTACTGGTTTTATACGAATATATATATATATATATATATATACGTATTTGTACGCGTGCGTGCTGCCGTTCGTTGAAGTCTCGCGACGTGTAAAAAAGTACACTGTCTATGTGTATCTACCTACATGAGGGTAATACACACGTATACATACATATATACATATACCTCAGCGATTTGCGAATCGTCCGAGCATTCACCTTCGATTTCCCGTTACTCACGTCCTATGGGGACCGTCTTCCTCGGCAAGCAGCAGCGCGGCAGCTCTCTCGACCATACGCTCTTCTACACTTATATAGTTACTCGATAGGCTCGCTCTGCTACGGATCGAAGAGCTTCTAATTTTGTTGCAGACGAGGCTGCGACCAAGACTTTGCGTAAAATTGTCTACTCTGATATTAAAACAATTGTAGAGTTAGAAAAAATATATATATTCACATGTAAAAATTATTATTATTCATGATGGATTATTTCAAATACAGCGTTATCATGGGACCTATTTTTTTATTTTATTTTTTTTTATTGATATTGTCGATCACAACAGGAGGACAATTTAATTTCTTGACTGAGATTTTCGAAAGATTTTTCACAGTTTTTTTTTTTCAATGAACAACTATAAATTGACATGGGCTTGGATCGTATTTTACCAAAACATAATTAGTTTGATTATTTTTAATCGAGCTACAAATTAATTATTTATGCAATCGGTTTGAATTAATTATTTATCCAATCGATTGCACATATTGAAAAAAAAAAACCACGGATCAAAATTTATCGATGAGAATCCGATGGCTCTAGACAAACCTACAGCTTCTCTCTGATGAGTATAATTGACCCCCTAGCTCTTCGCATCTATTTTTTTGACCTTTCCACCGTCAGACAGCACATGTTCTGTCAGACTGACGGTTTTTTGCTGCTCTATCACTTTTCAACCGTTTCGCATTTTCCGGTTCAATTAAAGCGAAATCGAAACGTCAGACCTCTGACTAGCAACAATAAATTGTAGAACGATTGAAAAAAAATATTTTTTTCGAAATTTACATTTGTTAAAAAAAAAAATTTATGATGAAGGACGAGTAAAAAAATTATTGCCAACAATAATGTCTGATTGGACAATTTTTTTCTGTGACGCTCCAAAGTTCATTACATCAATTCCCAGCTTTCATACTAGGTTACATCAACGAATTTGAAATATTTCACAAAATTTCCCAGCAAACAGATAAATGTTGTCCTATTTAATGAGAATTTACATTAATTTGTTAACTCGCTTTGCATTCCCATGTTTAATCTCGTTTCCCATAAGTGTGATCAACGAGACGTTAATGGCAAAACTCTCGCAACTTGTCCGCGAGCATTAACTGAATTCAATACGAGTATTCGAACTCCCACGATCGGCCATTACAAAACTATATGTAGAACGAGGCATATTTCACTAACCACTTTCCTATTCCACGTACAATTTTTTTTTCTGCTTCTCGCACATACAGCTTTGTATATTGGTACACCAGCCTCGAGAGTTCGTATGGTTATAGGATTACTCTCCTATATAAGCGATTCGATTCGATATACGATTCGAAAGCGCGGAGTTCTCCGTGCTCTCCTCTCGTTCTCTCTCTCTCTCTCTTCTTCTTCTTCTTCTTCTACGTATCTCTGTTCTCTCATGTTTCCCTGAACACTCCTGCGGCGACTCGTGACCTGTTCACAGATCCACACATTATTAGCTGTTTCTCTTCCTTTTCTCCTCTATCGCACACATATACCTGTATATATGACTATTTCACTCTCTCTCTCTCTTTCTCTTTGGTATACACGACCGTAGCGGAAGCTGCTTACCGTCTCTCGGTCTCGATCTCCTCGAGGAGGCTTTAATTGGAAAAAGTTTGCCAATTGCACGGCCTCAAGATCGACGAGAAACGACGAGACACACGCGACTGTACCATTGAATTTATAAATCCAGTAGCTTGTATACGATCTCGTCGGATGCCAGCTATATTTTTACAAATTTTACGATTCATAAGAACGTATTAAGAAAAAAAAAAGTGGAGCATAAAAATGAATATGGGATTTGAGAGAATTATATTTCAATCGAGCAGCATTGAGAGTCGATTGTCCAGGAATTTCGAGGGAATGTTTGAGTGACGTCACCAAATCTGTGGTATTCATGAAAAAGTCAGACGCGAAAAGTGGGATTTACCTACTTGCTTGTATAGATTCAACAAGACAGATCCAGGACTCCAGGACCTTAGATCAGAAAATTATGATTGAAATACGTGCAATTTGATTTTTCATAGATCCAGAGCTTGAAAAAGTTTCAGGGACGTTAATCGCTATCGGCGAAAGCTTCAGACTTTTGGTTTCAATGCTCATTCTCATGAAGAGCTCTCGAAGTATCGGAACGGTTGATGCAATCTTTCATCGATGAGAGAAGAATTGCGAACTTCAAGTTTGGTCGTAGCTTTGTTCCTCATCAAGGGTGCATTGAATCAAGAATCTGATGCTTCATGTTATTGGAAAAGATGATCTAAGCACTAAAAACAGCCAGAAGGACTTAATCCTACATTGTGTTTATGGTTATATATTGACAGCTGGTTGATCGAGGCTCGTATGTCCCTAGCATTGATGAGATTTTGGATCAAGAATCGATTATTGCTTGTCCAGATGATCTAAGAATCAGCTAAAAATCAAAGAGACTCAATCCCCAACGTGGAATTTGGCTTATCATGGATTTGACTTCACATGGAAGTCGCGGAGTCTCACGTATTTGGGGCAACGAAGAAGCGATTAAACGGCAAGCCAACGTCTGTATTGAAGTTCCGGATTCAGATTTTTCGCTGGAAATTGCCCCTCAAAGAAGATTTGAAAAGTATATATATATAGGGATATATATATATATAGATAGTCAATGACAATAGTTTGGAAAAAAGTGTTGAAAACATGCATAAAGAGGGATTGAAGTGTGTTGTGTACTACGTCGAATGGTTCATTCTCATTATTGTTCGTGCTCTTTTCACGTCAGCTCACTCCCAGTTTCCTACGTTTTTCCATTAACTGGAATAATTAGCCGGTAGGTCGTTGCACCCAGGCCTGCAATATGCAGTCACTCAGCGGCATTTAACCGCGGTAATACCATAGTGTCCCGCATAGTATTCCTCTTTCCGCGAAGCTATCTTGATATATATATATATGTATTCAATTATTTATTTATACTTATACAACTCTCTAGGACATTGAATTTAAAAAATGAAACTATAAGACGGGGACGACAAGACTAGTATTATAGTGCATCAACGTTGAAAACTCCTACCATCAATGATTCATCGTTGTCGGCAACGTCAAACAGAAGTTGAAATCACTGAATAAGTAAAAGCAATCATCAAGTTCATTGAAAATTTCCTGTGTAAAGAATTCTAATAAATTTTATCCAATTTCCGTTTCAGGATCTTAAATGTCTATTTTAATTTGCCTAGAGGGGATACCCGATTATGATGGAAATTCACAGCGCTGAAGCAAGTGTCTTGAAAAGACTCGGAAGAAGAGACAGTCTCTTATACAGTGTAGTTACGTACTTATTAATGTATATTTGTCTTCTTTCAAGACTTTCATTTAACTGAACTGGATAAATTGTTGCTTAAAGTAACTGGCAGTTACTTTAAACAATATTATACTGGCTCTTTCGCAATTTCAAACCCAATTGAATATTTGCTCTCCAATTTTGTTGGTTTCTAAAATCCTCAGAATTCGATGATGCATCGTTTGAGAATTTTTTTTTCTGCCAAGCTGACAGATCAGCAAGTGTCAAATTGCATGTGACCTTTTGCATCAAAGGCTCGTAAATTCGTTGAAAGGGTGTTAAAACTTGGCGTTATTCACTATATTAATAAACAACTCTGACCCTCGCGGATCGATTGAATCGAGAGTAGGTCAACGGTTGGTTCAGCACTCCGATCCAATCATTCCCAGTTGGATTTGGTTTGGTATTTTCCCAGCAAAAAATTTTCAATTAAACCTAACGAATTGTCGACTGCAGACCAACAAATCTTAAGCATGACTTGCCGAATAATGATTATTATTGTTCATCATGCAATTGGGACCAAACGAGCTTCACGGATAGTCCTGAAATCCAAAGATTCCGATTCAAAAACCCTCTATCGATCGTTGGAATAAAAATAAAGTCCTGGATGAACTTTAATGTGAAAATATCAAAATCACAGTCATATTTTAACGTCCCTGTGAACATATTTACATCAAGGACTTAAATATCCTTTTTCTCATGTATAATATCCACCGTTGCACCCAAGAATTGATTAACGTGAGTCTCGCGATCTTCCGATTAAAAAAAAAGCACAGATTATGAAAACGGATGAAGCGAGTGGAAAAACAACGCCATCGTCTGTGCATATACACGTCTCGTTTTTTTTTGTTTTTTTTTCGTAAGCACAGATGCGATATCATTGCTACGAGCAAAAGGGAAATCCGTACCCCACGCTATGGAGAGCTCGCTTAATTGCTCCCGGGACACAATTAGCCGATTAATTAACGCAATTAAAAGAGTTGCATAATCGTTAATGCATCCCAGGTGGTTGTTTGCGATGGCGGTCGTGGCAATGAACTTGCCTCTGCTGCTCTTGCTGTTCCTCAGACAGGGAGAACCTCCTGGTTTTACCCGGCAAGCCAACTTTTCTCACGCTTGTAGAATCAAAGCTTGTATATCTACGTGTGTGTGTGTATTTGTTTATGTGTGTGTGTGTGCGTGTGGGTCTGTGTGTGTGTGGGTCTGTGTCGGTGGTAGGGAGAGATAGAGAGACGTGATCTTGCTCGCAAGAAAAGGCGGAAAACAGATGAAGCTCCTTGCACTCAGTTTAAAGCGAACATAAGAGCTGCTCTCTCTCTCTCTCGATTTTCCTTGGGATGCGCGTGTGTGTGTACTTTTTTCCTTACTCTCTTCATCCCACGGTGCTTACACGCCGATAAGGATTATTCGATGCGGGATACTCATCATTTCGTTAACGGTACTCTACTACTTAATTGCCTATCTCCTTGCCATTATATCGAAGTAGATCGAGATAATGGAGTTGGTGTATGTGTAACACGAATGATATACCATCTGAATCGTGAAAATCTCTGTTTTTGTTTCGCTATCTTTGTGAATTTTTCTTTTTGTGAAGCATAATAAATAACAATATATGTGGAGGAGAGTGAGGCACAATGTGTCACTCGATTCTTCGAATGAATTATCACTCTTATCAGAACCGTTGAGTAATAAACTTACATCGATAGTCGAGTTTTATAGGCCATCGGACACACACTGCAGCTCCAATCAATTTTGCAGAGAGATCGAAGATATTTGAATAAATTGTTTGAAAAAAAAACTTGCTAAATGGCCAATTGTCAATATTTCGGAATAGGTGAACAAACAAATTTATTGTAAAAATGAATTATTTATTGAAACAGGAATCATAAAACATGGCCATTGAGAACGACGCACGTGTATAGTGCGTCGTTTTATTGAGTTTTGCGTTATCCTGTAAAAATTTTGAGTCAACCGGATAAAAATTTTACTAATTCATTATTTTCTCACTTCGTCCCCAATTAACATCCGTTTCACCATGAAAATACGTGAAAGCCATTTGTTTTCAAAGCCGAGGCATTCGATCTCCCGAGTCTACGAGGGACAAGTAGAAAATGTACGTCATTGTCAGACCAATGGAAAATCCATTTTGCTTATAAAAAAAAAAAACTCGCACCTCATCAATAAATTTAGTTTGCATACGAATAAATGTTGTTTTCGTTGATATAAACTTTTGCATCGATATAAGTTTCGTTTCATTAAAAAAAAAAAGAGTCTTTGCATTTTCCTTGCAAGAGTTTTGCAATGTACAAATGTGTATCACGATACATATTTCGAGAGCCTCGTTCAGTGACCCCTTTATTAAATATGAAAGACTGAGTGAACGAGGCGAGAGATGGATGCGAGCAAAAAAGAAGGATGTAATAAGTATGTATAGGAAGCGAAGGAGAGAGAGAGAGAGAGAGAAGAGTAAAGAAGGTCGATGACTCCGAAGCGAAACGATAGCACAGGATGAAAGGAAAAACAACGCCAACTTCTTGTATCGCATCGCGTCCTCCTTTATTTCACACGACTCCTTCCGCCCTCGATGATTTTATTTTTCCAGTTATCGCGCGCTGCTTATGGATATCCTTAAGGATGTTTCACACAAAGTTAAAAAATACAGAGAATCACGTGAATTTTTGGATACGTTTTCCCACAGAGTCTACAGATTGCCCTTGCGAAAAATCAAGTTCATCGACTGACTGGTTTCATAGGCATAACTTTTTTTTAAATCTCGAGTAATGTTCCCTTTACATAATTCATCAATGCAAATCATAAGCTCAATGGGTTGTTCGTTGCAAATTATAAAAATTTGTTAAAAATTCTTCAAAATGGAGCAATCTCATTGCAGCGTAGAAAAAATTAAGACTACTTTTTTTCCACGGAGAAATTTAATTTTGTTTTCTTTCAATTATTTACATATAAACAATCAAGGCAAATTTATAGAAAAAATTGCGTGCAATCAAAAAGAACGTATACTCAGTTCGTACATACAATTCATGAAAAAGAATAATAATTTTTCCGAACATTTAGTTAAAAACAGTGTAAAAAAAATTTTATCAATAAATTTTCAACATTATCGTTGTTAAAGCTATCCTTGGGGGTCTTCGATGTAGTGGATTTTCTTTTGAATTTTCAACTCATTATTGGGATCTACTACAATTCACAAAATGAATTCAACTTCACGATGGGAATGTAAATGAAAAATATTCTTAGCACTCATTTTTGCCGGTATGTTCTCGTCACACTTTAAAGAATTTAAAATTCTAACGTTATTTTGTGACAAAATGGAGAATCAGAGCGCTTGAGTTTCGCTGTTCAACGGCAGATGGCGTTAGGAGCGTTGAAAAGGCAAGCGTGAGCAAGCATCGACGATGGTTGAACAAAGTTTCCGGTTCGTTCGAACGCGTTTGGGAAAACAAAACAAAAAATACGCCCGAGCTCGATGTCTTTGACGTTATCTCGATCGTCGTTTGCATTATTGCCAGAATTTTCGTCCGATTGAGGGCTCGTAAAGCGAGAGAGCCTGACGAAAAAAAAAAAAAATTAAAACACCGCGTCGGGTCATCGACGTCGCGAGAGACACCTCGCGGCAAAGTTTTGTACTGCTCGGACTCGTCTTCGTCCAAACGCCATCTCTCGGCGTTACCTCGTAAATCTCAGCTTTATGACACCTTTATACCTGCGAGGCCTGCGCGAATTGAAATAAAAAAAAGTTATAGTTACACTCGAGGAAAAACAAAAGATATAATGTAGTATACCTGTATATCGCGATGTGTATACATCGGCTATTTTTCATTTCTTTTATTTTCGCGAACGAGCGCGAGGGCGTTGGGATTTTTTTTTTTATATTGCACGCGTCTCAGCTTCCTTCATTCGCTTGGCTACTCATTTAACGCAAACTCACGACGATTTATTTTCTTTCTCCCTCTCGGTTTTTTTTTTCTCTGCTCTCGAGAGAAGGCTTTCAACGACGCCAATTAGTTCTGGACACAGTAAAAACGTTGTCGTATTTTTTCTTTCTTTTTTCCTTCTTCTTCTTCTCTTCCGCGTCACGCGTCTTTCAGCCCTTTATTCTCGTGGTCGTTTTAACCCTTCCGGCGTCGGCCATGATCGATTATTTCCCATTGCCATTTATTAATTATTAATATTTTTAGTTTGAAAAAAAAAAAACAGGCGAACGAATGAAACAAACGTCGGTCAAATATTTACCCGGGGTATATTTTGATAAAATAATCATGAATTATGATTTTGTAAGTCTCGAAAATTATCAACAGATTTTTATGGACCTTATTCCAGCATACCTTTTCCTATATTTTCGTACATGAATTTTTTTTTAACTTAAAATTAATGAGTATAACAAAAAATGTAGTTCAAATGGGTTAATAGTTTTTTTTTTCTCATTACGCATAATGTTTTATGTATTTTGCACTATATATGTTATGGTATGCACACACGGAACGTACCAACGACATGAATCGAGTATATGTAATCTCCACGTAATCTCGAAGTGTATCTTCGAGTCGTGTATATATAATATATATATATATGTCCACGTGGGTGCAGGCAGAATTATCGAGGGTGTATAACTATACGTAAAACCCTCGAACGCGGAACTCTTTTGTACGCTGTACCCTGCAAGTTTTTACCATATGCTCGACCCATATGTATCGATATATTCTATGCATACATACACATATATATAATTTTTTTAAATGCATATTGAGCTACATACACCGTTTTACGTATATACAATGAACGAGAACAGTTTCTTCGACGAGAAAAATAAAAACAAGTAAAGTCTGCTCTGCTTTTATCGATCCTCGCTAGTCAGATACTTGAGGGAAAGCAAAAAAATATACATCGCATGTCCGAAGGTACGAAAGGCAGGTTTCACAAAAAAAAAAAAGTGTAAAGATGCAAGCCTCACGTTTTTTTCCATAAGCTCTTAATTTTTTATTCTTTATCAGTAAAATTCTTAACGTGTTTAGTAAAAAGGAATGTTTTTTTTTCATCGAATTCGATACTTTTGATTTGCAATGTTACAATAAATAAATTGAAAAATTTAACACTGACCCGGCTCGTCGCAGTGATTATCTCAAAGTCGTACTAGAAGCTGGCAAATTTGGAAAAACGAATGGAAAATTTGAAAAAAATGACTCAGTGAACAGTGAATGTCTCATACACGCCTATCTTAATGAAATTCACTTTGTTCACATTTCGGACAAAATTAATATTTCATAACATTCGTGCAATGATTATGCAGTTTTTGAAACTATTCTCATTCGGCTAAACGATTAATTATGTCTCATATGTGCTCCATGGCCCTTTGTCGAACCATGAACATTTCACTGACACACTTCCTTCCTCGTTTCGTTAATGCCACAGTCGATATATATATTAATTCCATGTGTAACACATGTGTATTCGTATTTATTTCGTGGTCTTGTATAACGGCCATCTTGTATTATATGCTAGAAGCCCATTGGAACAAAAGTCATTAAGAATAAGCTTGTAATTAAATAATTCTTAGTAATCATTCGAAACAATTTTGATATTTATTGCTCCCTGAGTATCCTGAGCAGGGCGAAATTTATTTCTCTATCGTTTATTTTCAAGCATTGGCTCCTATATGTCGCTCATTTCCGACTGCAAGTCAAGTCCTCGACTTTCCTGTCAATAAAAGATAACGCGAGAATCCTCGCACCGAATAATTTATCCCCGTGTCCTTTGCATCGCGCCTCGAGTCAAAAATTCTCTTTCCTCTATTTTTCCATTATTCCCAGGAAATCCGGAAACATGCCAGACTACAAGACCACGAGGAAGTGCCTCAACCTAGGAAGACATGATTTTTCTTTTCTTTTTCTCATCTCCCTGGCTCTGCCTCATTTTCCCAATCTTTTCTCATGAAGATAAAACAAAAACGAAAACAAAAATAAAAAACGTTCTTTCCAACAGTGCAGCTCTTCGTCGATTTTCTTGTCGCATTTGCGAGGAAAACTGTTAGATAGGTTTGTGAATTCTCGAAAACCCGGAAGTCGAAGGTTTGACGTGAATTTAGCATGCGGCACAGAAAGTGCCTGCGAAATTACCACGTCGTCGTCGTCGTCGAATTTCAGTGAGAGACATAGATAGGGAGGGTGTTCATGTCGTCCGGCTCACGCAGCATCTCACTCTCTTACGGTCCACGTCAGGCTCTCGCAGATCGTTTAGCCACCACACGCGCGAGCGCGCGCGCACGCACACACACACACACACACACACACACACACACACACACACACACACACACACACACACATAAAGGAGAAAATCACAAGTGCGAGCGTTTCCACGGATACGTGACATAATTCCGCGAGTATATTTCTGTATCTTTGGAGAGTGGAGGAGAAAAGTAGTAATATATGTATATGTAGGAGTAAGGGGAAAACATCAAGACCGTCTGAATCGACTAGACGTGAGCTTATAACCCGTGTCTTGTGTAGAACTCTAGCTGTGAGCAATATCAAGCAGTCGAAACACTTCCGGGTTTTCGTTGCACAACACCTGTTCAATGTTCGTAATTCTCTGCTCTCCACTGTACCAGCCATACACACACACACACACACACACACACATCCCGACTATATATCCTCCTTGTCTCTGATTTAAAACATACTAAACTATTTGCCTCTTACATGTGCTTAAAATCCCACTACATATATACAATATATGTTGCACTCATATCTACGCTCTACGAACCGTTACAAACACGTCGTTATCTATACGCCTGTTCCCTGCAACATCTGCGAATTCGACCGCCTCGCTTTTGCATTACTTTCGATCCAGCTGTGACTCTGAAAGTAAATTTCGTGCACGTTATACCCTGCATCGAGAGAGAAAGATTTGTTTGGTCTGAAGGAAGCCCGTTTCAATTAAAGAAAATTCATTCAAATGAAAATTTGTTAGTCTGGCCACTAGCTAACCAAAGATAACTGAGTTATTTAAGTAAGTTAGATAACAGAATTAGTTAGTTAGTAAGCCATTAACTAACTTGGTTATTGACTAACTAATCGATAGATTAATCGAGCTACTCAGCTAGTTAAGCAGCTAATAATCCAGCTATTCAGTTAGCTAGTCAACCTACTCGCTGACAAACCACCAATTAATTGCCTGAATGATTATTCAGCTAGCCACTGACTAACTAGGTAACCATTTTCCTGGTCACCCACTAACTAGATGATCATAGTTAGATAGCCACTAGCTAACTGTCTATTTACTTAGTTTAATTAATTAGTTAGAATGCTCGTCTCATGATGGTAGCGCTCGTATCCATCACCCGGAAGTCCGAATACTGCTAATTTTAGCATCGAATTTCAAACACTTATTACACCCGAAAGTGGAGTTGATTCAATGTAGAGCCAAATCATGCTGCTTGTCTAACGTCGCAAAGTAACAATTTTATTTTTTAATCCCTTCACACGAATTTTATAATTTTGCGCTATCACGGTGTTGTTTTTGTTAGGAATTATGCATGTCACATGAGTCATATTCATAGACGGTATAAGCGACGACGACTTTAGTGTCGTTGTCGTCGCTTACCCAGTCTCTGTAATAACAGAGATCGAGAGCAACGTTTCTCGCGAAGTTCGCAGAGCAGCTGAGATTATCCAAAGTGTTCATCCTCACACGGATGGTGCGGTGCTTAAACGACAAATGCTCCAAGAAATATTCCCCGACGATCGTATATTTATCTCTCTGCTAGTGGTATCATGGATTTTGCGATAGCAAGTAGTGAATTTCTCCCTATAGTATATAGATATATGTATATATATATATATATATATATATATATATATATATATATATATATATATATATATATATATATATATATATATATGTACACCTAAGTGCCGCCTGACGTACATGAAGGATTTCGCAACCGTGCGTACTTTTGCGCTCGAAAACGACGACGACAACGAGACGAGTTGGTTGCTGTTGCACGGTTCTCATTTTCTCGTGCGCGGTATACAAGTTATGCGTATATGTATATATCGGTCGTTGTGCATAAGCTACGGCAGCGCCCAGCATCCCGGAGATCGACCGTAGAAAGTGCATTGAGAAAGCGCGACGAGGCGAATAAATGTGGTAATAAATTATCGTCCCGCGCACTATCCTACATGCATTCACCTTGCGCCATTAGAAGAGAGAGACGAGAGGAAAATAAAAAAAAAGATAAAGGGAGAGAGCGAGCGAGAGAGAGAGAGAACTAAGAAGAAAGAGATATGAAGAGGAAGAGAGAACAATCTTGGCGAACACTAAAATACAGTTACGTGTTTTACATGTTGTATGGAACACACTCTGTACTCTCGATGTCTATGAACTCAACAAAAAGTGAAGACTCTCATCCCATTACCGGGATACATCAACATCGATTTATTTACGAGCTGTTGAACAATTTAATTTAAATATTTCCGCGCGCGCGCGCGCGCGTGTGTGTGTGTGTGTGTGTGTGTCAGCGTGCGCGCGCGTATATGAATGTCTACGAATGTACACTTTCATCGATTATTTTTCTTGGAGTCGCGAAAGCCGCAGTGAAATCAATGAACACTGACGTACACGAGAATACAACATTGCAATTGGCGGGTCAGTGACACCATATATCACGATTCTATTGATATAATGGTGAAATTTTTTTCTTTTCAATCTCGCAAAAATGTAGTTTCACGTAAGTTTAGCCATAACTTATCTGTTTATATTCGATAAAGAGTGTGTACAGAGTCTGGGAAATTTTTTTTCACATTTCTAGCAGCGTGCAGTTTGTTTTGTATTATATGACGTACATATACATCAGAAATCGGCTCTATCCATCACCGATTCTGCACTTTATTGACTCGTCATCGATTCTACCGGTCGTCGTCAAATCTACTGGTCGTCAACTCTACCCGTCCTTGGCTCTATCCGTCCTCGACCCTATCCAATCATCGATTCTACCCGTCCTCTCAACTCTACCCGTCGTTGATTCTACCGGTCGTCGACTCTATCCGTCGTTGACTCTACGCAGCCAACTTATCACGCGCTGGAAAAGGAAGTAATCTTAAAAAATCTATATACATTTTTCCAAGAATTTATGTAAATTGTGGGAAGATCATACTTCGACTTCCTAGTTTTCTTCCTTGCCGGAAGTTCGCTATCTAGAATCGTCGCTGAATAGAGTAATTGACTTGTAGAACATTGCCAACATGGCAAATCGGGCCACCGTAGAGTTAGCATAGTTAGGTAGTTATGCGCCAGCATTTTCGCGTTATACATTATCGCGAAATTTTCGCGTCCCGAGAGAAAATGAGAGACTAGTTCTTTTTTATTCTCTCGTAAAGAGACTCCGTACGTAATAATAGATGACCATCTATCTATCTTACGTATGCCTTGAGGATCGATTACCACGTTCATGGCATCCATTCCCGTATCGACATAGGGAGAGAAAGAGAGAGAAAGAGAGAAAGAGAAAGAGAGAGAGAGAGAGAGAGAGCGCTTAGGGACCGAGGAACTATCGCGGACAGGGAGTCCATGCGATGAATAACTAATGCTCTTTTCCGTCTCCTTGGCCTATGGCACAGTGACGTATAGACCCCGGGATAGCTCTTGGGATCTCGAGGACCTAAGGGTTATGGCAGTCATCCTATTGTTACGATAAAATCCAACAATTATATCAAAATTATGTTGGTTAAATCTTCTTGATTACACGAGCATTTGATCATTGGAGCTTTGCTTGATGAGCTTGGAGCTTTGCCTGCTCTGCAAGTTTTCTTATAAAGGTAATCATGCAGTTTCAACGACACGTCTCATCCAATTACAATAAGCTTTGGTAAGCAATTACTACAGGATTTCACGTAATACCGTGATGATCGATAATCAGGGTTCACAATTTTCCTCTGCCAATGTTGATCCCTTTAGAGTCAGTGGGCAGATAAAATCCCACTAAAACGCCATCTTCAGTTACTGGAGTGGAATGCCATCCAGCCATTGAGAGTAAAAATTCAATTGTCATACTTCTGCACGCAAAAACACCATGGGGACTATCATTTTAGATTGTCTTCAGGTATTATCGAAGGCTATCCTTATTTTGGAGTGAACATTGTGGGTTTGGTATGTAACCGATCGGGCACTGTTGCATCAATAACTTTAGCCCTATGAAGCATGGTATTGTCGCATGGCAACATCTTCTTAAAGTGGGACACAAAACAACATCTTGAAATATTTTTTTAAAAAAATCTTCGACCTACGAATCCTCTAATGACGTTGCAAAAATGTAATGATGTTTTTCTGAACTATTCGCAATATATCATACTGCAATGAGTCATTGGAGGATACTGTGATTCAAAGAGTTGCATAATGGTAATTGGCATTTCCGGGCAATCGGAGTCTTCATGGAGACAAAAATGGCGATTTAAATTATAGATTGTGATGCCGTAAAGTTCATGATCGATTTTTATGTCTTCACGAAGAGGATGTTCTGCATATCCTAGTTCCTAAGCGGTAATTAATATAAATTCGTTGTCCCTGGTAGTACCAAATTTTTTTTTCATTTGCAAAAAAAAAAACATGGTAACTGGATCATTACGCCTCAAGTTAACTCGAAGTCTCGCTTCACCGAGGCAAGTTGGTTCATGAGATAATTATACGAATTCACCCTTAAGTGACCCGAATTCACCCGATCCCATCTTTATGAGACCTCAGGGAGCTCTCAGCTGCATATCTAATGGCAAAGCGTCTCGAGATGCCAACGCGTATCTACACTAGAGGCACACTCGCACACTGGCACTCTATGCAGCACGACGGAGGACGCGCTTCTTCTCGCTATCGAAACGCTCGACACGACAGAGGGGTTTTATATCTCGCTTTGCGCGGAGAACTATCCGCAACTAGTTCTCTCTATACATGTATTATCTATAAATATATCGAGTGTCTTTTCTATCGTAACGCGTGTCGCGTACGTCTCGACGAATAGACCCTCACTTCGGCGATAGACCGAAGAACGATGAGCGTCCGATGCAGATGCAGAATACGAATAGGCTCTCCTGTGACCTCACGAGAGTAGCGAATATATATGCAGCGCGCGATGTTTCCTTGTAAACAAGGGGTGTGATGTCGAAGAGAGTCTCGCACGTCAAGGTACGCTCTCAACCTCGATTGAGGTCACAACAGCACTCACTGGATGATGCAGAAAGAGAGAGAGATAGACAGACAGAGAGAAAGAGAGAGAGAGAGAGAGAGAGAGAGAGAGAGAAAGAGAGAGAGAGAGAAAGAGAGAGAGAGAGAAAGAAAGAGAGAGAGAGAGTTTCGTCGTCAGGACAAGGGGAATAAAAAAAACGTTAGATGGGAGTACTCGCTTCAGGCTTATACACTTTCGAATGGTTACGACAGCCATTAAGCTTATTGACGTAGCCGCTCGAATGGTTAGCCTGATTCTTAAATTTATTTCCGTAAATAACAAATTTGCAAGTGCAGATTTAGCTATAGATTTCCCCAATCCTTTGTTCTTGTTCGTCCACATATGTGCTCGAAAATTAATTTGGGAAATTGATTTCCCAAATTACAACTCAAATGGTTTGTACATTTGAGTTTCTACAGAAAATCTAAAGGGAGATGGTTTTCCGGATGATGCCATCTCGTGGCGCGACTGGTAGCCTGTAGGCTTTCAGTTTCCCACGTATGTTGGGTCACTTACCTGCTTACATGGCAAACATTATGGTTTCCTCTTCCCTTAAATATTTCTATCGTCGATTTTGGTGAAGGATGGATTCCACGAGAACATAATTTACTGAATACTTGGATTGGCATTGTACGCATCAATTCAGGATTCACCGTGCAAGCCAACGAGCTAGAAAGTTACTGAATGGCTAGCTAACGAGCTAGCAAGTCAAGTAGTGGCTGGCTAACTAACTAGTAAGTTATCTACGCACTAGCAAACTGACTAATTAGTTATACAATGGCTAGATCAGTAGCTACGTAGTCAGTTAACTAGTTAAGTAGCCAATAACTAACGAGCTGATTAGTTAGCTGACCACTAACTCGCTAATCAGTCAGCTAGTCACTGACTGATTAAATAACTGGTTAGCTAGCCGCTAACTAACTAAACGACTAGTTAACCAGCTACTAATTAATTTTCCAACGAATTAGTTGACAGATAACTAATTAACTATCTAGTTCCTTAGTTAATTACAACTTTCGTCTCCTTGGCAACAATTGTGGCTTTTTTTCTCAAATATTTTTCCCATGCATAGATTTTCGGAGGATATAGACCTCACGAGGACATGATTTACTGAATTCTTGAATTGGCATTGTCGCCATCCTTCGAGCAACTCCATGATTCGACAGTTGGTTGATTTTGAAAAATCCAATCACAAATCAATCCCTAATGATCGGAGCAAGAGTCTCGCCTGTCGGTTGAGTTTACGAAAATTGCGGTTGAAATGAGTGCATTTTCCAAGCGGTTTGGCTTTTATAGTCACTAAAAATTGGTCCAATCTGCGCGAGAATAGTGTCACAGTTTCATTCGACCCGTTGAATGAAGCAATGGCACAACCAAGGTATGGGATCTCTCCGGCGTTGAATTATATTATTTCAGCGTCGCAATTGCCGCGTGTGTTATACGAGGACCGTCCTCATAGAGGCCAAGTGTCCTTACACAAAGACCAATTAACGCGAATTAATGTATACACGTCCTTTCCCCCGAGTTTGCACCCTCTATACGCAGCGATGTCTCACCCCTCCCTCCCCCCCCCCCCCCAACGTCATAATTGCCATCGATTTTCCACACTCACTTGCACCCTCGCGATTTATGCAGTATATGCTGTATACGTGTGAATATAGTTGAGGCTTGAAAAGCGAGAGAATGAAGGAGAAAAAAAAATGAATATAAATTTATAAAGTGCCTTTTGAGTATTACGGTGCATGGTATAACACAGTCACGCGAACCCTGGAATGTTTTCCCGAGCTCCCCTCCTTCTCTCTGCCTCCCTATGCCTCAAACTATCGTTGCATGTTACGCATATAATATGTTTCCCCGATAGTCTGGAAATTTTGTATATTCGTTGCTACGGTAATTTTCAGAAAATTACATTGCTCAGATGATATTTAGTGAGGTGAACGAAAAACTCTTGAAAAGTACTTGATTTTCATGGAGATTTTCACGTGTTTTCTGAGATAGATGTGCCTTCCAATAAAAAGAATAAAAAAACAATAACAGAATAAAATTCTTCCTAACAATATCTCATATTTGGCTTCGAGAAAAAAAAAACAACCTTGACAAAAATCCTAAAACGTTTATCCCAACGAAAAGGCATCTGCTTGCAGAACAATTATTGTCCATTCGAAAAATGCAAACGCTGCCAATGGCAAAAGTTGATGATAAATTTCGTCATTTGTACGAGTTTCATTCGTGCGTTAGTAGCAAAAAAAAATGATTGTTCGGAAAATTAAGTTAGTTCCATGCTTTCTAAGCCTAATGAAATTGTTTTTTTTTTTTTTTTCTTTTTTTAGCGAACTAATGAGTTCGCTAAAACGACAATGGTCGTGGAAAGTGTTTTTATCCTCGACTCCTTTGGTTTGGTTCGGTATCCATTTAAATTGCTTTTTTATTGTTTCGGTTCATTATAGTTTTTTCTTTTTATTTTTATTATTATTTTTATCACCGTCGAAATACCCGAGCTTCTGTCGATAATGCAGGTTATGGATAGAAAATATTGCCACTGGGCTCGCCAGTAATTCCCGTCATTTTGCACAGAGGTCTAATGAAGAATCAAGGAACTCGCGTGACTCGTACATATACGAGCTCCCGTTCGCTTTCTTCGATCTTTCTCTTATCTCACACACGATTTTCGTGTTACGGGCAAACGACGGTGTGCTAACGCCTATAAATATATATATATATATAAATGTGTGTGTATGTATCGTCACGGGAAATACTTTTGCGTGTGTTACGCACAACTTCACTTCGGTTATAATCGTTATATAGTCGCGTGTCCGCGGGCAATATTGCGTCGGCGTGTCTCGTAATATATATATACGTAGAATAATGTTGTAGTAAATGGTACGAGAGTTCCGAGCTATATATTATATTAGAAAGGGGATCATTGCTCGATCATTCGTACCACATACGACGCACCCAGAGAGCAACAATCTTTGTTGGAATAAAAATATTAAAGAAAGAAAAAAAAAACAAGATGCAAATGGCTTGCTCAATGTTGGCAGTCTCACAGAGCAAAAGCTTTCTCAATCTTCAGAACTTATGAGGGGGGGTGGAGGTCAAAATTTCGTATGATCGAAATGTATACATTTCGATCATACAAAACAGGGTCGATAATCGGAATTTTTTTATTTCCATTATCCGAATAACGAAACACGAGTCGATCGAAACTTTTATTCTCGAATTATCAGACGACTGTTTTATCAGCGGATTATTTTCTCGAATGATTCACATAATGCTGAGAGTTGGTATCGTCGATGCTAGAATCAAGAAAAAATATTTAATGAAATATTTCGAGAATGAAAATATCGAAGCGTTAAAATTAAAAAAATCAAAGATAGCTAAAATCACTGGGGAAGCTTGTCTTAACATTTTTCTACCCAATACTCATTTCACGTAGCGTCTCGTTACTCAGACAACAAATCCTGCATATCCAGTTCCTCAGAGTGAATTTTGGTTCTTATTTGAACAATAAGACGGTTTTTATTTTTCGTTTCTTCTTTCAAGAATCGAATTTTAACTGCGGCTCGGGCCCTTTTTGCTCTTGGCTCTTCGAGAATCTTGATTCGACTCAAACCCATTCTGTCAGTAAAAAAGACAGTATTCAGCACGAAAGTAATAACGAGTGTGCATGATATGCTAAAATGGTTGTGTTTATTTCATATTCTGCGAATATTTCCGTGGTCTAGTGAGTTTCATTCCGATCAAATATATATTACAGTTTTAAAAAGTGGTGTTAAGTATTTGATATTGCAAACATGAGTGATGGGCAGAAAAAGTTGAGCGGAGTACAGAAAGCGCGCCAAAGAAAAGACCGAGAAACAAGATGATGTCATTAAAAAAATTAAAAAATTAGAGGCGTTTTTCAAGAAGCCGGCCATTCAATTTTTCGTACTTTACAGGAAGTAGGGGGGGGGGGGGCAAGGGGCAATCTTCCATGGGCCTAGGGCAGCCAAGGTATCAAATCTGCCCCTGATGGAAGCGTTTCTTCGGCAATTCGTTGGAGCCTTCGCGAGTGTTTATTACGGTGTATATGATAGAGGGATCGAGAATCTTTCCCACGAGGGCATGTCAGTGTCAAAATCTCTCTCTCTCTCTCTCTCTCTCTCTCTCTCCCTCTCTCTCTCTCTCTCTCCCGGCTATGAAAATAAATTTGCACCTTTTGTCTCGTGGTCTGCTGCTCATTCGCGCAATTAGGGCGCTCTTGAGGATCTCTTGACGGACTACTTGGTGTTCGGATTAAGCCACGAAATGAGCTTGGTAGTATTCGAATTTTTATAATATTTTTAATGATATTTTATGCAGAAATTAAATCAGAATATGGTGGATTTTAACATGGGTATCGTAGCAAAAAATTCTTTCTTAGTTAGATATTCAAATTAAATAATTAGTAATTAATGATCGATAAAATCGAAATAATTGAAATAATAATAATAAAAATAAAAGCTTGCTTTATCTTCAAAGATTTACTCAAAATTTCCGTCATATTTATCATATCGATGCATCGAGACAAATGAGGAAAATGTATCGGCGTTTGAGGTAAAATCGGAATTTCGGGAACGAGCAAAGAACGATACATCGGAGTCTCCGACGGTGCGGTAACGTATCGGTAATTGATTTTGAATTCATAGAGGCATACCTAACGAGGCTTTTCAGGATTGAGAGCGTAGAGACGAGCGCGAATGTATATGCTATGCATCAGCGTCGCGATGATGAAATTATTGAAATTGATATCGACCAGTTCGCCGTTGATCAATCAGCACTAATCCCTATCCGTGTTCGAGTACTCATTCCTAGGCCACATGAGCACACATTTTGCTTACACTGCGTAGATATTTGTGCTCAACAGATAGAAAGAGAGAGAGAGAGAGAGAGAGAGAGAGAGAGAGAGAGGGAGAGAGAGGGAAGGAGATAAAGCCCATTATGCTCGTTTTGTGATGCATACAATGGGGCCTCGCTCTCGATATCCCCTGTTGTGTTCCGTGTACTCGCAATTACCTTTCGTTTCGACAAACACAAGGCAAAGAGAATTTTGGAGAGAGAAAGAGAGAGAGAGAGAGAGAGAAGATGAAGGAATAAAGAGGACAATGATGGACTGATGGACAACCAATCGAAATCAGGTGATTAAATGTCGAGCTTTTTCGTTTTACTCGTGTAAATAAATTATAATTTCCTCTGTGCCACTGAAGAGAACGAGCTGGCATTTTTCTACATCTGTATGAAACGCAGAGGCTTTCCACGTCAACAATAATCTCCAGCGTTGTGTCATTTTCTTAATCGATTTTTCCATTACTTTTATTCTCATGAAATTCCTTGTTTTTAGCGAAAATGTTCTTAAGTCTTCCGTTTCATGATTGTTTGAATGATACGGTAGGCAATAACGAGAGCTTCAAATGCTGTACAAAAATTAGAGCGCTTGCAGCCAGTTTTTGAAAATGTAAAATTTTTATATAATCTCGACTCCTTGAGCAATTCTTCCCAAATTTAGTATCGAACATCTTTATTCCCTGGGCCTTTTGTGTAAGAAAAAATTAGCTCGATATCTTCAAATTTAGAAAAGTTAGGGGGTTAACAGAAATTTTTCGAAAATATCAAAAACTTTTACAATTTTAAGTCCTCGAGCGACTCTCACGAAATTCAATGCCAAACATTCTTGTCCCCTAATCTATTTGTATGAAGAAATTTAGCACGATATCTGAAAATTTGCGGAAGTTAGAGTGACCACGGACATTTTTTGGAAATTTCAAAATGATTAAAAATTTAACATTACGAATCTTCTTTTATTTTTGTTTTATCCAGACAATCAGAAAAAGTCCCATCGTGAACAGCCATCGTTTATTTGAGCTCAGAAAAATTTAATATGAAAAATTCCAAAATAATCGTCCACTGTAGTCTCAAATTGAGGAGATCCGCTGATGGACAGGGAGTCTTTTCAACGATAAAAAAGCAATGGAGTATGAAAAGTGACAGCTGTCAATTATTTTGTTAGAGCAGTCCGTTTTTTACTTGAATCTAACCATCCACAATCGTTATATGAAAGGAATAAAAAACACTTTCTCTATATATTTGAAACGGCAGCTCGAAATTTTTACGATAAAAATCAAACAAATTGAATATTTCCATCATTATTCAGAGAGTTTGCAGTTCAATATTTTCACGAGCTGCGGTAGGATGAGACGACGGTATGAAATATATTTCGTGACGGTCTGGAATAACCTTCCCCTCGTTATAGAGCAGCATATAGAGGCAAGCCCCGAGAGATTAAGCCGGTGTGGTACATAAATTCGAAAAAAGAATTCAGTAATCGCCCGTTAGTGATTCAATCTTTTTGATATTCATTCCTATAACAACTGCGATGTACGGAGTATAGAAAAATACATTTTCAGCCAACAATAAGATTCTAGAATGCGATAGAGGCAGGATAGAATACCCGGCGTGTATTAATATCGTGTTCACTGCAGGAGCATTGTAACAACAATAACGGAGAACGAAAGGGACTTTGAAATCATTGCCTGGTATATCTGTGTATGGAAAATAATAAATTAATATTGTGTGTGCGAGGTTAACAAAGGACAATACGAATGTTGCAATATCAGAATATGTATAGTAAATGAAATATACCCCACACGAAATATTAATACATTCGCTTGCAACATGGAATTCATTGAATTATTAATACTGTATAAGGGGCAATATGAGCTTTTTAAAATTTAATTTGCTTTCAAAAATCCCGCTGTAGACTGTAAACTCACCAGTTAAATTATAATAAAACTACAGAATATTTCATAATCTTATTATACCAAAATTCTCAGAAATTAGATTTTCATTATTCGAAACAATCCTCCGTGCATTGAATTCTCGTGCATTAGGCTGAAACTTCGTAAAAATTTCGCAAACCATGTAACCTAAAATTGCCACCGACGTATTTGTCAATTAAAACTTTGTGATAAATTTATTTCGCATTGCAGTTGGAAAATTCGAGAATTAAAAGATTCATTTAACAGATGTAGACGAATGTTTAAAGTCATCACGATGACTTGTCTGCGCAGCTGGTGCAATGCGCAAAGGATTTTTTGAAACTTCCTGCCTCTTTTTTTGAATGTAGAAGTTTTAAGCTGAAATAATGTAAAAAGAATGAAAAATGTTGATAGGAAATGCTTCGCGAGGATAGAAAGTTCAAAAATCAGGATAGTCTCTCTCTCTAAAATAATATTAAATTTGAAAGTAACCAACCTATAGGGTGTTTGTTAAATCAACTTAAGGATTTCGTAAAATTTAACAAATTTGATTTTACTGATACGAATTTCTGAATACATTTACGAAATTGATTTTTTAATCTACACGATCATCCTCTTTTTATTTCATTTTTTTTTTTTCATCACTGAAAGTCTTTTGATAATAAATATAACCCGAGTAACTTGTTAATACATATCTTGCACAATTTTTCCAACGATGATTCATATCAACAAAATTATCGGATGGGTTTCACTGAAGTCAAATCATACATTCGAAAATACATCTCCGAGAATTCATAATGAGCCATGAATAGTAAATCTATCATTTATAGTAAATCCAAAATATCTCACACTACAACGGCTCGTATATTCGCTCTGAAATCCCAAATATCTTGCTGGGAAATGTCGTGTTTGCCGAAAATTTTTAATTACAATTACGCGCTCGATTTGGGAAACAGCGTACAGCGACGGGACGTGGATGGTTCCGCGCTCGTTTCGATCGACGATGCGCACTCTACTCTGCGCAGCTGACCTTGTCGCTAGCGCTGCTGACATAAGCGCAGAGCTCCCCCCACTACATACGCCGAGCCAATAGTTGACAGCCACGCTGTCGGGAGTGGGGACACTCGCTTGAGTCGTAGGCTTCTAAATCGAGATCATAGTGTATGCTTGAAAAGCTGCTGACTCGCAAATGCTTTTGCGATACTGTATAATATATACGTGTAACTCGAATTACAAAATGGCTCTCGGCTCGTTTACTATTTATCGAATCTCTCCTCTGCCAACGCGATATGATAGTGCATACACAGGCGTGTAATTGAATCACAAATTGGTTTTCCGTGGATACAGTCCAAACGTGCGCACACAGACCAGAGCACAGGGAATATCACGGGCATACAGAATAACGTATCTCGTAACGCTGATGTAAATTCCGATTGCAGCGTACTCTAAAATTACTATGTCAAACTCGTTTTCGCGAATGACACTCCGCGTTACTTCCGTTCGGGATCTTTTCGTTATGAGGCACAAATATAGAATGTAGAAACTTAAAAAGAACATTGAAACGTATATATATTTCGGGATGCGAGAGCGAGACTAGATTAATACTGGTAATGTAGTTTGCGTCGCGTGTTTTGCCGATAAAAACTATATAGATCGTGAAAATTTGAACTCGAGGCTCTTCTCAAAAAAGGAGGTTCAAAATGGACTAGCATGGTGGTCCAAATTTTTGCAATCTATACTTTCATTTATTTATTTATTGACATTTATTTATCCGTACATTAATTTATTCGTAAAATTTGCAAAAAAAAATAACTTGTTTAAATTTAAAAAAAATATAATCGTTCGAAATGCTTCATGGGAAAAAAATATGTTTGCGAATTAAAGAAAACTTGCAGTCTCCACTTAATGCAGATTTTTTCATTATTTAAAAGAAGTCGATGTCATTATTTTCGGAATCTTCCAACTAAATTTTTGTAGGATACTTTATGTGACAAGAACGATTTTTTGGAGATGGGAAATTGTTAATAACTGAGAGTTTGGTTGACGAACTAACTTTTCTTTTTTTTTCCGAATGACAGAGAAAGTTCGACATTAATTCAGTAAATTTTTTTTTACAATATTTGATTTGACTATAAGCTTCATAAAATATTCTCTCAGTGGTGCAGAATTACAATACATTTTTTTTTTTTGAGATTCCTGAGCATATCCCGCGGAGGAAAAAGTATAGCAAAAGTTGTATAAGTAAAGTTTTCGAGTAAAATTCTTGAATCGCAGATTTTTGAAATTAGCGAAATTTCAAACTGATTGTTCGCTCGCAACTCGCAAATCGATTGAAAATTATCCCCGTGAGTCTGCGGTGAATATTCGAAGTATCAATGGAGTATCTGTCAGTCCAATACGAGAGACTTCGTTCACTTAGACTTTTCATACATTAGCCATGCTCTTTTAATACTTAGTTTTTTTTTTTGCACATTTACAGTAAAAAGGTGAAAGAGGATTCGCTCCTTTCTCGTTCACTCCAGCAGAAACTCGTTCTCTATTCAGTCCACCGAATAATTAAACGCGGTGGAAGCAAACTCCATTAGCTTCATACAGAAGTTATCACTTTTGGCTCTCGTAGACGAGGCAACGCGAACGAACGAGATAACTCGCTATCTCGTCACCCACCTTGGTTAATTTTTTTTTTTTTGTGACGAAATTTGAATTTCTCGAATGCCGGGTCACGGACTTATCGTCATTGCCATCATCATTTATATGAGGCTGTACACACAATCGTGACGAAGCGGCGATAGGGTGGGCTACTGATAATACCAGCCTCTGATATTCTTGTCCATAATCCTGCGCTTGCTCGAGAAAATCCTCTCTGTACATTCAACATTAAATCCCATGTATGAAATCCGCTTGATAGGTGCGGAAAACATTATCCTAATTAAATCGAAGATCGTTGATTATGGATTGAGATTTTTGAGTCGACGAACGTATCCAGGCAGTTTTTTTTTTAATGAGTCTGATCGAGAAAAAAAAGTTGCCAAGTCATCATTGCCAAGTCATGGTTATTCCAATTATAGCCTATTCATCGCCGCGTGGGTGGAAGCTTTCAATTTTAGCTTATTCGTCAATAGAAGCTTCGTGAATAATGGAAAAGATCGAGCAAGAAAAATTCGAAAACCAATATGCAAAATTATGGTCCAGATGAAGATACAGAGTGATACGATGTCATGTAAAATTTCATCCCTTCCCGGGGAAAAATAGTTTAGATCTGCGCAGACCAAATTTTGATGTACGTAGTTATTTTTTAGATCTACGTAGATGAAAATTTTGAAAATTCAGCTCGATGACGCTCGATATTTACAATGGCGAGATACACGATGATTTTTTATTCGTAAAACACAAAATCTCCGATACATGTTGTTAATTTTTCCAAAAAAAATTCGCAAAAATTCGCTTTTTTTGGCCTTTCGACTGGCCATGACCATTATAAAAATACACAGAGACAACAGGGAGGATTCTCCTCGTGCGGTGTACCGCAGGAAAAACCCCGGAACCGAAGCTCTCTGAATATTCGTCGATGCACGTGAAAATTCACCCTTCACCCCCCCCCCCCCCCCACGTACAAGGGTGTGCGAAAATACGATTCAATGTGCGTGCGTAATACATGGTTCCGGTATATATACGGTAACATCGACTATGCATTAAAACGAGTGGATATAGCGAGTGGAACGAGATGACTAGGCGGAGGGATGTTTTTGGTGATCAAGTTTTGCGTGGCTTTTATCCCTCTCTCTCTCACATACACACACACACACACATACACACGCACACACACTCTCTCGTTTGGTATCCGGTTGGAGCCATTTGATCCGGCTTTTGCGAAGCTCTCGCAACGAGAGTGGGAGTGTGTGGGAGAAAAATGCCGATCGGTTTGTGAAATACATTGTGGAGAGAACGCTCGAGGGAAATGGGCCTGATGGAGCTGCGCGCCGAGCGAGAGGGTATAAGCGCAGATATATAATGGTCGAGGGAGGGAAAAAAAAAAAGAACGAACGATCGTGGCAGACAACAGAGACGAGGGAGGGAAAGTTGAAAGCCCGAGGGTCGTGAATTAATCATTCTACGATTTTCGTGGTGATAAATAAAACTTTCCAACCTCTGACGTATATTCTTTAATATTCTTTTCGAACAGCGTGTGCAGCCGGTATAGACGAGGCAACATCCCGCCCCTGTGTCGCGGTTTTCATTTCAATGGCAAAACACATCGAGGTCGTATCGAATATTCGTCGTCGCGCAAGCTTAAAAATTCAGAGCGAAGCCAACGCGCGGCTTATACGCCTGTGCATTGTGTCACGGGGAAGGGTGCTTTTTCACCAAGACGTTGTTGCATGTACTTCGGTGTGTCTATATACTGTGGTCCTTTTTTTTGAAATTTAATATTAATTTAAAAGAAAAAGTAAGAATATTTAAACCCTTAAAGCACTCGCTAGTGTTTCTTTTTAAATTTAATATCTTTAAGGGAACGTTGGGGGTAGTTTACGAACCCCTGTTCGAACGAAAGCTTGGTGTTTTTTAACGCCATGAAGTTGTTGGTCCTCGTCTCGTGTTTGAATTTCACTACCCGGAAAATCGTAGTTTTGATCTACGGAAATCGAATTCAGATCCACGTAGTTTTTTTTTTCTCCATCTACGTAGATCTAAATTTTGGAAAATCGTAGATTTAGATTTTGAAAAATCGTAGATTTTTAGCAAATGAAATTGCTGGAGAAAGCTATAAAATCCGATAACGCGTAAAAGTAATTGTCAAAATTTATAATAACCGTAGAGATGTCTTTCAGAGCTTGAATCGATTTTTTTTCAACAAATAATTTCAATTTTTTCATCATCTATTCGACTAGTCCATTGAATCATTTCACCTCGAATAACTTCAATGCCGTTGAAAGCTTTGTAGTAAATATATACCGTACAGAATTAAAATATTTTTAATTCACAAAATTTTCCAATAATTGCCAAAGTGCAAGGACTACCGGACAATGAGCTTAAAGGATGCCTTTCAGTCGTAAACGGACTTGATGTACCAATGGGTACAGGGTTTTTTTTTGTCTTCTTAGTCAATCGATACAACTGTCGAAAAATCATTAAAAAATATGGACGCAAATCGATGCAACCCTTATACGAAAAGACTCGCTCGATATTCCTGCAGCCTTGACTATCACGATACGCTTACACTTTGAAATTTTTTACGGCCATTCACGCACACATCCTCGCTACGACATCGTGCAGCAGCCTATTTTTTTTTTTTCAACGAGAACACAAACCATCGGGGCAAAAAAAAGGATGTAATGTACATGCGCATGCAGGTGTTCATATATCGTGGTAAAGATAATCGAAGTGGAAGCTCGAGCTTTTGTGCGGAACGAGGTACAAAAGTGGAAAAGCGAACGAAAGAAGAGTGCGATTGCGTGTCTCCATTTTATAGGGAAAACGCACCCCCGGGGGAATATATAGATCGTGATGGTATCCGCAAAACATTTCTCGCTATAACGGCTGGATATAGAAATTTTCTTGATCTATATCTTTATCCATAGATCATATATTCTCCAATATATTCTTCATATAGCATCTGGATATATTCGAATCGACGAAAATATAGAATGGCGAAATTTTACTAGAGCTTATCGAGCCAATTGAATTGAGATGATTTTTTTCGATATACATTATTCGGTTCGAATGGAATTCTGTTTATTGAAATAAATTCAATTTTACAAGTATATTTATTTTAATCAAATAATAATAATAATAATAATAATAATAATTTATCTCAATCAATAAAATCCTTTTCTCTCGTCATATCGCTCATTCCCACGCTTCAATCTACATTTTTTTTTCTGAATGCTGGAAAATGTATGTACCAGCCTCATACACCTCATTCCTCTCTCGCTTCGGGCACACAGTAACGTTCTCCTTCTTGACGTATGTATATTTATATAATATATAATGTACAATATATAATATATATACAGGGAATTCCCGTACAAAGCTCATGCAAGCTCACGGTCCATGCATACCGAATGGATATGTGCTTGTGATACCAACATGTATATTCAATTGTACGTGGTAGCACGCAGAGAGTACGGGGAAAGGAGGGAGACAGAGAGAGAGAGAGAGAGAGAGAGAGAGAGAGAGAGAGAGAGAGTTCGTATTTAACCGATGCCAACTCGCAGTCCTGAGCAAACAGAAGCGAGGACAGAGGGTTAGTTCGACGACAAAGAGGGTGGAGAGAGAGACGAAGGGAGAAGCCACGAGACACATGGGACATGGAGGTTGGTACAATTATGACCCAGTTTGACGAGAGAATAAGGGAGAATGCGGGCGAAGGTATATTCGTGGTTATATGAAGACTGTGGATAAGTGAGCTGCTTGTGTACATACGAAAGCGCGGCATTACAGCCTTATTCATCACCCAATTCTCGATCCCCGAATGCATTTGGCAAACCAATCACGCGTGATCCCCGATTGGCCCGAATGTCAATTTTCGTGTTTCCCCGGTAACTCGTTATCCCGAATCGAGTCTTTTTTTTTTCCCCAACCCCCGACTTAATAGGAAGAGTTAACTGTGAATATCGATGTTTTCAGTATATCCTGTTCGCATGACGTCCTGACGAGTTGGAGCTGGAGAAATCTAGCATTTAAAATTTAGGGGTTGAAGTAGCTATTGCAATGGAAAAACATTTAACATTGCGTTGAATCTAATGGGAGAATTTTTCTCACACTATTATACAATTCATACAATCCTTATTCTCAGGTCTCCCAACCCAAAATACGGCTTCACGGGTGCTGTTGTTTCAATCTTTTTTTTTTTTTTTTTTTCGTTCTTATTTTTCATTTGATTTTCATAATCCCTGATCACATCGAAATTCGGGGACTACTTAGAACCTCTAGTAATGCTACTCCGTAGGGGTTAAAGATAGTAATGTAGGTTTTATTTCAATGTGATACGAAACCCTATACTTTGATTTAAAAAAGGGTCCGAATATTTCAAATTTACCACAAAGTATTTTCAAAGTACGTTCTGTTTGAAAATATCCTTCAAAAATCAACTATATCGAACGGATCAAAAAATAATATTTAATATTGCAATTTACATATTTTTCGACTTATCAATGTTCACAATTTTTATAGAGAAAGAGAGTTACAGGACCAATCAAGAAACCGTATCTTATAAAAGCATCGAAATAGGCTGAATCATCTGCTCAGAGCGTCAAAGTAGGGTCTTAAATTATTAGATGCTATAAAGGCTCAACGAAGGGGTTCTAATTGTAAGTTCAGTTTCCATTGAAGTAGCGTCATGTAAAGCTTGGGAGGGTCTGAAGTTGAGGCTGAATTTCGACTCAGGTATTAAAGTAAATTGACAATGGAATGATTCAGGTGCTAGTCGAGAGACGACAGTTACTCCAAGGGGAGTCCAGACGTTCTCTAGCTTGGCATCGCGACCTCGAAAGGGCTGAATACGCGCGAAATGCCGAAAGTTCGGATATCCCGAGACAGAAAGAAACGGAAACTTGGAGGACGTTTGAGATCCGTCACTTTGTGGATTTCTTCGTCTGTAGGAATCCCGCCGGAATAACGGATCTTTTTTTTCTTTCTCCTATCTCTCTCTCTCTCTCTCTCTCCTTCTGCTCAACGTCTTCGTGCGTGTCGCGTTCTATGTCTGTCAGTTCACGTATCTGTTCTTATGGGACGCGTCTCTCGTCTCGTCTGGCAACTAAACGCCTACCTATATGTCGCGTTGCAATCGCATACCCGAGAAATATAGTATCGCCTCGGGGGAAAATTCCCGCCCGATTCTCGCGTTGCATCGTTGACAGCTCGCAATGGGCAAAAGAGCTGGAGAATCGGGAAAAAGAGTAGCTTTCCAGGTATATCTCGACGCTCAGGTTGATATGTTCCACGAGATGGGATAAAAGTAAGAAAGAGAGAGAGAGAGAGAGAGAGAGAGAGAGAGAAAGAAAGAGATGGAGAAACGTGATGAACGTCAGAGCATCGATGCGTGAGTGACAATCACTTTTTCGCGTCTCTTCTCTACGTTTCTACGTCGTGTTCACACTTTTCTCGTATACGTTGGAGAATAAGGGGGAAAAAATACATTGAATTCTTTTCCTAACTTCTTTCGGCGCATGCAACGGAAATGCCTTGAGAAATTTCCCAGCTTGGAAATCCTGGAGAAAACTCTCAACACTGAAAGGTTCTCTCGAAATTACGAATTGGAACCTTGAAACTTGAAGAGACATATGTCCAGATTTTGGAATTCCTCTAGCTCCTCGAATTGAATCTCTCCGAGAATTTAGTCTCCTCAAACAAGCCTACAGAATTACAAGTCTCTCGCCAAACAGCACTTAACGACTCATCTACCCAATAACATCTCTATCGGAACGAAGTATTCACCACCATATCTACCCAATAACATTTATAACCCAATATCCTTTTTTTTTATTTATAACCCAATATCATTAACCACGTGGGAGAGTTTTAATCTGATAGTCACGCGATTGTATAGAGATGTTAGCGAAGGTCTCATTCTGGTATAGAGATGCTACTGGGAATCAATAACATCTCTACGTTATTTTGTGGCAAGTTTGTAATTTGGTAGGCTTCTTCAAAGAGGCTAAATTCTGGTACTGATGTTATTGGGTAGAGTTGTAAATGTGCCCTATCTCGCAGCTATATTACCCCATAAAAAAAGCAGAAAAATGTGGTGCCTGAATCCCAAAATGTCTGGCCAATCCTTTCACCAGCCCGCGGAGCCTGCTTCTTTCTTCATCGTTCTCTGGCCAGTTCGCCTTATTAAAACGCTTTGGGAAGTTTCTTGCTACCGTGTCTCCCTGGTACGTCGGCATTGCCGGAAAAGGTTGGGACTTTGTTTTTCTCCCCTCGCAACTTCCGAGCTCTCTGTCTTGCGATGGAGAAACGATGAGTGAAGTAACGGATTAATCGCAACGAGAACCAGGTAGAAGTTAACGAGCCCAATCAGAAGAAGCAAAAGTACCGTAAGATTCTCTCTCTCTCTCTCTCTCTCTCTCTCTCTCTCTCTCTCTCTCTCTCTCTCTCTCTCTCTCTCTCTCTCTCGTCTTCTCTTCCTCGTGGAAAACTGTTCCTGCTACCTTGAGGAAGGCCTCATAAAATCACGTGGCAAAATAGTTGCAACTCGTTGCCACTGACGTCTTTCCTAGCTGTTTGAATCAAGCGTCACAAGCATGTTTATCCACGTTGACGATGATGATCGCAAAACGAGTGTGTATTTACCCTTTTGCTCGTAATCAACGACATTCTGTTTCTGCAAAGAGATCCCATATACACACGCTATTTCCCCAGGTTTTTCTTCTTCATCAAGCAATGAACTCGCGCTGTCCTTATACCACGACCATCCTGTAAGGTTGTCTGTACTTCCGCCTTTTTTTACACCCTTCATTGAATTTTTTTTTAACTTTTTGCTCATCCCTAACGGTGAGTCGTGAGAGGAGGCTTTTCCGTTACGGGATATCTCGTACTTTTACACTACAGCATCGCTTGGTATTTTGTATAAGTGTACATGTGTATGCATGTATAGTCGACGAGTATGCTATTCGCGTACTGTCATCGCTTGCATTATGGATAGAGCGAGGCCCTCATCGAAAGAAAATACGAAGGATGTGTAACCGAGCGAGTTTTCCGCCAGCCTCGCAGCAATATACAGCAGCAACGGTACAATCCATAGAGCCCCTATAACTCTGGGCATATTTCGCAGATGAAAAAGATATATGTATATAATAGACAATGCGCGTCGAACGACTCACCTCTTATACGTAACGTCCAGCTGGAAATAAACGACAAGCTTGAGCCTCTCTTCGATGTTATACCGATATTTCATGTTTTTCATCACACCCTTGAAAGCTCAGACTTGCATCACTCACTTTTTACGCAGAAAGGTACATGAGAGTGGATATCGGGGGAATATAAATTATGTCTTTAGATCGAAGAAAAATTCATTTGGATTCGATACAATTAGAGGAGCCTGGAAATTGACTTTTTGTCAATTGATCGTAATTTTTTTTTTTTTGTTCAGCATTGATTATAATTCCGTGGCTTCTGGAGATCTTCGAAGGGGACTGTATCAACTCGTGGTTGCGCACAGATAGCAATGAATAATTATTATATTAGAACTTTCAAATTTCCAGGGAGTTGAACGAAAACAATTTTACCGAAGAGATCGGTCGGTTTTCGGAGAGACGATCGTTACTAAATTATTGTATTAGAATTAGTTCTGTTTCTCAGTGTTCAATTGAATTTTTTATTTACCGTAAATATGTGGAATTGAGTTGTGGAACATTATTCAGGAGTCTTATTGTGATTTTAGACTTTCCTCTTGAGATCGAATTTTTTTTTTTTTTTTACCAAAAAGTTTTGTGAAATAACGACGAAAACCTGAAAGAAAAACAATTTTTTGATTTTAGTTGTTTTTTCGATCAAATTTTATCCATATATATGTAGATATACATTTTTGAAAATCGTAGATTTACCTATAGATCTCCGTATACAAGAGTAGATTTATTTATATTCGAGTCGAACTATTAACCTGAGCATTACTCACTAGCAATAAATTTCATTGGGTGCTGAACGAAATTTCTTTGATTTCGAAAAATCGGTCTCTCGCTATCTGACCACGATTATTATTTTCACAGACGGCCTCGATTAATGGTTCGAACTATTTTTATATATTTTTTTTTTTCACGTCTTGGCTCGTCATTAGTGGCGAGTTCGATAATGCATAAGGATGAAGTGGAAGGGGGAGGGGGGGGGAGAGGTTTGTGCCAGCATGTCAGTTAAGCGACGAGCAAGAGGTTGACAAAGAAGCGTCCCAAACACGTTCACCGCACAACCCTTTGGCAGAGGAGCATTTATTTTCTCGTGACATCCATGACCTCGATCCAGATTGTTAATGGGCTTCTCGTTTGGTCGCTCGACGCTTCCGCCTTCTATACAAGCCTTACGATGACTTGCGATAAGGCTCAGGGATGCATACATCCCCCTGTCCACTGAAAATATATCGTTTCGTTCTATATTATATAAATATATCGCCGCCGCCGCCGTCGCCGCCGCCGCCGCCGCCGCCGCCGTGTCAAGAATGTATGGGGCATTCCGTCTAAAATCGACCTATCTAAAAGCCTCATATATGGGGCATTCCGTCTAAAATCGACCTATCTGAAACCCGATATATGGGGAATTCCGTCTAAAATCGACCATCTAAAAGCCTGATATATGGGGCATTCCATCTAAAATCGACCTCCATAAAAGCCTGATATATGGGGCATTCCGTCTAAAATCAACCTTTCTAAAAGCTTGATATATGGGGAATTCCGTCTAAAATCAACCTTTCTAAAAGCCTGATATGTAGGGAATTCCGTCTAAATCGACCTATCTAAAAGCCTGATAATTCTGCCTGGTGATTCTGTCTCAACTTGATATATTGATATGAATCGATATATCGATATAAATCGATATATCGATATGAATCGATATATCGATATGAATCGATATATCGATATGAATCGATATATCGATATGAATCGATATATCGATATGAATCGATATATCGATATGAATCGATATATCGAATATCGATATATCGAATGTCGATTTATCAAATATCGATATATCGAATATTGATTTATATCGAATTTTGGTTTTTGATAAATCGATAAATCGATATATCAATCCGTCTAACATCAACCTACCTAAAAACCGGATATATGGGGAATTCCGTTTCAACTCAACCTACCTGAAAGTCTGATATTATAGGAATTCCATCTCATTTCATGTATATACATATGTTATGTATATACTAGGGTGTTTAAAAAAAAAAATTTCGATTTTCCAACGGGTCACACCTAAAATAGTTAGTTTAGGTAGAAAAAAAATGTATGTCAAAAGATGAGAATTTTAGGCTGAGTGGAAGATTCGCCGCAATTGAGTTAAAATTTTTTTTTTTCATTTTTATCGAATTTATAATGAAAATTTTTTGATTTTCCAATGGGCCACACCTGAAATAATTAGTTTAGGTAGAAAAAAAATTCATGTCAAAACATGAGAATTTTAGGTTGAGTGGAAGATTCGCCGCAATTGAGTTAAAATTTTTTTTTTTCATTTTTATCGAATTTATAATGAAAATTTTTTGATTTTCCAATGGGTTACACCTGAAATAATTAGTTTGGGTAGAAAAAAAATTTATGTCAAAAGATAAGAATTTTTGGTTGAGTGGAAGATTCGCCTCGCATTTGAGTTGAAATTTTTTTTTTTCGTTTTCATCGAATTTATAATTAAAATTTCTTGATTTTCCAACGGGCCACACCTGAAATAATTAGTTTGGGTAGAAAAAAAAATTTATGTCAAAAGATGAGAATTTTAGGTTGAGTGGAAGATTCGCCCCGCATTTGAGTTGAAATTTTTTTTTTTTTTAACGAATTTATAATGAACATTTTTCGATTTTCCAACGGGCCACACCTGAAATAATTAGTTTGGGTAGAAAAAAAAATTTATGTCAAAAGATGAGAATTTTAGGTTGAGTGGAAGATTCGCAGCATTTGAGTTAAAATTTTTTTTTTTTCTTTTCATCGAATTTATAATATAAATTTTTCGGGGCACACCTGAAATAGTTGGTTTAGGTCGAAAAAAATTTTATGCAAACAGATGAGAATTTTAGGTTGAGTGGAAGATTTGCCGCATTTGAGTTGAATATTTTTTTTTTTCTTTTCATCGAATTTATAATGAAAATTTTTTTATTTACCAACGGGCCACACCTGGAATAATTAGTTTAGGTAGAAAAAAAATGTATGTCAAAAGATGAGAATTTCAGGTTGAGTGGAAGATTCGTCGCATTTGAATTAGAATGTTTTTTTTTTTTCATCGAATTTGTAATGGAGTAGTAATTTTACCAGAAATTATTCATTATAAATTCGATAAAAGGAAAAAAAAAATTTTATTCAAATGCGGCGAATCTTCACTCAACCTGAAACAGAATCGTGTCAAGAATCGATAAATTGATATATCGATACGTCGAATCATGTCACGAATCGATAAGTTGATATATCGATATACCGAATTGTGTCTAGAATTGATGAATTGATATATCGATGTATCGAATCGAGTATAAATATAACGAAATGTGTCAAAAATCGATATTTCGATATATCGAACCGTGTCAAGAATCGATATATCCATATATTGAACGGAGTCAGAAATCGATATATCTATATATTGAACCGTTTCAGTAATCGATATATCGGTATATCGATATTTCAATAAAACCCAAACTCAACCCAAACTCTCATCCGAAAACCAATTAACACAAATATAAACAATTTTTTTTCAAAACATCTTTCCAGAATGTTTTTCTTTAACAACTGACACAAACACAAGATGGGGGGTTGGCGCGCGAAGCGCGCAGGGGGGCGAAGCCCCCCTAGTATATATATATATATATATATATCTCGATAGACATTATTGAGGAATACATATCGGAACGATCGTGGAATTATAAAGATCCTTGATGTCCTGTCCAATAGCGCTAAGTGCAGATAGTGCTTGATCACTGAATGACGCATCAAAAAAAAAAAAAAAAACATTTAAGGGTGGTTAGTCTCATCCAGAAGGTAAATTCGATAAAAGTTGAGAAAGAAAACGGAATTTTCAATACAGTCTACCGAGTTGACGCTCAGAATAGTAAACGACACTACTTTGACCAGGCTTGCGCGCCAAATGATAAACGAAAGCCAGTTTTTCTGAGCTTCTTATGCAACTGAAACTCAGTAAGATGTGTAGATATATTGACCAGATTTTTCGCACTTTCCCCGTGCCCTAGTGCAAAATCGATCCAGTAGGACATAAGAAAAGAGTGGAACGGTGAAAATTGTGTGGGTTAAAAGGGGTGAGATACGATAAAAAAAAACAAGGGATGCAGGACGATTGAAAAATCAAATTGAAAATTAAATAAATAATAATAATGGTATATTTTAGGCGTTATTTTGACTCAAGCTCAATATATTTCTGACAATTTGAATATTGCTTTTGGCTGACGCACTACATGGTCTTAGCATCTCCAATTACATCATGGTGCAACGAATTCTTAATTATAACAAACATTATCGATGATAATGCTTCGATTTTCCCGTTATTTCCGTCTAAATCGCGTTTTAATTATTTGACGAAAAAAATTTATAATAATTATCGAAGAGATGGTACACGTGGAGGAAAAAAAGTAGAATGCCCTTGGTCCATTTGCAGATATGACTCTCTCAGTAAAATTACATTTTGTCCCCTGTTACACCCCATTTATTTTTGACACATGCGAAAAAAGCTTGTCCTCCCTCGAATACCTCTCTCTCTCTCTCTCTCTCTTTCTCCCTTTCAGTAGGGAACCGTGTAAACCGTTTGTCCACCTCAACGTCAAATTTTTTTATTCAAGCTCCCAGCTTTTATTTTCCATTCGCTCCTCATACTTTTTTTCTGTCCCGTGCGTTTGACATTTTCCTATATATATATATATATATATATATATATATATATATATTTTTTTCTATTACAGAGCAACACTACGCGGCCGCGGACTCGAACAGCTCGACACCAGCCAAGAGCTTCGTCCCGTGTAAAGTTTGCGGTGACAAGGCGAGCGGTTATCACTACGGGGTCACCAGTTGCGAGGGCTGCAAGGTAAGCTGTGTGAGAGATGACGTCTCGTGACCGAGAGTAATTAAAATAATATTAAATTTTTTTTTTTAATGAATCTGACCCACGTTATCTCTCTTAAAACTCGTGAAACTCCAGTTCATATGTAGGCGACAGTTAAATTTAACGGAAAAATTCTTTGTTTCATTTTTTTAATTCACCGAGGAAACTTTTTTCGCTCCTCAATGTGAATATCATAAAAATTTATGTTTACGCGATAATTCATGAATAATTGTCTGGAAGAAAGGCGCAAAATTCGTTTAGTTATTTGCAAGTATTACCAGCTCTACTTTAGCAACAATTTATTTATATTTCAATTAATTTTACGATTATAAAAGTGCGTACGCACGAGGATCTGAAATTTAAGTAGATAAACCGAGGTCTAATAAGCAAAATAGTTCTAACATAATATTCGATTGTCTGTATTGTATTCGATTGTGTTGTATGCGGAGACTTAGGTAGATCTAGGATTTTCTAGAATTTAGATTTACGCAGATCAAATTCGATCTATAGAATATGACTACGTGTAGATCTGAACGTCTAAACGATTTTTTTCCTGGGATAGGTTGCGGTAAGAAAGAAAAATTGAAAATTTAATCTCGCAACATGAGAATCAGCAACGATGCTCGTGATGCGATCTATACACTGGCAAGAAAAATATCCCCGAGGTTTTATCGTCGATTTATTCTTCCCCTGAGCTATATGTTTCTGCCTCGGGTTTTTTCTTCATTTAATCGGTCTCCCGGCGAAATATGCTCGAACATTATATATGCACACACTGAGAAGGGAAAGCTCTCTCGCTCCAAAGCTCGCGAGGATCAACGATGAATTTTCAAACAAGCTCTGGCAGAGAGAGAGAGAGAGAGCAGAAAATATGCACGGACTAGCAAAAAAAAAAAAAAAAAACAATAAAACTACAGCTCATTCGATCCTCGATGCCCACGAGAAAGCTACGATCACGTTTTCAATATCTCGGAGATGCGAGAACCTCGAGGATCGTGGATCGAAAGAGCATATACCATTTTCCATCTCGCGATGACGAAAATGAAAGAAAGGAAAAAAAAAGCGTCGAAGTCTCGTTACACAGAATTTGAAATTCCGATATGCATACGTGAGCATATATATACTTCTTCTCTTCTACGCCCATCGATCTCGCGGGCGAGAGGCTTGTGTACAAATCGTGAGTGACTCTTTGGTGAGAAAAGCTTTCCTCTATCGCGAAAGATGCAAAAGTATGCGTGAAAGGGATGAAGCGATAAAACGAAAAATGTATTTTTGTATACACGGTAATACTATTTTGAATATATCAAAATGTATTTGGAGTATATCTTGAATATATTCTTGATGTATATTATGATGATGGGTTGCCATATAAAGCAGAGGCTTGAGAAAAAAAAAAAATTATTGACGCTGTTTGTTTGCCAATTGATAGGTCTTTGTTTTCTTTTTTTGCTAAGGTAAAGAATGCTTTTTTCAAGGTAACAAAAAACACGTATTTTCAACCATCCCGTATAGGTGTGAGTATACATCAATATAGTGAGTATATAAGAGAGAGAAAAGTACGATTAGGCCAACACAGACGTCATATATATTTGACGCGCCTCGGGACATTCCAGCTCTATGTCCTAGACGCTCTATATATTACTCCGTCTCTCTCTCTCTCTCTCTCATTCTATGTGCGAGGACAAACGTGCAAGTAAAGTGAGCATATACGCTTATAGCTATTAGCTAACATTGAGACACACGAGTATGACCCAGTTTGCGGCAAGAATTTTTCGCGAGCAACTCCAGTCGAAACATTTCATGCCCTATCGTTAAGGATTCATCTATCTCTACATCTGTGTGTCGCATGAACCGCGTCGAATTCGATGATAATCATCCGACAGACAGAATACGTCCTTGCGTGGCTTATCATTATCGAGAATTTCCTGGCGTTAACAAAATGAAAACACCAAAACAACAAACAAAAAAAGCTGAGAAAATCAAAAAAATTTTCTTTCAATCGTCAGACTCCATATTAAACTTGAAAACTGTCCGCAGTTCATTGAATTTATTGGATAACTTGTCTCGCCAATGAGGATGATCTAGCTGCTATATCGCGCGTTGCGTCTGACCGATGAGCTCGTCTGACGCAACACGGTTTTCTCTACTTGCCTTGTTTTTTCTACTTGTGAAAACGCGGCAATGCGCCGCAGACGAAACGAGACCTTCGCGTCGGGCAGCGGGAGTCATTCGATTTGGCAAAAAATGTACAGGGAATACCGGCTACGCGTCTCAAAACTACACGTTATAACTCTGAGCGTTCCAATTCTACACGTTTTAACTCTACACGCTCCAACTCTACACGTTCCAATTCGGCACCTTCCAATTCTACACGCCTGAACGCTGCACATTCCAACCCTACACGTCTGAACCCTACACATTCCAGCTCTGAAAGTTTCAAATCTACGCGTTCAAACTCTGCGCGTTCCAACTTCGCACGCGTTCCAACTCCGCACGTTCTAGCTCAGAGCATGATCGGACTTCGCGAATTCCAACTCTGCGCGTTCCAAATCCGCACGTTCCGACTTTACCCGTCCCAAATTGAGGCAATTTTTATGCGCACAACTCTGATGCGTAGACTTTTTCTTTGTGGAATTTCGTATGCACCGTTGGATCTGCATATGGTTGGAGTCTTCAGAAACTGGCAACTGCCCATAAATCTCACAAATTAACGATAGCAATATTTGCTTGATCATTAGCAATATTCATTTTCCATATATGTGAAAAAATTGTATCTGAAATACACTGCCACGATTGCCCCAACTTTAATAACTTGTCACTTTTTTATTTTAATACCAGATTCACTCGGTAATATTTTCGTACCGATGTAATTACATTGTCGTGTGGGCCATTGCCTCGGGGAGACGAGTAACGCAAGATTCATTGTAAAATTAATTTAATCTGCCAAAATAAAATAATCGATCGTCACGAAGACCCTCGAAAACTTCGTGACGTGAATAATGACGTATATCTGCAGCTTTTTTTTACTGTGAATTTTGGTTTTTTTTTTTTTTTTTTTTTTTTTTTTTTTTTTTTTTTTTTTTTTTAATGAGAAAATTGTACGAATTCTCCCTTAGGTGCATCTCTCAATCATCGGATCTTCCCTATACAGGAGAATCCGCTTGCTCAAACCCCGCGTCGACTCCGTACTTGTATCGTGTAACTGCGATCGATACGATTCCCTCGCTTTCCATATATACATCGCACGAATTCGTTCGTGCGTGAGAAATAATATACCACCGCGAGGCTCGATGTTCTCCTTCCATAGACGCTACATCCCGCAATTTCAATTAACGTATATACAATGACTGAGAAATTGATGGAAAATGGCGGTTCGTTGAAATGCCGGAAAATAACTCGTTACGGAGCCTCCGGCGAATTATTATTGTCTTCCGCTGCATTATAATATCAAGGTTATTGTCTCTACGTATGGGGTATTTCATGTAACATTGTCCGAATCTTCAAAAATCGAAAAATTCAATTCAGAATTTTTTGCATTGTCGTTACAGCTCTAAAATTAAATTGATTTTTTTAATAAACTGTTTGCGCGTTTCGTTAGTTTTTTCTATCAACCGTTTCGGCCTAAAGGAGCATGCGAAAAAATTAAATGCTTCAAAAAATATACATTTATAAAATATGTATATTCAGTGTAAATAAAGTACATATGTCACATAAAAAATGTACTACACTAAATAATGTATCAAAATAAAATATCCGTTTTTGTCAAAGATCTACGTAGATCTACGATTTTCCAAAATTTAGATCGACGTAGATCGAATTTGATCTAAAAAATGAATACGTAGATCCAAATTATATCCTCGCAGTTATTTTTCAGATCTACGTGGATCTAAATTTTTGAAAAATCTTAGATTTACCCAGATTTCAATTAGATCTACCTAGATCTACTCAGATCTATTTTGAAAAATCAAAGATTTACGGAGATCTCAATCAAAAGTAAAAGATTTCGTACACAATATTGAGTTGACTCGAATGTACATAAATATACCGTTACACACGAGGATCTACGTAGATCTGATTTTTCAAAATTTAGATCTACGCGTAGATTAAAATCTAAATAAATAACTGAGTAGATCCGGATGAATGAAAAAATTTATCTGTACCTTTCGAAGGATTGAACGCGGAAATTTGTATTAAAGGTGCAGCCGATCCTGCGGATATCAATAATAAGTGTAGGATATAGAGGAGAGAGAGAGAGAGAGAGAGAGAGAGAGAGAGAGAGAGAGAGAGAGAGAGAAATACGAATTCGCGCGAATTATTATTAATTAGACGTCAACGGAGAGGAGAGCTTGAATTATTGGGTGTCACGTGTTATTATTGGCTATTCACATTATCGTATCGGGCTTTATTGTGTACACTGATGCGAACTAAATTATCTCTATATTTTTGCCTCAATTCTCAAATCGATAAATTCACATATCCGTCACATACTCGGACGTGTACTCGTCGAGACAGTAAGGATTGATCGCTATGAATATGACTAAATTAATTAAATAGTGACGTCAATGACACGATGAGCGAATTAACGTCCATTAAATATGAATTTATGAACGAAATGTTTCAAAGAGTCTGTAAATCACATTTTGAAAAAAAAAAAACGTCCGGATGACTCTGTGGATTTTTGTGCCAAGACGCAAATTCAAGCGTCTATACAACTGAAAAACGGATTGAGCTGTCGAGCTGAAAGTTTTTAGATAACCGAAAAGCAGTGACGGCCCACTTTCTTTGACTAGAACTTCCTTGCAGTTGACAGATGCGTCAAGATTTAATGGTAATTTGAAAATTTTGAAACATTTCCATTCGGACTCTCACTTAAAGATTTCCACCTATCGAGATAAAATTTTCGACATAAATGAGCTGACCTATCTATATAGCGATTAAAATAAGAATACACAAATCAATAATAGTAATAAAAAAAGAATATCCAATCACAATATATTAAAGGCTGGCAAATTAAGAAAATCATAAGAGATTTGGGAAGAAAGTGTCTGAGTCAACGTAGAAACTCCTAGAAATCATTTCAACATCGAGCGTATATATCCATTTTCATTATATCAATGATAAAAACCCCGGTTAAGATAATTACATATTTATTATTTATTATATCATATGTGTATTCTAGGTGTATTATAATCCATTGTAATAGGATACAAAACATATGGAAGAGTTGGTTTAGCGCAAATTTCATTAGGAGCTCCAAATGATCGAAGCTTTAATGAATTCATATAATATTTAGCGGTTGCTTTATTTTTGTCATGTCATTTGAGGGCTCATTCTTTTTTATTCGACCTTCCATTTGCCATACTTTGTTCACTTTCTCCCGCAGTCTCCCTCCCTATCTCTCTCTCTCTCTCTCTCTCTCTCTCTTTCTCTCACACGTCATCAGTTTGCAGATTTTACGAAAAAGTTAAGATTCTATGATACTCGTTTTCGAGCCTGTCGACGAGACGACAAGATCCCGAAAAATTATGGATAAATTACCAAGAAGAGCTCTTTCAGAAGACGAGCCAACATTATCCTGTCGACAATTCAAGCTTGCCCCTTTTTGTTATTCTTACGAAGAAGAAAGGAAGTAAGAGAGAGAGAGAGAGAGAGAGAGAGAGAGAGAGAGAGTGACAGGGAGAGAGGAGGGAGGACATATAACCCCCAAGGGATGCAGAGTTGGCGATGGAAGCGCGCAAGTATTGGCCTCATTGTTTGTAGTTTGAAGGGGTCGGGGATATTTCGCTCGTCGCGGCTTTGTGCCGCTGACGTTGATGAAACTTTTGCCGCTCCATGTTGGACGTTCCACCATCCGCGACACAAAGCGAATTAATCATAATATAAGTTGTTTAATAAGAGCTGGGAAACATGTCGTTGAGCCGGGGGAAAAAAAAAAACAGAAAGAGGAACGAGAGCACAGAAGCACAACAGAACGAGCGTTGAAAGTATCATTAACGAGGTCAAACCTTGGGAATTAGACTATACTCCCAGAACTGTTTTATACATATATAGCTTGTCGTGAAAAATACCCTTGGGCAGTAACCCGGCTAATTTTCACAGAAAAGCTTCGAGAAAAGCGTCGTCGAGCGCGACCGTTTATTTCTTTTTTTTATTTCGTACTCTTATCCTCGTTTCTTTTTAATTTCTATACCATTGTATAAAGACCCTCTTTGTTCCAACGTGGACCCTTTATTAAGCTGCGAAAGAACGCCATATATGGCATAAACTCATTTTCATCTTTCGCAAAGTTCTCTCATCGTGCTCCGTTTGAGAAGTACAAGAGTGACCGAACGAAGACGAATGAACAAACAAAAGGAATACATAAATCCACAACGATGAGCTTTCGTGACGCTCGGGTCAATGAAGTGCTCGTACCGCGAGATAAAGAATAACTTTAGAAAGAAAGAGAGACAGAAAGACAATTGTATGTGTGTATGTGTGCATCTTGAGATTCGCGAGATTATTCATGAGAATTTCGAGAGACATTGTTTTTCCCGAAGAATTCCGAATTACGGGTCACTGTATTCTCTATTATTACAGCATATAATTGCGCATAATGTATGTCTATTTAATGTACATCGTAAAAAGTAATATATGCTTGAAAAATTAACGAAAATATATTCGCCAGGATAATTAATTTCTTACTTATAATGTAATTCTAAACGTTTTAACTCTGCACCTTCCAACTCTCTGCTCGTCCTAATCCTGCACATTTCAACTCTGCATCTTACAACTTGACTCGTTCCAACTCCACCTTTCGCAACTCTACACGTTCCAGCTTTGCAGCTCTATACATACCCCAACTCTACGCGTCCCGACTCTGCACGTTCCAGCTCTGCACATTCCAATTCTACACGCCCTAGCTCCTCGCTTTCCAATTCTACACGCCCAGCGCTGTCTACGTTTCAATCCCACACATCCCAACTCTACAGGCCTTGACTCTGCAGTTTCCAACTCTACAAGTCCCAGCTCTACACGTTCCAGCTCTCCACGATCCAACTTTACGTGTCCCAGCTCTACACGCTCTGACCCTACACATTCCAACTTTCTACGTTTCAACTTTACACTTTCCAACTCCACACGTTACAACTCTGCGCGTTCAAACTCTACACATTCCAACTCTAAACAATGAGAGTGCACAATTGGGGCGAGTGAAGTTGAGATGTTTTAGAAGTGGAACATGTACAGTTAGAACGCGCAGAATTTGATCGAGTAGAGTTGATGTTGCGTACAGTTGGATCTGTTTTGAGTTGATTTTCGTGGAAACGAGATGCACTGCCGGCTTCGATGGTTGCGAAGCTGGAATCCTTTGTGAATAGATTGTTTGGTAATGATTTTGAGGAAAGCATACGAAATTTTAACAAAGCTTCCAATAATTAGGGAATTCAATAGTTTTTTTTTTCAATTTCCATAACAAATCTAATTCCAGCGAAGTTCGATCTCTCGATGTATAGCGATCGAAAATGATAAATCATAACTCAGCATAATGAAACTTTAAAGTTGTAGTTTTGTTATTAAATTTTTCCTTGTTTTGCAAAAAAAAAAAAAATGTATCCACATACGAAAGACAGAGAAAAAGGATTTTTGATTTTTCTTTTAGAAACGAAACGCATTTCCTTAAGGGAGCTTTCCAGTGTGACAGCCCGAAAAATCGCTGTTTTTCGCGATTTTTTTTTTTAAAGAAAAAATAATCTAATCGGTCTGGTTTTTTTTTGTATATTAATTGGGTATTGAAGAATACAAAACAATTTTTTAAAGATCGATTTATTTATTAATTAATATCTATAAAAATGATGAAACAATTGTTGCAGAAAATGCACTTGGATGTGGTGTCCACGTTGGGGGTTACAATTTTGATTTGAAACAAAAAACACAAAAAGATTATTGATCGGTATATAATTGGCTTTCGTGCTATGGAGGCTTTTTTTTTTTTTTTTGCAAAAATGGCGCCGGTTTGAACAAAAAGTATCGATTTTAGCATTTTTTTGGCAGTTTTTTTTACAAAAAAATAGGAAGATGTCAAAAAAAAAAAAAAAGCTTCCATAGCACGATAAACAATGACGTTAAGAATATTGTGTAAAAAATTCAACTCGATAGCTTTAAAACTCTGCCCTCCAGGTTGGACACCGTTTTAAAAAATGCTGTTTCGAGAAAAACGCGTTCAAAGTTTCAAGTGAGGAAGTGACGGCCGACGCGGCAGCTGTAGCGCTCCGTTCCCTTCTTCCAAGAAATGCTGTACAGTAACCGAAATAATCTGAATTTCGGCATGAAAATTTCAGGGAATATTCGGAAGAGTGTATACTATTCGATAAAGCAAAAAAAAAAAAATTGATTTTTTGAAAATTTCACACTGGAAAGCTCCCTTAAGCTCTGAATCATCGTTTACCACCCAAGTCGCGCGCTAGATTGCGAGAAATCTTTGGTGCAAAGTATATTTTACATCGCCATATCGTTGCATATATTAGGTATTATTATACGTATAATACGCACGTGGACTGAAACGAGAGAGCGAGTGAAACGCGAACGATGCAGGGAAAGGATCGGCGAGGTTATTTTTCTTATTTATTTATTTTTTGCTTGCTTCAATTTTTATATTTATCCGAGAGTGAAACGAGAGAGAAGAGAAAAGCCATTTATCCGCGGGCAAATCGAAAGTCCGATGGACCACCTGGCGCACCCACCAGTCGGCTGTGTAGCACACACAGGAAACATGTGCAAGCAACGTCTACGCTTTCTAGACAATAAACGATGCAGCTCTCGTATGCGGGTTCCTCGAGAAACAAGATAGAGTAAAGAAGAAACCAGCGGATATTGAAAGAGAAATTGAAGAAAGAATGGAGCTGCTTCCATTGCTCCAGAGGGCTTATTTTATCCTCTCTCTCTCTCTCTCTCTCTCTCTCTCTCTCTCTCTCTCTCTCTCTTTCCCTGGCTCTTTCTCTTACATCAGATTTTTTTTTTGCATTCAATTGCCAATGCAGCGCACATAAAAATCCCTCCCATTTATCGATGCCTCCGATTCACTCTTTTCTCGAGAAACTCGCAGTGAATTTATACAATATGCTCATACAGCCTTGAAAGATTCGTTTTACAAAATATTTTTTACTTAACCTCTTTTTTTTTTTAAGCATAAACAATAAAAATTGAAAATTTATGTAGTTTTATTTAATTTTTCAGGGTTTCTTTCGGAGAAGCATACAGAAACAAATCGAGTACAGGTGTCTGAGGGACGGCAAGTGCCTCGTGATAAGATTGAACAGAAATCGTTGTCAGTACTGCAGATTCAAGAAGTGTCTCGCGGTAGGAATGTCCAGGGATTGTGAGTATGATGCATTTTTGTTCTCAGACCTGAGACCTCTGCAGTAATATTTCGTATTGTCGCGTCGATTTTCGAGTTTTTTTTTGTTCTTTTTTCAATTCGTCAAATGATTTATTCGAAAAAATCCGCGTATATTGTACATCGGGTCCACCGGAGTCTACGGAAAAGCGTATAGACAGAATAGACTGAAAGTACTAAAGAGAGAGAGTTTCCCCGACTCCAGTGGACATTGTTCAATGATTAAAAAAAAAAAATTTCTACATTTTTTGAACAAACCAGTTTTCAGTCAGGGATGATTTTTTTACCAATTTTCTTTTTCCCAATTTAATCGCAAAATTTTGCGAGTAAAAATGTGAAGAATCCGCGAACCAGTTGCATATCGTGCTCAAATCATCGTGATATTTTTCATCAAAGCTGCTTCTTAATTAATCGTGCATATACATCGAGGCATCTGAGATCTCATCGGGTCCCTCTATCTATATTGCACGACTACAAAGCTCGTTCTGTTGAAACCTTACGAGACTCCCCGAGAATATGTATACATATTTACACATGTATGCATATGTACCTAGGTACATATATATATATATAAGTGTATATATATTGCGATACACCGATATTTTGGTGGCAAAACCGCGATTCAAACCGCCAAGGGAGGAATAGAGGAACTTCAAGTTTCTAGTGTCAGTCGCGGTGTTGGTTATACACGAGTGAGGGTGCCCATGGACCTAGTGCATTTTCCCTTTGCCCCGACACACACATAATATACATGCTTCACAAGGGCAAAGTAAACCGGAGCGAAGTTGCGTGCATAATTAAACGTCAGAGTTGGAACGTTGAGCTACAACCCCTTTGCTAGCGCGATATATACATCAACCCCGATTGTATATATATACACATGTACATATCGTAAACTCGAGAGTTCTCTCGAGTTCCGGCACTTTACTCTCTTCTTCCACTTTCGCTATCTCGCCCCGTTAAAATTTTCGTCTCGATATTACAAAACCAGCCCCGCAATGTCTCATCCGGCTTGCATTAAAATCCATAAACGCGTATCCGCGAAGATCCTCCAGCCAGAATCGCGAAGAAAAAAAAAAAAAAAGAAAAAACGAAAACTATTATGAAACCTCAAGAGCAACTATATGTAGAAGTTATTTTGAGAGGCAAAGCTATGCCCAAGAAGAGTCCGTCAAAATCAGAAATATCGAGGTCATCTAAAAATGTATTTCTCTACTTCCGGTCAGTATACAAAGTATCATGGAACTTCCTAAAATCGCTCGTACATCGAACTTTAATTGAAACACGAATAACCGTGAGAGATTACTGATTTAAAAATATTCACTCGAGTGCACCTTAAAAAAAAAAAAATGAGAATCAACCGCTCGCTGTTGCACGAGAATTCTTATAATCCATAGACTTGTGCTCAGGGACCGTGTGCTCTGGAACGAAATTTTGAAAGAAAACAAAAAAAAATCTCACATACCGTTGATAACTTTTTGGCATTACTATCGTACGAAATCAATGCTCCTGGTATCTTCTATGAGGTACTGATGGACGAGTCATTTTTTTTTTTTACCATAGTTCAACGAATCCAAGCATTATCACGAAAATTTATTTTCGCGATCGTATTTTTTAGCGGTACGATACGGTCGCGTGCCGAAACGTTCGAGGGAACGGGGTCCCGAGGACAACGTGGCATCGACGACGACGACGACGGTAGGCGTTGGAGTGCAACAGATCGCGTCCCCCACAAACAACAACAACACCACTACTAACAACAACAACAATAACCACGTAAACAACAACAATAACAACAACAACAGCAATACGAATAATAATAACCACAATAACAACAACAACAACAACAATAGCCAAGGACAGAATGTGATACCCCGAGTTCCACCGGCTGCTGTCGTCGAGGCCGATCAGTCGGACGCCGATGGCAAACAGTTGGCCGTTTACGACGTTATACTTCAGGTATCGCAGGCCCATCATGCACACTGCGGCTTTACGGAAGAATCGACAAGGGGAATTGTCCGAAAACCCATGATAATACCCGTAAGTTTTTAAAAATTCTTCAAGATCGAATTTTTCACTCTCCCTCTCTCTTTCTGTTGCATTCTTAAAAATGTGACATCGCGATTTTGTTAGCCCGCGAGTCCCGAAGACCCGGAGGCAGCGTCGTCGACCGCCGAGACAGTCGAGTCACAGAGAATCTGGCTGTGGCAGCAGTTCGCGTCGAGGGTCACACCGTCGGTCCAGAGGGTCGTCGAATTTGCGAAAAGAGTGCCCGGTTTTTGCGATCTCACGCAGGACGATCAGCTAATACTCATTAAAGTTGGTTTCTTCGAGGTATGGCTGACGCACATCGCGAAAATGACGACCGACAGTACGATGACCTTCGAGGATGGTACTTACATAACGAGACAGCAGATAGAGCTCATGTATGAGGTGAGTAGGATGATTTTTTTTGTTTTTTTACATGTTATTTTCCCTATAGCTATCCAATTATTCAATTATTCGATGCAATGCAATTCAATATCATGCAATGCCATGCAATTCAATGCCGTGCAATCCAATGCCATGCAATGCCATGCAATTCAATGTTATGCAATGCCATGATTTGAATGTCATGCATGCCATGCAATACTATGCAGTGTCATGCAACGCCAAGGAATGTATGCAATGCGATGCAGGGCCATGCATTGCCATGCAACACCATGCAATGTCATATGCAACGCCAAGGAATGTATGCAATGCGATGCAGAGCCATGCATTGCCATGCAATACCATGCAATGTCATATGCAACGCCAAGCATGTATGCAATGCCATGCAAGGCCATTCATTGCCATGCAAGGCCATACATTGCCATGCAACACCAGGCAGTGTCATGCAACGCAAAGCAATGTATGCAATACCATGCAGGGCCATGCAATCCAATGTCATGCAATGCCATGCAATCCAATACCATCCAATGCGATAAATGCCATGAAACGGAATGCACTGCCCTGGCAATATCATCCAATGTTATGAACGTCACGCATGCCATGCAATACTATGCAGTGTCATGCAACGCCAAGGAATGTATGCAATGCGATGCAGGGCCATGCATTGCCATGCAACACCATGCAATGTCATATGCAACGCCAAGGAATGTATGCAATGCGATGCAGAGCCATGCATTGCCATGCAATACCATGCAATGTCATATGCAACGCCAAGCATGTATGCAATGCCATGCAAGGCCATTCATAGCCATGCAAGGCCATACATTGCCATGCAACACCGTGCAATGTCATGCAACGCAAAGCAATGTATGCAATACCATGCAGGGCCATGAAATCCAATGTCATGCAATGCCATGCAATCCAATACCATCCAATGCGATAAATGCCATGAAACGGAATGCACTGCCCTGGCAATGTCATCCAATGTTATGAACGTCACGCATGCCATGCAATACTATGCAGTGTCATGCAACGCCAAGGAATGTATGCAATGCGATGCAGGGCCATGCATTGCCATGCAATACCATGCAATGTCATATGCAACGCCAAGCATGTATGCAATGCGATGCAGAGCCATGCATTGCCATGCAATACCATGCAATGTCATATGCAACGCCAAGCATGTATGCAATGCCATGCAAGGCCATTCATTGCCATGCAAGGCCATACATTGCCATGCAACACCATGCAATGTCATGCAATGCCATGCAATCCAATACCATCCAATGCGATAAATGCCATGAAACGGAATGCACTGCCCTGGCAATGTCATCCAATGTTATGAACGTCACGCATGCCATGCAATACTATGCAGTGTCATGCAACGCCAAGGAATGTATGCAATGCGATGCAGGGCCATGCATTGCCATGCAATACCATGCAATGTCATATGCAACGCCAAGCATGTATGCAATGCGATGCAGAGCCATGCATTGCCATGCAATACCATGCAATGTCATATGCAACGCCAAGCATGTATGCAATGCCATGCAAGGCCATTCATTGCCATGCAAGGCCATGCAATGTCATATGCAACGCCAAGCATGTATGCAATGCGATGCAGAGCCATGCATTGCCATGCAATACCATGCAATGTCATATGCAACGCCAAGCATGTATGCAATGCCATGCAAGGCCATTCATTGCCATGCAAGGCCATACATTGCCATGCAACACCATGCAATGTCATGCAATGCCATGCAATCCAATACCATCCAATGCGATAAATGCCATGAAACGGAATGCACTGCCCTGGCAATGTCATCCAATGTTATGAACGTCACGCATGCCATTCAATACTATGCAGTGTCATGCAACGCCAAGGAATGTATGCAATGCGATGCAGGGCCATGCATTGCCATGCAACACCATGCAATGTCATATGCAACGCCAAGCAATGTATGCAATGCGATGCAGAGCCATGCATTGCCATGCAATACCATGCAATGTCATATGCAACGCCAAGCATGTATGCAATGCCATGCAAGGCCATTCATTGCCATGCAAGGCCATACATTGCCATGCAACACCATGCAGTGTCATGCAGCGCAAAGCAATGTATGCAATACCATGCAGGGCCATGCATTGCCATGCAACACTGTGCAATGCTGTGCTGTGTCATGTTACGTTATTTTTTTTATTTTTTTAAAATATATTCCAGCCCGACTTTGTGACCGGACTTATGCAATTTACGGGTGCACTAAACGCTCATCAGCTCACGGACGCCGAGCTCGGACTGTTTTCCGGTGCTGTTTTACTCAGCGAGCGACCCGGCCTGAACGACGTTAAAGCCGTGCAGAGACTTCAGGATCGTTTGCTCGAGGCACTGCGAATACAGGCAGGCCGAAGTCTCAGCTCGTTGGGCGATCCAAATTCACCGGGCATCTCGCCGGGTGTCGTTGGCATTGCCCAGAGAATACCGGAATTACGGGCTCTCGGCACGAGGCACGCGAATCTCCTCGAATGGTTCCGGAGAAATTGGACGAAACTGAAGCTGCCGCCGCTCTTCGCCGAGATATTTGACATTCCCAAGTGCGAGGAGGATCTTCAGTGAACGCGGGTATGCATTTCTTTTTCTCTACGTCATCAAATTTTCGAGACAAACAAACCAAAATCCCGTTCTTTGCTTTGCTCCATATATAAATCGCCTTGCGAAAACTCATTTTTATTTCGAAAAAATTTATAAACTGTTCTATCGAAAATTAGGATTATAAAATTGAACAAATTTCTTAGAAACAGAGTTGCTTCTTTGAATCTTCCGGTATTGTTATTATCTCGAAAATCTTATTTTGCTCCCTATAACGACAAACGAAATTTCGGGGTGTTAATTTTTCATTCTTCACGTTTTTTTTTTTTTTTTTTTCTTTTCTTTCTTTTGCTTCAGAAATCGTCCGATCGACGAAACAAAAGCAAACAAACAAAAAAGTACACGATCGTTCGAAACGCTCAAAGCGACGCTTGTCGCTGTTTTGCTCGGAGGATGGTTATCCCGTTTGTTTAATGGAACTTGTGTGTGTGTGTGCTCGTTCGCCCGGACAAATTTCCTTCGTCCCCCAATTCCCTGTACGCGCGCAGCCCCAAGCCACCTGGACGTGGGAAAACGCGACCGAAATCGATATCACCGACGATCGTGAGCCGTCCTGCGAGCCCTAACCTCGCGGGATAGATGAGAAAACGCATCACTATCATCCGGAGATTCGAAGCTTTACTTTTTTTTTTTTTTTTTTTTTTTTTTTTCATTTATTTACTTTTTTTTTCTTCCCCATTCGTTGGCTCTCATCGACCTTTCCCAAAATCCCAACGATCCTGATTTATCAAATTCACATCCGTGGATTCACGTTCGAGCGCCGCTTGGCTCGGGCGATCGGAATTCGTCCGCGATTATTCTGAGAGATTTTCCATAGCCGCGACAATCGACGCTGTCGCGTGTGCGGATGAGAGAAAAAAAAAACCACACACACGCGCACGAACGAGAAGAGAAACGCGAAACGAAGGTTGGTGATCTTGCTACTTTTTTTTTTTTTTTTTTTTTTCTCACCTCCGAGCTTGAATCGACAAAATCTTTCTCGTATACCGTCTTGATATCGTCCTGGACACGAGTTAAGCTCGTTCACGCAATATTCGTTATATACTCTATTGCTCGATTAATAATGATAAAGGTAAAATAAAATAAGAGAAAAAAAATAAATAAAAATAAAATACTCATTAACAAAAGCTCTGCGAGGGAAATTTTGGGGGAAAAGAAAAAAAAAACGAAATTTCACTCGCTCTGCGAAAAATCAATCGCATATCACACGAAGCACAATATGGGGTCGCGGAGTAAATGTAAAGGAAAAAAAAAATAATAATTCAAAGTGCGAGCTTTCCAAATTAAGGATGCATTGGACGTACAACCAAAAGTGACTTTCGTCGACAATATTGCGTACTTCGTGATAAGATAAAAATCGGAACAAATTCAACCGCAATAAAGACGATGAGAAGATTAATTTTTAATAATAATAATGACCAAAAGTTATCGATAAATTGTTTAAACAAAAAATTGCTTAAGAAATTTTTAGGGAAAGTTTTTTTTTGACACGTGAAATGAATTCGTTGAATTTTCTGATTGCACGTGAATTTTTTAAAAATTTTCTTATCATTTTGAAATTTTGGGTTTTCGGAAATTTGTAAATGTTATATTTACAAAACTATTCGTTAAATGCCCTGAAAACTTTTTAATTGTAATATGCAACGTTGTTACGAAAAAATATACAAAATTCACGATTTTTCCTTCATTTTTCAAAAATCAAAAAATTTTCGAAAACCGAAATTTCATAATGATAAGAAAATGTTTAAAAAATTCACGTGTAGTCAGAAAAATCAACGAATTCATTTCACGTGTCAAAAAAAAACTTTCCCTAAAAATTTGTTAAACAATGTTTTGTTTAAACAATTTATTGATAACTTTTGGGCATTATTATTATTCAAAATTAATCTTCTTATCGTTTTTATTGTGGTTGAATTTTTTCCGATTTTTATCTTATCATAAAGTATGCAATATTGTCGACGAAAGTCACTTTTGGTTGGGAAGGTACGTCCGTAACATCCTTAAGGCTCGAGACACTCGATACAGTTGAACTGTCCTACTCAAAGTTCTAAAGTACATTTTAGGGCTCTGGTTAATGAAAAAGACAGAGAGAGAGAGAGAGAGAGAGAGAGAGATAAAGTTGACTCGTTGAGTGAGAGTTGATAAAGGGGTTCGGGTACCTATCAATAATCCTATAAGTGAAAAAATGAAGAAACGAAATAAAACGTCAAAGCTGCATTCCGCGTGCAGACTCGAAGGACAGAATTTAAAAAAAAAAAAGGGAACGTCTCGCTGAGACTAGAGAGTAAGAAAAAAAAAAAAAAAATTAATGAAAAGAAAATTAAATCTTCTTACACTAGGACCTCGATTTAATGGTCCTCGATTTAATAGACAGTCCCCACCATGTCGCACTTATCGATCGGTTTTTCGCGTGGTGGGAGATGGTGGGGGACGCTTAAAGTCTCCCCGATCAGGCCCGTAGCACGGAGTGCCGATGCGCAGATACAGCATGGGCGGGCATACGCTACCTCGATTTAACAAGGTGCGATGCGGAGCCGGTCCCGCCACTGGCCGTTAAATCGAGGTCGTAGTGTATATAGCGTATCTTCTTAGGCGCATGCGCACTGCGAATCTCAATCTATGCAATCTATTTTTATTACTCGACTTAGAATAATTGAATTATCATAGAAACTGCCGATCTGTGTACAGGATTTTCCGTGGAATCAACGTTGAAGAAAAAAAAAAAGAAAAAAACAAATATTCGAGCGTAGGGATGATCCCGAATGGAGTGGCTAAAAAGATAATTAATGATCGATCTTGGGGTCTGATCTCGTATAAATTAGACATGTCCACTCAAAGAATCCAACATATCGGATACCTTGGTACGTCCGGAGAATAAAATCGTTTTTTTTTTCGCCAAGGTACAATTTTTTTTTTTTCGTAATCATCGTAGAGTAAATCAAAGGCTGCTGTTTCGTTGATATATATATTATATATCGAAGCATCAATTGATAAAATATGTCTGTGACTCTCGCATATGACTCGTTCAGTCCGGAGTGAAAGAGAGAAAAAGAGAGAGATTTAGCAAATTTCCAGATGAAATCCTGAATAAAGCGTGGACACATATCTCAAGCTCTCATGACACTATAAATATATAAATGAATAAAAACTCTCTGACAATGACTAGAAAATAATGCCTATGTTATATATATATATATATTATCCACGATGGAATTATCATTATTCGAGATTTAGAGAGAGATTAATGTTGCATAGTATTGTACTTAATTAATATTATATATATACGCAATATATGAAATATATCGCAATATATGAGAGATGGATTTAAAAAAAAAAACTTTCAACTTTAAGCGCTCACATCAAGTTGTGAATAAACATATCATACCTAACTAATATATTGAACGAGAAGAAAAGGATATTACACTTTAATATAATATTAATATATAGATAAAATATATATTATCATTAACAAAACAACAAAAAAAAAAAGGAAAAAAAAAACAAGCAAAAATAATCGATTACGTGCATTGAACAATCGTGAGTGAATTGGAACTTTCCGATATCGCGTTTTATCGAGGAAAATCAATCGTGAAAACTGCTAACACGCTTATGTGAGTATTCGTGACAAAATTTTAGCCTATTTATGTGTGTATATATATAAATATATATATATATATATATATATATGTGTGTGGATTTATTGTTCAGTGGCATCACACTCTGAAGATTATTTTTTAATTCAATTATTTTTTTTAAATAATTCAACATAAAAAAATTTCGATTAAACGAGAATACAGTCAAAGTCGATGTCCCACGACACACTTTTACACAATGTGAAAAAGTATTGCATACATGTCGAATGGAATTCCCGAAGGGTTAATAGTTAACAATTTGAAAATTCTCAATTTACATGATTCATTACTGGAAATAATTTTGAATGGCATTTATGACACTTGCTTGTCAAATTTACAAGTTCTTATCTGCGACGAATGCTGACACCTGAATTTTCTTTAGAGGTAATTTTCCAGTTATACAGGGCAATTCGATGTCATCTATCATGTTGAATGATAATTGACATTATCTGGAGCAATGTGTCACGCAAATTGGCATTTTCCAATGTTTCTTGAAAATTTCTATGACAATCCTCGAGTACTATGAAATCACTGAAACCGCGACTCGCTATAGTGTCGATGTTTCCAACAATACCACTGGACATAAATCTACGGTGTGATTCGGAACTGAGGTAATTTCTAGTAATGGTGAAATGCGAATGAAAAAAAAAAATGAACGAAGCACTTAATTTTCGTTTTTTTTTTTTTTTTTTTTTTAGGTTCTGTATTGAGTTGTCATCGAGTAAAGATCCATATTCACCAATCAGAACTCAGTTGAGTGAAAAATCATGATAAGTTGAGTGACGGTCGAGTAACGGTTGAGTGACAGTAGAGTACATTCTGAAGTTGACTACAAGTTAAATACAAGTCAATTTGAGTACACTTTGAGTTCAAGCTGAGTGCAAGTTAGGTACAGGTCGAGTACGATTTGAGTAAAAAGCATTGAGTACAAGTTGACTCTATTCTCGGTCAAAGTTGAGTACCCTGTTGAGTAAAGGTTGACTGCGAGTTTAGTGTACTACAGGTTGAGTTAAAGTTGAGCGCCAAGTTTGGCACGGATTGAGTACAATTTGAGTAAAAAATTAAGTTCGAGTTGACTGTTGTAAGTTCAGTAAAAGTTGTTTACAAGTTTAGTGCAATTTGAGCGAAAGTTAAGTACAAGTTTGGTGCAATTCGTGTGAAAGTTGAGTACGAGATTAGCACAATTTGAGTACGAGTTGAGTGAAATTTTACTGCTAGCTCAGTGCAGATTGAGTACAAGCTGAGTAGCAATTGAGTAAAAATTTTATTACAAGATGATGACAAGTTGGTCGCAATTTGAGCACAAGTCAAGTACGAATTGAGTGAAATTTATGCATAATTCCGTACGATTTATGCATCAGTTGCGTATTAGTCATAGGCGTATATCGAGCAACGTTACTTAAAAGTTATGCACAAGCTAAAAACAATTTGTGTATAAGTTGAGTGAGACGAATTGTCATCAACTTACCACAAAACGTGCTCAATTTATGCACAACTTGTGTAGAACAAGTGATTGATTTGTTCTATGAATTGTATGGTTTTTTTTTTAAACTGGAAATTCAAGAAAAATATTTGACTGCACTATGATTGGTCTACTTGAATCGTTAATGATTGATCGACGTCAACTCTCCGCTGAGCATGAAAAAACGAGCTCGAATACTCGAATTGCATCGCTTTTACCAAGGCCTTGAGGGACCTCAGTTTTGAATTATTCCATTGACATGTATATATATATATATACATATATATATATATATATCATAACGATACCGTAGTATCTACGGTTTATATACCGAGCACGATTTATTAATCTTAGACGTCAACGTCAGTGTCGCACGCGTGACGAGTAATTCAAAATTTCTAGTCCTGATAATTTTTTTTTGTTATCTCTTTTGTTTCCTTTCTCGCCGAGCTATTGGGAGTCACAATACGCGTATTTGAAAGTGTAATTGGAAAATTCGTTGAAACGGCCAAATACTTCCTTAATAATAGTAATAATAATATTAATAATAATAATAATAATAATATGAATTAGTATCTCGTTGAGGGCTCCGAGAAAATAAAAAAAAGAAAAAAAAAAATCTAAATCTCGAAATCCCTTCTTTCTAATAACGATCGAATCGAAAGGTCGCTTGATAACTTTGTCTCGCCTTGTAAATTCACGATTTTCCTTGTTTTTTTTTTAATTTTTTAAATAATTTTGCCTTGAGATTTCGGTCACGGTGCTATAGCCATAGCCATTGGGAATTGTTTCATAACTATATATATAATTTTTTTTTTTTAATTAATCTATCATACATACTTATAAACACGTTATTCTTCAACTTTGATTAATATTCAATCATGTGCGTATGACTTATACAAACACGATTTATCCTCTACATGCAACAGAGATGCAATTGAGTCTTAAATCGAATAAAAGAAAGAAGAAAAAAAAACATCAACAAAAGCAAACGAAAGGATATAGGAATGGGGCAAGAGCCAAACAGGGGTGAATTGTTTTTAACGATTAAAAAAAAAAAAAGTATATAAATATATATATGTATATGTATGCATATTCTATAAATACATATATCGACAATGATGAGAAAAAAATTTTTTTAAACTACAAACGACTGCTCTATACTGCTAAAGTACAAATGTTTCGTTTAATTAGTTTATAAACGAACTGTTCGTTAGTGTAATTAGATTATTGAACATTTTTTTCGTATATGAATATATATACAATTATATTTATTTGTAATGTTAACGGGTTCGCGAGATGAAAAAAAAAAAAAAAAACAAAATAATTGAAGCACTTGACATTTTTTTGTTCCGATATATTGTGAAACACAGGCACGCAATGGTAAAAGAGCTTGTATCGCACATCCGTTTATACATATATATATATATATATATAGACATATATATATATACATATACATGCGTTTGCGAAAAAAAAGAGACCTCGAAAAGCTTTTGCATAAAATTTTTTTCTGCCATTTTTTTTTTCCTTCCGGACTATTTTCGTAATTTTTTTAATTTTTTTTATTGGTATTACGACACTCCCTTAATTCGGATGCTTTCCGATTCACTAATTCCGCTATATTGTTATACTTGAAAGAATATAAAATTCCGGACCTCTCAACGAAAGTACCGAGTCGGTTCAGTCTGGTTCGTAACTTTTTAATGAAAAAAAAGATTTAAAAAAAATTAAAAAAAAAAAAGAAACGATGAAGAAAAAGCTGGTAATGCGGTGTACCAATGCGACAATCAATCGAACGATGCTGTTAACGAAAGACGCGCTATAAAATTCTTTATCGGTTGACTATAAATATATTTAATAGGCTACCGAACGCTAATGACGAATTATAAGTACGATAAAGAAATTTAGAAAAAATAAAATTAAAAAATTAAACTGTGTTTAAAGTTCGATTTAGAAAGTTCCCTATTCTTACAGTCGTAAAAGCACACTCTGATTGGAATTTCACGGGAGGGAGAAGCATAAAAATAAAACAAAGTTTAAGATATACAAAGTTGATTGAGTCTCGATGATTCGCTTTCTGTAAAATCTGTATAATATTGTGCACGCTAAGATGGTCACCACTTTTGGCTACTTTTTTTATTCAATTCGACGCATCAAACACCAACAAATATTACAACCTAAATATGAAATTTAATTGTGAAAAAAATGTATGAAAAATTTCGGGTGCTGTTTTTATTTACAACCTGTTGAATTTTAGCTTTGTGTCGGGGCACAGTATTTTTTTTTCTTCGAAAACTTATTCAATTTTACGTGAAAAAGGTCCTGACGCAATAGCATTTATAATCACGAGTTTTGGAGATACGGATTTGACAAAAAATAAAATTTCGCAAATTCACAAAATTCGTATTTACGAAATCGATTATCACGAGTTGTCACGGGAGCTTCATTGCGTAAAATTGACTTAAATTTTAGGGAAAAAACATACTGTTCTACGTAAAAGGCAAAAAATGCAAATACAAATTTTCGATAAAGCTTTACTTTTTAGTTTTTTTTTTTTTTGCTTTTTATGCTATTTTTCAATCCCAGTATTTTTTTCACCGAAATTTTATTCAATTTTACGTAGAAAAGCTCCTGTAACAATAGCACTTGTGATAATTATTTTCAAAGATACGAATTTCGTAAATTTACGAAATTTTTATTTTCGAGCAATCGCATCTCTAAAATTACTGGCCATCCACCTTTTTCACGCGTAAGATCGAATCAAGTTTTGGGGAAAAAAAAACAAATACTGTCATCCAAGAAAATTTTCTAAAATGCAACATTCGATTCTAAAAAGTGCAACACCTAAAATTTTCAATGTTATTCATCGAAATTCGGATCGAACATTCTGAAAAAAAAAAAAGTATCATCTGATATAATTAATTTAGACAATTTGTAGGCTCGTAAAAGATTTCAATCGCTGAGTAGCAAAACCCCCTAAATATTTTCTGATCTCGGGGATGTTTGACGAAAAAATTTCGTTTCTAATTTTCAGTTTAAGAAAAATAATTTTTAAAAACCTCAAACGTGCGTACCAGCCTGGTATACGATTATTGAATAAACGTACATGAGCACACGTATATCAGTGAAGAAAAACACATCGAGTAATCCCATGAAATTGAAAAAAAAAAAAAAAAATCCCTCAACTCTCTCGGGATCTCGAATGCAATTTTTTTTTTCGTTAACATATATCTCTTTGTCCCTACGTTCAACGATAAAAAAGAATAATCTGTCTGCGTACCTTCCATATATATTGAGTGGTTAAGTATAAAAAGAAGAAGAAAAAAAATGAATTGAATAAACAAAAATTAGAGACGTAAAGGAAAAAAGGTCTCCGATTGAAATGCAATACGGAAAAAAAAATGTACTTTGCACAAACTCGTTTCTGGGATAATGTATTTAGAACTGTAAAAATCGAATTATCTTTCGCCATTTCGTGTATTTATTTATTTTTGTTAAAAAAAAAAAGACAAAAATGGAATTTAAAAAGTGATTCGTTGTCTATTTATCGTGTGGCTCACTTTCTTGCTCGCTCAAACGCGTATTAATTATAATAAAACACATTTTTTTTTTCATCCCTACACGTTCGTTGAATTCATCGTCTCTCATCCAATCATTATTTCATACCATTTTTTTTTTTCAATTTCAAACATTGCCATTTGCTTCGTAAGAATATATCGGTGAGTACGCGTGAAAGAGGAAAAAGACGAAGAAGAAAAAGAAAACGTAATAATAATAATAAAAAAATAATAAAAAAATCACGCGAGCATAATTATTATTGTAAATCGAATGTACTTGGTGCCAATTACGAATAATGTTTAAACTATATATATATATATATATATTATATATGGTATGAGAAAAAGACGACGTGGTTAATTAATGACGAGATGATGAATGAGAATTTATCTAGGAATTGTACATTGTATAATGTAATATGTTTGATCCTGCCGGAGATCTTAAAAAAATCCGAGAAAGCGCAATTGTACTTGAAAAATATCGTTGCCTCCGAGAGGATTGTTTAGCACGCACCGGCAATAAGGAGAGCGGGAAAACGAGAAAAATTAAAATAAAATGAAAAGGAAAGTCGAAAAAAAAAAAAGATATACGTTTTCGTAGTAAGCGATCTCTGACACTTTTTACGAGGCCTCTCCCATAATCTGCGGGAAATTTTTTCTTTTTTTTTTTTTTTTTTTTTTTTGTGATAAAATGCTCGATGCGAGAGAGCCACATATTGTTTGTCGTGCATCATTTGCGAAATATTATTGTGCTCTGTAGAACGTAAAAAAAAAAAAATTAATTAATAAAAAAATACCGATAATTATCGGATATTTTTTTCGAAAATTTTACTTCATACGTATGCATGCGTTGCTGATAAAAAAAAATGTAACATGTCCGATGTCACGAGAGTCGATGGGTCGCGATCTCGTCGATTTTTATTACCGAAAAAAAAAAGGAAGAAAAATCGATGCCCGAAGGTTCTCCAAGCACACTCTTGGAGGTCCGTTCTGGGTCCTGAAGACTTTTGTATGTTTTAATTGTTTTTTTTTTTAATTCTTTTCTCACGAAAATGTAGAATTAAATTGTGGACCGTTGGGCTCATTGAACCGAGTCAAAACTCGGTCCCCGAACACTTGTCGCACATCGTTCAATTAAATGCTGTAATAATTACACCCGTAGAGACGAGTATATGTAGAGACGATCGATTTTACGAGAGATAATTAGTTTATAATTCACGAGGTCTTGCTACGAATTAACGATATTGTTGGCAATGCTGATGAGAAAAAGTGATGATGAAGAATGTAATAATATATATATATACCACGCGAAAACATACACACACACACACACACACAGACACACACACGGACATTTGTTTTTTTTAATCAACGCATAACGCGTCGAAAATATTTTCATTGTTATATTGATTTTTGGATAATAAGCAATTACGAATCCGTAAATATCTATCATTAAGTTTATTAGATTTAAATAATATATTATATTATACGCTCATGATCTGTTTATCGGATTATAGACCCAAAATCTATCTCCTTGAAAAAAGAAAAACAATTTTTTTCCTAACTCCTGTTTTTCTCCCTTTCCCCTCAACGTGTATCTCTCATTATGTCCCTTTCACGAGAAAAATGGTGTTGTACTTTTTCATATAAAAGGCATAGCCGAAATAAATAATGGGGTTGGAAGACTTGACGAGTTCAATTAAACGCGAGTTTTTTTGTTTTTTTTTATTATTCATTATTCTTCCTGTTTCTTCGCAGAAATCCCAAAATGATTTCCTAAATCTCACATAGTGGCAATAAATGGATCAAGAAATATACGCGATACACAAGGTAAATAACACGATAATTTTTCATCCAATTATGCAAAATAACGATGCAGATGCATAAGTTGAAAACTTGGGATGAATTATTTTCACGCGTAATTTCTCGAAATTCACACAGCCTGAAGGGCTGAAAAGGGGGAAAAAAATGGTGCCAAACCATGGGAAACCAAATGGAAATGGACCAATGAAAAGTATATAATAAATGGTATATACGGCATTCATTGTCTTTTGCGTTCAATTGGTATAAAGGAACGCGTTATATTTGAATATAGTTCGCGCAAGAACCGCTAGAGGGCGAACTAACAAAGTCGCTCTCGTAACCAGAGCGGGAGCTCAATTGGGTTCATAAGTGGGCGCAATCGTGCAACTCAACCGAGACTCGTCTCGTCGTCTCGGTAAATTATTATTGAGAAAGTAAAATATTTTACATAATGCAACTATTTGTATTGTACTGAATATATATAATGCGTGTGTCGTACGAGATATTACCACAGTCGAATTGAGGTTAGAATTGGATTTGCTGCTGCGGAGGTAATGTCTATTTCATGGGCAGTGTTTTTCGTTGCTATAGGGAATCCATCAAACTGATGCTTTTCTAACGTGCTGGTACTATGCAGTGATCAGTGACAGCTCTTGGAAAAATTTATTAAAACAAAAATAAATGAATAATTATTTATGCGTTTTCTGTCCAGTTTCCTATTCAACGACTCGTTCAATCCCATAGACTGCCTTAGACATAGTCCTTAGACACACGCACTGCTTAGTGAATTTAATTAATAACATTACAAATTATAAGGTTAGGAACGATAGTTTGTACCTCAAGACCAACCAGCTTGAAATCTGAACGAAAACTGTGGATAATTTTCCATTTACCTCAAAGGTATGTAGAGTAATTTTTCCATAGGCCTTAGACACACACACTGCTTGATGAATTTAATTAATAATATTACAAATTATAAGGTTACGAACCATAGTTTGTACCTCAAAACCAACCAGCTTGAAATCTGAACGAAAACTGTGAATAATTTTCCGTTTACTTCTAGATATATAGAGTAATTTTGCCATAGTCCTTACAGAAACAAACTCTGCTTGGTCAGCAAGCAGGGTCAAAGGACTTGAAATTGCTACATTGCTGTGCTTCGCGTTCCCGCAGGCAGCCCTGTCGCAATCGTTGCTACTAACAAACTTTGAACTTTATTTCCGATTATTGCTCAATCGCTTTGCTCGCCAGTTCAACGTCCGCATTGGCAGAGGTTTTGCAAGCGCGCCAAAATATCTATTTCGTCCCATTTTAGGGTACAACATGTCCAAGGAAATTTCGCGCCGAAGACTTCCGGATACGTATACACAGACCGGATACACCTGGAAAAAGAGATACGCCTCAATGCCGAAAGAGCAGACCGGATCTTGGGCGCGCAAATGGCACTAATTTTCTTATTGCTTACCTCGAAACGTTCCCTGGTCCCCCCACATTACAAGGTTAACGAAAAAAAATGGTTTTATCGTTAATTTATTTCGAAAAGTTTATTATAAAATATATTATAAGTCGTTAATTAAGTACATATATCCAACTCTACGTACGTAAACTATGTTCAATAACAGCTAAGCCCTCGCCGCCGCTGTCAAGCTCGCAAATCCGAGCCTCACAGCGACGAGATAACTGATCTCCCCATCTCTAACTCTTATATTTTCGTTCTTCAACTCTAGAACGAAAGGGACAGAAAAAAAGTTAGAAAAAAAAAGAAAAAAAAAAAAAACAAGAAATCGCGACAAAGGATTTGCGCATTTGCTAAACATTATTTACATCACAACCACGAACGTAAAAATTAAGTCATACGGAGTGCCACTTGCGGGTCTGTTCAATGCCTAAAGATATGCGATGCATGAAAAAATTGAAAGAACAAAAATCAGTGACCACATGGCAAATTATCATTAAAACAGATATATATATATATATATATATATATATATATATATATAAATATATAACAAAACAAATGCGTCCAGAGGTCGGAGCTCCGAGTCTACGTCGCGACTTCCGGGAAAAATAAAAACTATAATCGTTTTGGAAAATCCCAAAACGCCCGCGATGAGTGCAAAAAAAAAATGATCAGAACGGATTCTGGAAAATTTGTTAGAGATGTTAAATTTTTTTTTTAAATTGTATCCCTCTTAAAATTTTTTATTTCACAACGCTTCGAATATATTTGTATATATATATATAACTTTTCCTAAGATCGTTCGAGCATTTATAACGATTTCTCGTTCAAATTTTCTCGATACGATATTTTTTTTGTTTGCTTTTGGCAAATTGATAAACATTAATTACCCATTTTTCCCGAATTTTTTTTTTTTTTCTTTCCTCGGAGCTCTTTCTCAAGCGCATGAATTCAGTCGTTTGTAAGATTTCAGCTCTTGTTTTGTTTCGTTGTCATTTTTCATTATGCTCGAGAATTTGCAGAAAAAAAAAAGAAAAACAAAAATTTCTGATTTTCTTTCAATGGCCCCCCAACGTTTCAGTCTTACGGTTCAGAAATTTCGTTCGTTTACGTTAACAGGTAATTGAGCATGACTCTTCGAAGTCTGGAATACTTACGGAAATGCGATTTTTAATAAAAAAAAAAATTCCCGGAAAAGCTCGCGAGAACGCGAGATTTACTTTTTCTTTTTTTTTTCCTAAAACGAAAAAAAAAAAAAATTCAATTCTTAATATTATCGAGTACCTGCTATGAAATAAAGGGCGAAAAAAAAAAAACTTACAGAGCTTACCGCGTCGATACCGTTTTTCCGCATAAATGTAATAAATCCACGATTTATCCATCGTTTTTTTTTTTTTTTTTTTTTTTTTTCGTCTTTTTCGCCAACGAATCCGAAACTTGCGATTTAAATTATCGCGCGACAAAGCTCGGCTAAAAATTTACATAATCTGCTCCAAAAATTTGCTCGTTTCGTTACTTCGCAATAAATAAATAACAATAATAATAATAATAATAATAATTGATTGTTCCACACGAGTATTAAAAACTGCATGAAATTTCGTATTCGATATCGCGAATCATTATTTTTCATTGACCCCGGATTTGTGGAAAAAAAAATTTTTTCGTTTCTTCGCGAAACGATGAAAAATCATCATTTCCGGCCTCGAGGACCAAAGCCACGGGGCGCAGTTATGGAATACCGCGCAAAATAATCGATAATTTCAAACGAAAGAAATTTTTACCTTTTTACTTTTTTTTTTTTTCAAAGCAACGAACCGTTTCTCGTTTCTTCGGAGAGCAAAGTCATCGGTAAATTCTCCAATAGAATTTCCATTAGAATACGAAACTTTCGTAATTCCATAAGAACCAGCCTATTGGCAACATTAGCAACAATCAGAAAAAAAAAAAAGAAAAAAAAAGGCTCGCCGAAGTGACCAAACCGATTCGCATAACTCGTAAAATCCAGCAAACGTTGAATTCAAACGGGGAGAGAAAAAAAAAAGCAAAAAAGAAAAAAAGAAAAAGAAAAAAAGAAAAAGAAAAGAAGAAAAAGAAAAAAAGAAAAAAAGAAAAAGAAAAAAAGAAAAAGAAAAATAGTTACTTGTCGAAAAATGGAGTAAAATTTTCATCTCGTTCAACTATACCGAAATGATTTTACGTTTTTTCGCGTGCACAGCTTTGACGCAATTTACGGTCTCGTTGATCAGCGTTTCGAGTATCGCAACGGTCAGCTCGTTCTTAACGGCAAGCTCGTCGTGATGAAATTTCGTCCATTCGTCCTCCTCGGCCTGTGCCTCCCTTGCCAATAGCTCGTCGACGCGATCGCGACGTTTTCGGCTCCAGCGCATAACCATATTTTCCCGCTGAAGCTTCGTTTTAAAGCCGAACAACGTTGCGACTTCTCGGCTGACATGATCGACGAGTTCGTCGATCGTTTTTGGTATTTTCATGGCCGGTTTCGTTTTTACATTTGGCTTTGTCCAGCTAGGTCCGGGTTTCTCGTATTCCGAGCGATAAAGCTCGGCTATCGTTTCCTTGCAAAGATCAAACAAAAATGTATTATATATACGCCTGTCGTTCGTCGCGATTTCCGCGTTATTTTCGGCGCTCGTTTGAAAAATTTCTGACGGTGGCTCGAGGCATGTTATATCGAGATTGGAATTTTTTGCATTGAATATCATTATCGTGGCTTTTTCCGTGAAAGCGGTCAATTCGTCGACGTTCGAGGGCACGACAGCCGGTGGAAGGCTCGGCGATGAGCGGGGAGTCGTCGTTCTTACACCGGAACCAGCGCAAATACCACCGGGTGGCGTGTACGGTGGCGGTGGCTTGTTTGGTATTTCACGCATGTAATACGATACCTCCTCGGCTTCGAGCTTTTTGATCTTCAAAAAAAGAAAAAAAAAAAAACACAAAAAAATACGTCGAATCGTTGAAAAATCAAATACGATTGTGGCTTTGGCTGGGACTGTTTTTTTTTTTTTTTTTTTTCGAAATATCACGAGAACGATGACTCCTGGGAGAAAAATTGTTAAGATTTTATTTTTCTAGAACACGAAATATTCTATACTTTTCATCAAGACTGTTTTTATCTGGGAATTGATATTTGCCGAGCTAGATGGGCATTTTATGAACGAAGCTTTCGCGAAATATTTGTAACTATATGAGGACGGAAAATGGCGAACTTTTGCCGAGCATTCAAACGCGGTAAATATTGGAACGAGGGGGGGGAAAAAAAATTTCGAGATGAAAATCGGTGGGGAATTTTGTGTTCTGCAAAAAAGTGTCGTAACGATTTTTTTTTTCGTAGGAGCAATATCCCTCACTTGAGATATTTCGTAAAAATTGTTCATCAAAATGACGGCTGTGATTTCGCAAGAAAAAAAAAAAATTCTCCGCCCATTAAACTATGAATGTGAAATAATTTCGATGCAGTTGCTTGCGCATGGAATGCGCTAAATTTGTATAGAAAAAAAAAAAAACAAAAAAAATACGAAACATGGTTTTTGGTTGACCACTGAGCGAGTTTTGTTGATTTGAAAAATTCGATATTTACCTCGAGCTCGATCTGCAGCTGCTCTATGCGAAGCAGTTTAGCTTCGAGTTCGGCAACCTCCAGTCCCGGTTGTTCCAACGAGGCTAAATTCAAATGGAAAACCCATCATGAGCGATAGTCGATGAAAAATTAAACTGTTTTTTTTGTTTTCTATGCACAAAAGAAAAAGCAAAAAAAAAAACAATCATTTACGTCTGTTTCAAGGGAAGGGCGAATAGGGGGATTGAAAAAATTTATAAAACGAAGGTGCTCTTATTATCGAGGAGACAATACGATCAAGTTGGCGCTCGAGGGATGAATTATCAAAGCACCAATGGAAATTTTACAATGCTGTGATGGACGAATTGACATTCCATGAAATTTTCATTCACGACTTACTATTCTCTTCCTCCTTCTTCGGACATACTTAATTAAACAATGCAGGGGGGGGGGGGGGGGGGGAGCAAAATAGATTCTCAAAAGTGTGTTGTATTACGATACTACAGAGTTGACCATTTTCTTTTAAATGAAATTTTAATTGAAATATATATGCATTGGAAGAATGAACGATTTGATGGAAGGATCAATTTTTATTTATTTATTCGGGCAAAATGCGTTCGATGTATCGAAATTAAAAAAAAGATTTTTATAAATGCTTCTACAAACGTGAAAAAAAAAGTTCATTGTAATGAAAAATGTATTTTTATAAATTAAATCGATTTTTTTAAAAGAGAATTCATAATTTTTTTTTTTTTTGGATCAAATGATTCTTTTGTCTGAATTAATTTAAAAATCAATTACATAATTCGGATAATCTCATTTAATTAAAAATCCTTCAACTTTACGATATCTACAAGCCTTCTCTCGTGTGCAAATATGAAAATATTATAAATAGATCAAATTTGAAAAAAAAAAAAAAACGTTTGAATAAAAATGATAAATATGTAAATATATATTTTGTTAATTTTTAATTAATCATAGACATTCATGTTTCAAGCATTCATGCGACATATATATTCGTACAAAGAGAACAGTATTAAAAAAAAAAATGTTCTTTTCATTCCATCTTCTCGTTTTGTATGAAAAAAAAAGTTACCTTTAGGGTAAATATTATCTCGACTTTGCTATTCTGGAAAATAAACAATACATATGGGCAATAGCAGGCAACGCTTTGACATCGGAGAAAACAGCCAATCGTATAAGATTAAAAAAAAAAAGAAAATTGTTTGTTTATTTGTTTTTTTTTCAAATTTGTGTGTCAGCATTTCGTGAATGAATATTGTTTCGAGTTTGCAGACAGATTATCGGTAAATAAAAATCGCATCGATCATTAACCACAGCCAAACAGCGAAAAATTTGCAATCTTCGATTATTCAGGAAATATTGCAGGCGAATGAAATTCCTCGAGTCAAAATTGAGCGATCCTGATTGGACGAGACGTAAATACGATGAAAAAAAAAACAAACAAATCATTTCTAATGAGAAAAAATAATAATTAAAAAACTGAAGTGATTAAGCGTAATAATTTGATAATTACTTTTGTCTTTACGATTTTTCTTATGTTTCTAAAAAAAAAAAAAGCAAACGTTTCTTTATAAATTATAATTTTTTTTTCCCATTATTATACTATTATTATTATTCTTATAGAATATAAGAAAATCATTATTAAAAATATATATTGCGAGAATAATCAAACGATGATTTTGGAAAATAATTAACTCAACCATCCGCTCATAATTCTTATTTTTTTTTTTTTTTGAGAAACTCGAGACGAATTTAAAATAAAAGTCTTTCCCAAATCGAAATCGCTCAATTCTGCGTCTAAAATATCTCTATAATTTTTTTTTTTTTTTCAATTAAAAAAAAATCCATTATAATTCACTGTCGTTATTTCGTCCCACTGATCCGTCCCCCGTATTCATACGACTCACATAAACACGTATGCACCACAAAATAAAAAAATAAAAATTTTTAATTGAAAGAAAAAAAGCTCAAAATTCAACGATCTTGAATTCGTCAATGATAATCGTTAATTTACCTTTCAATTTGTCGATCATGTTTTCGATATCTTTTTCGGAGCTTGCGATCGTCGTCGTAGCCGGAAAATCAATTTTTTCGTCGCTCGTTTTCATTCCAATCTCGCGAATATCGAGCAAATCATCGTCAAGATTATCGATATCGAGCCTCGATTCATTCGGATCTCTCGGCGAATCCATCTCGATCTCGGAAACGCCTCTCGGCGTATCGGCACCCTCGCTCAGCTCCGACGAGTCGTAATTTTCCTCTTTTCCCAAAATCACGTTTTCCTCTTCCTCCTCTTCCTCATCCTCCCTCGTTCCTTCCTCGAGGGCTAAAATTTTCATCGAATTCTCGTCCCTCGGACTCGCGTATCCTCGTTTCTCCGGGCGATCATTCTCGAGCTCGAAAATCTCGATCTCCATCGATTCAACGTCATTTCCGGGCTCATCCTCAATTTTCCTCGAGGATAATTCATCGCTCGGTTGATTCGCGTTCGCGAAACCCGGCGACACGTTGCCGTATACACGAACGGAAATTTTCGCATCGTTCGTGCCGCGTTCGTTCGCGGGATCGTACGATTTTTGCGATATCTCATCGAGTATCCTCAGCACATCGTCCGATCTCTGTCCGATCTCATATTTTTCCGGAATTTTATTGCTCACCGAGGAAGCTCTGCCAATCGACGATCTCCGGGATTCCGAACGATCGAGAATTTCGGATATTTCGAGGCTCTCCTCGGATATATCCTCGTATTCCGGATCTCGCAGTATATCGAATGTTTTTTCCCCCGATTTGCCGATCCCCGGGGATTCTTCGTCACGGACTTCCGGTAATCTCGTATCTCGAACGAGATCATTCGTTTTTTTCGTTTCACCGAAACGAGAACTCGCAGATTTTTCATTCACATCGGCAAAATCGTTTTTCGTGTCATCGAATGAATTTACGATCGATTCGCGATCGATATTTTCGAGATTTATTTTCCAAGTTTCGTCAAAGCTTTCGATTTCATGACTCGTCGTTTTGCTCGCGATCGGACTCGGCGAGATCGAAGCTTTCTCGTTATCGTTAATTTTCAAATTACTATTTTTCCGACGAAGGGCAATATTGCGCTCGACGCCCTGAAGTATTTCCGTGAGTTTTTGCAAAACCGGCTCGACCTCGGCGGTCTCGTTCAAATCCGTGGGACGCGGTATCGTTCGATCGTCGAATTTTTTCTCAACGCCCGTTTGCAAATAATCGACGATCGCCGTTTCCGCCTCGCTCGCGACTTTGCCAATCGCCGGGATTGATTTTTCGTCGCTATTTTCACGACTCTCGCGCGCCATTATGTCGAGTATATCGTCAAGCTCGTCGATCCGACTCGAATCGTCGTGTTTGGCAGAAAATTTCATCGAATCCACGCGTTCTACGTGTTCGTCGTCGACGCTGATAAACAAATTTTCCGCTTTAGCCGGGAAATTCGAGCGAATCGAGAATAATTCATCGTCGTTCAATCTCGCGGCTGACATTTCCGTTGTCGCGTTCGAAGTTTTCGATATTTTTTCGCTCAAAATTTCATCGTTGCTCGACAATTTTTCATTATTCGCGGAAAATACTTTCAACGATTCGTCGCTACGCGCGTAATTCGCGACTTCGCGCTCGTTGTCCGGGCCCAAAATTTCGCTGCAAGAATTTTCCTCCTCCGGTCGATAAATCGAAATTTCTTCCTCGATACTCGCCGATTCCACGGGATCCTCGAGATCCGGAGATTTCACGAACGGCAAAGTATCGACCAACTTTTCAGCCTCGTTTGGACAAAATTTCGATGAATTTTCCCGTATCCCGGATTCGTGAAAAGATTCATCGGCCTTCGGGCTCATGGAATTTCGCGAAAACAACGTCTCGACTTCGGCGATATCCTCGGACAAATTTTTATCCGTAATATTCGAATTCATCGACGTGATCATTTTTACACCGTCGAGACGCAAAGCTGGAATTTTTTCTTCATCAGATTTCTCAAAATGCTCCGTTTCGTATGAATTTTTCGTAATTTCATCTTCAACATTTTCCTCGTAAATTTCCAAGGATTTCCTCATTATTGATCTCTCATCGCTGTTCGATGATTCGTTGTGCAAGAATTTCAAATTTTCAAGATTCTCATCGATCGTAGATTTTTCCATTTCAGGCTCCACGCTCGCAGCCTCGCACGACTCCGTGTGCTCCGAAATTATTGATTTTTCGATAAAACTTAGAATTTCCTTGCTACGCGCCGCAAAATCGATATCACGGCTCGGCTCCAAATCGGATTCACGATCGATCAACGTCCCTGATACGAGTCGATCGACGCTATCGACGATATCGTTTCTCGTTGAAAACGAATTTTCATCGTGATCGAAATTTTTCGTATCATCGATAATTTGACATTCCATGATTTCCGGTGTACGTGAAATTGCCTCGTTCAACAAATTTGCCCCGATCGAACGTGAAAAATCCTCGGATATGTCGCGAGATGTATTTTTCGGGCTACTGTCGATTAAAGTAACAATTTCATCTTGCTCGCTCGAACAACGAGAGCGTGACTGTTCCTGCGGCTGTTTTTGTTGTTTTTTCGAGACTGATTTCAGCTTATCGTCGGATTTTTTGCTAAACTGCAGCATCATATCCGAGAGAGCTCGCAAATCGTTCTCAAGCGTGCTTATGTCGTCGTTCAAATGTTTATTCGTCAGATGCAACGATTCCAACTTGCGTGAGAATAATTTTGAATTTTTACCATTGATCTCGGCGCTCGGCGATATTTCCTCGGAAATTTCTCGAGATTCCCCGACATCCGAGGTCTCGTCGACGATATTTTCTTCCGCGTCGTCGCGATTCAAGGAAACTTCGGATTTTCGCAAATTCGACGATTCTTCGGACGTTCGCAGACTTTCCTGCGATCGTGCGACGCTCGTTTCGCGAGTTTCGCGCAAGCTCGACGCGTCCGAGCTGTTGTTCGTAAATTTTTTGGCCTCTTCGAGTATCGACTCGGCGCTTCGATTCATCGTTCGTTCGCACGTTGGCTCTGAGAAACGTGAATTTTCGTAAATTCGCAGATTCACGGGATCGTCGGTCGTGCGATAATTTTCATCGTTCACGGATTTGCGTGATTTGGAAAATATGAGATCGGACTCGGATCTCGATCTCAGCAGATCGCTACTTTTGTAAAGTTCTTGGATGCGCTTGAGGGGAATTTCGGGTACTCGAAAATCTTCCACCGATCTCGATTCTATCGCGAGACGATCGCTGTCTCTCATAGCGCCTTTTTGCGTTTCCAATTTAAGCTGCATCTCGCTTATCGTCGTGTCGTATTTCTGAATTTCGAAGGAAAAGCAAAAATTGAGGAAGAAGAAGAAGAAGAAGAAGAAAGAAAAAACGCGTTTTTATCATGTAGAGCAATATAATTGAGGATGCTCCTCTGTTATATCGATTTAGTGTCATCGATTTGAAATTTTTTACAGCCTATTAGCGTTTATCCCCAAAACGTTGCAAAGATTCAGTGTCGAGATATTAAATGTTAAAAAAAAAAAAACATTTATTGCCAGACATGAAAAAAAAGGTTCCAATCGTTCGGTAATTCATGAACTTGAAATGCCAGCACATTTGAAAAAAATTGTATGACCTAGTTCTATGTATAATAAAACCATTTGCGAAAGCTCACGTTAACCCTTTCAATCACAGACGCCACTGTAGTGGCGTCTTTTTATTTTCAGTCTCACAATTCAATTTTTTTTTTTTTTACATGGAACAGTAAATATATGTTGCCAATGTTTTCCAAATCGAATTGCGTGACTGAAAGGGTTAATTGGGAGCATTTTCGTTGAGTAATTTAATTTAACAAATTTAAAAATGCTGAAAAAAAAGAGGCGTACGCTGTCGATTTCGGACATTAGGCTTCTATTTCAGAATAAAATCCTGGAGTTTTTTTTTTCATAGTTAATGGCATAAATAATAACTTATGAAATGTGAATTATTATCCCTCTCTAAATTTTGGCAGAAACAATGAAAATTTGGCACTTTTTATGCTTCAACTAGAAACGCTGCTCAAACTATACGTTATAGAGTAAAATTGCTCATGAATCATTTTCCAGGTAACTGAAATCTCTACAAAAAAGTCCCCGACGGCATTCACCTAAAGTTAATAATTGAGGCGTGGGAGACGTTCAAAGTTGCAAAAATAATTTAAAAAAAAACCATTTCAATTAGGTAGCTTTCTTTGAATTTAGTTATAAACAAAGTTTTTTTTAGTCGGTAATGGCTTTCTCGTTGTGTCCGGTTGACGTATGAATTTTTATGCATTTTTAATTCAACGCTAACCTGGTGTTATGTAATTTAACAACGCATGGCTCTACTAGTCTGCGATTTCACAAAAGTCACACTTCCTCGTCACGCCACTTCGGACTCCTCCCACTCATTCACTTTTGACTTTTCGCATATGCTGTCGCAGACTTTTTTTATAGAAAATTTAATTCTCTAAAAAATTTTTATCCTGCATTTTTCTCCATCTTGAATAGTTCGGACAGCGTTTCGAGTTGAAGCTCGGAAAATGTGAATTTTGAATTTTTTTTTTGCTACATAAACGTTAATATTTCAAAAACTTACAGGAATATATTGCTATAATTTTTATACGGTGTTATAAATGCCGTTTACTATCGAATAGCGTTAAAACGGAACCTCGCAGTTCTAATTCTGATTTCGAGAACATAAATTGACTGGCCGAGATGAGTGAGAATTTGACCTTAGCACTACTTGAAATGGCACCGAAAACGAATAATTACTCGGATATAATTGAAAATTTGACCGAACGTGATGGGAAATTAAAAAAAAAAAAAATTGTGTTAATTTACAAACTAATCGCGAAGAGCCAACCGACAATTCCTATTCGTACCTTTATTTGATTGAGCAAATTCAGTTCGAGCGCTTTGAATTTTCGCCTAGCCTGTTTCCTGGTTTCCCTCCTGAGCCTGGCCATCTCGACTCGTCGTTCGGCCAATTTTTCCGCCAAAACTTCGACTCTTTCCTCCACGTCACTCGTATCGGATGACATTGTCGTGTCTGCAAAACGGAAAAAAAAAAAAAAAAACAACGAAAAATCAGGCAATTCACAGATCCCGTCTGTACGACATGAAGCGAAATGAAATCGGGACAAAAAAATCAAAGGAAACGCGGCACTTACCATTATAGGAAAGAGCATTGGCTGCTGTACTGGCAAGTTTGAATGCAGCCTGCTCCATCCGTGCTACCCGACACTCCTCGGCTTTGAGTTTTGTGTGCCAAGCGATCCAGTCCTCGACGCAATTTCTACGTGCCACAAGTGCAGCTTCCCGGGCATTGAGAGCTCTGTAAACCGCGAGATATTCTCATTGCGATTATCCAAAATTATGCGGCAGGCAAGAAAAGTAGGCGAGAAAAGTGAATTGCGAATTGAAAATTATGATTACTTACAGAGAGAAGAAAAAAAAAAAAAAAAGAAGGGTGAAAATTTTAACAATAGCGTCAACGAGTACTTGGTGAATTGCTCGGTGCACTTTGGCAAAACCGTGACCGACCTGTGTATGATGCAGACGAGCCATTCCGCTCAGCATCTATTTTTACAATGGGTACGCTCGATCAAGAATACACCGATTTTCAGTTTATTATTAGAACATACTCTGGGCCAACACGGGAATAAAATTCTGTTAGCGAAAAGAAAAAAAAAAAAAAAACATTTCCGCGTTTCTCTCCATATCTCATTTTCCGGCGAAGGAAATGCATCCGAAAAAAATTGAAATTGATCAAACGGCTAGGAGTAAATTCTGTAAATCGTAAAACTCAAGTTATATTTGAGGATTTTTTTTTGTTTTTAAAGCTTTTATCAAATTTTATCACATCGAATAATTCGTTGCGTGTTAATTATTCCAGAAATAGTTCAGCTATCCCATTATTAAAGGCGGTCTTCGATTTTCGATAAAACGTTATGGAATTTTTTTGCATATTTTATACTCTCTGTGAAGAAATTATGTCCATTATTTTTTTACGTTGCAACGGCAATTTTTGATTTTTTTTTTTTTTTTAACAAAAGAGGACACGCCACTCTGTAACGGAGTCATATGTATATTTTTTTTTTCTGAACTTCTCCGTGTCAACGTCCGAATGTAAACGAAGGAACAGAGTGGCAAGCTCGACGGTTCTTGAGTTGTTTGTTTTTTCTTCTTTGAACAACGATATCTCGGCCACATCAGATAGGATCTTCTTTTTTTAGAAGAGAATTTTTATTTTTTTTTAAATTTATTTTTCACTGTTCTGAACGCGATTTTCATATTACCAAAAAGTGATATCTCTTCATTAAATCGGTTTAAATCGGTTTTGTTAATTCAGGTTTTTTGAAAATCAAGAAAACTCCCCGTGACTAATTGATTTTCAGAAATTTTTCGACAAAATTTTTCATAAATCACCGATAAAATATTAAACCTCGAACATGTATAATGATTATTCGATAAAATAAAATTTTACACGCGATAACCCTAATTCCATCTGTCTTAGATTAAAAAAAAAAAAGGTTCTGTCACATTGCGTAATTTGTAATTTTTACAAAAGTGCCTGTAAGTTCTACCGCAACTGTCAAAATTAATCCAAAAAAAGAACTGTTCACATATTCACTAATTTGATGATAAAAGAGAAGAAAAAAAAAAAAATTCTTTAGTGACTCAATTTTTTTCCTCGTTGAATCTTTGGTAACAGTACAGTAACATTGACGGTAACAGTTTCAGTGCGGATCGAAATCTGTCACGAAAAAAAAAACATATGGGCTATTCCATCAATTATCAACCAATTTTTCGGCCCTAAAAACTTTTTTTTTACAAGAAATGTTTTTTTTTTTTACATTTTTATTGTGACGCTAAAGATACGATGAAAATTCGAATTTAAATTTCGTCCTGAAAATTGGATATCGCATTTCTCGTAAACAGCACATTCTATTGGGCTAAAACTTATCAATCTTGGTGCACAAAGTGTGAGAAAAAATTTGAGGCAAATCAAATTTTTAGGGCCCAAATATTATTTAGTTGATAACACCGGCACACAAAAAAAAAATGGTCTGTACTTTTCCGAATCTGAAGTTGATTTAGATCGTCAACCCTCCAAATTTTGAGTAAATTGCAAAAAACCGCTGAAAATCGCTGAAAATCGTAAAAATTTAAGTTATGCAAACGAAAAAAATTTTCTCGTACTAGATCAAGTATGTTTTTTGCGTATTTCGCTGCGCTGAATTCAAATCACAAGTTGATTTAGCTGGTAGACCCTTGGATGTTGGAGTAAATTGCGAATAACCGCTGAAAATTGCTTAAAAAATCGTGAAAAATTGCAATTATGCGAACGAAAAAAAATTTGTTAAACTAAATCAAGTATTTTTCTTACGTATTTTGATGCGCTGAATTCAAATCCGAAGTCAGTTTGGTATTTGAAGTTGGAGGTTTTACAAGCCAAACCGACTTCGGATTTGAATTCAGCGCATCAAAATACATAAGAAAAATACATGATTTAGTTTAAAAAATTTTTTTTCGTTCGCATAATTGCAATTTTTCACGATTTTTTTAGCAATTTTCAGCGGTTATTAGCAATTTACTCTCACATCGGAAGGTCTACCAGCTAAACTTGTGATTTGGATTCAGCGCATCGAAATGCACAAAAAAACATGATCCAGTTCGATAAAATTTTTTTCGTTCGCATAACTTCAATTTTTACGATTTTTAGCGATTTTTTTGCAATTTACTCAAAATTCGGATGGTTGACGAGCTAAATCAACTTCAGATTCGAATTCAGCGCATCGAAATACGTAATAAACGAAATACGTAATAAAAAAATTTCTCGCTTGCATTACTGCATTTTTTTTGCTATTTTTAGCGGTTTTTTGCAATTTACTCAAAATTTTCAGGGTCTACGGGTTAAACCGACCTCAAATTCGGATTCAGCGCATCGATATACGTAACCCTGGATGGGTCTGGTCAAAAGTACAGACCACTTTTTTTTTTGTGTGCCGGTGTAATCGACGGAATGGTCCATATACAAAAAAATTCAAAAAATTAAAAATCCCACATCCAACCAAAAACGAGTTTCGATGAAATAACACAAGAAGAAGAAAAAGAAGAAGAAGAATAAGAAGAAAAAAAGATTATACATACTCCTCGAGTTTCTTCGATGTTTTGAACCGATGATCTTGCGCTCTTATAACGACCGATCGCGAATAGCTCTTCTCGCTGTCGCCCGAGCTATGTCGCGATATCGTAAAAGTACTGACTTGCGATCTCGTCGATATATTGCCCAAATTGTGCAAATCCGGATCATCCCTGCGCGAATCATTGTCACGATTGTCCGAGCTACGATCAATCAAATTCCCGGATCCGATGTTCTCCTTTGTCTCGTTACGCTCGCACGCAATGTCACGCAGTAGCTTGTAATTCTTGTCCTTCACCGCTCTCGAGTGCTTCACAAGAGCTCGAAGAGAATTTTGACTCTCGTTCAAATCGATCTCTTCGAGAATCGAGCCTCGATGATTATCCTCCTTAGCTTCCTTCTCCATTCTCGTTCTTTTGCTACCGTTATTCGTCAATTTTGTCATTTCATCGCTGCTCTTTGTTCTCAAAATATTCTCGCAGAGTACACCGCTCTGCGTGGATTTTATTTTCGGGCTCTTGGCGCCTTTTCGCTTGCAGCTCGTCGATTTTATCTCGTGCTGCTGCTGCTGCGGCAATTTCTTCGTTACGTCTCTCTCGTTCGCGCCAATTTTCTCCGATTTCTTCGCGATTCTGTAAGCCTGAATTATCGTATCCTCGTCGACTTGCATAGCTTTTGATTTTCGCCCCAACGAAAAATCCGTCTCTCGCTGAATATTTTCATGAATTCCAATATCCGCTCGTTGATCCAGAATATTTTCATGATTCAATTTTGATTTTTTCGACAATTCCTCGACCAGTGTGTCGGACTCGGATTTCGGATTTTCAATATTTTCCATATTCCTCGGTCCTATCTGCTGGCATTCCTCCTGAGCTTCGATAATTCGTCCGGGATTCAAGAGACGCTTGTTTCTCAGTAAATAGCACGTTCGCGAATTTGGCATTTTTTCCTCATACTTGCGGGTCTTTGAGACGAGCTTTTGCGGCGCTGAGACGAACGTTTCCTCAAACTCGTGAAAACGTTCGAGCTCCCTCGTCTCATCATCGGCCGAGCGATGATAATCGTTGCTCGCGTCTGTAGCATCGATTTTATCGTTCGACGAATGATTGTCATCGTCATTATCGGATTTAATGAATTTCCCATCGTCCCCGTAATCGGACAATAAAATTTTCATATCCATACGCGAACGATCGATCTGAGCTTTCTCCGATTCGAGCAGCGAGCTCATCGAGCTGTTGCTCCTTATGTCGTAGCCCTTCATCGGCCCCGACAATCTTCTCGGCGACTGACAATCCGCGCTTCTCTTGAGTTTCGTCAATATATTTTTCGTCGATAACTGCGGATTGAACATATTTCGCTGCTTCTGGAGCATCAGTTTTCTCTCCTGACTCGCAATTTTGTGCAAATCCTTCAAACGATTCATCTCGTCCTTTTCCTGCTGTAGCTTGAGCAGCAAAGCTCGCTGTTTCTTCTTTACGCTGCTTATACGACTGTCCTGTCCCGTGTCCCGAAGAGCTCTCTTCTGTTCCTCAAGTTTGACCAATTTTTTCGTACGATCGTTGAGCGTTTTTTCACGCGATTTGAACAACATCTCGATCTTGTCGTACATCAATTTTTCATCCTTAATCAATTGCGCCATCTCGTGATCGAGATATTTGTTGAAAGAGCACGTGACGTCGCGCGTTGATATACTAATTTCCGTTCCCGTCTCGGTTTTTATCGACGACGTTGTCTCGTGCATACTTATCTCCGATAAAGCACGAATTTTACCGTTAATCGAGATATCCTCGAGACGTTCGAGATCCTCGAATCGTTCGAGCGAGCCAAGCGAAAATTCGGCTAGCTCGGTCCTGTCGATGTCACCGCGCTCGTACGTTATACCGGGATGATGCTTCGCCGTATAACGATTAGCACGATTTTCCGTCTGCGTTGCAATATCATTTGCCGTTTGCGTAACGGCGACTCTTACATCCGGTCGTGAATCACGTATTTCCGTATCTTGACGTATTTTTCGTAAATCCGCCTCGTTTTCGCGTCGATTGTTCCTGCGCGCTTGATCCGTATCTCTCGTTGGAAATTTCGCGCCGTCGTTCGTTTCGTCTCTGACATTCGTCGTTCCGTGCTCAACGAATTCACGCTCAGCTTGAACGTTAGCTGGCTGAATCCTCGTCTCATCGCTGTTCGCGCGTTGTTTGGAAAAAATTTCACGATTTCTCTCGTTATTAACGCCGTAAAGACATTTCTCGACTCCCTCGACCTGACGCAACGACTCGTTGTACGAATCGAACAAATGCAGCTCAGCTTGAAATTGCATGTGCAACGCCGTTGGATGAATCAGCGAATTTTCGGAATTTTGAGAATCAACGTCGATCGTTCTGGCGCGATTCTTTGGATTTTTCGTGCCTTCGCTATCGGCGAAAAGTGCGGGCTCGTTGGTCGAAGGTTGCTTGCGTCTTTTCGCCCGTACATTGAGATTCATGTCGGGGGTAATTAAATCGGCAAATTCATCCTGAGCTGAGTAACTGTCGTCGCGAAATGATATTCTCGTTGGATCGAGGCTTACAGGATCGGAGACGGGCTCGTTCGAGATGTCCGTGATTTGATTGAAATTTTCGTGACAATCGCTCGTTTCGCGGATAATATTCGACCCGTCGACGTTTTCGTTGTCGCTCGTTGAGCTCAAACAAGCGCCGCGTGACGTTCTCACGCTCGTCGTGACTCTCGTTCGCTCCGGTATTCTTTTGTTCTGCTGCTGCTGCTGCTGCTGCTGCTGATTCGGCTCGTTCGTCGTTTTTTGCTGATTAAACGATCTGCCGATCGTGCTTCTCGATTGCTTAAAGTCCGAACCGATTTTTTGCTTTTGCTCGTCGATCTGACGCAGAGCATGCAAAATTTCATAATCATCGCTGTGCTTGACAATCGTCTCGGGTTCCGTTGTCCCTCGTGTCTGATCTCTGATGGAAATTTTTTCGTTAATCCTCGCGGATGTACGATCGGCGAGAGAATCAACGCTGCTCGCTGCACGTCCGCGCGACTCGACCGAACGTTCGCGCGAATTTTTCATCGTATGCGAGCGCGTTTTTCTATCGTCGTCTTTTCTAAGCGTCGATGCGACGAAATTTTTACTCCTCGATCTCTTCGAGCCGAATTCCATGGGATTCGTGTCTCTCGATGAATTCGCCGATGTCGATGGATTACGCTCGAGCCTCGTACGCTTCGAATCCGTCGTATCGCGTCGCGAAATATGCTTCGACGTTTTTATTCTTCCGTGCGTTTCGTCCTCCATTCTCGTGACGAAAAAATCCTCTTTTCTCATTCTCTTCGTACGATTCTCCTTCTCGCGATCCTTTTGCTTCGACGGATAAGGCATTATCGAGACTTCCGGTGCTCTCAGAGGCTCGACATCGTCGCTCGACACCATTGAATGTCCCTCGGACAGCGAAAAATCCAATTTTCTGTGCGCCCTTTCCGCGGATTTCACGATTTTTTCATTCTTCTGCGATGCCGGTGTCGTCGATGATACCTTGAGACACGCTGAATCGCGCAAATTTGAATTTTCTTTTATCGCGTAATCCATGGTTTTCGGCGAAATCTTGAGATCCGGTACTTTCAGGGGTTTTATGAAATTCATATTTTCCAACGAACGATTATACAAAGTATCGCGAGATTTCTCGTCGACGGGAACGCCGACAGCTGAATTCTCGTTTTTTTTCACAAACGCGCCGTAGCCTCGCTTTACCGTCTCATCGTAAGCCGCCAGGGCCAATTTTCGTTTGACCGCCGTTATAAAGGTAAACGGATGCGAGCGAACGGGCTCAGCGGACATAAGAGATTCGACATACTTCAGATCTTTGGAGCCCGGAGAATCGACGATATCGCTCGGGTTTTTTTGATGTCGTTGCTCCTGCTCGCGTGACGGAACGATTTTTCGATCGCGTGCAATCTGAAAATTTTTTTTTTTTTTTTTTTTTTTTGTCATTTCCAATGGAGTTTTCGAGCATGCGAAACGACGGAGAGGGGCCGAGGCATCGGGGAAGCTTCGGTGGGTACGGGTGGAGAAAGAAAAAAAAGAAGAAACGGGGAAAATTACGAATTACAAAGAAAAAAAGGGAATTTTTTGTTTGTTTGGTATTTGAAAACTTTTCGGTAATTTTTTTTGGTCAAAAATATTCATTTGCAACGAGGTCAGAGCCGATGCAGGGGAGATGCACATTTTTGGAGTCGGCGCGAGCAAGATATCTTGAAAACTTGGGCAGTTATCTTTTTGGAATTTTTTTGGGGCTTTCATTGGTGTACGAAAGTTCGGTGTTTGAGGCTAGGATTGATGCGGAGCTCTAGCGTTTACTTCGAGTTTAAGTAGTAGCTTTACCGAATTACACAGTAAAATATCATTCGGTATAGGGTGTTTCGAACAAAAAAATTTGCGATTTTTCATTCTCTCACCCCGAAAAACTTGAGTTTTTATAGAAAAAAAAAATATCCTCGAGAAGCGGGAGCACTGTAGCTTGAGTGGAAACCGCCGCTAATTCGACCTTTCTAATTATAAGAGCCAATTAACGTCTATGAAGAAATTCTTGGAAACAAAAATTTGAGACCATGAGGATAGTATTTTTAATGAAGAAAAAAAAATTCATTAAATAAATTTTTGTTTATTCCTAATTTCTAATTTTTTAATAAAAAATTCAAATTCTAATCCATCGTGTTCTAAATAAAAATTTAGATCGATTTTATTCATAAAAATAATTTTGCGATTAAAAATTCTTTATAAATTGTCAAAACAATTCGTGTGTGGTGAAATTTTCGTTTTTTTCTTGTTAATTTTTTTTCAATTAAATTTTTTTTTCAATTTCAATATTTAAAATTAATTTTTTCAATTTTCGTGTTAATTTTTTTTCAATTCAATCCAATTCAATCAATTCGATTCAATAACGTTAATTTTTTTCAAATACGTGCTCCATGGTTCTTTATTCTCTTGCTGATATAGGAAATCATTGGTCTCGGGAAAAATCGTACATAAGCAAATTTATTCACCTTTAACAATTTTTCGGCTATGACTTTATGCAAAAAAAAAAACGCGAAATGTCATTTATTTATTTATTTTCGGTAAAGATTGATGCCAACGACGCGTTTTTACGCGTGGCATGCGTCTTTCGGTGGAAATCAGCGATCAAAAGGATATATTTGATCTCTATCCTTAGTTAATTTTGAAATACACGTTTTCGAAAATTTCGAAAAATACGTTTTATTTGAAATACAATCCCCATGGTCTCAAATTTTTCCTTCCAAAAAGTTTGTCATAAACGTTGATTGGCTGTTATAATTAGAAACGTCCAATGAGCGGCGGCTTCCACTTAAGCTACAGAGCTCCCTCCCGAGGATGTTTTTTTTCTATCAAAACTCAAGTTTTGAGGGGGTTGGAGCATTAAAAATCAAAATTTTTTTTTTTGAAACCCCAAATTTGGTAAATACTGAAAAATTCAACCTCAACGCCGGGATCTCGAAAAATCGTTCATTTTATTATTCGTCCTCTGATTTTTTGTTCCTATTATCTGAAGTATTCCGAATAACAATTTTATAGTCACACTTGATCGTTTCTGCCAGCTAAATTTACCGCTACTCCGATCAGAGTGTTTGATTAGTCGTTGCGAATTTTAATCAATTTGCTAAAACGGAATCGATATTTTTTTACGCGATAGTGATATTTAAAAAATTTTCCAAATACAGTTTAAAAAAAAAAGCAGCCCGCATAAATACTCATCGAAATGTTGAATTCGATATTTTTACTAATCCAGATTTGCCGTTTTTTTTTTTTACGCAGGCAAAATTAAGATTGATTATCGGGAGATTTTTTTTTTTTTTTCCATTTTTCAGCACTTTTGTTAGCGCAATTTCCAAAATTCGAATCCCACAATTTCGTTTTGGAGAAAAACTTGATTATTATGAGACAAATTCAAGGAAAAAGTTTCATGAACAATCAAAGGTGTCTCAAATCGGAAAAAATTGATTTTTTTTTTAAAGCTTGGATCTTTGAGTAAATTTTTCGTTGTGATCGTGTTGGAAAAAAAAAAAAAAATCAATGCTCGTCGAGTTGGAGCCGCTTGAAAAAAGATCTTCCTGCGTAAATGACGAATAAATTAAATAATTCTAAAAATCAATGCAGGCTTTTTTATGATAGTGAAAAATGAGAAAAAAATTTACGCAATATATTATTTGTCCGGCATTTCAGCTGGGCTCTCGGATATTTAACATGCTCCGTGATGGGGAAAATAGATCATAAATAATAATAATAATAATAATAATAATAGTAATAATAATAATAGGGAAAATATATAATAAATAATAATAATAATAACGATAATAGATAATAAAATCTTAAAAAATTTGTCAACTTTTATAGGCTCACAAACGCGGCTCTTTAGCTGATAATTAACTATTTAGGGTCGCATGTAAATAAACCTAGCTCGTATATTGGTCATTTATCGTAGAATAAAAAATTTTTATAAAATATAATTCACGAATAAATAATGAAAATTGTAAAAAAAAAATTTCCCAACCGGCCTCGACTAGCTAAATTTAACATTTTCCAACTTACCCCGCTGGATTTTTCAACGCGCTCCGTAACTGTCTCAGGATCGGAGAAAAAGACATACTTGTGCTTGATTTCGATCTCTTCGCCGCTACGACTGCCCTTCATATTCACATTTCGCGTGTCTCTAATCGTTTTCGCCAGAGACTGCCATACTCACATCGCGTGCCCTCTAAAAATCGTACATCAAGATTAGATATGAAGGAAAAAAAAAAAAAATAGGCGATGGAATGCACTCCGATAGAGCATATATAAGTGGAGTGGGGAAGGAAGGGGATGGCGGGGACGCTCGTATATGAGCAAAGTTCAAAATTCGTTCGAAAATCGCTCACTTTTTCCATTTTCTGACTCTCGAACCATTACATTCAGTTCGTTAAAGGAATTTTTTTTTTAACTCACGCTGTACCGTGTTACGTAGAGGTCTCGAAAATTGTTTATTTTTATGCACACGCAAGCTGGAATCCACGAAATTCGCGGAACATATCACCGATAACACACATCGACGATTTTTTTTTTTTTTTTTTTTTTTTTTTTTTTAGAAATCCGTTCCAGCCGATAACCTTACGTTACGAAAAAACATTTTTTCAATGTCCCAAAAAACATCTTGACGCTAAGTTTTGTCGACCGGGCGGCGAGATTATTTTTTTAATTATTAGCCGCGATAAACTGAAATCACTGAAAACAACACTTCCATACGTATTTAACGAGCATATGACACTTGATCGAAGAATATGCGCTCTCGATTTGGCGAACAGCCGCACAGTCGGCAAAAGTGTATAACCGTCGTTTCTTAAAGCTACGCCGCTACGCCACGAGACAAAAAAAATTTATTAGTGTCGTATAAAAAGATACGTATATACGTGAAATTGAAGGTTACTCCGAAAGCTCCCAAAACTCGTTTCTCTCTCAAGTAACTAGGGAAATCTAGAGAGGACGTTTGTTGACGATTAAACCACGATAGATGGCGCGGTATGCCTATTACCGTGACGAATGCAGGAATCAAGAGTCTTCTTGAAATTGACTTTTCTTCGTCTACGGTTCATGAATATATAGTTTTCTAGGTTGGATCTTGGATCTTGGATCGGCTCATTGAAGTTGGCCGTTCAAAAGTCGATCAATCTTTACATTTTTACACTGAAATGTAGTTTTCAGTGCATTTTTAGCTAAAATTTTTTATGGATTCGCCGATAGAGGGTTCGCCTGTGCCGTGATTATCGCGCGAATATTTCGAAATCTACATATTACATGCCCATAGTAAAATTTATTTTACAAAAATACAACTATTGAGAATAATTCAATAGCATACGGGCTATCGTTCATCGATAATGGATTGATAATGGACACATTTCGGTAGGACGTCTAACGGTTCTCCGAAGGAATTCGAATGCGTCGAATTTTGACCTGTTTTCCGTTATAAAGTTTTTGACCGTGGCACGAGTTTTGACCGAGACTCTTATCCAGTCTAACAATAGAAAACTTGCATGTAAACGATTTACTCTTTTGTTTTTATATAATTTTGTCACAGTTAAATATTTTCTGATGGAGTTAATAAACATTACAATAATCTATTTAAGCAAGTAAATGATTATACATCTTAAGGTGTAAAAATTGTAAGAAATTTACGCGCTCTGCGGGCCGAGTGACGTGACAATACCCCTAGGTACCAGGGTAAGGTTATGCCCGGTTTTTTCACCCAGGGTTATATCTTCCGGATATAAGGTAAACGGCCCAGATAGTGAACGCGTCCCAGTTGTTGAACGATCCGGTATATATTTAACGATCGTTTACATGTATTTTATCGAATCGTTGATTCAATACCCGCAAATAAAGGTTCAGTTTTAAACTTTCCGACTAGAAAAAGTTCAGAGTAGATATCATGAATTTAGATTTAAAAATCGACACTTCCATCTATTAGATTTAAAAATCGACACTTCCATCTATTCCACAAAATTTTACCGTACGTTGAGGTTAATTGTAGTTGTAAAAAAAATGTTCTTAGATATTGTTGATTCAGAGGCGTTGTTTTATATTTGTCATATGAGTGCTATGTATGTTTTTTTTTATCACGCGTTAAAGGATTACCATAAAGTTAAAAGTCCGGGTTTCAGGAACCGTCAATGTATAATTTGATCGTCAAAATTGTTACAATGATATGTTGCTAGCACGAGAAATATCAACGCGGTGGTATAATAATAAAGTCGCGAATCATTTTTGTACTCTTCATTTTTTGTTTGTCATGTCATTTTTCACGAGGATTTGGAATAAATCATTATTATGCATATTTAGCGTCTTTAGAAATTAAAAAAAAAAGGATTCCTGTAAATTATTGTATAGTATGTCAAATCGGCGTTGTTTCGGATATTCCAATTGTGTTATTAATTTAGGATTTTCATGAAAATACATATTTTTTGCAACGACGGATAAAAAAATGTCAAAGATTCTTTGATTCCCGAATAATAAAGAGTCATATGAATAATAATTGGTATATACGAGTTGATTTTTTTTTTCCATGTTCCGAATTACTTGGATAATATTCCATAAATATCTCTAGATAATTATTACAATTATATCGACAATTCGAAATTAATTCCATTACGTTTTCGTTTGTTTGTTTACACGCAGCTTTCTATAATAGCCGTGTGTCGTAGAAAGCGCGGCGTTCGCCAGTGTGGCCAACTGCGCAACGTGAAAATGCTTGGTCGGCGCAAGTGGCGATGGGGCGGGGACGAGACGAGGTAGCGCGCGAGCGAGAAGAGTACATCGTCGTCGTGAGAGTGCTAAAGACAACGTCCCATTTGATAAAAGAAACGTCGTCCAAACTCGCTGGCTGTTATGAAAATTGACTCAACATTTTACGTGAGTTAATTCAATCACATTATTTTTACTACCAGCAACGATTCCGTCACAAGCTCAATATATTAATTACTCACGATTAGCTCGAAACGCACGATTTGCCGTAAGATGCTACGTCGAAAAAACAAAATGTTCTTTCCAAAAAAACTACACAGTCGAACCCATCGGAAGTTGTAGAATTAAACATTTGTCATAAATACGAATGCATCGGAATTTTTTTTTTACTCGCGCGATATATTATATATTTCAATATGCCAATTGACACAATATAAATTCCTATTTCTATCGAACGTTATCGAATGAGCATGTGAGAAAAGTCGACTAGGCGAATGTGTTTGCATATATGTATGCACATGTATTTGAGTTTGTTTTTCGCACCGCGGTACCAACGATTTTTTTGTCGAAAAAAATGTATCCAACCGCTCGTTAACAATAAAAAATGAAAATAATAATCCACAGGATTTACGAAAAAAAAGGTCTCGTCGTTTATTAATTTCATTTTTCGTTGATATCGAATGGGTGGAAAATTTTTTTCGAGCAAAAAATCGTCGTCGTTGGTCAAATACAACAAACGTATTTATATGTATGCATGTGTGTAGAGATTCACACGGACGACGAAAAGGCGAACTACACTGGACTCGGTTACCTGAACGCCAGTTAATCGCACGCCAGAAGCGCCAGAAGCCATAAACAGACTGGCATAATATATTACGCATGCGCATGGCTTTTTGATGCTGCCACAGCGCATGCGCAAAATCTGATGCCGGTCTGCTTATGGCTTGTGGAGTTTTGTGTTCTTCGGCCTTTACACTCCTACTCACTACTGCTGCCCTCCACTCCTGTACGGACCTGTCCAATACAAGCTCGCGGCGCTCGCGGCAGTCGCGGCCGTCTCCCTGTGCACAGCGCTGCGACAGAGTGAGGGGCACGGTTAACTCCGCTCTTTCCTATCCGTTCTTAGCTCTTAGGCCGGGTTCCACACAGTTTACCGGGTTCCAGTGTAGAGTGTAGTGCATCTTCAGTTGTTGTCGAAGTGTTTATGAAGAAAGATATAGTGGCCGCGCGGAATTCGAGTCGTGCGTCGGGTATTTTTTCGGGCGAAAAAAAATGTGCGAAATGCTCGAGAAACGTTTTATCGTGAAAAAAAAGTGTTGTGCAAATCGTGATTAAACGATTTTTTACAATCAAGCTTGTGTAATTTGTCGCGTGAACAGAAGTGAGCCGGTCGAAAAATGCGTTGAATGAAAATTCTCGATTAATCATGTTTTTTTTTCTCGTGATAATATTTTTTCGAATAAAAAGAACACGCAGTAACGCAGACAGACCTTCGCGCGAAAAGTTCGTGCAATGCAATTCGTGGGCAGAAAAATTTCGCGGCAGTTGAAACATGTATATAGTGATAGACGGCCATGCAAATATGCATGACGGTTACAGTTCGCGGCAGAGCGGAGAAAAGCTTGGGCGAAAGTGAACATATATATCGTGATCGCGACGCATTCGTGTATTTTCGCGGGCGAAAAAAAAAACGGACAAAAGTCTCGAGTAAACGTCCTGTCGTGGAAAAAAGTGCAAATCGCAAAATTGAACGATTTTTTATAATCAAGATCGCGTAATTTTGCGCGATAGTGCATAACAGTGCGCGGTAAGTGGAGAAAAACTTGGGCGAAATCGACGCGTTCGAAGCTTTGCGCATATACGTATCAAGATGGCCGCCGTGGGACTTGAGGGTCCGTTTTCAGTCTTTGTGCTCTTCGGGGAGAAAAATAATGAAAAAAGCACGAAGAAACGTCGCATGACGGGAAAAAATATATCCAAAAGATTCGCGAAGATTCAGTGAGTACGTTGAGACATTTTGTTACAACCAATATCGCTTTATTATCGCACAAACGCCCATTGAACCGAGTGGGTCCCCGATGGGAGAAAAAAAAACACGACGCTCGTTGATGTTCATCAACTTTTTTAGAACAAGTATGATGTGAAATTTTTTGTTTTTTTTTCGCTATTTAACAAAAATATGTGATTCATTAGTATTGAATTTTTGTTTCAAAATTAATGAAGAACTTTTTTTTCGGAAATCTAAAAGAATTATACATGTATATAGGTATATACCACATTCACGGTGGTCTCAGGTTTTTTCCAATTGATTTTTTTTTTTTTTTTTTTTTTCAAATTAACAAAGAATTATTTTTTTTCGGCAAAAACCAGAGTACAATACTTGTTGCCGAAAAAAAAGGATTTTTCATATATATATATATATATATATTACCATACACACCGTGGCCAGTTGGTCGTGTTTGCTCTTACGGTTTTTTCCGAAATTAGCCAAAATTACTTTCCTTTATGAAAAATGTATTGAATTTTCTTTTCTTTTTTTTTCAAAATTAACGAAGAATATTTATTTTGACAAAAAAATATTATACTTTGGTTTTTCGTGTATATAGATATATATACACCACTTACACCGTGACCAGTTGGTCGTTTTTCTTAACGACAGGCGTTTTTTTATTGAACGTAATAGAAAAAAAAAAAAAAAAAAAAAAAAAAAAAAAAACGAACGAAAAGAAAATTACATTCGCAAACGAAAAAATTTTAATACGAAAACAGATAAATAAAATTCCATCTATCCGTGGGGACTTTATCGGGCTCTCAACAGCTCACGGATTTTTTTGTTTCCGCTTCACCCTTGGCAAAACGCGCTAGAAAAAAAAAACAATGAAAAATCTTAAATTATCTCTATACGCGATGAACTTTTAAAGAAACTATTTTAGAATATTTCTGTGCCATGTGTTTATATCCTTTATATAAAACTATAGGTATATGAGAGTGCCCGAATACAAAAGAAGTTAACAAAGGAGGTAGGGGGAGTGTGCGCTTACTCGTTGGCTCATTTCTCTGTGTGTTAGTTCGCGCTGCAGATAACGAGAAAAATAGAGTTGTTGTGGCCAGCTCTCGCTCTCGCACCTGGCCAATGTTTTTTTTTATTTCTTTTTTTTTCCTATCTTCGCCCTAATGCGGCTAACAAAAAATACCAATTGAAAAATTACAAGCCATCTCTATACTCGACCGCATTTTAAAAATATTTCGAGAAAAAAGATTTTTTCGAAATATATATTATTTTTTTTTTTCACTTTTTTGTGCACTGTGTACTTTACCCCGCTGCGTAAATCTCGCGGCCGGAGTAAACGAAGAAGGGGAGAGATGGCGAGCTCGACCGTTTGGCTCATTTCTCGGTAATACTCCGTGCCATCGTGTATACCGAGAAAAAAAGAGTTGTGTGGCCGTGTCCCACGAATATTTTGCTTTTCACCCTACAGTAGCGAAAAATAAAATCTATAAAATTTAAGAACTCGAATTACTTATATGTACCTGAAAATTTTTTCCATAAATTTTTCATTATTGCGATGTTCCCCTGAAATAAAAATGTAAATACAAGAAAATGAAAAAAAAAACACATAAATTTATACAATTAAATATAAAAAAAAATCTTACCCACCAAATTTAACATTCGTATGAAACATGAAATGCCTTTCGTAAACTTTTTTGTTTTGTTCTTGCGGAAAAACGTATTTTTCGTGGTTTTTTGTTTGTTAATATGAATCCTCGTTGAGCACGAATAATTCCCGAGTACCATAACGGTCTAAGATAATTTAGCGAATTTTTTTTCAATTCAAAATGTGCAATTAAAAAAAAAAAAAAATAAACAATATTTTAGTTGAAGCAACTTGAACATAATTTATGGACAACTTTTTTTCGACATGAAAAATTGTGTGACACACTTATAGTCATGAAATGCTGTGTACATGTGACGGATGCGAAATCTATCCTAAATTTTCTTAAATGAATAACGGATAACAATATAAATTTTATGATTACAATTAAATGAATGAATGAATAATAATTATTTTATTCGTTCGAAATTTCAATCCATATCGTTGATTTTTATTCACCCAATCATGTTTCTATGAGTTTGAGACTCTTAACAGCTGTTCTTGATCAGTGAAAAATCCGTTTCCCCATTTTCTCGTAAACGGTTTATGCTTCGGGCAAAAAAGAGCGTTATTCTCTTCGTCTTTTGACGGAGAGGAAGATGACACTTTTCTTTTTCTATGAAATAGCAGTCTATTTCGAGAAAATAGGGAAAATGCTTATTCAAAAATTAAGGTGAATGTCCCAGTTAGTGAACATTTAACGGAAGATCCACGTTCTTTTCACATTTTTCAATCATATCTGAGTGCGATAACCAAAAACATTGGTTTCATATCAACAACTTCGTTCATGCTGAATGTAATAATATTGAATTTTTGGTAAAAGCGTTAAAAAATCAGGATAAATGAGCAAATTAAAAATTCGTGTTTGATGTTTGAGTTACTGACTACCCGCTGATTTTCTGGCCGAGATAATGACTCGACAGAGTCCCAGTTAATGAACAGTCGGGAATCAATTCGAAAAAATATTTAAACTTTTATTTCACATTTATACTCAGTTCCAATTACATTTATTTGATGAATAAATTTAAAAAAAATCAATACATTTTGCGGTGAATTTCTAAGGGGATTGGAGAAAACTGAAAACTGTTTAGGTTATGGAGTATCAATCAACAACTCGGATACGTCCTAAATTCATTGTCCCAGTTAATGACGGAATAAATGCAAGTGCCATTTTTTAAAGCTAAATTTATAACATATCGAAAATAGTAACTACTCTGAACTTTTTGAACCTTTTATTTGCGGGTATTGAATCAACGTACCGATGAAATATAAGTAAACTATCATTAAATAAATACTGGATCGTTCAACAACTTGGACGCGTTCACTATCTGAGTGTGTGTATTGAAGTAGATTGATCGTTCCAAACTCGAAAGAATTGCTATTGAAATTAGCAACTTTAACGCGCGAGTCATCCTTACCGAATGCATGCCAATGTCCGGCTTTATACCGTGGTTTTTATACGATTTTATGAACTTTAACGGAATAGCATGAATCGGTAGATGGACTCCTCTACCCCTGATATTCTGTGAAAATTTCAGAATGACCGATCATCCAGTTTTTCGGATACCATATTAGTCAAAGTAACTCGCTAGCCACTCATATAGTTACTAATGATATAATCATCGAATTCGGTTCATTAGGATGTCTCCAAATTATTATAATTTTTTATGCACAACTAAAAATATCCGGTGCAACTGTCATTGATAATTTTTCATCAAAATTTTGCTCGGCTCTTAATTTAAATTAAGAAAAACGTTATATAATTGAAAAACTCGACTTTTATGATCAGTGTTTGTCAGTTTTTCGTCCATATAACAAATGAAAATATATTTTGCAGGATATCGTCTCGAGTAACAAAAGAAAAATAATCGAGGGAAATCATCGAGGACCATTGTTAAGGAATGTTATCCTGGAAAATGGCAAAGGAACGATGTTTTGAGGAAAGTCGTCGAGGAATCGCAACGTTTTTTCACAAATGGAATATATGGTATCGTTAATTTTTAAATCCCTCCGGACTCCAATCATACCGTAGGGCGAAAGGTCTGATCCGGTACGGAGCTTCCGGTTGTATTTTTTTTTTCTCATTGCCACAACGGTCGATGCATAGTGACCGCGATTCTGATCCGAGTATCGAGATGAAAATGCTCGATACGACGACTAGACTCGCGAGTGGCCCAATATTCATTTTATATTCATGTTTAGCTGGCTAGGGCATGCTCTTCTCGGAATTTTTTTTCTCTGATTTTTTCTCACGAATAAAAATTACATCCCTCGAAACGTTTTCGCAAATATCGAAAAATTACAATTAAAAAACTTGAAATGGTTCAATGCGTGTGCGCTTATTTAAAGAACATAATAATATTTCGACTGTTTCGAAGATGACTTGAATTATTATCATATAATGTTGTTCGTTGTCATTTTCTTGTTATTATTAAAGTTGATCGATTGGTGAAAGTTGAAAAAAAAATATTTTTCTCGCATGAAATAATTAATGAAAAAATCTTTAATATTGATATATTTTTATTATACAACTTTAGCAAGTTTCCAATTATCGAGCATACGAAAACATGGGAAACTTTCAAATTGAAACAAATGATCTAGTGCATTACTTATTGGATATTATTTTCCCTTTTCATAAAGTTTTATTTATCAAGAAGTATTATTTGCCATTTGTTTTTCCAACCTCCTTTTTCATGGCAACTGATTTTGTGAACACATGAAGTACCAATTTTTGCAAAATCTTTCGATAAAAGGCTCGTGTTATGCATTTATTTTTCATGGATCAAATTTCAAGTTAGGTCAGATCGTATCTTTTTTTTAACGAGTAAAATATTTTTTTTAAGAGATTTGTTGGTTACAAGGAACTTGAAAAGAATAACGGGGTTTCCGGCCAAAACCCAGTAATTTTTTTTACCGTTCTGGTTGAAGAAAAAGTATGCTGAATGGAGAAATTCTGGCCAAATCTCGCCATATCAGACTTTTTTTTTAATAAGCCGACTCATATCTGGAAAAAAAATCTTGTCACTTTCATTCACGAGTCTTTGGTTGCTTCAACTCCCTTTATGGCATTAGCACCTGTTTAAGTTTTTCTTTCAATAGTCAAAAAATGTATGAAATGATTGTTTAGTTCAGTAATGGAATCATCAAAGTACTTAATGAGGAAAATTGGTATTCTTATATTTTGTTTCCTAGTAGATGAAACTTTGTGAGTGGAGAAAAAATGATGGCGCCAGTTTAGAAATCTTACCGTTACACCTTTTTTCCCGTTTGGGCGCTATATTTTTGGGATTTGATTTGAATGGAAATTTAACGTTGGATATATTTTTTTTTTTACCCAGAGTTCCTTTACTTATACGAATGTCTTCGATAATTTTAGTCAATTTCAATACCGAACATCCACCAGCGCCAATAATTATACGTATGTAAAAAGTTCAACTCCATGGATAAAAAAATATGGCTGCACAATTTTTCGAGAAAACGTAGAATTTAGAAATATTTAGAAATATGGTGTCTGATAATTTATTGTTTCTTCACGCGCACGCATACCACTATTTTACTTGAAATTATTATTTTCCTTTATTTTCAAGTAATCAGCACTCTTTGCTAAATAATTCAACAATTTTTTTTTTCAAATATATATTCAGCAATGTTATCTTAAAAATTGCTGTTGAATCAATTCCGAGAAGAGCTTTCGCGGGGCACAGTGGTCTTGTCAAAGCGATTTAATCAAGCGATTTAATCAACTTTTGAAATTCAGTAGTCTCTTCGCTTTGACTCGTTCACCAATGCCAAGGGATTTTAAGCTCTTCCAGCCTGCAACTTCATTCTGAAGGATCGCACAGGAATTTGGTAATTCTCGATCGAACAATTATGCTCATAAAGCCACGCTAACGACTTCACTTTGGAGATCATCTTCTACATGAAAAAAAAAAAAAAAAAAAATACGATTCAATTTTGTTTCGCGTTAATGGCAGGGTTAGGGAATTTCGAGTCACCGTTTTGGAATTGCCGTTTATAATTATCGATTGAAATTTTTTTGTAAAATGCATGTGTTCTCTGAATAATTACAGTCTACAGTAGGCTGCTTCTACCCTCTCTCGTTGTTTTTTTTTTTGCTGATATTTCGATCAAAGTTGCGGTTCGAATGTTATGTAAATTCTTGGCAAAGCTTCTCTTTGTCCAGGAGCTCCTAGGAGAGCCTCACTCTACTCGGAGAAACAGTCTGCATCCTATGATATGAGCAGCATTTTATAATTATTTCAGTTTCGCGATTGCACGTATTTGCCGACAAGTATTTATAAAATTTCATATTTATGATTGTAATAAAATGAAATTAATGATAATTAACGAGATGTGGGGATTGCACGAGGCAGCATATGCTCGCGATAATTTTTCTTAATCACTGATGAGCACTCGAGCTGCTCGTAGAGTCATTTTGATAGCTAGTTCCGGGTTTTCGAGTCTCTAGATCGCTTAGAAATTTCAACTAACCCGCTTGAGGCATTTCAGCAATTATCTTCAAGAACCGCACGGCCGTCGAGAACTTCAGTAGTTGTTAAGTGGTCAACTCGCCTCGTCCTCTGTGGCACTCGCAGGGTAGCTTCTGCGAGTGTTACAGATAACCACGAAGCGAGGTGATGAAAAGTATGAGTGCGCGCCCTCCTTCAGCAAGAGGGCCCGATTACCAAGTGTGTACAAGCTTCGGTGTCGGACACGTCCGGACGTGGCGCCGGTCAATGAAATAGTGACCGGTTTAAATGCCCTAGTGTTAGGATTTATTTTTGCGCCGAGCGGAATGATCGAGAACCGTGGAGTGTTTCGTAGATGAGGCCGGAGCCTCTGGGTGTAGGGATCGCGATGTCGCGTTTTTTCCTTTGTTTTTACTTTCTCGGGGGTTTATATGAAAATCAGGCAGGGCCCTTCCGCGTAGTCGTGTAAGTAACGTAACGTTCGATTCCGAGAGTGATTGCTAGAAAGTAAGCAGGAAGGACAGGAGACGGCAAAGAATGTTCAATTCTTATTCAGAACTCGTTCATTCCTTTGCTCGTTTCCGCGTAAAACTTTAAGGCATGCACTAATAATTTCTTGATGGAAATACTTATTGAAGCTCCAGCTGAGTCTGTGTGGCTCAAGATACCACCCAGGGTTCAACTCGCAGCCGAAATGATTATAGTACATCTTTCATTATCAATCAATTTTTATCTCATCAAGAGACCGATTGATAATAACATGCAACCGTGACCTTCTGTCCGGAAATGTGCAAAGTGCTGAAATATATTGACCGAAGATTTTCGTTTGCCAGATGGTTTCTCTTGTTTCGAGTACAAAGGTTTGCTCCGGACTGGGAGTCAACCGGAGTACTCGAAGTGTGAGGCCTTTCTTCGGCTTTCCATTATTTCTCTTATAAATCTTTAGATTATTGAAAATCTTTGGGTAATATATCCTTACAGAACACATCGTTGGATCATCGAGGGACCAGTGTGGTTACATTTACTCTCGAACGATCGCATGTATATCGCTTCGAGGGTATATGGCCACGAGAAGGTAGTATACACGTTCCATCCACGGATGTCACTATGCACGATCCAAAGTCACAACCGTGTGACACCCTTTTTTATTTTGCTGATATTCTCAATACAATCTATAGGATGAAGTTATCCCGGGATAACTCTATTCTTTATTTTTCATCTTAAAAAAAATAAATTTCGAGTCATTGATGCGAGAAAATCTCTAGAGCCAACCTCAAAAAAATCGGGTTTAAAATGAAAATTCTACCAATGTCGTGCCGCAAAACTTGCGGCGCCAATGTTAGCTAAAAACCGCGTATAAAAAGTTTCGAATCATCTGAGTAATTTGTTGTTTCCACTCGTTATATGTGGATTGTATAGAGTTAGGATGTTCTGTTTCGTATGCTTTCAGATCTTCGAAGGATTTCGTCACGCAATAATTTATTTTTTCTGTTTCAGCGATTAATTACTCGTCAATTAACGCTTTTCCAAAGTATTTTTTTTTTTTTAATGTTTCAGAAGCAATATAACATCTTTGTCGTGGCAGTTTTTAATGTTTTTTTTCTGTTCACAGAATAAGGTCTTTAATGTATTCTCCCGTACTCATCAGTGATTTGTCATGTCCTATGCTGCTTAAAAAAATTTAAGGACGTAGGACATCGACAAATTTCATTAAGGTCGATTGAAGAGTCTGGACAAACGGCTTGGAAGGATTGAGGAAGCACTCTGCTGGGCTGCTTTCACCAGTTAATTCCAAGTATTATGGTAAATAATACATATATATATATATTTCATTAATACAATAAGTTCTAAAAAAATGTAAATTTACAACAACTTACGAGTAGTATCTTTTAAAATAATTCATCTAGCATTTGCAGCATTTAATAGCAAAACTCTCTACTAAATCAACTTAAAACGTTGAAATAAACTGTTTAAAATAATTCTAACGTGAAAAAAATTAAATGCTGCAGTATATCTAATAATGACTTCAATTGGCAATCTTTCTGTTACAGAGGATATTTGTGTTCAAGTTTTTCGGAGGAAGTCCCCCTCATCGATATCTCAAAATTAAGCGGATTACCAGCTGGTCTCACTAGAGTCAAGGTAAGAAGAGAAAAAAATTTTTTCTTTAATGTGCATGCGGTTGTCATTCACATATTTTGAATTCAGAAAATCAATTAATAGTCGAAAAAAGTTATGTTTTTGTGCTAAAATTGCGAATAATTCTCCGATAGTGATGTAAAGAAATATTCAGACCTGTCTGCGCTAGATTTTGAGAGGAGCGCTGTTTATTTGAAAGATTTAGGTTTCATTTTGATTAAGGATGCTTCCTTTACAACTTTTCAGTTTGTTTGCATAATCGTTGAAGCATTGATATATTGGGATTTCCGATGCATTTGATTGTAGTCACCCTTCTTTAACCCTAGGATGTCACACCTTTTTTCTAATGAGACTGTCTTATTAAGTAACCCTGAACCTACGCAATTGTCGACTAACTGTTGTTAAAAAACCAAGAGTCCACAAATTCGGAAAAAAATCGGAGATTAAGTTCAGACAGAGAAAAATGTATTCCAATTACAAAAACTTGATATTTTAATTATTTCCATTGGAAACAAAATGTTTGAATTTCAACAATCACATTTTCCTTAAAATATCATGATCTTCATCATTTTTAATATTTTGAGCTAAAATTTATCGTTATACTCTCGACAACTTCAATAAAAAAAAAGCTAGTCCACAAATGAACCTCTTAAAAAAGATAGATACTTCGCAAACATACATAGATTTTACCTATTGCAGAAAGTAGCATTTCCAAACGCGCTGGCAATGAATTTTACGTTGAAATCAATAAGTTCGGGTCATGGCCCAGTGTGATAATTAAGGGTTACTCTGTGCAGCAATATTTAATAATTAAAAAAAAAATCATGTTTTCTTTGCAGAGAGTTTTGAATCCACCAGTTTCGCCAACCAGATGAGGATAACGCTGGGATCTCCCATCATCGATCTGAGACAGATGGCGTTTCTCTACATCGGTATCGTTAGAATTTGTATCCCTCCGGGCTCCATCATGTCGTAGGACGAAAGGTCCGAAGCGGCACGGAGCTTACGGTTGTAATTTTTTCTCCCCAGGGCGTTGCATAGTGCCCGTGAGTCGACCATTATAGTATCGAGACGCAAGTGCTCGATATTAAAAATCGACTCACGAGTAGCCCAAATGAATATTTAAATTTCCGTGTTTAGATGCAGGGAACGTTCTTCTCGGTACATTACTTAATGGTAAAAATAATCATATTAATGTGATTAGTAAAAATGATTTAAAATATTTTAGTTTCTTACAGCCGAGAAGAACTATCGCGTGGTACGGTATGACCTCGTCAGAGCGTCTTGTTCGTTTCCTATTAATGCTAGTTTTTATTAAATATTAAAGAAAAAAGAAGCAGATTTTCACTCTGACTTGGTCACCAAGGCCGAGGGTATTTTCAGCTCTTCTAGCGAGCAGCTCCACTTTGGAGAATTGCACAGGCACTTAGCTACTCGCGAAAAACTCGTAAAGCATTTTCAATATGACTTCACTTCTGGAGATCATTCACTTTCAAGAAACGTAAATTAAAATTTTGCTCAATTTTATCGACAGAATAAGGGCAATTCGAATCATCGCGTGGCCAAGAAAAACTTTTTTTCATCATTATAAACGATTATTTTTTAAAATGCATGTAATTATTAAAATGTTTGTTGAGTCAACGGTATGCTGCTTCACACCCCTTCTCACTTTTGCTCATCTTTCCGGAGCATGAAATTCGCGTTTTTTTAGTTTTCAAATTCTTGGCAAAGCTTCACTTCGCCAAGAAGCTCCGAGGGGAGCCTCACTCCTCTCGGAGGAACAGTCTGCTTGATGAAATTTATTGTAGCAGCAGCTTTGGATAATTATTCGTAAAAAAAATTGAAACAATTATTTATTTTCGAGATGTGGGTATTGCACGAGTCAGCATGCTCGCGTTTATTTTTGTTGATGAGCACTCGCTAGTTGCTCGTAGAATCATTGATAGATAGCTCCGGGTTTTCGAGTCTCTAGATCGCTTAGATATTCTGACTAACCCGTTTGAGGCATTTCAGCACTTATCTTTAAGACACACGGCCTTCAAGAACTTCGGTAGTTGATAAGTGGTCAACTCGCATCGTCCTCTGTGACAGTCTCAGGGTAGCTTCTGCGATTGTCACAGAGCCACGAAGCGAGTTGATGATAAGTATGAGTGGGTGCCCTCCTTGAGCAAGAGGGCCCAATTACCAAGTGTGTACAAGCTTCGGTGTCGGACACGTCCGGACGTGGCGCCGGTCAATGAAATAGTGACCGGCTTAAATGCCCTAGTGTTAGGATTTATTTTTGCGCCGAGCGGAATGATTGAGAACCGTGGAGTGTTTCGTATATGAGGCCGGAGCCTCTGGGTGTAGGGATCGCGATGTCGCGTTTTTTTCTTTGCTTTTACTTGCTCGGGGGATTTAGATGAAAATCAGGAAGGGCCATACCGCGTATAGTCGTTTAAGTAATGTTAACGTTCTATTCCGAGAGTGATTGCCAGTAAGTAAGCAGGAAGGACAGGGGACGGCAAAGAATGTTCAATTCTTTTTCAGAGCTCGTTCATTCCTTTGCTCGTTTCCGCGTAAATCTTTAAGGCATGCACTAATAATTTCTTGGTGGAAATACTTATTGAAGCTCCAGCTGAGTCTGTGTGGCTCAAGATATACCACCCAGAGTTCAACTCGCAGCCGAAATGATTATAGTACATCTTTCATTATCAATCAATTTTTATCTCATCAAGAGACCGATTGATACACAAACGCAACCGTTGACCTTCCGTCCGGACATGTGCGAATTGCTAATGTTGCTCAAAGATTTTTTTTGCCAAGTCTTGTCTCGATTGCGAAGGTTTGCTCCGCGATCTTGGAGTCAACCGGAGCAATCACGGTAAGCAAATTCCTGGATTTTATTTTGACTTACTTATTTTCGATTCATGAAAATCTTTGAGTAACATGTCCATACAGATCATCGTGGGATGTCATCGAGGGACCAGTGTGGTTACATTTACTCTCGAACGATCGCATGTATATCGCTTCGAGGGTATATGGCCACGAAAAGGTTAGTAACCGTCCCATCCATGAAAGTCACTATGCACATCCCAAAGTCACAATCGCGTGACACCCTTTTTGCTTTTGCTGAGATTCTTTAATCTAATATTTATGATGGAGCTATCCCGGGATAACTCGAATCCTAATTTTTTCTCATTTGACAAATCAAACATCGAGTCATTGTTGAAAGCTAATCGTTGGAGCCGTCCCCAAAAAATCGGCTTAAAATAAAACGTGTGAATGTCGTGCCGCAAAACTTGCGGTGCCAATGTTTAGCTAAAATGAACCGCGTAAAATAGTAAACTCATACTGGAATTTTGCCATCCACCCGTTTTATGTGGATCGAAATAGGGGTAGGATGTTCTGTTTCTTGTGCTTGCAGGTCTTCGAGGGATTTTTGTTTTATAATTGTCCCTTTTCCTTTTTCTGTTTCAGATTTTTTTTTCTTATATATCAAATGAGATCTCGCTTAACTTTTTTTTTTGTTTCAGGGTTATTTTCGTGGCAGTTTTAATGTTTGTTTTATGTTCGCAGAAGGTTTCCAACTACTCTTTCGTTTCAGTGCATTATTTGTAATGCCCCGTGCTGTGAAAAAATTTCATGTCATGAGCATTTTCAAATTTCGAGAAGAGTCACAGGCCAGGTGATGAAACGTGGCTCGGCTTATAAGAAGGTTCGGCGATATTTTTTTTTCGCCATCAACTTCACATTCTAGGGTAACGTGCTATTGAACACTTAAAAAAGAATTTTAGAAATTTTGATGACCGCCCGAATACAATTTAAAATAATGTTTTTTGTTTCATAGGCCATTAATCGATCATTGCGGGTCACAATTGAGGAAGGATAAATGGAAAAAAGTCTTTTCACCTCACGTGTTCCACGAAATTATGTATGTATTTTAATTTGTTTCTTTAAAGACTTGGCTTGGAAATGCTCGTTCTGACATTTTATTACTCTTCAACAAATAATAATCTATCGTATCATTTATTTACAGGCCATACATTACAAATCAAATTGCAACTGTGGAACGACGGAAACTCAAAAAAAAAAAAAAAAAAACGCGAGACTTTCACACTTTGCAGCATGCATTAAAGTAAAAAACATTGTCCATTAAAACTTTGAAAATATATTTATAATCGATAAAGTGCGTGCTTTAAGGATTAATTTATGGCTACATTTAATTGTAAATGTTGTGACTTTGTTGCAGAGGATGTTCCAGTCTTTCAGTCTTGAACTTGGGTGGAGTACAAACTCGGTATAATAGCACCAAGGTAAGAAAGGTCAATCTATTAACGTGTAGTTAAAAGAAAAAAAAAATTAACGAACTCAAAATATGCCTTATTTTTTAATTTGCCAAAAGACAATCGCGTTAAAAACGCCAACCAGCGGGTGTTACAGTAGATTTGCTGTTCATTGAAAAATATTCACACATGTATACAATGTGAAAAGAGTACTAATTTGAGAATAATCCTTATACATTTAAAAAAAAATGAAGAAATTCATTTCCTTCAATTTTTTACCTTCGGATATGAATAATTTCCCTATAATCGTTAAACCATTTCTAACGATCGTACTCTCCGGATTTTTTATCACATGTTTATTTTAGTTCCTTTTAAAAAGGAGTGTGGACTTCTCCTTCATCAAATCTCAACGATACTGAATAATTTAACAAATCTATTATGGTTTTTTTTTTTTTTTTTTACAGGATCTAGGGATAGCTCCGATGCGAGGAGATATTGTCAAAAGGTAAACGGCAAGTGGACAAGGGGCAATGCTATAAGACTTCGACTCGTCGATTTCGGACAACCGTTTTCGTTTTGGTATCGTTAGTTTTCGTATCCCTCCGGGCTCCGATCATGTCGTAGGATGAAAGGTCCTAAGCGACACCAGAGCTTGCGGTTGTATTTTTTGTCCCTCAGGGTCGTTGCGTAGTGACCGCGAGTCGACTTGTAGTATCGAGACGAAAGTGCTCGATATTAAAAATCGGCTCACGAGTGGCCCAAACGATATACTTATATGATCATGCTTAGAATCAGGGAACGTTCTCCTCGGTCAATTTTTTTTTAAATATCATACGCCATGATGATTTGATGGATACATTTCTTTCGACTCGTAAATTTTTTACAACAATGAAAATGTTAGTTCCACAAAACCGGGAAGAACAGTCGCGTGGCACGGTGGCTTTGTCCAAGCGACATGACCATTTATAAATCATGTGATTGTTTTTTTCGATATAAAAAAAAAATTAATAAAAAATCTCACTTTGACTTGGCCACCAACGCCGAGGGTCATTTTCAGCTCTTCTAGCAAGCGACTCCACGCTGGAGAATCGCACAGGCACTTGGCAATTAGCGAAATATATGATCTGCTCATAAAGCCTGTTCAATATGACTCCACTTTGGTGACCATACTCTACTTGAAAGAAACGTAGACTACATTTTTGTTCAATGTTATCGACAGAATTAGGGAAGTTCAAATCAACGTTTGACTCTGAAATAATAACTTCGTTTTTATCATTATGAACGATCCTTTCTTACAATGCATGCTTTATTAAAATATTTGTCGAGTCAACAGTATGCTGCTCACATCCCTTCTCATTTTTGCTCATCTTTCCGGGGCATAGCATTCGCGTCTTTATTATTCGAATTCTTGGCAAAGCTTCACTTCGCCAAGAAGCTCCGAGGGGAGTCTCACTCTTCTCGGAGAAACAGTCTGCCTGGATAAAATGAATGATATTAGCAGCAATGAGTAAATATACTTTAAAAAAAAAAATGGAAACGCTTATTTCTTTTCGAGATGTGGATATTGCACGAGTCAGCATGCTCGCGTTTTGTTAATGAGCACTCGCTAGTTGCTCCTTGAGTCATTGATAGCTAGCTCAGAGTTTCAAGTCGCCAAATCGCTTAGAAATTTCAACTAACCCGTTTGAGGCATTTCAGCATTTATCTTTAAGAATCACACGGCCTTCGAGAACTTCAGTAGTTGATAAGTGGTCAACTCGCATCGTCCTCTGTGACAGTCTCAGGGTAGCTTCTGCGATTGTCACAGAGCCACGAAGCGAGTTGATGATAAGTATGAGTGGGTGCCCTCCTTGAGCAAGAGGGCCCAATTACCAAGTGTGTACAAGCTTCGGTGTCGGACACGTCCGGACGTGGCGCCGGTCAATGAAATAGTGACCGGCTTAAATGCCCTAGTGTTAGGATTTATTTTTGCGCCGAGCGGAATGATCGAGAACCGTGGAGTGTTTCGTAGATGAGGCCGGATGCTCCGGGTGTAGGGATCGCGATGTCGCGTTTTTTTCTTTGCTTTTACTTGCTCGGGGGATTTAGATGAAAATCAGGCAGGGCCATCCCGCGTAGTCGTGTAAGTAACGTAACGTTCGATTCCGAGTGTGATTGCTAGAAAGTAAGCAGGAAGGACAGGGGGTGGCAAAGAATGTTCAATTCTTATTCAGAACTCGTTCATTCCTTTGTTCGTTTCCGCGTAAATCTTTAAGGCATGTACTAATATATTCTTGATGGAAATACTTATTGAAGCTCCAGCTGAATCTGTGTGGCTCAAGATACCACCCAGAGTTCAACTCGCAGCCGAAATGATTATAGTACATCTTTCATTATCAATCAATTTTTATCTCATCAAGAGATCGATTGATATACACAAACGCAACCGCTGACCTTCCGTCCGGACATGTGCGAATTGCTCATGTTGCTCAAAGATTTTTTTTGCCAAGTCTTGTCTCGAGTGCGAAGGTTTGCTCCGCGATCTTGGAGTCAACCGGAGCAATCGCGGCAAGCAAATTCTTGGATTTAATTTTGACTTACTTATGTTCGATTCATGAAAATCTTTGAGTAACATATCCTTACAGATCGTCGTGGGATCATCGAGGGACCAGTGTGGTTACATTTACTCTCGAACGATCGCATGTATATCGATTCGAGGGTATATGGCCACGAGAAGGTTGGTAACTGTCCCATCCATGAAAGTCACTACGCACGACCCAAAGTCACAATCGCGTGACACCCTTTTTGCTTTTGCTGAGATTCTTTAATCTAATATTAATGATTCGGAGCTATCCCGGGATAACTCGAATCCTAATTTTTTCTCATTTGAAAAATCAAACATCGAATCATTGTTGAAAGATAATCGTTAGAGCCGTCCCCAAAAAATCGGGCTTAAAATAAAACGTGTGAATGTCGTGCCGCAAAACTTGCGGTGCCAATGTTTAGCTAAAATGAACCGCGTAAAATAGTAAACTCATACTGGAATTTTGCCATCCACCCGTTTTATGTGGATCGAAATAGGGGTAGGATGTTCTGTTTCTTGTGCTTGCAGGTCTTCGAGGGATTTTTGTTTTATAATTATCGCTTTTCCTTTTTCTGTTTCAGATTTTTTTTCTTATATATCAAATGAGATCTCACTTAACTTTTTTTTTTGTTTCAGGGTTATTTTCGTGGCAGTTTTAATGTTTGTTTTATGTTCGCAGAAGGTTTCCAACTACTCTTTCGTTTCAGTGCATTATTTGTAATGCTTCATGCTCTAAAAAAATTTCATGACATGAGGCTTTGTCAAATTTTGGGGAGCGTCTTCGGCCGGATGATGAGACGTAGCTGGGCCTATATACGAAGTGCTCTGATCAGTGATATGTATTATTCGCTATCGACTTCACATTTTAGGGTACCGTGGTATATCGAACATTTTAAAAAATATTTTAAATCACGACGACTGCCTGGATACAATTTCAATTATTGTCATTCGTTTTATAGGTCATTTATATATCATTGCGGATCACTATTGAGAAAGGGGGATGGAAAAAAGTGAATTTTCCTCACGTGTTCCAAGAAAAGATGTATGTTTTTTAAGTTTTTCCTTTAACGGTTTGGCTTGGAAATGCTCGTTGTAATATTTCATAACCCTTCAACAAATAACAATCCATCGTATCGTTTATTTACAATTTATACGTTTCAAATAAATTTCCAATAGTGAAACGATGGAAACTTAAAAATTAAAAAATAAACGCGAGACGGTCTTAATTTGCAGCTCGCATTTATGCTCTTTTGAAATTAACATTTGATTAAATTTTTGTATTCCATTTATTATCAATGAAGTGCTTATTTGTATGATTGTTTGATAGCTGAATTGAATTTTAAATGTTGTTTCTGTGTTGCAGGGGATGTTCCAGTCTTCCAATCACGAATTTGAGAGAAGTGCATGCTCAGTAATAGTACTGAGTTGAGAAACGTCGATTTTTAAGCGCCTAGTTTTTATTAATGCAGGCATCGATGTCCCAGAGTGTACGTAGAAATTTTTTGAAAATCTGTGGAATTTATATATGTTTTATATTTTTGGTTTACCAAAAGAACATTCGCATTGAAAATCCAAACGAGAGGTTGCTTGAAGAGATATGCTGTTCATTGAAAAAAATTTACATACGTATATGTTTTGAAAAGAAAACTAATTTAAGAATAGTTTTTTTATTTAAAAAAAAATCTATCTCGTACAATTTTTTACCTTCGGATATGAATATTTTCTTTAAGATCGTTAAACCATTTCTATCAATCGTTTTCTCGGTATTACCAACGAGATTTTTATTTTTCACTAGCTGTAAAAAAAAGCGATCGGTCCGACGATTACTTAACTATGAAACAAATGTTGTTCATTTAGTTTTAAGTATATATAATTTTTATTGTTTTTTTTTTACAGATTCATGAATAATTCCGATGCTAAGAGATTTTTTTGAAAGGGCGTAAGTCACGTCGTCAAGGGGCAATGCTATTGTACTTCGACTCTTCGATTCGGGACAGCTAGTTTCTTTTTGGTATCGTTAGTTTTGGTATTCCTCCGGGCTCCATCATGTCGTAGGACGAAAGGTCCGAAGCGGCACGGAGCTTACGGTTGTAATTTTTTCTCCCCAGGGCGTTGCATAGTGCCCGTGAGTCGACCATTATAGTATCGAGACGCAAGTGCTCGATATTAAAAATCGACTCACGAGTAGCCCAAATGAATATTTAAATTTTCGTGTTTAGATGCAGGGAACGTTCTTCTCGGTATACTTCTGCTTAATCGTAAAAATAATCACATTAATGTGATTAGTCAAATTAATTCAAAATATTTTAGTTTCTCACATCCGAGAAGAGCTATCGCGTGGTACGGTATAACCTTGTCAGAGCGTCTTGTTCGTTTCTTGTTAATGCTAGTTTTTTTTTTTTATTAAATATTAAAGAAAAAAGAAACAGATTTTCACTCTGACTTGGTCACCAAGGCCGAGGGTATTTTCAGCTCTTCTAGCGAGCAGCTCCATTTTGGAGAATTGCACAGGCACTTAGCTACTCGCGAAAAACTCGTAAAGCATTTTCAATATGACTTCACCTCTGGAGATCATTCACTTTCAAGAAACGTAAATTAAAATTTTGCTCAATTTTATCGACAGAATAAGGGCAATTCGAATCATCGCGTGGCCAAGAAAAACTTTTTTTAATCATTATAAACGATTATTTTTTAAAATGCATGTAATTATTAAAATGTTTGTCGAGTCAACGGTATGCTGCTTCACACCCCTTCTCACTTTTGCTCATCTTTCCGGAGCATGAAATTCGCGTTTTTTAGTTTTCAAATTCTTGGCAAAGCTTCACTTCGCCAAGAAGCTCCGAGGGGAGCCTCACTCCTCTCGGAGGAACAGTCTGCTTGATGAAATTTATTGTAGCAGCAGCTTTGGATAATTATTCGTAAAAAAAATTGAAACAATTATTTATTTTCGAGATGTGGGTATTGCACGAGTCAGCATGCTCGCGTTTATTTTTGTTGATGAGCACTCGCTAGTTGCTCGTAGAATCATTGATAGATAGCTCCGGGTTTTCGAGTCTCTAGATCGCTTAGATATTCTGACTAACCCGTTTGAGGCATTTCAGCACTTATCTTTAAGACACACGGCCTTCAAGAACTTCGGTAGTTGATAAGTGGTCAACTCGCATCGTCCTCTGTGACAGTCTCAGGGTAGCTTCTGCGATTGTCACAGAGCCACGAAGCGAGTTGATGATAAGTATGAGTGGGTGCCCTCCTTGAGCAAGAGGGCCCAATTACCAAGTGTGTACAAGCTTCGGTGTCGGACACGTCCGGACGTGGCGCCGGTCAATGAAATAGTGACCGGCTTAAATGCCCTAGTGTTAGGATTTATTTTTGCGCCGAGCGGAATGATCGAGAACCGTGGAGTGTTTCGTAGATGAGGCCGGATCCTCCGGGTGTAGGGATCGCGATGTCGCGTTTTTTTCTTTGCTTTTACTTGCTCGGGGGATTTAGATGAAAATCAGGAAGGGCCATTCCGCGTATAGTCGTTTAAGTAACTTTAACGTTCTATTCCGAGAGTGATTGCTAGTAAGTAAGCAGGAAGGACAGGGGACGGCAAAGAATGTTCAATTCTTTTTCAGAGCTCGTTCATTCCTTTGCTCGTTTCCGCGTAAATCTTTAAGGCATGCACTAATAATTTCTTGGTGGAAATACTTATTGAAGCTCCAGCTGAGTCTGTGTGGCTCAAGATATACCACCCAGAGTTCAACTCGCAGCCGAAATGATTATAGTACATCTTTCATTATCAATCAATTTTTATCTCATCAAGAGACCGATTGATACACAAACGCAACCGTTGACCTTCCGTCCGGACATGTGCGAATTGCTCATGTTGCTCGAAGATTTTTTTTGCCAAGTCTTGTCTCGATTGCGAAGGTTTGCTCCGCGATCTTGGAGTCAACCGGAGCAATCACGGTAAGCAAATTCCTGGATTTTATTTTGACTTACTTATTTTCGATTCATGAAAATCTTTGAGTAACATGTCCATACAGAACATCGTGGGATGTCATCGAGGGACCAGTGTGGTTACATTTACTCTCGAACGATCGCATGTATATCGCTTCGAGGGTATATGGCCACGAGAAGGTTAGTAACCGTCCCATCCATGAAAGTCACTATGCACATCCCAAAGTCACAATCGCGTGACACCCTTTTTGCTTTTGCTGAGATTCTTTAATCTAATATTAATGATTCGGAGCTATCCCGGGATAACTCGAATCCTAATTTTTTCTCATTTGAAAAATCAAACATCGAATCATTGTTGAAAGATAATCGTTAGAGCCGTCCCCAAAAAATCGGGCCTAAAATAAAACGTGTTTGAATGTCGTGCCGCAAAACTTGCGGTGCCAATGTTTAGCTAAAATGAACCGCGTAAAATAGTACACTCATACGGGAATTTTGCCATCCACCCGTTTAATGTGGATCGAAATACGAAATAGGGGTAGGATGTTCTGTTTCTTGTGCTTGCAGGTCTTCGAGGGATTTTTGTTTTACAATTGTCGTTTTTCCTTTTGCTGTTTCAGATTTTTTTTTAACTAATGAGACTTTGTTGAACTTCTTTTTTGTTTCAGCCCTTTTTTCGTGGCAGTTTTAATGTTTGTTTTCTGTTCACAGAAAATTCCAAATTCGTTTCCTTCCAGTCTACTGATTAATTTGTAATGTCTCACATTAAAAAAAAAATTCCATGACGCGAGGCATGGTCAAATTTTGAAAAGCGTCATAGGCCGGATGATAAGACGTGGTTGGGTCTATAAGAATTAAGGGTCCGATCAGCGATATTTATTTTTCGCTGTCAACTTCACATTTCAAGGTAACGTGGTATTTAACAATTCAGAACATTTTAGAAATTTAAATGACTGCCCGAATACAATTGCAAATATTGTTATTCGTTTTACAGGCCATTTATCTATGATTGCTGGTCACCGTCGAAGAAGGAAAAACCAGTTTTAATGCGATGAGCTCCAGGAAGTAACTTGAAATAAAATGGATATACTTTTATTCAGGCATTTATAGAATCTGATGTATCTGTAATTTTTTATTATTTTATTTTATTTTACAGAATCTAGAGATGACTCCAATGCGAAAAGACTTTGCCAAAGGGTGAAAGTCAAGTGGACGAGGGGTGATCCTATAAGACTTCGACTCGTCGTTCTCTGACAGCCGATTTCTCTTTGGTATCGTTAGTTTTGATATCCCTCCGGGCTCTGATCATGTCGTAGGATGAAAGGTCCGAAGCGACACCGGAGCTTGCGGTTGTATTTTATATTCCCCTGAGTCGTTGCGTAGTGACCGTGAGTCGACTTGTAGTATCGAGACGAATGTGCTGGATATTAAAAATCGACTCACGAGTCGCCCAAACGAAATACTTACACGTTTTTTAATCATCTCATTTGATTTTTCAACCTTAAAAAAAAACTGCTAAAAATCTCACTTTGACTTGGTCGCCAGCGCTGAGGGTCTTTTTCAGCTCTTCAAGCAAGCGACTCCACTCTGGAAGAATCGCACAGGCACTTGGCAATTTGCGCAATATATATTCTGCTCATAAAGCCTGTTCAATATGACTCCACTTTCGTAATCATATTCTACTTTTGAAAGAAACGTAAATTAAATTTTTGTTCTTTGTAATCTAAAGAATTAGGGAAATTCAAATCATCGTTTGGCCATGAAACATTAACTTTTTTTCATCATTATTAATGATTATTTCTCAGAATGCATGGGTCTATCTTTTTAAAAGTCTTTCTTATGAGTCTTTCTTTTTTCTTAAAATAGTCATCCACAAAAAAAAGTAAACGGAATAGCGTTCCAAGGAGTGCAAATGTAAAAAATGTTTATAAACATTACATCGTGTAATCGACGAAAAAAAAAGTAAATGAAAAAGCGTTTCAAGGAATGGAAATATAAAAAATGTAAATAAATATTACATAGTGTAAGTGTCGAAAGAAAAGTAAGCAAAAAAGCGTTCTAATTAGAACGCTTTTTTGTTTCCTTTTTTGTGGAAGTATAAAAATTTAAATAAATATGCGATCGTGTAATCTACGAGAAAAAAAGTAAATGAAAAAGCGTTCCAAGGAGTGGAAATATAAATAATGTGTATAAATATTACATAGTGTCACCGACAAAAAAAAAAGTAAATGAAGTAGCGTTCCAAGGAGTGGAAATGTAAAAAATGTGTATAAATATTACATCGTGTAATCGACGAAAAAAAAATTAAATGAAAAAGCGTTCCAAGGAGTGGAAATATAAAAAATGTAAATACATCGTGTAAGTGTCGAAAAAAAGTAAATGAAAAAGCGTTCCAAGGAGTGGAAATATAAAAAATGTTAATAAATGTTACATAGTGTAAGTGTAGAAAAAAAAAGTAAGCAAAAAAGCGTTCTAATTAGAACGCTTTCTTCTTTAATTTTTTTTGGAATTATAAAAATTTAAATAAATATGCCATCGTGTAATCTACGGAAAAAGCGTTCCAAGGAGTGGAAATATAAAAAATTTAAATAAATATTCCATCGTGTGATCGTCGAAAAAAATGTAGGTAAACGAAAAATCGTTCGAAGGTGTCTAATTATAAAAAAAGTGTAGGAATATTACATCCTATAATCGGAGCAGTAACTCCGGACAGACGACCCGGTGAACAAGAAGACGATATCAATAGGCACTCTTGTCCCAATATTACAGCCTCAAGAAAGAAATGAATATGATATTGGCAAGAGTCTTAACGAGATATCAATTGCTACTTGGTTGCTTCTCGGATGACCAAACCGCGTCTGAACGCTTGACGTCTCTTACGAGGACCGCGATGTGTTAGTTGCTTTTTCTACTGTCTGCTTTTGATCCTTTCGTCGTTTTTTGCTTCCCATCACTGCCTTTTTCTACTTCGCGTCGATGATTTGCTCGAATTTTTTATTATTTTTTTTTTACGAAATCTAGGGATGGCTCCAATGCGAAGAGGATCTTTGCCAAACGGTGAAAGTCAAGTGGACGAAGGGTGATCCTATAGGACTTTGACTCGTCGTTCTCGGGCAGCCGGTTTCTTTTTGGTATCGTTAGTTTTAATATCCCTCCGGGCTCCGATCATGTTGTAGGATGAAAGGTCCGAAGCGACACCGGAGCTTGCGGTTGTATTTTATATTCCCCTAGGTCGTTGCGTAGTGACCGCGAGTCGACTTGTAGTATCGAGACGAATATGCTGGATATTAAAAATCGACTCACGAGTGGCCCAAACGATATACTTACATAATCATGTTTAGAATCAGGGAATGTTCTTCTCGGTCAATTTTTTTTGTAAATTTAAAATGCCATGATGCTTTGATGCTTTTTTTCGACTCGTGAGTTTTTTTTTTTTTTAATGAAAATGTTAGCTCCTCAAAACCGAGAAGAACTGTCGCGTGGCACGGTGGCTTCGTCCAAGTGACATGACCATTTCTAAATCATCTTATGGGATTTTTTAATATAAAAAAAAAACTGATAAAAAATCTCACTTTGACTTGGCCACCAACGCCGAAGGTCATTTTCAGCTCTTCTAGCGAGTGACTCTACTCTGGAGAATCGCACAGGCACTTGGCAATTCGCACAATATATATTCTGCTCATAAAGCCTGTTCAATATGACTCCACTTTGGTAATCATATTCTACTTTTAAAAGAAACGTAAATTAAATTTTTGTCCTTTGTTATCAGAATTAGGGAAATTCAAATCATCGTTTGGCCATGAAACATTAACTTTTTTTTATCATTGTAAATGATTATTTCTCAGAATGCATGAGTTATTAAAATATTGGTCGAGTCAACAGTATGCTGCTCACACCCCTTCTCATTTTCCTCATCTTTCCGGAGCATGGAATTCGCGATTTTTTAGTATTTAAATTCTTGGCAAAGCTTCACTTCGCCAAGAAACTCCGAGGGGAGCCTCACTCCTCTCGGAGAAACAGTCTGCTTGATGAAATGAATCATATCAGCAGCATTAAATCGTCTCCGTAAAATTAGAAGATCAAGTTCCGGCAGATTAAAAAAAATGGAGTTCATTTCGCATGCAGCCGAGTTCTAGAGTTCCTGACACTTTTTAGTAATAGTTCTAGCGATTTTACAAAAAAAAAAAATTCGAATAAAAAAATGATTGGCTAACTTTCCGCAGCAGATCAGTTAGTTCAAAACTCATAAATTCAATGTATTTTAACGAGCTTCATAGTTCTCTGTTGTTCACAACAATAGTTCTAACGTTAAAAATCGACAATAATTTTTATTCATGAATTTATTAAAATTATTTCATTAAAAACATAGGATCATCTACGATTGTGATCTGCTGATATACCAACGTGAGTTCTGGGCGCGCTTCAAGTCTCAGGTTATAGTTCTGATACTCTTGCATCAATTAAAAAAGAGTTCTGGCTCCTAGTCATTTCTGTAGTAGGGAGTAGCTATGTTTTCTTTCTTACGGTCGTTAAGATTCACAATTCGTTAAGATTAATACTTATGAAAGAAATTACGCGAATCAAAGTTTGCCAAAAGGAAGGTCTCGATGACCTGTTGGTCAGTATGAAATCGTGCGAATGAGTAACAATTCTTTATTGACAAAATTGAGGTCGTTTCGGCACTCCCAGTAACTTTTATTATTGAGTAGTTATACAATTTGGATCATAATGAATTGACGTCTCGATGACGCCTTTCTACGAGGGAAATTAGACGAATGAAAGTTTGCTAAAAGGAAGGTCTCGATGACCTGTTGGTAGATAAGAAATCGTGCGAATGAGTAACAGTTCTTTATGGGCAAAATTGAGGTCTTTTCGGCACCCCCAGTAGCTTTTACAATTGAGTTAGTATACAATTTGAATCAGAATAAATTGACGTCTCGATGACGTCCTTCTACGAAAGAAATTAGGCGAATCCGCGTTTTCATTTCGTTACAATACATTGAATCCATCAAGTTTTAACTAAATGATCTGCTACGCGATGTTAGCAGATCATTTTTTTACTTTTATTTATTTTTTTTTGTAAAATCGCCAGAACGATTGTTAAAAAGTATCAGGAACTATAGAGCTCGGCTGCATGCGCATAGACCTCCATTTTTTTTTATCTGTTGGAAAAACATCTGCTAACATCACGGACACCATATTGAATCATTATTTTTAAAAGAATTCAAACAATTATTTATCTTCGAGATGTGGGTATGGCACGAGTCAGCATGCTCGCGTTTACTTTTGTTGATGAGCACTTGTTAGTTGCTCGTAGAATCATTGATAGATAGCTCCGGGTTTTCGAGTCTCTAGATCGTTTAGAAATTCTGACTAACCCGTTTCAGGCATTTCAGCACGTATCATTAAGACACACGGCCTTCAAGAACTTCAGTAGTTGATAAGTGGTCAACTCGCATCGTCCTCTGTGGCAGTCGCAGGGTAGCTTCTGAGATTGTCACAGAGCCACGAAGCGAGTTGATAAAAAGTATGAGTGGGTGCCCTCCTTGAGCAAGAGGGCACAATTACCAAGCTTCGGTGTCGGACACGTCCGGACGTGGCGCTGGTCAATGAAATAGTGACCGGCTTAAATGCCCTAGTGTTAGGATATATTTTTGCGCCGAGCGGGATGATTGAGAACCGTGGAGTGTTTCGTAGATGAGGCCGGAGCCTTTGGGTGTAGGGATCGCGATGTCGCGTTTTTTCCTTTGCTTTTACTTGCTCAGGGGATTTAGATGAAAATCAGGCAGGGCCATTCCGCGTAAAGTCGTTTAAGTAATGTTAACGTTCGATTCCGAGAGTGATTGCTAGAAAGTAAGCAGGAAGGACAGGAGACGGCAAAGAATGTTCAATTCTTTTTCAGAGCTCGTTCATTCCTTTGCTCGTTTCCGCGTAAATCTTTAAGGCATGCACTAATGATTTCTCGATGGAAATACTTATTGGTGCTCCAGCTGAGTCTGTGTGGCTCGAGATATACCACCCAGAGTTCAACTCGCAGCCGAAATGATTATAGTACATCTTTTTCTATCAATCAATTTTTATCTCATCAAGAGACCGATTGATACACAAACGCAACCGTTGACCTTCCGTCCGGACATGTGCGAATTGCTAATGTTGCTCAAAGATTTTTTTTGCCAAGTCTTGTCTCGAGTACGAAGGTTTGCTCCACAATTTCGGAGTCAACCGGAGTAATCGTGGTAAGCCAATTTTTGGATTTAATTTTGACTTACTTCTTTTCGATTCATTAAAATCTTTGAGTAACATATCCTTACAGATCGTCGTGGGATCATCGAGGGACCAGTGTGGTTACATTTACTCTCGAACGATCGCATGTATATCGATTCGAGGGTATATGGCCACGAGAAGGTTGGTAACTGTCCCATCCATGAAAGTCACTACGCACGACTCAAAGTCACAACCGTGTGATACCCTTTTTGATTTTGCTGATATTTTTAATATCGTATATAGGATGGAGTTATCCAGGGATAATTCTATTATTTATTAATTTTTACCTTTTAACGAAATAAATGTCGAGTCGTTGTTACGAGAAAATATCTAGAGCCATCCCCGAAAAATCGTGTTGTAATTAAAACTGCACAAGAATGTCGTAGCGCAAAAATTGCGGTGCCAATGTTATAAATTAAAAATCGCTTTTAAAAAGTAAAATTACGGCGCGGGGGGACCATATTCATTTTCGTGTGTGTATTTTTGTGTTTTTTATGTTTCAGCTTTTTGTTTTTTTTTCTGTTACAGATCTACGTTGGATTTATCTATAAAATGTATTGCTTAACTTGTATTTTATCTGTTTCAGTTTTGATCACTGCTTTTGTTTTTTTTTCTTTCTATTTAAGACGTTAAAAAAAAGGAGTATAAAGCAAGTATCGTTTTTCCGCGTGCATTAGTTTCTTCTTGCTGTATTTTTTTTTGCTAATCTTCTCTTCTGACCATTTTCTTTTGATAACCTGATATCTTTGTTTTTATCCTGGTTTGTAGTTTCCTGGTCTAGTTAGTTAACCTAATATCCTAGTGTTGTTTTAACTTTTTAGTTTCGTTAATTGCTTGCTTGTTCACTTGCTCATAGATTTAATTTTTCTGCACATTTGCTTTGTATCAGCACAAGCTTTTTTCAATTAATTCTTTTTATGCACCTGCGGTAGTGAAACACTTTTTGTTGTATTTAACAGAGTGCCACCTAGTATACTTGCTCCATACTCCGGGTCTCGATGAGCAGTGACCTCCACGTGGTGAGACCCGGAAAACTAGTTATATGAGAATAATAAGATAATACATATAACAATATGCTCTTTTATTCTAATATTTCGAGTTTACAGACAGCTGCTCACGTAATTTAATTTTAAACGTGTCTCTTACTAGTAGATCATGTTTGTATTATTATACTTGTCATAGTTCTTGAAATAAAAAATTTCAAGGATCGATTTCTATAATAAAAAAATATCGATCCGATGAATTGATTGCCTTTCGAGAATCGATCCAAAATATCGATATTTCCTATGCAAAATAAAAGATTATATAAATAAGAACATATACCGGGTGTCCCATTTTAATCTTACACCTGATTTATTTCAGAAAATACAACTCTGATCGAATATTGAGTTCAATAAAAATTTGAGGGTTCGAAGGGGGATGTTCAAAAAAAATATTTGTTTCGGTCCAAAATAAAAAAAGGCGGAGTTAAGCTGGCCAACATGTTTTTTTAAAATGGAAACGTGACTTTTTCTGTTCACCAAAAAATTTGTCAATTCAAAACAAACAACTTTTGTGGGAAACGTTTTTCCATTCGAGTTCATAATTTTTAGGTGAGAACAATTTTTGGTGACAATTTTTAGCTTTTATCCGATGATGACATATTTTTTTTCGAAAAGGGCAAAAAAAATAAAAAAAGATTCTTTTTTTAATCGTTTAAATCCAATCAGTAGTTACGAAGTTATGATTTTTACAAAATTGAGACTTCATTAATCATTATCTCGAAAACCAACAATAGTGGGGGGATGAAATTTTGGTAAAATGTCATGGATATATTGTCCTTTGAAATGCCCATACTGAATAATTTTTTCGAGACAATAAAAACAACGGGGTGGCTGAGTTGACGTAGAATGTCCCATATATATATATATCTCGCCTCAAAAATGTATTTATTTGTTTTAATGAGAAAAAGATCCTCGCGAAAGATCTAACAAAAAAAATTACTTTGAAGAAAGACGTGATATCACAATAAAAAACGCCTCCGGCGAAAAAAAAAATTGGACAAGTACATTTTAAGTATTTTTCCCCACACAAAAAGCATTGATATCTTTATACGGCCAAGTCATCGTCACGATTGAAAATAATGATGAAATATGTTCTTACATTATACTCTCTTTCACTTACAATATACCAATTGTAAAAAATTGTCAAATAAATTCAAATTTCACGAAAAGTTATGACTTAAATTAAACCTTATGGCGGGGGTTTCATAAACATGAACAACACCTTTAAACTACATCCTTAAAAAAGTTATCAAATAAATCAAATGTCAAATTAAAACACAAGAACGAAATATAAGTAAGTACTTGGCGCTACTTTCATTTGATACATATATTTCGATGTCGAACCACGGTATAGTGCCAAGTACTTACTTATATTTCGTTCTTGTGTTTTAATTTTACATTTGATTTATTTGATAACTTTTTTAAGGATGTAGTTTAAAGGTGTTGTTCATGTTGATGAAACCCCCGCCATAAGGTTTAATTTAAGTCTTAACTTTTCGTGAGATTCGAATTTATTTGACAATTTTTTACAATTGGTATATTGTAATTGAAAGAGAGTATAAGGTAAGAACATATTTCATCATTATTTTCAATCGTGACGATGACTTGGCCGTATAATGATATCAATGCTTTTTGTGCGGGGAAAAATACTTAAAATGTACTTGTCCAATTTTTTTTCGCCGGAGGCGTTTTTTATTGTGATATTTTAACTTTTTAGTTTCCCTTCTATTCCTAGCGTCATGTAGCGTGTGGGGGGGGGGGGACTCGAGTTATTTCACTGCGCATGACTGCGCAGTAATGCATTGCGCACGGACACTAGAGACTAGTGGCGGTGACTTTAGGAAGCGGACGTATACGGGCCTACCCCCACCCCACGAGTTCGGTCTCCTGTCTCTAGTCTTCTTGGCAGGAATTTGCCAACGGATTGCATTATTGCTGTTTGCAAAAAACAGCAGATAATTTTAATATTTTATTATAATGCTAAATGAGGAAATTCTGAGAAAAACGTGAACGTAAAATATGATAGCTAGTAATTTATAATAATGATAACCAGCAATGAATAATAATTATTCATTGAAATATATATACAACAACTGTTGGAGTATATAATAAAAAGTACGTGTGAATGCTCGACAGAATTTGGACGATTAAATATATTTTCATTTACCTTTTTGGATTGCTCGCATGACATCGAATTTTATTTTATATTTATTAAATATAAACTACGAGGAAGTCTAAAAAAGGCAAAATCGCCCTGAGTTGAAGTAACTTATTTGAAAATTTTTTGTTGTAATATTTTACCACAGACGTCGCTCTCGTCTCTGCACGTGAAGTAAGCCGTTGGTGGCTACAAAGAGGAATATATATATGTATATATCTTACGTCAAGTGCGTGTGTTCTTGCACGAGAGAACAATAGTTCGCAACGAGAGTATATAACGAGACGTGGTGAGAAGAAAAAAAAAAGAAGAAATTCACGGTTGAAGCCTGGAACCGTGTGACAAGTTTTGTTTTCGGTCAAAGGGTTGCGGGGGGTGCGACAGGCCAAGTTAAAAAAAGACGAGACAAGGAAGAACCTTTATAGACAGTTTTATTTTCGTTTGCTTGTTTGTTTGTTTTTTCGTCGAATATCAAAGTGCGTAGTGATCAAAAGGAGTAACGGTGGAAAGCTTTCGAGAACTTTCGCGAGTGTAGAGCCAGCAAAAAAATCTTTCGGACAATGAGAAAAGTAGCAAAATTTTATCCCGAAAAATCCCGGTGCAGTTTGTGGTCGAGAAATAAATAAATAAAAGAACATATCCGAATGGTGGCTTTGGCGAAGACGGATTTTTCGATCGAACATTCGTTGGTGATATATCGTGACAATGGACTGGTGGTTTATTGACAAACGTGGTGAAAATTTGGTTCTCGTAAATTTGAGAATGATTCGGAGCTCATTCCCGGGGTGAAAAAAGAAATAGAAAAAGAAAAAAAAAAAAAACCACGGACATGAGCAAAGGGGGGCTCCCTGTCGTTGAATCGTCGCACAGCTGATACAATCTGTCACATCCGAATGACAGTTGTGTGTTGTGCTTTTCGTGTTGGCAATGGTTATCAATTGCGTAATTATAACGTCAAAACTACGAAAAAAAAAAAAAACCCCCCAATAACTAACGTGCGTGAATTAAAACGTGTATAAATTTTCGCGAAAAGTTTACGTTCGACCTTGAGTTTTTTTTTTTTTTTTTTAAATTATTTTTACTTTCTCGATATTGCGTGAATTGACGGAGGGCGAAGCAAAGAAAAAAAAAAACAAAAATTCGGTGTCGTGCGTAAGCGTGTACATTTTTTTTTTTTTTTTTGACACGATGGCGCTTCTCGATGCACTTTTCGAGTCTAAGCAACAGTTCGGTCCGGACACGCTGTCCGATCTTTGCTTCAAAATTATAAGCGACAATCTCGATATAATATCGATCAAGGACGAGCAGGGCAATAGAAAGCTGAGAGAGGGAATAACATTTCCCAGCGAAATATGCGACAGGCTCATAGAATTCGTACAGCACAGCACAGATTCGCCGGCGGACGATTCTTTCTTTGCCATATTCAGAAGTACCAAAGCCACCAGGCTCAAGAGAGTAGAGATCGCGTCTAATCTCATCACCGACATATCCGTTATGACTATAGCCAGATCGGAGGTTACTCATTTGGATTTCAACGAATGCCGAGAATTGACGGGACTCTCCATCGAATATATCAACGCGGTTTGTCGCAATCTACAAAATTTGGCTTTCCGAGGCTCGCAAAACGTCGTTCGACAACCGCTGCAATGTAAGCCTTTTCTTGATTCGTTAATTTTTTTTTTTTTTTCTTTTTTTATCGATATATCGATGGAACAATGCCAAAGGAGCGTATCGGTCATGCATAAAGCATTAGGGTAGTTAAAAAAAAACACGTTTTTGTTAGAATTCGTCGCTCATCCGTAGTTTTGTACATTTCCATAAAAAATAAAAAATTCTCGCAGAGGCCTGTACGAGCAATTTTAGTACCGCCTCGTCGACGATAAAATTAGCCTGAAATCGCTATTTTGGCGATTTTTAATTTCGAGGATTCAACTGCTCGCCGAGACACTCGTTTGTTTGCCCAAAAAAAAAATCATTTTTGCAATAAAAATAAAAATTTTTATTCAAATGATATTTTACTATAACTATAACTGGAATGTTTTGTACATGGGCCATACTCCCAAATCCTGTACGCAAATCCGGCCTCCAAATTTTCGATGTTTTTTTAATGATATCTTCACATTATTTGAGTGTCAATGAAAAAATTTCTCGAGTATAAAAAATCTATGACTTTGGTTAATACGGGTTTTTGTAATTATTAGATTTTGCTCCGAAATTTTTCAATCTCATGAAACGGCTTTAAAAATGCCTTGAACAAAAAAATAGAGAAATGGTTTTCGATCGGAAATTTTCCAAATTTTTCGAAAATGATGATCATTTATTTTTCACTTGTCATTTTCAGCGGGAAATTCAAAAAATAATACTCGAAACGTCAATTTCACCGTGTTTTCCATCAATTTTTGGAAATCCAATTTTGTTTTTCAGAAAGTTCAGAAAATTTTCTATGGAAATCATGTCTAAAAATTATGTCATAATTAAGTCACAATTATGGTTTAAATAAAATTGTGACTTGGAGTTAAACGAGCGGAAAATTTTTAGGGCACAAACTTTAGTATATTTTCATATGCTCTGGTCTGCTCTATAGATATTATAAATTAGAATAATTATAATACAATAAAAAATTAAATTTTAATAATCAAAAGTAATAAATAGAATATTTATTTCTAATGCAGCTCTTAGATCCTCTTAAAACCTTCCCCGATACCCTTTATTTTCACTGTCCACCTATTTCTTATATCTAATTTGTGTTATTTATGTAACAACCTTTATTTGGTGAAATCCTATAAAACTACCGGCTACTCATCCTCAAACGTTAACTTTACCCTTTGGTTTATCATTTTTCCAATGTACGGAGAGTTAAACGGTTTACCTCTATTTAACATCCATCTGTTCACTCTGATAATATTTTTTTCTCATTACTTGCTCTCGTCCCTATCAGCCTCTCAAGTGCTCCTATATCTTCGAATAAAAAGAAATATATTTTTTCGGATAATCAAGATTTTTTAAATTTTGATACATAGAAATGCCTTTCTGGTGGAGCCACGGCAACATTAAAGTCACACATTGTGTTACATTTTGTCATTGACATTTATGTAATTCCACTTTTTTTTTACTCCGTTTTTTTTTTTTTTTAGTTTTACTGACAAACTGGTAAAAAAAATTTTGATAAATTGTTTTCATTGATGCTGTGAAATTTTTGAAAAACAAAACTCTCAGCGAGCTACGTATTTATCTATGAATTCTCTTTTTTTAAAAGTTGCATTCAAAATATCTATTTTATTATTCCAATAATAATAATAATAATAATAATAACAATAATAATAATAATCAATTAATCGAGAGGCGCTTTTTCCTTTATTCTCTATGACTCGTATACAGTTATGAAAATCAATATTTTAATGACGAACGTTGTTTTGCGAATTTAGGACGATTTTACTTTTTGGAGATTCATTATCATACGCAATTGTTGGCATAATTTGAGTTTTCATTGCTTCGAATAATATTGGCGACATTTTTACAGGGATGGCACGTGATTTTCTAAAAAAAAAAAAAAAAATCCGTGAAGAAAGTTAATTATGGGAGGTAGTTTTGAAAAGCTTGCTGGAGTAGAAAAATCCTTTTTTTTTTCGTCAATCAATATTTGGTCAAAGTACACTAACTCACTTATCCTAACATACACGTCAATATATTAATACTCTCGTCGAGTTATTTTAATATTGAAATTCGTAACATTCGATTTTAACTTATCACTTTTTTTTTCCTCCCTCGTCCCTCATTGAAAAAGCATTGATCCATCAAACCCGCTAAATTCTCGAATCCAAAAGCCCCCAATCAAAAAAAAAAAAAAAAAATCCACCGCTCACAAAAATATGGGTCATCCGTTCGATGATTACTTTCTTTCAACAAAATTTTCAATCTCATCGATAGGTCCAAAATTTTTCGAAGATTATATCAACCGGGGATACATTTTCAATACGCCAAATCTGCGACGTCTCGCGCTTCACAAGGTGAACATACCGTCACTGGATTATCGTATGGTGCTCGGTACATTGACAAAACTCACGCACTTGGATATATCAAGCGCGACCGACATAAAGAGCTTTGCTTTTCTCGATTCGGTGCCGCATCTCGTGTCCCTGTCGCTCTACAATGTTAAAAATGTCAGCAGCTGCAAATCTTTCGTTGGTGAAATATGCCAATTGAAGAAATTACGACATCTCGATATATCACAACCGAATCACAAGTACGGATATTTCAAGAATCCGAATCAATTTCTCAGTGAATTAATGAGAGGCTTGCCGGATCTCGTTTCGCTGGATATCGGTGGTACAAATCTCGCCGGTACCGGTATCACCGAACATCCGCTCGAGCAAACATTCGCCGAGTACGAATTGTGCGATATACAGGGTCTCTCGTCGAGAGTACGAAAACCATTGCAGTTTCTCGGCTTGTACGGGACTCAGCATGGCGCATGCAGAAGACACGATATACCCGCAGAAGTGGCAAGTTTATCTCTATTTTTTTATTTTTATTTTTATTTTTTTGGCTTTCTCACCGACCAATCACTTTGCTTTCGTAAATTTGTTTTTCTTTTTCCCCTCTCTTTATGCCAGTATAATTTAATTCATCAAAATTTATAGAAAAAAAAAAATTGACGAAATTTTGTGTCGAGTTCGAACTACGCTCGAAGCCCAAAAAAATAAATCAATTTCAAATTTTTTTCATTGAAATTATATTTGAATATTCACGAATTGAAAATATTTTTATACATCCCTCGCCGTAGAAGCAATTTTATTGTACAATATATATATTAGGGTGTGTCGAAAATGGACTTTTTTTTTTTTTTCTTCGCTCCTACAACTCAAAACTTTAGGTTTTGACATTAAAGAGGCCCTCGTTCGAGGAGGGCACTGTAGCTTGAAGTTTAGAGGTCTCTCAACGAGGATTTAGGTTTCCCATCTGATTAACACGTGAAAAAAAAAATGTTTTTCGTTCAAAATGATGTCGGGCAATCAAAAAATTTTCGATGTCTGTATTTCTTGGCTTATTTGAAAGCATGACTCATCCCCTAAACGATGATAGGTCGTTTTTCGACCTACCTTGTGCCAATTTTTTTACGCCACTTTTCGACCACTGTAGTCAGTTTTTCAATTTTACAAAGTCTCCAAGGTATCAATGAGTCCAAAATGAATTGCTACAAGTATTGATTTTTGACAATTTATATTCGAATCAACAATCGATACTTGTAGCAATTTATTTTGGACTCATTGATACCTTGGAGACATTGTAAACTTGAAAAAGTGACTATAGTGGTCGAAAAGTGGCGTAAAAAAAAAAATTGGATCAAGGTAAGTCGAAAAACGACCTATCATCGTTTAGGGGATGAGTCATGCTTTCAAATAAGCACACAGAAATCGCCAATTTTTTGGTTGCCTGACATCATTTCGAACGAAAAACAATATTTTTTACGTGTTAATTAGATGGGAAATCTAAATCCTCGTTGAGCGACCTCTAAACTTCAAGCTACAGCGCCCTCCTTGAGCGAGGACCTCTTTAATGTCAAAACCTAAAGTTTTGAGTGGTAGGAGCGAAGAAAAAAAAAAGTTCATTTTCGACACACCCTAATATATATATACATGTATGTATATATATTTCTAATTTCCAAGCGCTTGGCCCCTTTCATTTCCGCAGATCGCCGGTGACGCCAACGAGGAACAAATATTGGTAGCATTGAGAATATGCATGGACAACAAACAAGAGCTGTTGCAAAAAATCCTTAACGATCTTTATCACGTGTTCAGATATGACAATTGCAAAAGGATGGACCAAGCTCTGTACATGGTGCTAGAAGCCATGGAGAAATATCTGCCGGAGAGACACATTCAAATTTCCGGAAGGTATAACAACTCTTATAGAAACTTTTATAACTTTTATAAGAAGATTCGTGACTTTTCATTGCTTCCTCATATATGTATATATATTAGGGTGTTTCGAAAAAAAAAAATTTGGATTTTTCATGCTCCCACCCCTCGAAACTTGAGTTTTGATAGAAAAAAAAAAATATCCTCGCAAAGTTAAGCGGAAGCCGCCGCTCATTGGACGTTTCTAATTATAACAGCCAATTAACGTCTATGATGAAAATATTGGAAGGAAAAATTTGAGACCATGAGGATTGTATTTCGAGTTAAGAAAAAAAAATTATAATAAATAAAATTTTGTTTATTTCTAATTTCTAATTTTTTATAAAACAATTCTAAACAACTTTGAGTTGAACATTTTTTTCTGCCACCATCGTGTTCTAAATAAAAATTTAGATCGATTTTATTCATAACAATAATTTTGCGATTAAGAATTGTTTATAAATTGTCACAAACAATTTTGTTTTTTCGTGAAAATTTTTTTTCTTGTCTCAAATACGTACTTCGTGTTTCCTTATTTTCTTGCTGAAGTAGAAAATCATTGGTCTCAGGGAAGATAGTATATAAGCAAATTTATTCACCTTTAACAATTTTTCCGCGATGACTTTGTGCAAAAAAAAAAGGCAAAATGTCATTTATTTAATTATTTTTCGGTAAAGATTGATGCCAACGACGCCCTTTTTACACGTGGCATGCGTCTTTCGGTGGAAATCAGCGACTAAAAGTCTTTTTAATTAAGGACTAAAAGTCTTTTTAATTAAGGACTAAAAGTCCTTAGTTAATAATGAATTAAATTCCGCGCCCAAAGTTACTTATCGTTCAGAAATATCGTTTACAACTTTCAAATTATTGAAGATTCTTTTATTTGAAATACATGGTCTCAAATGTTTCCTTCCAAAAAGTTCGTCACAGACGTTGATTGGCTTTTATAATTAGAAACGTCCAATGAGCGGCGGCTTCCACTCAAGCTACAGAGCTCCCTCTTCTCGAGGATGTTTTTTTTTTTCTATAAAAACTCAAGTTTGAGGGGTGAGAGCATGAAAAATCAAATTTTTTTTTCTTTTTAAACACCCTAACATATATAAGGCTAATATTTATTTGCTCGAAATGACGTTTCATACGAATATCAAACAGCAATTTGAAATAAAGAAATTTTACGTTAATTCAATCGATCCTTTTTGTTTTCATTGAAATTCCAATTTTTTTTCTTTCTTTTCCACGAATCATCGTATTTATACATTTTTTGCACAGCGCGACGCTCTTCTACATAGTTAAAATGAAGGAAAAAAGTGGTCTACCCGTGCCCCTAAGACGAAAAATAATAGGCACACTTCTGGCGGGAATGAATGCTCACAAAGACGAGGAGACTATGATGCGAAACGGTTGTTTGGCACTTTGCCAATTCCGCATACCTCAGGATGTTGTAAGTTTTTTTTTTTTTGTCGCATAAGCTTTCGCAAAACTTTGACGTATAATTGCCTGAACTTCTGACTCTTGAGATATAGAAATTGAAAAAAAAATATTAAGGGAGGAGCTGTTCTTCAAATTGCCAAAAAAAGCAAATTTCATTGAAAAATTTTTGAGCGAACGATTGTTCGCCTCGTTGAACATAAATAACAAATATTCAGATCGAAAATATTTAAAATGCTCAATAATGTTCAAAAATGTTGTTCGGGATGCATTTTTTTTTTTTCAAACTGTAACAAAACAAGTAATTTAAAAGAATGGAACTTCTCTCAAACTCTCTTATTATATCGATCTGAATATTTTTTTTCCGCAAATAAAAAATAAAAATGAATCCCTTTTTTTTATCTGCCATTTTTTTTTTTGTAAAAAAATAATCAAAAGAAACGTTTTCTCTCTCTCTCTCTCTCTCTCTCTCTTCATAAATTTCCTCGCAGATGTGGAATTACGAGGCTCTGGTGAAAGTGCTGTTGCATTCAGCGAGATACGCCGAGTCCGAGGGTTTCGTTCAGCGTATCGGGATATATCTGTTGAATTCGCTGGCGTGCCAGGTCGAGGGAAAGAAAAAGCGTTTGTTGGGAAAATTGGGTTGCGTAAGAACGATGCTCGATCTCGTCAAGTATCGCGTCGAGTACGCGATGTTCGATGACGTGCTCGAGGTTGCTTGGTCAACAATGTGGAACATGACCGACGAAACGCCGATTAATTGTCAAAGATTCCTGGACGAGGAGGGCATGAATTTGTTTCTTCGTTGCGTAAAAGTGAGAAATTTTTTGTTTTACAAAATTGAAATGAACCATTTTTATTGAAATTAAATTTTAGGGGAAAAAATTGTGGCCATGAATCGCAAGCAATTTCAGTATTGGATCGAAGAAAATTGCGAATAATGTATTTTAGTTGGGAATAGTTGTTATTTAAATTTACGGCTTTTTTTTTTTTTTGGGATCTCGACGACTCTGATGTCTGTTTTTTTTCACGTTTTTTGGGTTTTTCGTTTTACAAAAGAGAAATTTTCATTTTACAAAATTGAAATGAACAATTTTTTTAAATTAAATTTTAGGGAAAAAAATTGTGGCCATGAATCGCAAGCAATTTTAATATTGGCTCGAAGAAAATTGCGAATAATGTATTTTAGTTGGGAAAAGTTGTTATTTAAAATTTTCGGCTTTTTTTTGGGATCTCGACGATTCTGATGTCTGTTTTTTTTTCACGTTTTTTGTTTTTTTCGTTTTACAAAAGAGAAATTTTTTGTTTTACAAAATTGAAATAAACAATTTTTATTGAAATTAAATTTTAGGGGAAAAAATTGTGGCCATGAATCGCAAGCAATTTTAATATTGGATCGAAGAAAATTGCGAATAATGTATTTTAGTTGGGAAAAGTTATTTAAATTTACGCCTTTTTTTTTTTTGGGGGGGGGGAGGGGGGGGGGGGGTCTCGACGACTCTGATGACTGTTTTTTTTCACGTTTTTTGTTTTTTTTCCTTCTAAATCTAGCATTTTCCATTCAAAGAGGAACTCCTGAGAAACATGATGGGTCTTATCGGTAACGTGGCCGAGGTCGACTATCTTCGTGTTCTTCTGATGCAACATCAATACGTCACCGTATTCGCTAAATTGCTGGGTTACGGCAGCGGTTTTATCGAGGTATCACGACAAATTCGTTTTATTTTACGGTTAAGTATATTTGAAAAAAAAAAAATCGATAAAATTCTCAAGGGGGACTAGAGAGGTTTTTCATAAATTCAAACCAGTGAAATGTTGCTTGTCCTTTTGGACTTTATTCGCTTTATCATCGATAAAAAAAATCATTGTCCGTTTGAGAATAGAAAAAAAAAAACAAAAATCCATAAAAATAAAAATTAAATGCTGTTCGTTGGTAAGCGGCATCGCTCGAGAACGGCTGGACCGATTTGGCTATCTTTTCTTTTTTTTAAATGTTCGTAATAGTCCGAATAAGGTTTTTAGGGAAAGAAAAATTGGAAAAGTTGGCCGGAAAATTGAAAAATTCGGGAAAAACTGCAAGTGCTTTTTTCCATGGGATTTTTGTATGAGCTCAAGACCCATAACTCACGATTTGAACGATGCTTATGCGTAATTCTTTTTTTGTTTTGTTCGTTATGGTCTTGGAAAAGTTTTTAGGGACAAAAAAATCAATTCGGGACAATTACAAGAGGAAAGTCGAGAAAATTCGGACAAATTGCAAAAATCATAATTTTTTTATGCACTCTCGATCATAACTGACGATAGGAACGACATATTTGGTTGATTCTTTTTTTTTTTTGTTCGTTATGCTCCCGGGATGGAAATAACTCAATGTAATGTTTTCAATTGAACAAAAAATCTGGAAGATCGGGAGAAAAATGTGGAAAAACGCATTCCAGCCTAAATTATAATAAAATTACATTTGTTTTTACTTTTGTGCTGTTTCGCGAACTGTCCAACAAATGCAGTTATTTTATTTCTATTCCAATTTATTTCGCTACGTGCGCAAATATTGCGAATCAAGCCAATCGGTTGCATAGTGACGAAAAAAATTGATTCAGTCGTTTATTTTCAGTTGAATTGTGACTCTGTTTCAAGTTCATCGCAATAGTTTCATAAAATGAATTAAATTTCGTCGTTTTATCGCAAATAAAATTTACAGATTTACCCACGAAATACGGTGAGTTTTTAAATTGAAAAACGGTTATGCAGTAACAAAAAAGTCAATCAATCGTTCATTTTAAGTTGAATAGTCATTTTTCGCATCGCACATTGTTTCGCAATCGATACAATTGAATTTAATTGAATTTTATCATTTTTACTTTGTTTACATATTTCCAATTGCTTTTCACAGATTCACAAAACGATGACAAACAAATTTATTGAAATTTTGACGGGAAAACGTCTGTCGGGTCAGCCAATTATTAATAATAATAAATAAGTTTATAAATTTATCGAGCATTTTCAACAGGAATACCACTTTCGTGATAATTAAATTTGCAAATTTTTGTAACATTTCATAAAATTCATCTTATACGTGACAAAAAGGGGCTCATATTTAGCATACGAAGTATATCGCTCTCAGCGCACAAAGTGATTGCAAAAGTGTCCCGAGCACTTGTCCGCAGTCTAAAAATTTTACAAGAAAGAACAAAAATTATTCACCTTCAACAATTTTTCCGCTATGAATTTATGCCAAAAAAAAACGCAAAATGTTATTTATTTATTTTCGGTAAATATTGATGCCAACGACGCCCTTTTTACGCGTGGCATACGTCTTTCGGTGGAAATCAGCGACTAAAAGTACAGCGCTTGAACTCTATCCTTAATTAATAATGAATTAAATTCCACGCCCAAAGCTACTTTTCGTTCAACAATATCGTTCGCAACTTTTAAATCATTGAAGATACTTTTTTATTTTAAATACAATTCCCACGGTCTCAAATTTTTCCTTCCAAAAAGTTCGTCATAGACGTTGATTGGCTGTTATAATTAGAAACGTCCAATGAACAGCGGCTTTCACTCAAGCTACAGAGCTCCATTTTCGCGAGGGTGTTTTTTTTCTATCAAAACTCAAATTTTGAGAGGTAGGAGCATGAAAAATTAAAAAAAAAAATTTTTTTAAACACCCCAGTGATCACTCAATGGAGGTGACTGTCAATAACGATTGCCAAGATATTTAACTGAGCTAACAAGTTCGATTTTTGGGCAATCGCAGTGATAATATTAATAATAATAAGGCACAATTTGTTGTTCCCCAACGAATTGTGGTTGGATATCCCTTTACCGATTTTTTTTTGGTTTCTTTTTCTTTTCTTTCACAGGTGTCTTACAACGCAACCGGCATATTGGCTCATCTGGCATCGGACGGTGTCGAAGCGTGGACGATCGAGAATCCAACGAGGGAGGAGGTACTCGAGGGCATGGTCACGGCCATCGAGAGCTGGGATATTTCCGCATCGAGAAATATAAATTATCGCTCGTTTTTGCCGCTTCTACGACTTTTGGACGTTTATCACACGCCCCAATGCCAGCACTGGGCCGTCTGGGCACTTGCCAATCTCACCAAAGTTTATCGTAAGTATATGGATCGACGAAATAACGGATATCCCCGATATTTGGATAGATTGAGAAGGGCAAATTTTCATTTCAAAGATTAAAAATTCAATAGACATCGCTATCAATCTCCCAACGCGGAGAAAAAAAAAAAATTGTATGCGATAATATGTATTTTATATTTTGCAATTATTCGCTGTGTGCAGAAAGTCAAGTGGCGCCGCGGCCGGCTGTACTCAGCAAATTTTGCTGGAATAGCTCTCATTTATTTACATAGACGAAATCTCGTTGGATTAATTTTAATAAACGAACGTTTATATTCGTGCTTCATAGAGTTTTTTGAGGTAACTGCATTGAAAAAAAAAAAAAAGAAATCGACGTATTACGATGTAATGAAAATAGATTTACGGCTACTTTTCCTTCTCAATTTGAGGCTAAGCATGAACCTTGTCGGTCTTGTCATACGAACCGACAAGGCTCGTATCGAGAACAAGAAAGACGTAACTCGGACTTGATTGTAACGTAGACGAACGATTATCCACGAAGTGCTCACCGCATATTCGGATAGCCAATCATGAGAGCTACTAAAAAGGAAAAAAAAATCAATTTATCTGTATTATAATATCCTGACATGAATTTTTCATACCAGACAATATATGCGCGTTTAAACTCAAGAATTTTACTTTCTTTGTTTTTTTTGCGCCCAACTAATCGAGTTTTTGCGCTGCTCAACTTTATAAATTGCTGTCGGAAACGCGTAAAACTTAATTTCCGAAGTTGCGTAGCGGAAAACATTCTTACATGACTTCGCGCAACAGTTTAAATTTCCTTTCCGCGACTTCTCGATTATATTGCCCTCAATTGCGCTACGCGACTCCAGCAAAACATGCGCATTCTCGCCACCATGGGCGCTCCAAGTCGTTCTCAGCCGCTATTCGCTGTGTGCAGTGCCATACTATAGCGGCTGAGAACGACTTGGAGCGCCCATGGTGGCGAGAATGCGCATGTTTTGCTGGAGTCGCGTAGTACAATTGAGGGCAATATAATAGAGAAGTCGCGGAAAGGAAATTTAAACTGTTGTGCGAAGTCATATAAGAATGTTTTACGCGTTTCCGACAGCAATTTATAAAGTTGAGCAGCGCAAAAACTCGATTAGTTGGGTGCAAAAAACAAAGACTGTAAAACTCTTGAGGTTAAACGTGCATATAATATTGTCTGGTATGAAAAAATTCATGTCAGGATATTATAATACAAATAAATTGATTTTTTTTTTTCCTTTTTAGTAGCTCTCATGATTGGCTACCCGAATATGCAGTGAGCGCTTCGTGGGTGATCGTTCATCTACGTTACAATCAAGTCCGAGTTACGTCTTTCTTGTTCTCGATACGAGCCTTGTCGGCTCGTATGACAAAACCGACAAGGTTCATGCTTAGCCTCAAATTGAGAAGGAAAAGTAGCCGTAAATCTATTTTCATTACATCGTAATACGTCGATTTCTTTTTTTTTTTTCAACGCAGTTACCTCAAAAAACTCCATGAAGCACGAATATAAACGTTCGTTTATTAAAATTAATCCAACGAGGATTTCGTCTATGTAAATAAATGAGAGTTATTCCAGCAAAATTTGCGGAGTACAGCCGGCCGCGGCGCCACTTGGCTTTCTGCGCACAGCGAATACGCGTGATTGAAATTCATTTGATCCGGACAATGATTGTATGTAAATATAAATTAAATATTAAAGGGGGCAAATGATTCTAAAGATCGCGCGTGCTCTTGCGATAGAAGCTTTTTTTTTTTTTTTTTGAAACTTAAAATTGCCTAAAGTTTTGTGGGGAAAAAATAATTAGCCCCCTGTACATCAAATAAAATTATTTTTAGGACTCTGTTATTGGGCTATTCGATCGGACGTCCGATCGAAAATTGAAAAAAATTTATATACCTATATTTTTGCACAAAAATACGAAGCTCATTTCTCGAAAATTTCTTAATTTTGCTAATCTACAGCATCGAAGTATTGCTCGCTGGTGGAGGCCGAAGGTGGCATCGAGAAGCTCAACAATCTGCTCAAAGATTCGAGACCCTACAATCGAATAAAGAATCTCGCTATTCTCGTCATCATGAATTGCGGACACGAGATTTACAGTGTGAAATACGAAAAATCTTGAAAAAAATTTGAATATTTTTTCATTGTTTCATGTTTTCAATGAGAAAGTAAAAAAAAAAAAAAAAAAATACACACCCCACATACCGATGAAAATCTAGTATTAGGGACACGAATTATCCGTACGACGATCAGAGTGGTCAGACTTGATGAAAAATTGTAAAAAAAAAAAAAAGTCAAAGAAAAAAAGGCGCTGCAAGGTGCAAATCGCGTAGACAATCCGTGGAGGGACAAGAGGCGTGTCGAAATGACACATCCAAGCACGATGATTCACGATTTACAACGAGAAAGCTTAAAATTCAATTATAAATGATCGATTGTAAATCGTTTTTGTCAAATTTTTTTTTCTTTTTCCTCCTCCTCTTTCGACAAACAATCCTCTGCACGGATAACTCATTATGTAATTATTATGTAATCTCATAAGATTTCATAAATTTCGATTCCGCATTAATGCAAACGGGGCGGGAATTCGTGCAAAATCATTGTCTTAAAAAAAAAAAAAATCCTGTACTTTTACTTGTAGTTCTCTCAGCGATAAATCGTCACGAAATTCCGTATGCGGCTGTCCTCGATTAATTAATAATAAGTGCCTATATATCGCCTGTGCAAATCAATTGTCAAAGTGTAAAGATTCGCAAAGATCGAAAAATCCAATGACCCCCAAGCACCGGTTGATAACAGGCTCAAAAAAAAAAAAAAAAAAAAAACGATAATTCATCTCTCATTATACATTGTAACGGGGCTTACTGTAACCGTGTCTTGCAAATGCAAAGTTATAAATATTATGAAGAAAAAAAAACAAAATAAAATCTGAATAGTTTCGTCGTGATTCGTACGCTGTTTTCTCCGAGAACGAAGATTAAAAAGGAAAAAAAGGGAAAAAAAAAACTACGAGATTTGAGGTATAATAGCTGTAGTAACTTATTATTAACGACTGTTTAGCGTGTAATAGAGAAGTGTATAGGTGTTTAGAGGACTTCACTGTAAATAGCAATACGTGTAAAGAGTATGAAAAGTGTAAGATCGCTCTTTAGGTTTGTATGTTTTTGTATATCAATGATTATATATAAAACTATCAAATTGTTTCACGATCTATCGTTATTTGCAATAAAAATTAAAAAAAAAAGACAATGTTTTAAGTGACACGGTCACGTTGGATTATGTCGATTGTCAAAAATGTTTTTTTTTTCCCCTCCTGGTTCTGTTTCGGCGAGGTATTTTTTCGTAACGGATTATAGTTACGTATTGGGATGTTGAATAAGTTCTCGATGTTTTCCAGCAGATGGCTTTACCCAGAACTGCGTGGTGTTACCATACGCGCGCAGGGTAACAATTCTTTTTAAAAAATCCCGTCACTTGTCAGCTAAACGAATGTTTTCGAACGATAAATTATTATTTAAAATATCAAGCTTTCGCATGAAAAATATTTTATTTATAAATGATTGTTCGTGTTTCAGAAGTTATGAAATTTAATTTACACATAAATAAAACGATTATTCATGTTCTGCGTGTACTGAAAATCTCATGCCCTCGTACGAAACATCGACTATGTCTTCCCGATCTTTATTTATGATTTATTTCTCGTAACGAAGCAGCAGATTTTGAATTATTATTGAAAAAAAAGTGACAATTTCGCATATGGTAATCAACGGGCAGCGACTGGGAGAGATCAGTTAGGCATTTGGCCGCCAGAGGTTAGGGAAACGGATCTTTCGAGACAAAAGCGCGCGGTTTTTTTGGACGAGTCGATTCGCTATTGCGCAGGTTTTCACCCCAAACCGATACCTCGATCGGTCCAACCGCGACGTCATGCTGTCTAGGATGTGGTCTCGAGATCCTTACCGCAAAAATATTCTATGAAGGAACATACTCGCGTACATCGGTGTTATATACTTTTCAGCAGAATTTTGATTTGTCAATTAAAAATGAACGAAACAAATCAAAACAGTTATAATATGATAATTATTTTTATTAATAATTAATAGTAGTTAATTAAAATCATTATGACATAAATATTCTTAATCATTCATTTGTTTTTAATCAAAAATTTGTACAAGTTCCTCTGATGACGTCTTTCAGTCAAGAAGTTTTATTTCCTTTCCCCAAAATTTGAAAATTCAAGTTTAACGGAAAAATCCTCGTTGCGCCATCTAGCCATCGACAGCAGAATTAACCTGCATGGAGTACATTACAAATCTTCTACATTTCCCATCCCATATGAAGCGTTGCATAAAACGAACGATTATTAAAAACATGGTTCTTTTTTAAATTTTCATTTTGACGCATTCATAAAACGGTTTTGCGAAAACGAGGTGGTTGAGAAACTTCCTATATTCAATATGGGTAATGGGAGTCACTTACATGCCTGCAGAGCACATTATGGACAGAGATGAGCCATCTCTGTTATGGATACGATAGATATAAACAAAAGTAAACAGCACGTAAAAAATATGAAAATTGTACATTATTTAAAATATGTAATGACAAAATAAGCAAACAAACAAAACCCTACCATAGCGCACCGCGTCATTTTTTTTATATTTTAATTTTAAAGAAAACCGTTTTCGTTTAACTTTACGCTCAATTTCAATTTCAACCATTGAAACAATAAAACCATGCAGTGATGAGAAAGTTACTGCATCGAACGATCGCCATCAAAACCATTGGTAAAAGTGAAAAATAAATATTATATTCGGCTAACTTTATACTGCTAAAGTGGTTTCGCATGAATGGTCGAGGGCAGGGGGGGGGGGGAGGGTGCCTGGTGCTGCTGCTACTGCTCCTCTCCGTTGTTTGCCGCACGTCAAGTCAATCGTTATCTCTCTCCTAACCTTTTTCGCGCGATATCGTTTCGCGATAAACCGCGAGAGAGAGATATACCTGCCCACGAGAAACTTTTTCGTTGACAAGCCGTCGTGTGTGCGGATACGCCGTTTTAAACGTAAAAAAAAAAAAAATAACGTTTTTTAACGCGAAATAACAGGAGCACACACGGAAGCACACAATGTGGCACGATAAATTACGATCGTAGCCCAGGTTTATAACGAGGGGAGATCCGAAAAGTGTTTTTCAGAGAGGAGAGTTGACGGTGCCGCCCAATATAATAATGGAGCTGCTGTTATCCGTGCTCTCGTGATTCTCTTGGGCACGGATCTCTTTCTCTCTCTTTCTCTCTCTCTCTCTCTCTCTTACTCTCTATATATTTGTATCTTCGTCGAGTTCTCACGACGTTTTTTTCTTCTCTTTGTTTTTTGATAATTAAAGAAAAACCTGTTCAACGCTCACGCAATATCGTATTATATTTCCTCTTCCCTCTCTCTCTCTCCCTCCATACTCTTCTCCCAATATTCATCGTTCAACATCCGTATTGTTATTATTTTCGCGAGTGTAACGTGTTTTTGTATTTTTAAATATTTTTTTTTTTTTTTCATCGTCAATTATTTTATCCTCGCACGCTCGACGTTAAAACACGAAAGATCGCGTCCAACGTGTGATATTTTGTCATTGGTGATCAGCTGGTTTTACCGATAAAACCCGGTTACGAAAATATAAATATATATATATATATATATATCATGGCATCCTCGAATCTGGGTATACAAATCGGCTCAGCCTGGTTTCAAAGAAAAATCAATCTGAGACCGCAGCATCGCGGTGTTCATCTAGTCACCGAAGAGATACTCAGACAAGTGCCGGAGCTCTGTCAATTCTCCGTTGGTCTCTGTCACATACAAAGTTAGTACGAGAAATCGTCAAAGAAAAAAAAAAATAATTTATCGTCGATAAATTTCGTTGCCACGAAACACGAATCGCAGAATTCTGCGATATTCGTGTTTCAATGTTTCGAGATTTATCGCAATTTCGAGTCACGAATACGATATATCCTCCCTATAAATGTATCTCCGCTCGTTGGCTTGATCGGAAAATCGTGAAATTTTCTCTGATCGTTCGGTTATTTCAGTTCTTCACACATCGGCCAGTCTGGCGCTGAACGAAAGTTGGGATCCTGACGTCAGAGACGACATGGAGATGATGCTCAATAAAATAATACCCGAGGATATGCCGTACAGACACAGTTGCGAAGGTCCCGACGATATGGTAGGTCCAAAAAAAAAAATTCGTTTTTCCTAGATTTATATCGACGTATCGTAAAATAAACATGGTTGTTGCGCATATGGAAAACCGGGAAAACTCAGGGAATTTATTTTCTCCTGGAATAATCAGGCAAAAGTCAGGAAATTTAGAAAATTCTCTGGAATTTTTCCAGAATTTACTTTTTGCCAGAATTACGGAAAAATGAAACCAACTTGAAAAAAAAAAAAACTGAAAAATATAAAAATAAATATTTTTGTATATTTTTAATATTTATATTATTATTTATTATATGCAAGAAAAGTTACGTCAGTGCCGAACAATGAAAATTTCAAAAATTAAAAACTAATTTACTCCAAAGCTCCAAAGCTACGCTTCCGCATTCGATTTGTCGATACGCAACTACACAATTATTATTATAGATAAGTGATCATATTTATTTTTCATTTATTGGCACAGACAAAAATTTCCGTTTATAATAAGGAACGGGTTCGGTATTTGCTTTTGATGTATTTATTTTTTTACTTTACAGTGCTTAAATTATTTTTTGTATTCCAGTTTTTTTTTTTAGTTTTTATTTTAATATTCAAAATTTTTTTTATTTGACCCTAATCTCCCTGGAATATTTGCAAAATCTGTGTGAAAAACCGGGAAAACTCAGGGAATTTATTTCCTCCTGAAATAATCAGGGAAAAGTCAGGAAATTTAGAAAATTCTCTGGAATTTTTCCAGAATTTACTTTTTGCCAGAATTACGGAAAAATGAAACCAACTTGAAAAAAAAAAACTGAAAAGTATAAAAATAAATATTTTTGTATATATTCAATATTTATATTATTCTTTATTATCTGCAAGAAAAGTTACGTCAGTGCCGAACAATGAAAATTTCAAAAACCAAAAACTAATTTACTCCAAAGCTCTAAAGCTACGCTTCCGCATTTGATTTGTCAATCCGCAACTACACAATTATTATTATAGATACGTTTTTATATTTATTTTTCATTTATTGGCATCGATAAAAATTTCCGTTTATAATAAGGAACGGGTTCGGTATTTGCTTTTAATGTATTTATTTTTTTACATTACAGTGCTTAAATTATTTTTTGTATTCCAGTTTTTTTTTTTTTTAATTTTTTATTTTAATATTCAAATTTTTTTTATTTTACCCTAATCTCCCTGAAATATTTGCGAAACCTGGAAAAGTCAGGGAATTTCTGAGTCAATAATGCGTAACAACCGTGATAAAAAAATACATATCGTTCGCCTAATAAATGCGATATCCGATATGTTTACCAAGCTGTCTTTATTGAACGTGATAATATCTTTTAATGGTTCGCAAAACATGATATTGGGAGTGAGAGGAGTATGTCGATGCGCCGGCGATGATATTCTTCGCTTGCGCAAGTCCCAAGTCCTGGACAGGCGATCCGAAGCCAAAAAAATCAAAAATATTTTTACTTTGTACAATATTGTGTATAAGTTGAACTGGAATGATGAAGAAATATTGAAAGATAAAAAAATAGCGAGCGATCGAAGGGGGAAGTTTAGTTTTTTGTCAAAAATTTTTGCAGTTTTTTTTTTTCATAAAATAAAAACGTTTGAATATTTTTGGATGATTCTAGTTCGACTTATACACAATATTGTAGAAAGTAAAAAATACGTTTGATTTTTTTTGCTTCAGATCACCTGTCCTGTTCAGGATGTAAGACTTTCGCAAGCGAAGAATATCATCGCCGGTGCACCGATAAACGTGGCTCCTCTCACTCCCCATACCATTTTTTTGTTAATCTTTGAAAAATATTATCATGTTCAATAAAGACCGCTTGGTAAATATACCAAATATCAACATTCCGTGTTCAATATTTTTCGGATAAAAAATTGGTGAAAAATCGAAAATTTTTTGGCCCAACAAAGTAGAAACCTCCCTTAAGAAATTGACCATGTCGAGGAGAGCGGAGTAATCCTAAAGGTACATTATACCGCGACGCGGCGAGTCGTGGCGAATTTTTGTAAATCGTTACAAATTTACATGTACGCAGATCGAAATTTGATTTCCTTACTCCGAAATTCAATCTACCTAGATCCAAACCATTTTTTTTTTTCGAGATGCTTGCGAGTAATCCTTTTTTTTTTTATTCTGCGCTAGTCAGATGATAAATTATACATAATCATTTAAAATCATTTGATTTTGTGGTCTCAAAGTTGTTTCAAGATTTGCGATGAAACTGTCTTGAATATCAATGATTTAATAAAAATCATTCACGTTAATATTTTCCAAAAATAGTTCTTGCATTCGGAATTATTCTGTGACGATGGTCAATGCATGAAGAAGCATTTCAAAAAAATTTCCAGTCAAGCTCGGTCGAATAAAAAATTTGTTCATCTGTAAATTTGAAGTAATAATCGAGACCTGGATCACCAAAAAAAAAACTTGAATTAAATCGCAATCTCTGATTCTCTGCATGCTCCTCAAAACGTGGAGATTATACGTCACTCCGAATGAACAGAGATTCAAAATGAGCCAGAGCCAAATTTTTTCATCGCGATTCTTTGCTTTTTTCACCGCACGAAATTTTTTACTCCCCAAGTTCGGTCCTATACAATTTTTCGTTCAATCTCGAACGGAAGCCATCCGTGCACGAATTTTCGTTAATTCAATTCGACGGTTTTTCATTTTTTTTTTTTTTTTTGTATCGACACGTGAGATTTAAAAAAAAAAATATATATGCATATTGCTGCGGTAAACGGTTCCGATTGCTTCGTAACTTTTCGCAACGATTCGTCGTGCCGCGCCATAACGTTACGCGGACGTCTCACGAAGCTCTGGAAATGAAAAAAAAAAAAAAAAAAAAGAATATCGAGAATCGTTGATTCGCCGTATCAATATATTATTATGTTATTATAATATTTATAATTATTATATTAATTATTATATATATTATATATATAATTATATATATAATTATTATAATATAATATATTATTATAATATTATGAATAAGCATGTCCCATGGAAAATTTTCCTCGAATCTCGGATCATCGAAGGGTTTTGATTCGAAAATTTGCCTAATTCGTTTTTTTTTTCTTTTTTTTTTTTTTTTAACTTCTCGTACTTTCATTCTCAGCCGGCTCATGTTAAAGCCTGCTTTCTCGGTTCTTCCCTGAGCATTCCGATAACCGATGGTAAATTGTCGCTCGGAACGTGGCAGGGAGTATGGTTTTGCGAGCATCGAAATAACGCCGGTAGCCGAAAATTGGTTATAACGATAACCGGCTGCGTCAGAGATTCGGCGCGGAGTCCTCTGAGTCCCGTGAGCCCGATCGCATCGACAAGCAGCTAGGACCAATCTCACCCCCGAAGACGCAGCAAGCTTCAGCTGCAATTGTCGACGTCAACCTACTCGAGCTAGCAGCCGCCTAAAACAGACACGCGTTAGCCGAAAAACCTGAGATTTTGAAACGTGAGGTAAAAAAAAAAAAAAAATAATAACAAATAAATAAGCGAATGACGAGGAATGAGAAACTGTTGGGTATAACGAAAGAGTGACCGGATAATTTCGATTCCGGTGTATTGCGAAAAGAAGAAAAAAAAAAGACGAATGCACCCTGTGCTGGATACAGAAAGAGAGAGAGAGAGAGAGAGAGAGATTCGGATGGAAAAAAAAAACAAAAAAATGCGAAAATATTCAAATTTCGATACTTTGAGAAAGTAAAAGCCAAAGTTTTATTAACGAGAGATTGAAAATTCCGGGTGAAAAGGTCACGCGCGATGATTGTTATACATATCCATTTTTTACGTTTTCCGCTTGCCTCGAATCATCGATAGAATTATTTAAAGCAAAAAAAAAAAAAACATTTACATATACGATAAAACTCATTGCCCCGTTCGTTGTTTTTGCATATAAAATATAATTCGTAAAAAAGAAAAAAGAGAAAAAAATCAGCAAAATACTTTAACGTAGCGGCACGCGCTAGGGCGCTTTCGTCATTTTTTTTTTTAATGCAAAAATTTATCAATCAACGCTGGAAACGTGAAATTACCGTATCGTGCATCGAATCGTGAAAAAAAAGAAGGGAAAGGAAAATTTTGAAAATTCTTAGCCAAAAAAATAAAGATGCCAATGCGGCGGCGGCGGGGATGCATAAATTGGAATTTTTCGATTCAAACGTTCGACGAAATAAATGGAATGATGAAAAAAAAAAAATAAAAATCCACGGTACTATCCAGCGCACTCTTTTTCCATACTCTTAGAGAGAGAGAGAAAAAAAAAACGAAGGAACAATTTAACGCCGATAAGAGGGGAAAAAAAAAAAAATTAAAAAAAAAACAAGAAAGAACAAACAAAACTACCGCATTCCGGTATAACGCGTCCAATACACCGAATTTAATTATTATAGATTTATTTGAGAGATCCTCGAAGAGAGGAAAGAACGAAAAAACAAAAAGTAGCGAATGGAAGAAAAGAAAAAAGCAAAAAAAAAAAAAACGTTAATCGAATGGGCGTGCTCGGTTAAAGGCGAAAAAAGTAAGGCAGAAGGAAAGGGGAAAAAAAAAATGAAGAAGCGAAAATCGTGTATCCTACATTTTTGTACATTACGGCGACCGAGGGTGTTTCGCAGCGTTATCTTTGACCCCGAGGGGGGGAGCTGCACGCGATATAAGACACGGCCGCATTCTGAATCACTGCTTTTCGTAGGCTAGTCGTTTTCAATGACGTTTCCATTTGCATCGGGGGTGTATATATACATAGAGTTATACATACGTAAGAAATATTTGAAAAAAAAAAACAGAAAAAAAATCGAAAAAAAAAAAACGTATACATAAAAACTTCTTTGCTGTGCTAGGAACGAACATTTCCGAACGAACGTTCCGGCGTCAGAATCGCCGAAACGAATTTTTTCTCGCAAATGGGACTTTTTTTTTTTCACGGACTCGATATGCCCGACGGGTATTTTGAATTTATATATCGACAAGGGAATAAAGATACAGGAACGAAAGTACGATGAATGTGGAAAAAAATTGGGCAAAGCGTTTTTGCGAGAGAAACGAAAAAAAAAAATCGATCCGGTCGATTTTCAATCGACGAGATTCTTGAAAATGGTGAAAAACAAAATTTCAACATTAGCAGAAATTGCAAATATATATCAGAGTGGTAAAAAAAAAAAAATTGACTCTATTTCAGGTTCATCGATATTCTTGCACGTACATTTTTTCTTCGAAATTCCCAAAATTGACTGTTTTATAATTTATTCTCGACTTTTTTTCTAAACGCCCTGATATATATGTAAATATATGAGGTATTGCAAGCCAAACCAGCCAGGGGTTGACCCTCGCCATTGAAAAAAAATTTTTTTTTTGTTTGGTTCCACCTAAAAAAACGCGAAAACAATTAAAAATTTTTTTTTTTTTACATGCCAGTTAGCTATGGGGATCGGAACAGCTCAAAATTGAAAACAAATGCTCCAAAATTTAAAAATCTGAAAATAATTTTAAATATTTTATGTCAGATTTATGGAGAAAAAATTTCATGATTTTTATTTTCTATGATTTTTGGCGATTTTAAATATTTTCAAAAGCCTATAATAGCCATTAATTCCTCCATGACTTTCAGCTTTAGTGGAAAATAATGAGGCAAAACGAAAGAAAAAATTTTCAACGGAATTTATTTTCTTTATTTATCAATTATAATTGCTTATGCAAAATTATGAACAATTTTTACGTTGTGAAATTTTTCTCTTTTTCAATATCGATTGATCCGATTCGGCGGATGATATCCATGAAAATTTGTCGAAAACAAAATCAATTAAGTTTACATTCAAACAAGTATTATAAATGACCGACTCAATGATCGCCTAAAGCTTTTACCGCCACGGCAGACTCGGAAAAAACGGAGCACAAAAAATAATAATTAGTAATTAACGCGGTGTGTTATAATTAAAAATAATTTTCAAAGACACGAGAAGTCATTTTTCGGTTCTGTTTATAATTTTAAAAAACTTGGCTCTAAATTTTACCGCTGAAAAATCGTGAGCCACAGGAGCAAATGAGTTTCATCACAAATGAGCGTTTCTCATTTTTTTTGCCCGATAGAACAAGCATTTTGAAAAAAAGTTAATCACGTTTGTTAACTTTCCGCGTCGAAAACAATATTGAAAAAAAAAAACATTTCACAGCGTAAAAATTGTTCATAATTTTTTTTACAAACAATTATAATTGACGAATAAAAAAATGAATTTTATTCAAAAATTTTTTCACTCGTTTTGTCTCATAATTTTTCACCGCTGCTGAAAATAATGAAGGATTATCGGCTATTATGGGACTTGAAAAATATTTTAAACCATCAAAAACCATAGAAAATGAAAAGATGCCATCGTGAAATTTGTTTTCCATAAATCTGGTATAAAATTTTTTAAATTATTCTTCAAAATTTAAAATTATTCTCAGATTTTTTTATTTTGGAGTATTTTTTTTTCAATTTTTAGCTGCTCCAATCCCCACAGCTAATTAGCATGGTGGTAAAAAGTTTTTTTTTCACGTTTTCTCAGGTGGGACAATCGAAAAAAAAAAAATTTAATGGTGGCGATCAGCCCCCGGCTGATTTTCTCACCCCATGTACATGTAAATTCATATATTTATAAAAAAAGACCAGTATGGGCGCAGCGGAAATGTTTGAGGCTAACTTTTTCCGTGAGACAAGAGAGAACTAGCACTGCAGAGAAATCAATAAAATTAAATGCATCAAGGAAAAAAAAAAGAATAGCAAGAGAAAAGTAAAACAAAAAATAATTAAAAAAAAGGGATAACGTACTACCAACAATCCGGAGGGGGATTAATTGATCCCCCCGAAGCTTTTCACGAGCTTTCAATGAGTATGGAGAAAGAGACGAAAAAAATAAAAATAAAAATAAAAATAAATACATAAAAAACTAAAACAAATCCAATCATATGTAACTTTAAGCGAGCAGTCGATGGTTAGCTGCGTAAATCCCTCACGTGTATAGCACAACAAACGAACAAAAATGAGAAGAAGATAAAAACAAAAATAACAATTGTCGTCCGCTACCGAAACTACTGGATTTAAAACAAAGGAATACGAAAGAAAGGGGAAAAAAAAAAAAAAGAAAAATATACGAAAACGTAAGCTTTTGCGTTTGAGTATGCTAAAGAATACAACTTCACTATAAATTACATATTAAAGGAGCTCAAACTATGATACGGCTACGAATATTAAATGGAACAAATTATTAAGGATTAGAGCGAAAAAAAAATAACACATCTACACACACACGCATACACAGAAAATAAATGGTCTTTGGTCCAAAAATCTGAATAGAAAGGTGATTGGAGGAAAAATTATGACAAAAAAAAACAAAAAAAAAACTAAGGAAATAAAATTTGAGGAAAAAGGGATGATAAAATATTGAAAAGCTCGATTAATTCATGCACAAAGGCAATCGCGTTATTAACAACTTACGCCCCGTGAAAATCTTTCAAATAAGCATAAAGATGGCATCCAGATTCGAAAAAAAAAAAAAATCATACACGAAGAAATGAAAATACACACACACACACATACACACAAAAGCATTCGTGTCGACAGATTTTTTTTCTCAAAAATTTGGGTCGTGGCACTGTATGTATGTAAATATAATCGCCATTTCGAATTACGAGCACACGCTATCTATTTATTTATTTTTTTTTTTTTCCCAACTTTTGTGACCAACTTTGCAGTTCTGATTTATCATGTCGTAAAAATTTATGTCGATATGCCGAAAGATAGAGAGAAAATCAGTCCATTTGAACGAATTTGACGAAAAAGAAGAAAAAAAAAAAATACGTATAATTATTAAATACGTAAGATCTGTCACGGAAGGTCCGAAAGTCCAGTTTTAATCGAAAACTCGAGTTCTTGTTTAAAAAAAAAAATGTTGGGTGTTTTTTTTTTTTTTTTTTGAAGTCTCCAATTTTACATTTTCATTGATCAATTTATTTTTTGCACGATCAAGGTGCAAGGGGCTGAGGAAAAATTGTCAGGCTGGGCTTTGTGTCAAGCTGCAATGTTTTTCTTTCTCCAATTTTTCTCGTAGCGTTTAATACCTTTCTATTATTATTTTTTTTTTTTTTTTCGGCATTAATTAGCGTTTAGTCTGTAAATACAGGGCGAATGAGAACGTAAGAGGAGGAGAAAAAAAAAATGGAAACCAAACTAAGAATACTCTTTAGCGGAGAATTTCACGATAATAATTTTATCGCAATATCATATTTGATTAAAGGAATATTAATCATTAAATACGTTGTAATTATTCTCGTTTAATTACACAAGGATGAGGGGGAAAAAAAATACGTAGAAGACGAAAAAAAAAAAATATGGTGGTACTTGTGCAGCGTGAAATTTAATATTTCTCTCTTTCTATTTTATTCTTTCATTTATTGGGTCCAGTGTGCCAGTGATTGTTAAAATTCCAGTTTTAAAATCTTTTGTCAATTTTTTGTTGTTTTTTTTTTTTTTTTTTTGGTAAATTGCAATTTATTTCGAACCTGAGAAATCTCGAGCCGTAGTCCAATTTTTCGCAAAAAAAAAAATTTCGGTATTCAACGTGTCGAATTAATTCACGATTTTTCAAAATTGTACTTAATCCGCGGAAAAAAAAAGTCATCCCAGTTCCATGCATCGAGTCTGCTTTGCAAAAAAAATGTCCCAAATAACGTAAGTTTGTTTTTTGTTCCCCCTCTGAAAAGTCGAACTGGATTTCACTCCGAAATGTCAGTGAATTTTCATTAACGCATGTACGAAATCCGAAAAATTTTCCCAATTCTTGATCATTTGCGAAAAATCGTGACGAAAAACAAAAAAAAAAATCGAAAAAATTGGTTCATCGAATATGTGCGAAAATATTCTCATTGCTTTTTCTCGTTTTTTTTTTTTTCTAGGATAAAACGAAAAATTTGAAATTGCATAATTTATAATTTGCAAATAAAGTGAAAAGAGAGAGAGAGAGAGAGAGAGAGAGAGAGAGAGAAAGAGTAAACTAGCTTAAAGTTGAATGTCTCGTTCTCTTTGAGAAGTTGAAACATTACCAAGCCATAACACTGCGTACAAATGATGTGAGATCATGATTTTGATTATATATATATATATATATATATATATATGTAACGAAATAAATTTTTTGTATTTTGGCTTCGATCGTGCCTCCCCAAAAAAAAAAAATATATAATAAAAAAAAAAATTCTCACGAACATTTTGTTCAGCAAAAACCACACACACACACACAGACACTCATATGCACACGTGTGTTCTCTCATAATTGCAAACTAATCACACACATAGCATATTCGTATCTCGTTGGAATTTGGCAATAGTCATATAATAAGTCAAATGCATACGAAAAACGATAAAAATAAAGAATTTAAAAAATTAAAAAATAACAAAGAAAAAAGTGTTGGACACTTTTCCAACGCGCAGATTATTGTATCGTACGCTCTAGGACCGTTAGTTGTTAAAAAAAAAAAAAAAAAAAAAAAAGGATAAATGAAAAGACGAAAAAAAAAGGGGGGAAAAATCCCAGCGGAGAATGGGTGAGCTTCGAAAATTATCGTTTGCAAGGCAAAAAAGCTTCGCGATTCTATAGAAAATCTCCGCGTTCATTGTAAAAACAAACAAACAAAAACTAGTCCCCCGAAACGACAAAATCACTTTTATCTTTGCACTTGGGAAAAAAAAAGAAAAAAAAAAATTAAAAAATTAAAGCAAAAAAAAAAAAACGGCATAAGAAAAAAAGAATCGAGCATAAAAAACGAGCACGAGGTTTGAGGGATCGATACGAAGAAGGAAAAAAAAGAGAAAAAAAAACACGAAAAACTTAAAATTAAGAAAAAAAAAAGTACTTTTTTCCTTTTTTTTTTCTTTCTTACAGAGATCACACTTTTTTTTCCCCCCCACTGTGGCTGGAATCAAAGTTAACCGCGTGGTTATACAGAAGAAAAAAAAAAAGCTGCCTTCCACTTAGAACTATGTGCCGTCTTCGAGTATACAATTAATGACAAACAAAAAAACGTAAAAAAAAAAAATCTAAAACATTGTTAACCGTTTTCTCATGTACATCGGCTCTCTTCTTTGTATTAGAGACATTAAAAAAAAAAACAATACACACGAATACCGAAAAAAAAAAAGAGATTAATAAAGATCATCAGCAAAAGAAAAAACGGTTCACATGCGAAAGCCCATAACGATAGAGATCGTGGATCAAGTGAAAATCCATCGAACATTAATTTAATTAAAAAAAAAAAGAAAAAAAAAACCGAAGAGGATGAGGGAAAACAAACAAAAAATAAGAAAAAAAAAAAAAAAAAAACAAGTAATGATAAATGCTGAGAGGTGTTCTTTTCTAACCATGACCATAGATATTTGATATTCGCTTGCTGCTACATGAATTTTTCTGGCAACAGAGTAATAACTTTTTGTACGATGTTCCGCATAATATATAAATACATAAATACATAAATGCATATATATATATTTATATATATATATATATATACATGCATATATATTAACGTGGTTCAATTTCGAGTTTTTCTTCAATTTGACGTGGCACCAACGAAAAAAATTCTCTCAAAACACAGCCCCAAGATCAACAAAAATATTTAGGCGATACAAATTTTACCAGTGATATAAATATTTTTCGTCCTCATCTCCTTCGCGAGGATTCGTCTCTTTCCACTTGCCAATTTTTCAGCCAGACGTGCTTCGTCAAATTAAAAAAAAAAAAAATCAAAAGATCGAGCACCCCAATATATATATGCATATATATATAAATATATAAATACAAAAATATTTAAATATATATATATATAAATATATATATTTAATGAAATAGTTAGCTCGTTATTATTATTATTTGAAAAAAAAAAAAAACGAGGGAATAAATAAGAGTCTTTAGAAATATGAAAAAAAAAAAATAATCGAGCATAAGGGATGGTTGTGTAAGTCGATAGTGAGATATATTACATCTATGTAATTATAGTAACGCCGATTGTGTTTATCACATGATTGTATGCTTGCGTGCTGTTTGTATGCGAGCGAGAGAGAGAGAGAGAGAAAGAAAAAGAGTACATAGGTAAAAATAATATATATATATATATACATATATATATTATTCAACACGAGTGTAAAATGGATATTGGAGAAAATCTAACGAGTCAGAGATTAAGAAATAAAAAAAAAACACACACACACACACATACACACACACATTGTTGAAACATGACAATATAGAGGATTTAGATGAATTTTTGATTACCAGATGAGACCGAGTTCGGACGTTCCTCTTACCATATCCATTGCCCATTCTCTCTGGATATCAATTATATCGTGATAAAAAAAATACAAAAATAAAAAAAAATAATTTAAAAAAAACATCTACTGCTGTCCTCGATCGCAAGAGAATTTTCAAAAAATGAGAGAAAAAGAAGGAAAAAAAATGAGAATACCAAGAGGCGAATATCCGAACTCCGTCGTATACCTGTGAATAGTTAACGGAAAAAGCACGTTGTTATTTAATAAATAATAATAATATTAATTTACAATCGACGTAAAAAAAAAAATAAAAAAATAAAAAAATTGCAAGGTGTAAGGCATAACACTATTATAATTAAAGAAGAAGAAAAAAAAAAAAATGACACCGATCAATGATAAAAGCGCCTGATTAATTAGTAAAATCATTAACGATAATGCATTATCGTCGATGCCCTTTTTTTTTTCATATAAATACGTTTTTATTTCTCTCTTTTTTTCGCCCTTATATTCAAGGGGGGAGAAAAAAAAAACAAAGGTGCGTAAGACGTTTTTATTGTCAATCTTACACCTTGTCACTGACATTTCTCGTACACACCTCGTGCATTCTCACTGAACTCCAATGCATCAGCAATCATATTTTTATATGGCTGATTTTATGAAAAAAAAAAAAAATGGACTTTCAGATTTTCTGGCAACTTTGAATTATTGCAATCAAGTATCCATTATTTTTTTAATGGATAATCAAATTTTATCCATTACCCATTCCATTTGGTAATGGGTAATGGAATTTAATTCATTATCCATTTTTTTTGCTAATGGACAATGGAATTGAATCCATTGTCAATTTCTTTTGCTAATGGATAATGGAATTAAATCCATTATCCATTTTTTTGGTAATAGGTAATGGAATTTAATCTATCACTCAGTATTTCGGTAATGAATAATAGAAATTCAATCCATTATCCACTTTTTTTTCGCTAATAGGTAATGGAATTTAATCCATCGCTCAGTATTTTGCTAATGAGTAATGGAATTTAATCCCCTACCCATTAAAATGGCAATGGATAGTGGAATTTAATCGATTATCCATTTTTTCGGTAATAGGTAATGGAATTTAATCGATTATCCATTTTTTTTGGTAATAAGTAATGGAATTCAATCCAACACTCAGTATTTTCGTAATGGGCAATGGAATTCGATCTGAAGCCACGAGGGCCTCAGGTGTGTGCCCAATTTTCATAGTATCAGCCATATATGAACACATCGTGTATAGAAAGTTTTTTTTTTTTTACAAAGTTTGGATAATTTATTATACACGATTCGTGAAATTTCAAATTAATCCTGTAGACACATCCTGAATGGGCTACGAAATTGTAGATGTAAATATAACAAAAAAGAAAAACAAAAACAAAAAGAAGGGGACGAAAATTTTTATTTCAATACACAAAGAAAAAAAAAAACGATTCTCTTTGTCGAAGCTATGACAATTTATAAAAAAAAAACACTATTTGCATTTTTTCAATCTAATAAATTGTATAGATACGCTGGTATGTGTATATAATGCAAGTGTATTTGAGACGAAAACGCATGAATCAATATAATGTTTGTGTATATCCTTCAATGCTAAAAAAAACAATTATGGGGAGATTCGTGATGAAATTATACTACAAGAGTAAATTACGATGTTTTATTACTTCTTCCATGATTTATAGTATTCATTCGTTATTCAATAGTTAATAATTATTCGTGACGCGTGTACATTCTCGGTGACATTTTTTTTATCGTGTTCCTCGTTTTTGGGGTTTGTCATTTTCTTTTTTTTTTTTTCGTATATTTGTCATTTTCCAATCACTCAATTTTTTTTTTTTTTACTCATTTCCAACGATCGTCACACTGGAATTTCGTATTATCACTTCTACGATACCGTTCTCACTGAAGTTTCATTCGTTTGATTCACCAAAAGTTGAGAATTAATTATACTTGGATTTTTTTTTCATTAATCTTATCTTAATTCATTCTCTATTTTGTTTCGTGAGCAATCGATGAGTTTTAGCCTAGACTGATTGATCAATTGATGAGAAAAAAAAATCATCTTCAACGTTTAATCGCTGTAGAAAAAAAAAATAGTTGGGTATTCTCGTACGATAAACAATTTTTTTTTTTTTTTTCTTAATGATGGATTTTTATCAATTGATTCAATCATCAGACACTTTAATATCGATCATTTCAATTTCAATGATAATTCGAACAAAAATTTAGCCAAATGTACAATTTTTTTTTTGTTTTTTGTTTTTTCTTTCCAAGTCACACTTTTCACCAGTAACACGAGTGAAAATTTTTGCTTCGACGATTTATAGTACGATCGCGTTTTTTTTCCCCAAGTTTGCAATTATTCAAGGAGATCGAGTAATATTAAAATTAAGAAAACAAAAACTGCGATGCAATATTGTCTTTAATTTGGGGAAAAAAAAAAATTAAAAATCCCAATAATTAAATATTTTTATGGCGGGTGACCAATTTGATATTTTCAAATTTTCATTTTTCGCATTTCATCAAAGTCTCACTGCTGCAGGAAGTCCGTTGTATAGTCATGGAGTAAATTATTTTTTTTTTGGTAAGTAAGAAAAATTTTATTATCTATAAAATAATAATAATAATAATAATAGTGTTGGAGCTTTAAATGCATTTTTTTTTCAAAATCGATTTTTTTGACTCCATGACGTCGAACAATTTCTCAAAGATTGTTTGCTGGATTTTTTTTTACATTTTTACAAAATATAAATTTTTTTTTTTGCAATTTGAACTGCGATGCACACTTGATATGTGTGCATGACAGTTTAATTTTCATGATTTTTTTACGTGAGCCCCTCGAAGAATTACATTACAATTACATTTTTAAGATTGGTTTGCAAGATAACTCGAAAAACTAATTGACCGATCTTAATGAAATTTTGTATAACTTTTCTCAACATTTTCACCCAGAAATATAATTAAAATAATTTTCAAAATGTTAATAACAAAGTGATTTTTTAATTGCAAATAATGGAGAGTTTTCGTGGAAAAATTCAAACTGAATTTTCAAAAGCGCGCCATTTCGTCAATTTTTGATATTTTTAAACCGTTCTAACTTCAATCCCAGCGTTTTTTTAAAATAACTTTTGAAATAAAAAAATATTTTTTGATTTCGGATCATTAAAACGGACGCTAAGTTGTGCACACTGTGCGACAACGTACTTCACGACGTCTTCAATTGAACGAGCTGTACATTCGCCATTTTGTAGAAATTTTTTTTTTTTTTTAATTGTCTCAAATAGTAAAAGGATGAAATAAAAATTGTGTCGAAATTTCAAAAATTTAGAGCAACTCCTTCCTCGGGAAAAAAATTCCTGAAAATCGCCTAGTTCTAGAGGCCTTTTACCCCTTAACTATTTCATCGTTCGCGATATATTTGTATACATTGCAGTAAAGAGCGAGATGCTTCGTCAACTTTTACATTATTATTATTATTATTATTATTATTATTGTCGTCATGAATCGATGGGGAGGAATTTTTATATCATTTTTCAACTTTTTTTTTTTTCTAATACGACTTGATGTCACTAATCAATTCAGGTGTATTCTTATCATCTACGCTGGGCTTTGATTTGAATTCAGTTTCGTCGAGTTGTTTGTAATTTTCCGGTACCGGATGTGGGCCCGGATTGCTCAGATCATTGGCTTTTTCCTGTACCTCTTTGAAGGACGCTTTTATATTGTCGAGAGCAGCGCCAAGACCGCTCTTTATTTGATTGAACTCTTGGGTAACAAGCGACAATCTTCCCAGAAGGTAATTCAGATTTTCATCGACTTCCGTCATACGTTTCGTTATCTCACCAACCTCAATTTGTAAAAAAAAAAAAAAAAATCAACAATAATCAAATGTCGAAACGAAAAGAATAGTCAATACGAAATAAAAATTAGAAGAAAAAAAACCGATAAATTTAATTGGATTTTTCATTGATTACCTTGCTTTCCATTCCGCCCATTGTCGATGTCGTGCCATTCACGTAAGCTTCGTTCTGCTTGTGAAGCTTATCCAGGGCTTTTGCACTTTCCGTCATTTGTTGATACATTACGTTTATCTGACGCCACACCTATTATTGTGGAAAGAAAATAGGAAAAAAATAGTTTTATATGAAATTCAAATAGCTTTACTCGTTATTCTTCATTTTTTCAATCAATTAGTTTGGTCAAAGCTGTCGAAAACATTTTTTTCAATCTTCGTGTAAGACAATTTATTCAGGAAAAAAGTTTTGCAATGGCAAAATGATTGGATATATCGATGAATAGTGAATCAGGGGCTTTGACGAGTCGGCCCTAGCAGACGAAACGACGTCGCGGGCCAGTAGCAGCGCTGCTGACGCCAGCAACGGCCAATGGCAGCGTTTCTCGACATTACATTAGTTTATTTTTTCGCCGCTGCAAGCGCTGAATGTAAAATCCGAATGAGAAAGTACCCCTCATGCGCACAGCGAATAATTGAGTTTTTCGTTGATTTGTCGATTGATTTACTGTTTTATTCATTATATTAACGAATAATGCACGAACCTGATTCATTTCTTGTTCCATTTTCGTGGTTAAATTTGCAACAGCACCGTTCTGATTGTCCATAATATCGTTCGATATGCCATCGAATCGCATATTCAACGTGTCATTTATATTGTTGCCCTGTGCCTTTACCAAATCGCCGACTTCCAGTAAAATCTGATGAACCCCGTACTCGACGCGCTTTTTCGTGTCGAGAACGTGATCGGCCATCGACACCATCACCGACTGTCCCTTTCCAAGATCGTGCAATTCTTGATTGACTCGCTCGGCGTTATTGGCCAAATCCAATCTAGATTTTTTTTTTTTTTTTTTCGTTTTCAAAAAAATTACAAGGCAATAAAATGCAGAAAAAAAAACTACACCGCAAAAATAGTACACGGATGTAAATTTTTATTTTAAATCATTCAAAATCAATGGAGGGGGAAAAAAAATAAAATTAATTAAATCATTACCGTAGCTCACTGACAGAGTCTTTGGTCTCTTCTTTCGATTGTATGACTTTGTCCTCGATACCAACAATTCCACGAGTCACGATGTCTTTTATAAAGTGTTTAGCTTCCTGCAGCGAAGCTTGAGTCTCGTTGTGCAAAATTTTTAATTCAGAAGCACTGAGGGGGAAAAAAAAAAAAAAATAATAACATTTCGATCGTTACGATATTTCGTGGGAAATTCGGGCAAGTTGAGGAAAATTTTTTATTCGAATTCAGTACATGGGTATCTGTTGAATACGATCCGACGTATCCTCGAACAGTTCCTTGAGATTTTTCAACGTTCGATTTTGCTCCTCTATAGCCGGTCTCGGATCTTGAATATCGGTCTTATCGTTATTTTCCTTCATCAGCCGATTAGCCTCGTTAAATGCTTTCAATGAATTCTCAATGTCGCCGATACGCGCACCGATATCGCTCAGCTGACATACGAATAAAAAAAAAACGTTTTTTTTATTTTCTTTTAATTACATTTTTTCTATAATATTTTTTTTAATTAATTTTTTTCGTTAAATATTATTATTATTGTGATTATTATTATACTTCATTGGAGACGACTCGAATTTTGTCGATCTGCGTTGCCGAATCGTCCTTCAGCTTTACGGACATGGAATCGAGATCGAATTCCAATCGGGCTACTTGTCCGCTCAACGATTTCTCAGTTTTATTCAGCTTTGCGATAATGATATCCGATATTTTGTCATTTTGCGATGGCTGCTGGGACGGAGGGCTCGGACGATTATGATAATCTGATAATTTTGTCTCGATATCGCCGAGCCAGCCGTCCAAACGATTTTCCAAATTCTCGAGTGTATCGGCGGTCTTTTGTATTTGTATTCTCTCGCGCTCGTCCCTCTGCAAATATTTTTTCATCGATACAGAGCCCCGTTATCTCTCTCGTGAGATTCAAGAAAACTTTCGAGAGCTCGAGTTTAAAATTTTCACAATACAATTAAAAAAGGAAAAAAAAAAAAAATATTCTAATTATAATTCATGAAATTTAATAAGAAAAAAAAAAAAGAAAAAAAAAAACGATCATTGACCTGCGATATCAATTGTTCAATACCGACGATTCTCTCGTCGAGTTTATTGAGATGAGTCTTTAATCCATCGACCGATGATATTCTCTTGGATAATAAACCAATCGCTTTTTTCATTTGTTCACCGAGCTGACGTTCACGGACCTCGTGTCTCTCGAGCTTTTCCGTATTTTCTCGCATCATGTGAACGAGACTCAACATCGCGTCCTTTATATCCTCGTGTCTTTTTTTTTTTTTTTATCAATTAAAATAAAGAAAATAAAAAATAAACAAAATTCGAGGAGTTGCGGACGTGTGAAATGTGTCCTCACAGTGTGAATAATAATAATTATTATTATTATAAATGAGAAGGGGTAAAATAAAAAAATTAAATCTCTTACGTGATTTCTCTCGAATAGGAAGAACTGCAACATATTGCAAGTACAAGAAGCGTCAGAGCAAAGAGCCTCATTTTTTTTTCTTCGCTATTTCCGACGACTGTGCGTTCCACGGAGTCTTATATATATCTATGCGAAATATCGTTGAAATTTTTCTTTTATTATTCTTATCTAATGGCGAACAACGTATTCAATATTTAATTTGCTCTTTTTTTTTTTTCAAGTTAATTTTTCACAGGATTATATTTTGCTAAAAAAAAAAACGGTAAAATAAAATATAGAATTCAATACACGTAGATTTATAACGATTTTAATTCGGTATGGAGGATATATATCAAAACGTTCCGAGAGAGTAATGCGAACCGTCGTCGAAGAAATCGACGAGTTTAATGCCTCTTTTAGCATATTTCCTATACACGGAGAAACACGCGAGTATGCGCAAAACTCGTGTGTATATAGTTTTGTTTTACATATATAACACACATATATATATATATATATATATATTCAATAACCCAGAGTGTTGAAGATAAGAAGTTACGGGGGTCGCTGAAGATGACCCGCGTTCGAAAGAAGAGAACGTTCTTTCCCCAATAAAATTCATTATCTCCTCTACGATTTTTCGCTAATAGGCAAGGGAGAGAGAGAGAGAGAGAGAGAGAGATCTCATTATAAATGTAAGACTTCATTGAACGTTTTTGAGTGAATGTTCCCTCTTCGTAAAACTGACAAGGAAAAATTACGCACGACATTGAAGAAGAAAATCAAATTTACGAAATTTCTATATTCACCATTCTCTTTCTACTTGTTAAATTCAGTCTTTTTTTTTATTTCTCCTTCAAGCTTTAGCGCATAAGAGGTCTTTGTACTTTCATAATAAAAGAAAAAAAAAAAAAATATTATCCAGACACTAATCGAAATTAATCCATGGCTATTATACTTCTATATTCTTTCTTTTAAATTTTTATCAAGACTACCGTACTTCTCTGTATTTACATCTCGTCCTACGTAATGAGGGGTCTGTGCCCTTGCAGTCTCTTCGGGAAATCTCGACGTGACAAGAAAAAAAAAAAAAAAAATTATACTCCTCTGAAGCTGCACATGCATTCTGTGGAATTCTGTGTCTTATTCTTCCTCTTTTACTCTCTCTCTCTCTCTCTCTTGGTTTTTCCATCTTTTTCTACATAATGTGTCAAGGTCTTTGCCCTGGAGTCTTGCAAGTTCAACGTGGACTGAGAGGGAATGAGAGAGGGATGGAATGGGAGTATAAACCGATGCAATATATATACACACGAGAATGCATCTAAATGCGTCTGGTTGTTTGTGAAGCTGTTAAAATCGGAGATCACCCCTTGTATGGTATACTTGACTTTCAAAACTATACGGAGTCTCGGTAGTAGGAAAATAATAATACGCGTAAAAACACGCATAAAGCATACCGTTTACCATGCAAGATGTTATGCATATATATATATATATATATATATATATATTATATATATATATGGTATTCCAGATGCCTTCTAAGGGTTTCTTGGTATGAGCCATGTGGCCCTTGTCTAAAAAGCCATCTGTTTTTATGCATTGCACTACAGGCCTCTACAATGAAGATTCCAGAGAAATACCATATCGAGATGAAAGTTAAAAGTGTGCACCATGCATGGTTTTTCTACCTGAGTTCATTATTCTTCCTGTCGATATGCACTAAGAATGCACTATTCGCATTCTCTTCTTTCGAGAAGAAGTTTACTCCAAACTCTCCTGACTGTATATGAAATTTATTTGAAAGTTAATCAGGGAAATATCATTGAAGAATATTAGATAGCAATTGTTTCTGATTATTTTAAAAAAATTTTTTTGGATAAAGTATGAATTTTATGATTTTCGAAAAAATTGATTAAAAATTTCCACAAGTTGTATTTAACGTGGGAAAAATGATACAAAGATTGAAAAATTCATCGGTCGATATTGATTGTTATTTGGTTAATCTTTCGATCGGATAAAAAAATTACGATAGTTAAATCGTAATTAAAAATATTCTCGAGTCGTTGGTATGACTATCATAACACTCGGGTCAAAAAATAAAAAGAGAATATAAATTTTTGCCATACAAATAAAATGTATAATAGTACAAAAAATGTATAAGTCGGCTATATTTCGACTTAAGGATGTATGAGCCACATAATTCCAGTCGAAAAACGTTTTGGTGAGAATTTCAAGTATTTCGCGTTAAAGAAAAACTTTTAAAAAAGTCAACCATACTGAGGATGATAATAATATCGATTTCCAATAATAACAATGCCGAAAAACTATCAAAAAATTGTTTAAACAATAAATTGTTGCAGAAATTTCCTGTAAAAATATATTTCGATTATATTTAACAATGTCCTCGATTTTTCTGAAAATATATGAATTTTTCAAGAATTTTCTTATGAATTTTTTATTTTTGTTTTTGAAAATTTTGAAATTTTGATCCGAATACTTCGTGAAGTCAATATAGAACCTTTGTACGAGAACATATCCAAAATTCACGACTTTTCATGCAATTTTTAAAATTAAAAATTTTCAAAAACAAAAATAAAAAAACCATAAGAAAATTCTTGAAAAATTCATATGTATTCAGAAAAATCGAGGAATTCGTTGCATATAATCGAAAAACATTTTTACAGGAAATTTCTGCAACAATTTATTGTTTAAACAATTTTTTTGATAGTTTTTCGGCATTGTTATTATTGGAAATCGATATTATTATCATTTTAAATATGGTTGATTTTTTTTTAATTTCTCCTTCAACGCGAAGTACTTGAAATTTTCACCAAAACTTTTTTCGACTGGAATTATGTGGCTCGTACATTTTTAATTCACCGAATCATTCAATTGTCTTTCATATTTACGATATATTTAAACCGTGATTAGAAATTTCCTCCAGTTCTAAAATAAACCGAAACGTCCTCTCAGAGGCAATATACATCATTTCTGTCTTCTAAGAGTAAACTGCTTTGGACCATGAGACTAAGATACGTAAATCGAGACTGACATGTTTATGTTGCACGAAGAGATCATCAGGGCAGAAAATAAATTAGGATTGATGTCGTTTTGTAAAGTCACACCATCGTCACGTACTTTAAACCACTATGCTCTATGTATATATATATATATTCATATAACTTCACACTAATTTTCTCTGAAGCTACTGGATTAGCGTCTGACCAATTAAATAAACTGCTTTGTATATACTTTCGACAAGAGGAAACGAGACGAATATCTCAAACGCATAAAACGTGTTATACCCCTCGGGTGTCGTTATTCGGGCACATTGCCTCCTTTTGCCAAGCTCCAAATGCTTCAAACGCTTTGAAAAATTCGTTACCAAGAATCACCAAACTAGACGCAAAAGGCACCGATGGCCATGTATAAACGCTTCGAAGTATTGCGCTCGAAATAAATCATTATTTAGAACACACATATTTTTAATTCAAATGTAGTTGGATAAATTTATCATCGAGAGGCAAAATGTGCGATTAAAAAAAAGAAGAAAAAAAAAACACATTGGCAATATTGCATTAGTATCGTATAATAAACCTTTTAAATACAATTTCTTTTTTTTTTTTTATGAATACTTTATTTTTCATAAAGTTCGGATTATAATGTCACTTGTTTATGATTTTTTTTACATCTTTCAACGAAGCTTGAAATTTAGATCAATTTTCTTGTATAATTTTTTATTAATATTTTTTTAGCATTAATTTGATACCATCTAGCGTCTGATAAAATCCTTAGCGCTGCTCTCGCTGTTTATCGCTTTTTTTTTTTTTCTTTTTTTAATTAAATTCTTTCGTGAAGCACCCTCCATCCCCTATCATTATCCAGCGGAAATGCAAAATTATTCGATGCAATCGTGCTTCAATTTACATCGAAGCTTGATGGAGATATAGCGAGGAGAATTAATGAAGATTGAGGAAGTGTGTGTGTGTGTATGTGTGTGTTCATGTATGCTACACTATAGTAAAATTACTGCAAAGAACATAAGCATTCAATGTAATTTCAGCCCCGATGAAATTGATTGCACTTTGCATTATACAGCCATGGAGACGAGAGAATCTATAAATAGAGCTTCAATAAAGATGCTACTGTCGTTTGCGCCCTGCCAAGAGTTTACATCTCTCGATATAGACAATACACACACTCGTTACGGTTATCAACAATCCTCCATTTATATTGAAATTTACTTTAGCCTCTTATAATTTCGAACAAAAGTCTTTTATTGAATTAAAAATAAAAAGAAGAAAAAAAAAACAAACACTAAATTCATTTCTACAGTTCAAAACAAATAGGAAAACTTAACTATAGTGTTGGCATGGAAAAAAAAAATCAACAGTACGAAAGGGTTACGAGTCGTTTAAAAAATTCGCGGGCTTTCGACAACAATGCAACCGTCAGCGTCCTCGCCAAACTCGTTGCAATTTTTTCAAACTTACGAACGAATAATTACATTTAATAGATTGTAATACATTTTTGAGCTTGAACTTTCGAGTTATAGTAATTATAAAAGCTTTTTTAAAATGACAAAATTATAGATTGTTGAAAGTACGTTGCTGCTTTTTGTGAAATTTACTATACTTTTGTATTGCGAAAGAACGATAAATCACTTTGCAATATACGAAAATTCAAATGTAAAGTTTAACGTATAAATTAATGAAGTTAACAATCGAGTAAATAATGTAAACATATTTATAGTAATTTCAAAAGTGCATATAAACTGATGCATCGATTTAAAAAAAAAAATTCATTCTATTTGAAAAGTTGTTTGTCTTTTACTGACCTCGTCGCCTCAACGAAAATATTGTTCGTCGTTTCTTCGTGTATACGCCACAGTCGTCGATTCCAAGACTCTTATCCTATCCGTTTCACGACGAACTGGATGCTGTGCCATTAGGTAACCCCCCGTTTGGTCTTTTTGAAAAAAAAAAAGAAGCGTTTGTTTTTTCATACTGGCAAAGAGGACGCCACCATGCGAAAATGAATCAAGCGTATGTCTGTATAAAACGGAAGTAACATTCACAATCCAGAATATGACAATTTCCGGATTCTTGATTACGAAAAAAAAAAAATGGCTGATCAAGCATCGCGCCGCTTGCATGCGGCTCTTTTACTTCGCGACGTGATGATAAATCAGTGCTTCTTTTTTTTATTTCTTATTGTCACATTGGATCGTAGTTATTGAAGAGTGTTGATTGTTAAAAAAAATTAATAAGATGTACAGGCTCCTGAAAGTGCGATGTGTCGCGTTGAACAACAAATACGCGAATCCGTTGCAAACCAATCTTCAAACATCGACGAAAGTTTGCTCGTTCTGCAGATTCTCACATCCAAAAATCCCGAAATGTAAGTTTATTCATATATGACAGCTTGAATAATTCATCGAGGAGTAATTATATATCGTTTATTTCGTATCATCACTTATGAAACACTTACGTAAGCTTTGCAAGACACAAATTCCTATTCCACACTCGTCCGCTAGTTAGGTTAGGTTCTTTGCATTCAAAACATCGTATACTCCCTTTTATGTACATTATTTTTCTTTTAATTTGCTCCTGAATCTTCATCAATTCGTTTATTTATTGCAAGCAAACAACACTGACGAAATTATACATCATCGATCGCTTTGAATAAACATTCTTCGAATGTCAATGATTTTTTAAACGAGAAAATTGAGTCTCGCTTCCACGCAGACGAAAATAAATAGAAACTTCGAGATTTTTGGAGGAGATTCGAGTCACGAATTCCACGTTTTTTTCTTCTTTTTTTTTCTTTTTTACTATATTATTTTTGCTCACTCTTTAATAAAACACGGTTTTTTTTTTAATTTTTAATTTCAAAGTTTTGTATTTGTTTTTGTGTCATGTAAAAAAAAAAAAAAGAAAAATATTCAAATTAGCACGGCAGAAATTCTGAGAAAAGTGCTAGGGTAAGCGTGGGTATTACTGCGATTTTTTTTTATTTTATCAGAATTTAATCTTGTCTAATAATTTATAGCTTGAAAAAATCAGACCGTTAATTCAATGTTTAGAAAACACAATGACAATCAACAAAATGACGTGCATCATGATTATTTAATTTATTGTTAATTTTTCAAAATGAAGAGGTGTTTGCGAGTGAAAATTTCACCTATTTTTTTTGCTAGTAATGGTCAAAAATTGATATCAGTATGAGGTCCTTGTTTTCTTTGTTATCGTTGCAATATCCTTATATTTTGTTACGGTCACTAAAATAAGACTTATTTTTAATTAAAAAATTTTTTAGAATCAAAATTTAATTTATTTTCATTTTTAATTTGCCGCCGCGGTATTCGGTACGAATTTTTCAATGATGCGTACATTCCTGCGGTTTTGATACTATTGCTGCGGTATTAGACTCCATCCTTTTGAAGCGTGCGCACCGATTACTGCGATTGAAACATTTCCAATTTCTAACCTATAGAAATATTAAGACGTTATGTTTTTATCAGTCTCGTGTCTTATGAAGTTGTCTAATGTCACAGCCGAATATTCTGTACATAATAATAGCGCCTGACTTTGTTGATAATAGCTAATGTCAAAAGTAGAAACAAAAGTAAAGCGAAATCAAATAAAAACCAGCGGGTTTGAGTAGACCATGAACTTCTTGAACTTCTAGCCCTTGAACTTCTCGTTCTTAAAATTTTTTCGAGAAGATATAGGAATAATAGTAATAATAATTAAATAATTATTTCGAATGTGATATTAATTGCGAAGCAGGTAATTAATAAAGATCAGATATTAGCGGGCTTAAATTGTTATCATTTTCAAAAATTATAAATTACATACACGACGTGCAGTATTAGGGACGCAGTAATTGGACAATTCGCAATATTTGGTGCGCAGTAATACCTTCTCGTCGTTCCAGAACCCGCAGTAATAGCCGCGTCTGCATCATTTTTGCAAATGCTTTTTATTTGATGAAAAAGTCATTCCATAACATTGTTAATTTTTTTCTAAGTTCAAAATAAGTAAAATATCGATTTGAAAACAATCAAACCTACGTAATTTTGAATGATTTTTAAAAATATACTCGTCAAGCTGGCCCCTCATTTCAAACCGCAGTAATACCCACACTTACTCTATTTTTCAAATATTTCATTAAGAAAAAAAAAAAAAACGCGTCTTCTGAAAATTCTAATATTTGCATTTAATGGTCGAAACGCCACTAAAGCATCCGCAACGTTCGATGTTAATAATTTTTCTCAAATTCATCGGCAAACTTTTAATTTCATTATTTATTTGTCAATGCCAAGAATCCTTTCGTAAAAGAATTCAATTTTTACAATCATCATTTTGTTTTTGCTATTTTTTTTTTTTTTTAAAGCAATGATTAGTTATCCGCAACATCGGCATCAGACAACGACGATTAATACAGCTCTGTTAGATATGCCTGTGCCAAAAAAAATTAAAAGAAAGAGCAAAAGATACGCCGAATTGTTGGAAGGTAGGAAGCCAAGATAAGTTAAGATATTTTTGTTTTTTTTACGAGTATGCTCGATCAAATGAATTTCCGATTAGTTTCGGACAGCGCGACGAGTAATTGCAAGGCGTCCATCAGAAATTTGAACGCGGCTCAGCTGTCGCTGCTCGTGGATCAGCCCGATATTACATTGGACAAGTTGCACAAGATCAAATTAGAATTGAATCGATTCAATAAGCAAAAAATAACAGAGTACGAGGATCCCGAGACTGCCCACGATCTTATTCTCCTCGAGGCGAGTCATAAATATTATTATCAAAAAATTTATAAACATTATTTCACTAATCGTATGAAAGAACCGTACCGATATTCGGCAAATCTTATTTATATTCCACTCATACACAAAAGATGGGTCCATTTTCGTCCGGCTCGTTTTCCGCCAACTTGGCGTATTATGAAAAATCTATAAAAATTCATACGCCATCTTCGAACCTTTTCGCCGCAACGCTATGAAAAATAAAATCCGAAATAATTATTGGGATTGACTACGAAGAGATGGATCTTTCTCGACCCATTCGAACGATTAATAATCGGCTCGGACAAAAATGACCCATCTTTTGGGTTTGAGGTTTAAAACATGCGCGCTGAAAAAAAAAAAAAAAAAACCGTAACGCACCTTGTTATTCGTACTTCAGTAAAATAATTGTGTACCTTGCAGAAAGTGGGAATTGCAAATTTTCCAACACTCGAAAAAACTCAAATGGATCACGAGAGAGACGACGATAGTTTGATAATCGAAGATTTGCAGGCATCCGGTATATCCGATCACGCGGGTTTGATTAAAAATTCATCGTTTCTGCAAACATTGGAGGAGAATGTACACAAAGACGATATGGAGGAGGAAGCGGGGGAAAATTTGCCTAAAATGTAATTCTTCATACACGCCATTATTATTTAATAAATTTACCAATTAATCTTTCGGTCATAATTATCATTAAAAAAAAAAAAAAACCATTTTTTGATTTTTCATGCTCCCTTTTCCTTTTTGGAAGGAAAAATTTGAGATCGTGAGTATTTTATTTCGAATGAAGAAAAAAATATTTCATCAAATAAATTTTTGTTTATTCCTAATTTCTAATTTTTTTTATAAAAAATTCTAAACAATTTTGAGCTGAACAGCTTTGTGTCGCACCATCGTGTTCTAAATAAAAATTTAGATCGATTTTATTCATAACGATAATTTTGTGGTTAAAAATTGTTTATAAATTGTCACAAACAATTCGTATGTGGTGAAATTTTTTCTGAAATAGAAAATCATTGATCTCAGGGAAGATCGTAAATAGGCAAATTTATTCGCCTTTAACAATTTTTCCGCTATGACTTTATGCAAAAAAAAAAACGCAAAATTTTCGGTAAAGATTGATGCCAACGACGCCTTTTTACACGTGGCGTACGTCTTTTGGTGGAAATCAGCGACTAAAGGTATATTTTGCGCTTGATCTCTATCCTTGGTTAATAATGAATTAAATTTCGCGCCCAAAGTTACTTTTCGTTCAGCAATATCGTTTACAACTTTTAAATCATTAAAGATTCTTTTTATTTGAAATATATGGTCTCAAATTTTTCCTTCCAAAAAGTTCGTCATAGACGTTAATTATGATGTTGAAATTTGCATCGTTGGAATGCAACGAAGATAAGTTTTATTGAAATTGAAAAAAAAAAAATCGTTTCCAGTATTTCTGACGCTTTTCTGGCATTAGGCCCTGGATCGCGAAGAAAAAAAAACCGAAAAAGAAGGTTTAAACGATTGTTGACTTCGAGACAATACTGGAAACGATTTTTCTTTTGCTTAAACCTATTTTCGTTGCATTCCAACGATGGAAATTTCAACATTATCGTTAATTGACTGTTATAATTATAAATATCCAATAAGCAGCGGCTTCCGCTCAAGCTACAGAGTGCCCTCTTCGCGAGGATGTTTTTTTTCCATCAAAACTCAAGTTTTGAGGGGTGGGAGCATGAAAAATCGATTTTTTTTTTAAACACCTCAATCTATATATATTAGGGTGGTCCTTATTTAGGGCTCGGACGAATTTTTAATCAAACGCCCCCCAAATCAGCTCCAAATAATTAAAAAAAAATACCCTAATTTTTTCAGATTTTTATCTAAACTCTAACCCCTCGCACCCGAGGGTGAATTTCCCGATCTGAAATACACGTGTTTCGGCCAAATTCTCAGGATATATTTTATTCTAAGAGTAATAATTTTTAAAAAAATCTGTAACCGCGAGATTTTAGTGTTCATTGGTGCTACTATATGAAAAAAAAATCACATTATCATACGGATCAATTTAGACAAATTGCACACCCTTTAACTTTGAAACATGGTAGTAACCCACGTTACCACCTCGATTTTCTTGAATTTTTCTAATTTATTTATTTTTTAACGTATTCAGATCCGGTTTTTTGCACTTTTCAGTTACTTTAGTGATAAAAGAACATAAATATACAGTCTAATTGGTATAATTGTTTATAATATAAGATTTATAAATAAACAAGCTAAAAAAATGACGTTTTTTTCGGAAAAATTCACTCTTGAAGAATCTATCCAAGGTAATAACTTGAAGTTCAGTGAGAGTGGGTTTTTGGAGTCACTGAGTACGAATCCGATGTCAGATTTTTCAAATTCAACATTTAAATTTCGTTGTCCACCATCTTGAATTTTGCAGATCTGATAGCGGATTCGTAATCAGTGACCCCAAAAACCCCCTCTCACTGAGGCCGGGTTCGGAAATTGGCTGAAAGTACTGTCAGTACTAGAAAATCTATAGTGCAAGTCACGTATACCGTACATTTTCTGGTACTGACATTACTGTCAGCCAATTTCCGAACACGGCCTTAATTTCAAGTTATTACCTTGGATAGATTCTTCAAGAATGAATTTTTCCGAAAAAAACGTCATTTTTTAGCTTCTTTATTTATAAATCTTATATTATAAACAATGATGACAATTAAACTGTATATTTATGTTCTTTCATCACTGAAGTAACTGAAAAGTGCAAAAAACCGGATCTGAATACGTTAAAAAGTGAATAAATTTGAATAATTCAAGAAAATCGAGGTGGTAACGTGGGTTACCACCATGTTTCAAAGTTAAAGGATGTGCAATTTGTCTAAATTGATCCGTATGATAATGTGGTTTTTTTTTTCATATAGTAGCACCAATGAACACTAAAATCTCGCAGTTATAGATTAAAAAAAAAATTATTACTCTTAGAATAAAATATATCCTCAGAATTTGACCGAAACACGTGTATTTCAAATCGGGAAATTCACCCTCGGGTGTCAGGGGTTAGAGTTTAGATAAAAATCTGAAAAAATTAGGGTATTTTTTTTTTAATTATTTGGAGCCGATTTGGGTGGCGTTTGATGAAAAATTCGTCCGAGCCCTGAATAAGGACCCTGAATAAGCACCCTGAATAAGGACTAATATATATGTACTTATCCAACAATAATTTCCAGAAAAAATGCGAAAAAACGGAAGGATGTTTCGAAAGCGGCAAAAGCGGAAAAAGTGTATTTGGAAAAAATGAAAATGGCCGAATTGATGAGCAGGGCGAAGGAGGAGAGTCTGACTCGGGCTCTTCACTCTTATATACAAGTTTGCCTTAGCTGCGGAATGACCGCAAGAGCGTATCATACCCTCATGTTTTATCGTAAAAATGCTTTGAAAAATTCAAAAGCGACCAGAGTATCCGACGTTCGTCTCTACAACGTTCTTTTGCACACTTATGCCGCATCGGCGAATATGCCAAAGATCAAGGAACTATTGCGCGTCATGAAGGAAGATTCGATAAAGCCATCGCCTCAAACTTACGCAGCTGTTTTCGAGGGTTTCGGAAGATTGCGAAAACCCGAAAGAGAAAGAGGCAAGGATCGCACATTCCTGTATTACAAATTTTCGATTACCACTGATCGTATCCTGATTTTTTTTTTTTTTTTTTTTTAATTGCAAAACGCGTCGGGGCACACGAATTGTTTGTGTTTTTCGTATTTTTTTCCCCCCCGATTTTCCTGAAAAATATTCTTCAGCTCCCCGTGCCTTTCGATTGTGATCCAAGCGGAGACAAAAATTCGTCGAACGATTTTAACCTCTTTTTTTTTTTTTTTTTTTTTTTTTTTCCAATTTATCCTCAGAGTTCTTGAACGCGATGCAGATGGAAATGGAGGAAAATGGCATAACCCTTGACGATATCGTTAAAATTCCAAAGTACATGCTCGATCAGAGAAAGCAAACGATGAAAACGATAAAATTGATGCAACCGGATTTCGTGCCGAGCGACGATATTATCGATTATTCGTACGATTGTCGTCTCTTGGGAAAAATCGATAATACGGAATCGCGAATAAAGCCAAGTCCGGCGGAAAATTTGTTCTCCGTCGGTGAACTCAAGGACAGACTTGCCGAACAATTGTGCCACGAGGTGGACGGTGAGGTGGTCGTCAGGAGTATCGAAAAAGTCAACGAGCTCAAGTCATCGGTACTTTTTTGCGTGAGTATTGCCATAAAAAAAAAAAATTCTCCCTTCGTGCAATTAGCGAGGAAAATCGATCGCGGATGAGAAAAATCGAATTTCGTTGGACATTCGTCGATTATTTTTCGCTTATCCTCTTTTTTTTTTTTTTTTATATCCGCAGAGAAGGATAATTGCGGATCTGGAGGAATCGTGGACGAATATAGCGATGAAGGCTTTCGATCGAAATTTGATGGCACTGAAAAATCGCGAACGCGTACCTATCGCTCACTTCATAACCCTGTATCCTTATCTTTGCGTATTGAACAAGGAAGATTACATCGGAGCGATGATACGCGATGTTCGTCGTTTGGCGGATGGCTCGGAGACTTTCAGTCCTGCTCTTTCGACGCTCTATCGGGAATTGGGCGCTCGGATAAATGAAAAATATGAGGTAATTGGAAGAAAAAAGAAGAAAAGAAAAAAAAATCGTACTTAACTTTGCGAAACTGGTTGTTTTTTTTTTTTTAAATTCAGTCCCAAAATCTGAACCTCGAAAAAGAAAAAAAGAAAATTAATCCTTGAACCCGAAACATTTTTTTTATAGCCTCGTACACAAAAGTCCATTTTTCTACGGCTCGTTTTCCACCGACTTAATATTATATCATAATTATTTATTATTATTATTTTATATTATATTTTAATATTTTTATTATATTATATTATATATATATATATATTATATATATTATATATATATTATATATATTATATATATAATATTATATTATAATTATAAAATTAATATTATAAAAAAAATGTATAAAAATTCTTATCCTATTCTTGAATCTTGCGTTGCAAATGAAAAAGAAAATCTGAAATAATTATTGGGAGCGATATTTCTCGATCCGTTTAATTTCATCGTTTTTTTTTTTTTTTTTTTTTTTTTTTCCCATCCGAAAGATCTCGGAGAAGAAACGCTGCGGTGTTATGGAAAAAACCGAGGAGGTTTACTTGAAATACTGCGATTGGTATTTGAATCGTGAAAACGGGGCAAACAGTCGCGTCGCTTGGCAAAACATTGCTCGTGACGCTGAGAAGCGCGGAGCTTCGCTGGACGCGATAAATTCGCAGTGGCCATTCAGCGTTTGCCTGGGCGTTGGAAAATTTCTCTACGACATTATTCTCAAGGACATTAAGCTCGATATAAATTGCATAAAACTGAACAGCAAGGAAAAACATTATTTGCCCGCTTTCTACACGCTCTTCAGATCCAAGGGCAAACGTTTGAAGGAAGAGGTATGTCACTCTATTTCGCTACGAATTTTGGCGTGAAATTGAAAAAAAAATAAATAAATAAAGAAAAAAGGAATAACTGGAAAATTTTACTTTTTGCAGATAAAACCGCATCCTATACTCGCGAAGCTCTATCGTGAATCTCAACCGGAAACGCTGACGTTCGAAGCTTCGCTGTTGCCCTCGGTGTGCCCGCCAAAGCCGTGGTCCACCGTTCACAGCGGTGGTTATCTCGTCGCGAAATCCGAAGTCATCAGAGTGCCGATGAACTCGGTAAGAAAGCAAGAATCGGGCAAAATGGGGAAATTTATTTTTTATTTTACGCAAACTACAAGTAGGGTAGACGGAGGCTGGTTGTCGCATATTTTCTTTCAAGATTTTTGTATTTTTCGAATTTAATATTTGAAAAGATATGCCAAAGTTTCGAGCAAATCCCTGGGCTATGATTGAACGTTATCGGATTTCGTTCAATCGTAACGTTATGATTGTTGATTAACAATTTATAAGGGAATTTATATTTATGAGGGATAATTTGTATTGCCCCGTGACCGGAGCGAGTCGTCACACCAAGCTTTATTGCGTGAAAGTGATGGCTAAACTTGATTGAACAAAAATATTAGTTCAATCTAGGGCACCGCAATGTGAGAAAGTTATAACAAGTTTCTGTTTGTTCAATTGCCAAAGTAAACTTGAATCTCAAAAAAGTTTTATTATTTTGCCTAAAACTACTTCTTGCGTAGGTATTTATCGTCAAATTTAAGCAGTTGGGATAATTTTTACTCATTACTCATGAATTTATGATAAAATTTCAACCTATTCGCAAACTATCGCAGAAATACTTACTTATATTGGAATTCCGGAGCTGTGATAATTTGCCACGTGAAATTTGGAACAACTTGCCCCAGCGTCATTTTTTTTTTACTTCCAACAGGCTACCAACTCGGCCACGTATTTTGTAAAAGTACACCCTTTAAGATAATATAATTCTCTATTATGTTGCAAAAAGGCGCTCAATGTCTATTATGTGAAAACTAAGAGAATAAAATTTTACTTATCGTAGAAGAAAATGTTCAACTCGATCTCTGGTCAAGACAATTCATTACACAGAGCGCTGAACGCGAAAAAAATTGACACACACACACAAACACGTCTAATATGTGACCTGCGCTGCGCTCTAGTTAATACTTTTATTAAGGCCGGATCCTGTTTTAGAAGACAAAAAAAAAGCTTATTTTCGAGAATTTTTTTGGAAGGGAAAAAAACAACTTAGCCCAGTGAACCTTGGGGTATATTTTCTTATGTATTTGATGTGTAAGAATAATTTTTTTCAAGTAAATACAATAATAAACTGCAGAGCAATGAGCCCTTTCCGTGAGCGCTTTGCCACTGTAGTTTCCAATTTGCGGGGAAGATCCAGTTCATAATTTTGTCAGAAACTAAAAAAAAACTAAAAAAATTTCCAATTATCATATATTTTTCTTCTGGGCAAAAAAATTTCCAATTATCATATATTTTTCTTCTAGGCAAAAAAAAAAAAAAAACGAATTTTTGGATCTTCTAAAGCAGGATCCGGCCTTAATAGAGCCGCTGCGACAACTCACCCCGCGTGACAACTAGCCCTGGTCTACCCTAGTGAATTTTTTAAAATTGTTTCTACTTTTTGTGCCGAATTTCAGCGAAATAATTATTTTTGGCCCCCGGATATTTTTGTTTCTCCCGATATAATTTACTGACAACTGATTTGACGAAAAAATCGCACTATCTCGGTATTTGCCTTGACCTACGAAAAATTCAAAAAATTTTAGCACTTTAGAATGTAAAATATTTGGAATTTGTTTATTTTACAGATGCACCAGTGGCGAAGACTCGAGAGTGCTCCTCCGAAGCAATTGTGGCCGGCACTGGACTCGTTGAATCAGCTCGCATCGATTCCCTGGTCCGTTAACAATTCGGTGCTCGACGTAGTCATCGAGGTAAGCGAATCTCAAATTTTCTCTTCTTTCGCTTCGTTATCCGCATACATCCACGATATCACAATTTTGAAGATGGAAAATTTATAAAACTCTTCCTCATGTACATGCGTAATGTGGAAAATAAAAAATTAAAAAAAAAAAAAAAAACTTTCATCAGGTATTTCGGGAAGGTGGATCCGTGAAATTGAACGTTCCGCAGCCTCCGTCGGTACTTCCGGCGGTGCCTCTTCTTCAGCCAAATTCCGACGAAACCGAGAGAATAAATATCGCGAAAGCTCGCATGGAATTTCGACGAAGAAAAGGCGAGATGTATTCGCTCTGGTGCGATTTACTTTACAGACTGTCATTGGCGAATCACGTGAGTATAAAGAAAAAAAAAGGCAAATTTCTCATCGAATAGACAAATTAAAAAAAAAAAAAAAAAGCAATTCACCCTAAATCGAGTCAGATTGAAAAAGTTAACTTTCGTGTAAAAAAAAATGTATCAAATGGATGGGAAATTTTTCGTTGATCCGGCAATTGAAGTAATCGACCAATCTCATTCTCAATTTAGCTCCGAGTTTTGAGAAAATTATTTTACGCGTATGGGGGCGCGAAGGAAACATCATTTTTGAGTAATCATCCCCCTCGATTTGAAAAAAAAAAACTTTTTACGCAAATGCATCGAAATTTTTAAAATATACACGACTAAAAATTTTCATATCAATTCAGTGTATTCATGACGCATCGATCGACGATGAAATTATGGCGAAAAAAATTAATTCTTTTTGTACCTATCACTCGGATACCTCAAGCAAAAGGTAACACTTAATTTTTATTTACTCATTTATTATTTTCAATAAAGTTCCGGGATAAGATTTTTTGGCTACCGCACAATATGGACTTCAGAGGACGAGTTTATCCCATACCACCGCACTTGAATCATCTTGGATCGGATCTCGCGCGTTCCCTTCTCGTTTTCGGCCTCGGCAAGCCTCTGGGATCGAATGGCCTCGATTGGTTGAAGATTCACACGATAAATTTGACGGGTTTCAAAAAACGCGATCCCATCAGCGAGAGACTCAAATATGCCAATGATAATATAGATCTGATTTTGGACAGCGCGGAGAAACCTTTGAACGTGAGTCTATTGATTTTTTCAAGAAATAAAAGAAAAAGAGGATAAAAGAAAAAAAACCGAAAAAAAAAACTGAAAAAATTCAAATATCGACGCGCGTTTTTTGTTTAAAAGGGTAAGATGTGGTGGTCGACATCGGACGAGCCTTGGCAAACATTGGCAGCTTGCATGGAAATTGCCCGAGCTCTCAAGGCCGATGATCCCGAGAAATATGTGAGCAGATTTCCGGTTCATCAGGACGGCAGCTGTAACGGTCTTCAGCATTATGCGGCACTCGGACGCGATCAGATCGGCGCGGAAAACGTAAATTTATATCCGTTCGAGACGCCCCAGGATGTTTACAGCAGCGTTGCAGCAATGGTAATCGTCGAGACGTGGAATTAAGAGAAAAAAAAATTTGCTTCGCTGAACGGAAAAAAAGGAAAATCCAGGATCGAATTTTTCGTTGAAGGAACAATTATGGGGAAAAATAATGCAAAAAAATTTGTATTTATCGTTTTTCTTTTAAACTTCTACTGAGGAGGTTCCTCTGTTTGTTTGTGGAACGAGTCCGAGGGTCTTTGCTTATACACAGGCAGGGCTCAGCGGCGCCAATGTCAAATTCTCACTCATCTCGGCCGGTCAATTTATATTCTCGAAATCGGAATTTAGAACTGTGAGATTTCGTTTCAACGCTGATCGACAGAAAATGGCATTGATAAAAACCTATAAAAGTGTAAATTTTTGAATTATTAACGTTTATGTCGCAAAAAAAACAAAAATTCAAAATTCACGTTTTCCGAGCTTCAACTCGAAACGCTGTCCGAACTATTCGAGATGGAGAAAAATGCGCGATAACCAATTTTTTTGGAGAATTAAATTTTCTACAAAAAAAAGTCTGCGACGGCATGTATGAAAAGTCAAAAGTGGATGAGTTGGAGGAGTCCGAAGCGGCGTGACGAGGAAGTGTGATTTTTGTGAAATCGCAGACTAGCTGAACCATGCGTTGTTAAATTACACATCATCGGGGCTAGCGTTGAATTAAAAATGCTCAAAAATTCATACGTCAACCGGACAAAACGAGAAAGCCATTGCCGACTAAAAAAAAAAAAACTTTATTCATAACTAAATTCAAAAAAAGCTACCTGCTTGAAATGGTTTTTTTTTTTTTTTAATTATTTTTACAACTTTGAACGCCTACCAAGCCTAAATTATTAACTTTAGATGTATGCCGTCGCGGACTTTTTTTGTAGAAAATTTAGTCACCTGGAAAATGATTTATGTGCAATTTTACTCTATAACGTATAGTTTGAGCAGCGTTTCGAGTTGAAGCACAAAAAGTGCCAAATTTTCATCGTTTCGATTTTTACCTTGCCAAAATGTAGAGAGAGAGAGAGAGAGATAAAAATGCACGTTTTGAGTTATTATTTATGCCATTTACTATGAAAAGACGCTAAAAGAAAACTTCAGGCTTTTATTCTGAAAAAAGAAGCCTAATTCGACGAGTTGAGTTCGGCAACATTGTCCGTAGCGTCTGAAATCGACAGCGTACGCCTCTTTTTTTTCGGCATTTTAAAATATTTTACATTTAATTACTCAGAAAAAATGCTCCTAATTAAGGTGAACTTTCGTACACGGTTTTATTATATATAGAGCTAGATCATAAAATTTTTTAAAAGTGCTGGAATTTCAAGTTCGTGAATTACAGAACGATTAGAACCAGTTTTTCATGTGTGGCAATAAGAACGCATGTTAAAGAATTTTTTTTTTTAACATTTAACATCCTAATCTCATTGAATCTTTGCACATACTTTTTGGGGATAAATACTAATAGGCTGTAAAAAAATTTTAAGTCGATGACACTGTATCGATATAACAGAGGAACATCCTTAAGATCGTGTCACAGTCAAAAATTTCAAGAACGTTAATTTTTTTTTTTTTTTTTTCATTTCCACATACATCCTTCCACACAATATCTTGGAAATTTTTCATTCGCACCAATATCTTATAAATAATTCAGTCAACTTTAGTGGGGGAGAAAAAAAAAAATTGTGCTCATTAAAAAGTCAATATTTTCGTTGTTTAGTCAACAACAAAATCTTTTACAACTTTCCATCGATGATTCAACGACAGCCATTAACTTAATTTTTCTATGAAAATTTTTTTTCATCACAAAAAATCCAACCAGTCGCGTCAACGTTAATGAAAAAAAAATTAAAAAAAAAAACGCAATTTTCACGAAGACTTTTGCCTCAAATTTTCATTCTACGAGTATTCTCGAATTCGCAGCATCCGAGCACTTTTTTTTTTTCAAATTTCCATTTCTCTGACTCTCAAAAACTTTGAAAAAAATTTGAAATCTTTGAAAAATTTGCAAACTTTGAAACGCAAAATGAAAAAAAAAAATATACAAAACAATTCCGGCATCATCGTTTCCGCAGGTGAACGATATACGCGAGAGAGACGCAGCTGAGGGTCTCGAGGTCGCAAAAATTCTACAGGGTTTTGTAAAACGTAAAGTGATAAAACAGACCGTTATGACGACCGTTTACGGTGTCACGAAATTCGGTGCTAGACTCCAGATTGCTCGACAGCTGAAAGGTATGAGAATCGCAGAGTTAAAACACAAAAAAAAAAAAAAAAACGAAACGAAACTTTTCACCCCAAAATCTTCGACTCATCCTTCATTTTTTTTTCTTTTCTTTCTCTCATTCTTTCTCCGCTGCCGAGCAGATATCGATGATTTTCCTCAAGAATACGTGTGGAGCGCGAGCATTTATCTCGTGCAAAAGACATTCGAGAGCCTGAGAACGATGTTCGAGAGCGCCCGAGAGATTCAAGATTGGTTCACCGAGTGCGCGCGAGTAATCTCGATATCCTGCGGCAGAAACGTCGAATGGGTCACGCCGATCGGACTTCCCGTCGTTCAACCGTACAACAAGCAGGACAAGCTCGGCGCAAACAAAGATGTCGATATGATCGAGTACGTATACAAGAAATTCTCGTTATTTTATTTATTTTTTTATTTTTTTTATTTTTTTTTTATTTATTTATTTTATTTATTTATTTATTTTATTTATTTATTTATTTTATTTGTTTTTTTATTTTATTTATTTTTTTATTTTATTTATCTTTTTATTTTATTTATTTTTTAATTTAATTTAATTTTTTATTTTATTTATTTATTTTATTTTTTTTTTTTTGCTTTCTCATCGAGAAAGCTTTGCGACGAAGGGGATTTTTTTTTTCCCCCCAAGTTTGGCTCGATTGAGTATTTTCGTTTTTTTTTTTTTTTCATCGTTTTTTTCGATATTGGAATGAATTTGTTTGCTTCATCGTTTCCGACAGACGACCGAACACGATGAAGCAGAAAAATGCATTTCCACCGAATTTCGTTCATTCGCTGGACTCAAGTCACATGATGCTCACGAGTCTGCACTGCGAAAATGATGGTCTGACGTTCATGTCCGTTCATGATTGTTACTGGACGCATCCTTGCACCGTTGAAAAAATGAACAAAGTTAGTAAATACTTGACTAAGAGGAAGAGAGAGAGAGAGAGAGAGAGTTACAACTTTGTCGTTTGGGAAAAAAATAACGAGAAAAAAATTCATGCTCGTTTCGCAGATCTGCAGAGAGCAGTTCGTCGCTCTTCATTCGCAGCCAATTCTCGAAGATTTGTCGTACTTTTTGCTAGAAAAGTTCGGTTACGGAGACAGGTAAAGATTTTTTTCATCGAATATTTCGTCCATGGTCTTTGATCGAATTTTCCTCATATCTTTATTTTTTTTTCTCTCTCTCTCTCTCTCTCTCTCTCTCGCCTTTTACTCTTTTCAGTGACTTTAGCGATGACGGGTCGATGGTCGATCTGTCCAAGAGAAAACTCAATTATACGCTGTCCCAGGTACCGAAGAAGGGCACATTCGAACTCGACGGAGTCCTCAAGTCGGTATACTTTTTTAGTTGATTCCGCACCGAGTCTTGATTAATCTCGCCAAGAACGAAGGTAAATATCCATTTTTTTGTTTTTTTTTTTTTTGTTTGTTCGTTTTTTTCTTATCAATTCGTTACGAATATCTTTGAGAGAGAATTTTTAAACTGTAAGAACGAAGGATTTGAAATTCGAACGAGTTGAATGTATATTTTTTTTTGGCCAAAATCCGAGAGTTCTGAAATGAAAACGAATGTCACTATTTTTGTATAGCTTAAATCCGAAAAAAAGCCTGGCCATTGGACTCAAGATTTATCTAAAAAGCATTTTTTTTTTGTTTTTGTACGTGGAAAATTAGTGAAACGGCATTGATTTCAAAATATTACACGTTAGCTCGGATAATTCGGTGTGCAGATAGTTCGAAAATATTCCACTGGCGCTACTTTCAGGGCACTCGAGACTTTTCTTGATCAATTTTCCAGTTTTTCGAAGATTTTCATGAGTTTTCGACGCGTCGACGATAAAATTAGGAGGCCAATGCCAAAAAAAAAAACACACGCATCTAGAAAATTATTTCTGAATCGGGTAATTCGCGAATTTGTTGCGCCTGCAACCGAATATTCGACAATTTTCAATATTCTATATTCTAATTTAAAGATAAAGGACAGGACTAACTACGAAAAAAATCACCGATCCCCTCGGTGCTACCTCTTTCTGTGCGCACATCTTTTAAAAAATCGTCAAAAATGACGAAAATTTGAAAAATGTGAATAACTTTGAGGGTGATTTTTTTTTTTTGGAATATTCATTTCTGCTGGAATTACTTGTCTATCATGCCGTTAATGAGAATATGGCGTCGTATCTCGGAATTTCCCAAAATCCAAGATGGCGGATCAAGTATAACGGGCCAAAATTTCAGAATTTGAGCTGATTCGCAGTAAACTTGGTATCTTGGGGGTTTTTCGTGTCCCTGATTATGGAATCTGAAGTAAAAATTTGAGAATTCAAGATGGCCGACCCAATATGCCGGACAGAAATGGCAAAATTTAAGCTGATTCGCATTAAACCCAGTATCTCGGGGTTTTTTTGGATCGCTGATTTTGAATCTGAAATCAGAATTTCAAAATTCAAAATGGCGGACGGAGTTAGCAAAATTTGAACTGATCTGTATGAAACTCGTTTTTTTTTCGCACGATTTACGGGCGCGCATACCAAAAAATACTCCCGAGGGATGGTTTTTCATGCATGAGGGTTGTTTAAAGATAGGGAAAATTATGAAATATTTTTTTCCCACATCTAAAGAATCCCTGATCTTTCGTATTCGGCCCTGACCTCGTTCAAAATCATCCTGGAAATAAGTTGAGCGCGAAAGGGTTAATAAAGATTTTATTGTCCTATACATTTCACGTATATCCCCCCCATCGTTTAACACTTTTCGTGCAATTTTCGTGCTTCTCGTTTGCCGTAGTATCGGCGAAATTGTAAAAAAAAAAAAAAAAAAGGAAGAAAAAACAAGTGCGAAAACCTCGAAACACTACGCACTACCCCACTTGTGACGACACGTCAGAACCGGTGGCACCTCGCAAACGCACACCGTCCTGTATAACAAATTTTCTCTCAATGAATTTATCGATTGGCCGATGCGCAACGTCAGATTTCCAAATTTGCACGAATTGCCTGAAAAAATAAGAAAAATAATTTATCGATAAAAATGAAAAGAAAATTTTTCGAATTAATCGATAAAAGTAACTCGAGCAACGATCGATCCCGGCATATTATATCGAAATGAAAAATTTCATTCGACTTGCCGAAATTTTCGGATTTCAAAGTTATCGACGACGATTGTTCCTGATCCTCCGTCTGATCGTCCATTACGAAATCCGTGTCGGCGTTGTCTGAGAAAAAATAAGAAAATCGAGGGAAATTCATTCTCGTTGTTGTGTCTTTTTTTTTTTTTTTTTCGTTTTTCTTTTTTAAATTCAATTCTCGTCGATGAAATCGCGTACGAGTAAATTTACTCACAGCATCGAAAGCCCGAGTTGCAATCTGTCACGAGGGACCTGGCAACGGGATAGATCGGTGCACAATTTTTCGTGGCGAAAAACGCGTTTCCGCATTCACCGGGCTTCAGGAATTCCACGAGAAAATTTTCTTCCGCTATTCAGAAAATCGTTACGCTCGTTAGCATCGTCGCAGCAAGGCGAGAGCCCAATGTCTTGAAAAATGAGAACGAGGAGTCGCGGGGGATGAAAATTCTTCTTAAACGATAGAAAAATAATTATCGAGCCAAGATTTTTTTTTTTTTTAATATCGGCAAGTTCAAATTGAAGACCCTTCGGAAGTATCAATTTTCAAGAAAATTCATAGCTCACTCGGAGGGCTGTATCTTTTTTTTTTTTTCATTCTCAAGCTCACTGAGCTCGCCTTCAAAATATCGAACCACTCGTGGATTCGAAGATTTCCGCGATAAAGCGCATACTCACGAATGTCCGGGCACGTGCTCACGCGACACGCGAATTTGGATCCGTCGCGTCTGCAACGGAAAATTATGGCCCACATTTTTTTTCTCTCTCTCTCTCAAATCGAAACAATATTTTTTTTTCCGAAGCTAGTAAATTTTCATTGACACGTAGAATCTTGATAGTGTGCGAGCTTTTGCTGCATGAAAGCAAAAAAAAAATAATAATAATGATAACGTTGCAAGGAATACGTTGAAAAAAAAAAAAACTGACCCCGCACATGTACACGTCAGACAGAGATTATTGATATTTTGCATCGGGAGTAGCTCGCCGCGTTCATAAACCTGACCGTTCACCAAACACCTGTCGTCCGGCAAGTTTGTCCATTGATCGCAATTGTATCTTGTCGGGCAACAGGAAGAGGCATTTTCGGAAATCGGTGCACATCCGAGTTCCCTGTAGTAGTTCAGTGGGCCACGGCATCGTCCCAAGTCACAGTCTTGCAAAGAAAAAGGATTTTTTTTTGTTTTCTTTCCCCACCGAGGTTCCGATATGCAATTATTGAAAATTCGGTACATATTTCGGCCATTCCACGTCAACTCAGCCACCCCGTTTTTTTTTATCGTCTCGAAAAAATTATTCGGTATGAGCATTTCAAAGGACAATATATCCATGACATTTTACCAAAATTTCATCCCCCCCCCCCCCCCCCCCAACTATTGCTGGTTCTCGAGATAATGATTAATGAATTCTCAATTTTGTAAAAATCATAACTTCGTAACTACTGATCGGATTTAAACGATTAAAAAAAAGAATCTTTAATTTTTTTTTTCCCTTTTCGAAAAAAAAAATATGTCATCATCGTATAAAAGCTCATTAGACAGTTTTCGGGGTAAATTAACAAAAAACAATTTTTCCCTCTTCACTGATGGCTTGTTCCATTTGGAAAAAATCCTGCGGAGTTGCGTATTGTCCCCCTCTATCAGGAAAAAAAAAAACTGAATAGAATTCCGATTGGCTCTTTCGTAGAAGAAAAAAAAAATCGAAAAATTTCCCCGAAAACTGTCTAATGAACTTTTCTCCAATGACGGTATATTTTTTTTTTCGAAAAGGGCGAAAAAAATCAAAAAGATTCTTTTTTTTAATCGTTAAAATCCGATCAGCCGTTACGAAGTTATGATTTTTACCAAATTGAGAATTCATAAATCATTGTCTCGCGAACCAACAATAGTGGGGGGGGGGGGGGGGGGGGGATGAAATTTTGGAAAAATGTCATGGATATATTGTACTTTGAAATGCCAATACTGAATAATTTTTTTGAGACAATATAAAAAAAAACGGGGTGGCTGAGTTGACGTGGGAAAAAAAAACACTCACCTGCCCGAGCATTGATAGAAAGGATAGAAAACGAGCAAAGCCCGATAACAGCTAAAGAAATATCGTAGTTACGCGCGAACATGATTGATAAATGCCTGAGATCGTCGATCAATGAAGTTTTACGATGCCAGATCTTCTCTTATAAAGGAATTAATTCAAAAAGAAAATTCCAAGAGATCAGTGATACAAAGTTTGCCCTGTGGCCTCATTCGGTATCGGTATTTTTGATTTTTTTTCTGTTTTGTTTTGATTGCGCAATATAATTTACTGACGATATGAAACATCTTCGGCGATTAAATTGACGTGGAAAATTCTACGATACGAGAATTCACAAAGATTCTGATAATATATAAATGAGTAAGTAATACGTAATTACTAAATATTAGCTTATGTAAGAGCAGCCAATGAATCGCGTTGCATTGAATGAGTTATGGGCAGTAAGAAAAATTCGTAAAATATATTTAACGAATGATACATCAAATTCAATGCCCTGTGGAAAAAAAAGGACCCGTTTGGTACTCTCAGAATCAAATCCAGTCGCGTAAATTGCAATCCCATAAATGTTACTGCGGTTTCTATAATTTGGTTTCTATAATTTGATCGATCGGATTCCACGAGTTCCATGAGATTTTTATGACCGGGCCTATTCTTGAATATTTTCAAAAATTCAATTTCTCATTTTTTTTTAAATTTTTTTATTTTTATTACAGCTGAGACCATGCAAATCCGGAAGTCTCTTCGTCGGGGCATTCATCAGTAACTACGAAAGCTGTGTATTATATATATATATGTATATATATTTCATATTCTCGAATAAGTTGGCCGATTTACAATGACGAAAATTTTGTAAAAAAAAAAAATAATTATCTCAGCTGTTTTTAAACTGTATAACGAACCATCTATTTATTAACATCACTAGACACAAATTCGGCAAGTCTTTCGACCTGTAAAAGCAGCAAAATCTGCGGAAATTTTTATTTACAATCAATTAATCAATTCACACAGCAAATAATCCGTCGCGTGGATCGTGAATCTTCGCTGTTTTTTTTTTCTTTTTTTTTTATTGTTCGAGAACGTTTTCACGGACAACCAAGGCGAACGAGGATAACGTGAGTCAGATTTTGTTTTCAATAGCTCATAGGATTATTTGTCGTACAGATGAGGAATGAGAAGCATGTTTTGGAAAAAGGTTGCAACGAATTTCGTGTCAACTTCCTATTTCTTTTTTTGGCTTTTCCTCGTTTTTGGCTCAGCGATGAAAAATACCACGAGTATATCTGAAATGAAATGATTATTGACTGAAAAAAATCGATTATTGTAATATTTATGTAAATTCAAAATATTTTCTCAAAAATTATACGCAAGTTTGTTCAATCTTACGATTGAAAATATCCAAAAATTGTATCACGAAAACACCAAAAATACGATTAAAAAAAAAACAAAAAAAAATTCTATCGTTTGATTTTATATTATTTTTGCATATTCAAGTTCATCGCATCGTTTTCCATAAATAATTTGTGCAATCGAATGACGCGACATTAGTGATACGATACTCGTAATACAAAAACGCATAATTTTGATTTTATCCAACGAAAAAGTTATCCGGAACGTTTTTTTCGTTGTTCTTCATGCAATTTTGCTGCAGCGTACTCCATTTTACTCGACGTCCTCATAAATTGCATCACTTTAACCTAAACTAACATTTGAAAAGGTGCATATCCGGGAAATTGGACATCAAGATAGGTTAGGTCATTACTTGGGAATAATTACGGGAAGCGATTTTATTTTATTATACTTAGAGGGGGGCTGATTCGTAGCGTAAATCTCGATTTTCGAAAAAATTCCCTGTTGCGTTCACCGCCATTTTGATTTTAAGAGAGATTTTTTGTTTTTTTTTTTAAATAACTTGCTTATTTTCAACATTAGAGTGAAAATGATGGATACCAAATTTGTGGGAAATTTGATTCCCCAAAAGTTCGGTCCTCATCCTTTTTATCCTAGGATCGATATTTACAGGGTTAGACAGCAAATAGGGGTGAGAAACGGTTTTTTTTTTTCAATTATCATGTTTGTTATCAAGTTTATCGTAATAATGCTAATAGATAATCAAGTAGAGAATTTTATGACCTAAAACTTTGGTTATTACCATTTATTACCATGACAATAAACGAGATAATTGAAAATAAAAAAATTCCACCCCTAAATTCAGTATAAGTATGTAAATATCGATCGTAAAGTAAAAATAGTAATAACCAAAATTGCAGGGAATAAAACTCCCCACCTGATTGTTCCTTATTGTTTTTATGATAAACTTGATAATAAACGAGATGAAAAAAAAACCCGTTTTAACCCCTATTTGCAGTCTAACTCTGTAAATATTGATCCTGAGGTAAAAATGATAAGAGCCGAACTTGTGGGGAATCAAATTTCACACAACTTTGTTTTATATCATTTTCACTTTAAAATTGAAAATAAGCGAATTATTTGAAAAACAAAAAATCACTCTTTACATTAAGATGGCGGCGAACGCTATAGGGTGGATTTTCCTGAAAATCGAGATTAGCACTACCAACCACCCCGCAACCTAAGTATAAAAAAATAAAATCTCTTCCCCCAATTATTTCAAGATAAACCGATTTTTAAACCTATCTTGACTGGACCACGATGTTATCTGAAAAAGAAGGGGTCATTAAATTCGAAGATGTAATCTCACGTTATATAAACGATTTTAGCCTCGACCAAGATATCTTAACCCCGATAACCCTATTTTTGCTTCCTCATAAGGAAGTTTCTTTTCAATATCACGTCATAACAATCGAATCAAATCAGTAATAAAAAAAAAAGCTTATCTCTTACCAAAACACTTGAATTAGTCTTGTAATAAAAAATTATTTACGAATAATTGAACTGACCTATTAAGATTATCGTTACAAAGGTTATATTATTTTATTTTTCACGCATCACAGTCGCTGATTTCTATAAATACGGTCTAGCTACATTATCCCATCGATAAATTCATAAATTTGATTAACCTTGCGTTATTATTATTAGTATTTTTTTTTTTTATTATTTAGAATTTTTCATGGCTCGTCCATGGACTTTGACAATGACGAAACGAGACTTCGATCCAAGAGAAAAAAAATCAACTATAACTCTACTTTTCCGAGCATCGGAGATGGATCCATACTGGAGGAAATTCTCAAGTCTACATTATTACCTTTTGCGTTGATTCGAAGAATTTTCTTTCAACACGAAAAACTCAGGTATACGAGTATCCTTTTTATTTAAATTTTTCATACATTTCTTCATTAGCCTCGCGAGCGGATGAATTAATCATCGTTGTTCACATTTCATAAAGAGTTTTTTACAAACAGCCAATAATGGAGGGAAAAAAAACAATATTTTCAGCCTTTTCAATCGTATTTGCAAATAATATACATTGAAAATCAAACGATTCACAGCGGTTTGTCCTGACAGGTTAGCACAGGTGGTACCTCGCAAATGCACTCTCTGACGTATAGGGTAGTAAAGTTGATCGGTTTGAGGGATTGGCCAACGAGCATAGTCAGATTTCCAAATTTGCACGTAGCGTCTGAAAGAAGGGGAAAAAATTCGAATTCACATGGATTAAATTTTTTTTCGTTTTTCAATTGACATTTTCGTTAAATTCCCCGATAGAGTTGAACTCACCGCTATCTCCGGATTCGAAAGTTTTCGTTGTCGTTGATCCCCGATCTTCCGCCTCATCTTCCATTATGAAATCCCTCTCGGCGTCGTCTGAGAAAAATTTCGCAAATCAGGAGTAACGATTTTTCTCAATTTTAATTGCCAATGAATTTCTCGCACGAGAAAATTAACTCACAGCATCGAAACTTTGAGTTGCAACTATCCGCTGGCGATGCAAGATCCGTAAAAAGGGGAGCGCAATCATCGAGAACTTTCGAAAGCAAGAAAATAATTGCGCTTACGCATTGACGGGAGCTCGGGGATTCCGATAGTGCCTTTTCTTCGGCTGATTGAAAATTTTTGTTCGTTAATTTTTATAATCAAAGCTAAGAAAGTTTAAATCGAAAGTTTGATCTTTTTTTTTCTGTTTATAATACCACATTCGATACTCACGAATCGTGCACGTGCTCGGCTGACACGATAATTCGACATCGCCACTTCTGTGATGGAAAATGAAGAAAAACAAAAAAAAAACAAAAATCGATCATCGAAATCCATCAACAGATCAAAATTGAATATTTTTACTGAAATTGGCAACTCGGCTATTGACAAAAAAAAAAAAAAAAGACTTTACAATGCCCTTCTTTGTTATCTGAGAAACAAAATGAAAAAAGCAGGCAGGAAATACTTTCAAAACTCACTCGGGACACGAACAGTTCGTACAGGTTTTGTCGGTGGGTTGCAGTGGCACCATTTCACCACGCTCGTACACTCGACCGTTCGCAAAACACTTTTCTTCCGGCAAGTTTTTCAAGTGATCGCAGTTGTATCTTGTCGGGCAGCAGGAAGAGGCGTTTCCGAAAATTGCCGTACATCCGAGCTCCCTGTAGTAGTACAATGGGCCAGGACATCGATCCAACTTGCATTCTTAAAAGAAAAACAGAAAAAGCACAATTCAAAAACAAATTTATTTATTTTAAAAAATTTAATTTGAGACTCTTTTCAGGATTATAATCCCAATGCCCTAGATGCAAATTACGCAAAATCAGTTTTCTATAAAAAAAAAAAAAATTTTTAACATTTTTATAATGTCGATAGGGCTGGTTTCTCAATGATGGGATGTGTACAATAAAAATGTGAAAACGAAAGAAGATTTTGGTGCCGGCAAGCTAGATGAGAATTGGGGTGAAAAATTCATTTATTTCGAACTAATTTGTAACTTACCGTCCTCGGCATTTGCAAAAAGGATAAAACACGAGCAAAGCCCGATAACAGCTAGAGCAATATAGTAGCTACGCGTAAACATCATCAATGCCTGAGTTCGTCGATCAGTGAAGTTGTCCGATGCTAGATCTTCTCTTATAAAGCGGTTTATTGAAAAAAAAAAATCATGGCACTATGAACTCAGTATCGGTATATATATTTTTTTTTTTTTTTCGTTATTGTCGATTATGCAATATAAATTACTGTCGAGTAATTTCTGCGTTTTTTTAAATTTTTTATTTTATACATTGACGTTATAAATTCTATGACACGAAAATTCTCATAATACATGAATAATTACTGTGTCGAACTGTCTTCTGCAGTGGCAGCGGAAAAAAGATTGATCTGGATGGAATGAATTTGTAGAGAATACGAGAAATTTGCAAAAGATATTGAACGAGATGTACTTTTTTTTTTGTAGCTCAATGCCCGGTAGAAAAAGACCCGAGGATACTCATTTTTTCATTTCATAATACACGAAAAAATTTAAAAGCTGGCGTGAGAATGAATTGCTTGGGAAAAAAAAGGGTTTTAGATTATAGGACAGGGCCGTTACACTATAATTCACTTTTCCAAACATCGGAGATGAATCCATACTGGAGGAAATTGGGAGTAGAAATGAAATTTTTTTTATTTCAAAATCTGGGTAGTTTAGGAAAAAATATTTAGTAGGTATTTTTTCTTTTTTTTAATTGAATCAAAATTGCCGTTAATATATCGAAATTTAAAAATATAACATTATGACGTCACACATGTTACGCTATATCTATATATATCAAAATCCGTGAAATTAAATTGCCTATAACAGGTGCATCGGTCATTTTTAACGAAAAATAAAAAATACGTTCTCATTATTTTTACTTACTCTGCATTATGCGCCCCAATGATTGAAAAAAAAAAATTTCATTCGTACTCCTAATTCTCAAGTCTACATAATACCTTTTTCGTCGATTCGAAGCATTTTATTTCAACACGAAAAACTCAGGTATACGAGTATCCTTTTTATTGAAATTTTTCATACATTTCTTCGTTAGCCTCGCGAGCGGATAAATTAATCGTCGTTGTTCAAATTTTCATAAAGAATTTTTCATAAACAGTCAATAATGGAGGGGAAAAAAAAAACGATATTTTGAGCCTTTTCAATCGTATTCGGGACTAATATATATACATAAAAAAATCAAACGATTCACAGCCATTTCTCCTGACAGGTTGGCACAGGTGGTACCTCGCAAATGCACTCTCTGACGTATAGTGTAGTAAAGTTGATCGGTTTGAGGGATTGGCCAACGAGCATAGTCAGATTTCCAAATTTGCACGTAGCCTCTGAAAGAAGGGGAAAAAATTCGAATTCGCATCGATTAAAATTTTTTTCGTTTTTCAATTGACATTTTCGTTAAATTCCCCGATAAAGTTGAACTCACCGGTATCTCCGGATTCGAAAGTTTTCGTTGTCGTTGATCCCCGATCGTCCGCCTCATCTTCCATTATGAAATCCCTCTCGGCGTCGTCTGTGAAAATTTTCGCAAATCAGGAGTAACGATTTTTCGCAATTTTAATTGTCAATGAATTCCTCGCACGAGAAAATTAACTCACAGCATCGAAATTTTGAGTTGCAACTATCCGCTGGCGATGCAAGATCCGTAAAAAGGGGAGCGCAATTATCGAGAACTTTCGAAAGCGAGAAAATTACTGCGCTTGCGCATTGACCGGAGCTCGAGGATTCCGAAAGTGCCTTTTCTTCGGCTGATTGGAATTTTTTTTTTCGTTAATTTTGGGAAAATCAAGGGCTCTGTGGTAGCGCTCGAAGGCTATAAGAAAGTTTGAATCGAAAATTTAAACTTTTTTTTTTTCTATTTATAATCCCACATTCGATACTCACCGCTCATGCACGTGCCCACCTGACACGATAATTCGACATCGTCACGCCTGTGATGGAAAATAAAGGGGAAAAAAAAACAAAAATCGATCATCGAAATCCATCAACAGATCAAAATTGAATCTTTTTTACTGAAATTGGCAACTCGGCTATTGACAAAACAAAAAAAGACTCTACAATGTCCTTCTTTGCTATATCTGAGAGACAAAATGAAAAAAAGAGGCGGGAAATACTTTTAAAACTCACCCGGAACACGAACAGTTCATACAAGTTTTGTCGATGGCTTGCAATGGCAGCATTTCACCACGCTCGTACACTCGACCGTTCGCAAAACACTTGTCTTCCGGCAAGTTTTTCAAGTGATCACAGTTGTATCTTGTCGGGCAGCAGGAAGAGGCGTTTCCGAAAATTGCTGTACATCCGAGCTCCCTGTAATAGTACAATGGGCCAGGACATCGATCCAGCTTGCATTCTTAAAAGAAAAAAAAAAGAAACAGAAAAAGCACAATTCAAAAACAAATTTATTTATTTCAACAAATTCAATTTGAGACTCTTCTCAGCCCTAGACCCCCCAAATTACACAAAATAAGTTCCCTATAAAAAAAAAAAAAATCAAAACATTTTCATAATGTCGAAAGGGCTGGTTTCTCAACGATGAAATATGTACAATAAAAATGTGAAAACGAAAAAAGATTTTGGTGCGAGAAAGCTAGATGAGAATTGGGGTGAAAAATTCATTTATTTAGAACTATAATTTGTAACTTACCGTCCTCGGCATTTGCAAAAAGGATAGAACACGAGTAAAGCCCGATAACGGCTAGAGCAATATAATAGTTACGCGTAAACATGATCAATGCCTGAGTTCGTCGATCAGTGAAATTGTCCGATGCTATATAAAGCGTCTTATAAAGAAGCGTGTCTCATAAAGCGGTTTATTGAGAAAAAAAAAAATCATGACACTATGAACTCAGTATCAGTATATTTGACTTTTTTTTTCGTTATTGTCGATTATGCAATATGAATTACTGTCGAGGAATTTCTTCAGACACATCTACATGCATCTGGTTTTTTTTTCAATTTTTTTATTTTATAGATTGACGTTATAAATTCTATGACACGAAAATTCTCATAACACATGAATAATTACAGTGTCGAACTGTCCTCTGTAGTGGCAGCGGAAAACAGATTGATCTGGATGGAATGAATTTCTAGAAAATACGAGAAATTTGCAAAAGATATTGAAATGTAATTTTTTTTTTGTAGCTCAATACTCGGTAGAAAAATACTCGAGGATACTCATTTTTCATTTCGTAATACACAAAAAAAAATTCAAAATAATCCTGGAAAAAGTGCGTTTTCGTTCATGAATTTTTTGACGAATGAAATTTACACTGTTGGTGGAATTTCAATTTTTCATAGCCCGTTATTTTTTTTTTTTGTTTTTGTTTTTCCTTAAAGATGCGTCTCTCTCATAGATTAATGACTGTAAATGAGTTGTAAAATCAATGAGGCCGAAGAATTGGCAAAATTTTTGAAGAAATATTGAAACAGCAGCCATACAGCCATCGTAGGATATTGCAGAAGGAAGTCATGGGTTTTTTTATGTAGTTCAGTCCTCGCTATTTCCATATCTGCGTGATCTGTATGAGACGATCAGGTGTGAATCACGAAAGTGCTCCTAAATTTAGGATTGATCCTGGTTCGACCAGCTTTTTCAGGAAACGAGAGAGAAGGGCGAGGATGTGGTCTCTAGGTCTTTGGGCATATGACCTCTGGGTCTCAGTTGTTGTTTTGGACATTTCGCCCGCAGGCTGTAAATTATGGTCTTTTATTACCCACGGTTATAGGTCCGAATCCACCGATACGAAATTCTTCTTCTCTTCCGTTTAGTAAACATTAAAAAACTCTTAACGATGTATACTTAGTGATTTTTGTAAGATTAGATAGACCTGTAAAATGGATTGGGTTCACCTTTCTATGTCTCTGTTTATCGCAGTATTTTTTATTTCTCTCTTTCCCTCTTACTGATCATTTGCTGAGTTTTATTTCGATGTGACTTCGACCTGTCTCTTTTCTTTCGTTTTTTTTTTCTGTTTCTTTCTCTGTCTCTTTTTCTGGTTCTCTGCGTTTATCTCAAGATATAATTACTCCATTATCTTTCAAAGGGTCTTGAAAGTACTAACGAATGTTTCACTTCAGCTGTATTTTCTATTTTTTTTGTTTCTTTTTTGCTAAAATGGAAATGGAGTATCTTTCATATTTCACAAATTTGTAATTATAATGCATGAGCCGTAACAGCAGTTAGGTTCCATGCAACATACATTTTTTTTAGCCAATTTGAAACTCAACTCGTCAAACGTAGACGTTTCTTCTATATTTTTGAGAATAATTTCATGCCACCTAGCTTAGATTTTATAATCTTCATGTACATTTTATGAATATATTTTATTGCTCTATACACGACTATAAGAGAGAAAATGTTTCAAGTCCTTTCGATCGAAGTTGCAAATGATAATTTGGCGTTTTTTTCTTGTTTTTTTTTTGTATTACTCAATGGGTTTTTCTTCTAATGATCATTTTTGAATATAACGACACGTTGGCACTGGTGGGACTTCGCAAATGCAGCTACTGAATCCTCTATGATCCTCAACTTCATTGAGCTCTTCGCCAATGTTCATTGTTAAATTTCCAAGTATGCACTGCTTATCTGGAAAGAAAAAAAAGAGTTGGAATTTCGTTGATAAAGATATGTCATTGACAGCTCGCTTTGCATATTAGTATTTTTCAATACTCGGGGCGATTGCATTGAACTTACCGGGATCATCGAATTCGCGAGTACTCAGTGTCGATTGCTCATGATTATCCGTTTGTTTTTTAATCACGTGATCCTCATCGATTTTATCTGATAAAGAAATAAAATAATAATAATAATAATAAAATACCATTCAGTTGGGTATTAAAGTTTTCGAAAATTGGTGTACGAATCAATTTACTTACGACAACGCATGCCCACGTTGCAATCTTCATTTAGTAAACTATCAGAAGCATAAATGGGTGCACAGTTGGCACGAATTGACGAGATATTCCTTATCACGTTCATGCACCAAGAGGGCTTACGCAAATTGCAGAAACGTTCATCGTTCACGCCTGTAAAAAAAAGAAAAAATGCTCGATCGATATATTATGATCTTTTTTTTAGCAATTTATGAAATTTAATGTCGAAAAAGATATGTATATATCCCCTCACCATCATATCCCTTGTCGCAATAACAAGTCTTTTTCGATTCCCCCGATGGTATGAATGGTTCACCAATTTTGTATGGTTTTCCATCGACCACACACGTCACGGGATTCGACGCTTAATAAAAATTCATACGCATTAATATCGTTGTCTTCGAAGATTAAAAAAAAAAACATCAGGAGTCACTTTTTTTTACATTGTGAACAAAGAATCTCGAGCATTTTTCTCACATGAGGCACTACAGGAGTCCAAAAGAATTAGAAAAATTATTTTATTTTGTTTGTTTGTTTGTTTGTTTTTTTTTTTTTTTTTTTTTTTTTTTTTGAATGAATGAATTTGAATACAATAAATTTAAACAAAAATTCAACGTGTAATTTTCGCGATTATTGAATTAAACATATTAGCAAATATTAGTCTTTTGAGAATATTTTGAATTATCATTGAAATATCTTGGAGCATCTTTATTTTTCAAAAAATCTTGTTTCTGTGATAAAGGATGAAAATTTCAAATGAAAATTTCCAAGCTTAACATCCCAGGGGCTAAAATATTGAATAAAAATGTCCCAGAATCCTGTCTTTGTTCACAAGTATACGTTGTAGATGAATGTTGAAAAAAAAAAAAAAAAACACTTTATGATCAGCATTTTCGAATATTTCTCCTTATAACATACGGGGCATATGCAAAATTTATTATCAATTTTCGTTACTATTCATTTTTTTTCCTGGTTCATGCACGAATCCTCACTGAGAAGAATGACAATTTTTCGAAAATTTCGAATGCCCATGAACCTTGAGAATATAAAACTTGTGAAAACTTGTCAAAAATCCAGCATACAACTCATAGCGTTGATGAAGATTTTTAATTTTTTGTCTCAGTACTTCATCGACCCCGAATAAAGTCTCGATAGCGCACACTTCTCGTTATTGTTCCCAATATACTTACCACAAACTCTGATAATTTCGCCGCACCGACGAGTTTTTGTTACGTAATAGCATGTCCGTTCCGTCACAGGACACAAAGTGTACATATTTTCCATAACCACAAAACTATCGCTACACTTGCAACAAAAAAGAAAATTATCGTTCAATCGGAGTAGAGCATTGGCAAAAATGCAAAAAAAAAAAAATTCACCGAATATTTTGAGTATACTGACCCCTTACAGTAAAAAGTCAAACAAGGCTCATCACTTGCTAGCTCTGGTAACAGCGCTTCGTCGTTTTCGTACACGCGTCCGTTCACAAGACACTTGTCTTGGGGCAATTTTTTCCAATTATCGCAATCGTATCTTGTCGGGCAGCACGGAGTTGAATCCTCGAAAACCGGTGTACATCCGAGCTCCTCGTAGTAGTACAGCGGACCCGGACACAATTTCGATTCGCAATCTTCACAAAATTTTAAGAATATGAATTTTTCTTTTAAAACGCTGACTAAAAGAGTGTGTGATTATGAAAAAAAAAAAAAAATTGAAATAACATTACATGGGCGAGAGACCGAATGAGACTGAAATGTTCAAACGGCCCTGTTCCATCGATGAAAATTCATGAATTTTAAAACGCTGACTGGAAGAGTTTGTGACTATAAAAAAAATTTTAATTAAAATTACTTGGGCGAGAGATTGAATAAAAAATATGACTGAAATGTTCAATGTTCCCCCGTTTTCATCGATGAAAATTCATGAATGAAGAATTATTGTAAATAATGCATGAGAATTTTGATTGGCGACCGTAAAATTGTGCTAGTGCGTTAGCTCCATGTAAAATTATTCCTCAGAAGATACCGTCTCAATTTTGTTTTCGGTTTGTTTTGTTTTTTTTTTTTTTTTTTTTTTCCTTCGAAGTAATTCAGTAAATAGGCCCAACAATTATTTGAAAGGAATCTAAAATTTTTTAATCCACAGAGCTTTGTACTTAAATAATGCTATGGCTGTTTTATTATAATATTAAAAAAAAAAAAATTGTCGAAAATCGATGTACATCCGAGCTCCTCGTAGCAGTACAGCGGACCCGGACACAATTTCGAATCGCAATCTTCACAAAATTGTAAGAATATGAATTTTTCTTTTGAAACGCTGACCGAAAGAGTGTGTGACGATGGGGAAAAAAAAATTGAATTAACATTACATATGGGCGAGAGACCGAATGAAAATTGTGACTGAAGTGTTCCAAGTGCCCTGTTCCATCGATGAAAATTCATGAATGAAGAATTATTGTAAATAATGCAGCGAATTTTCATTGGGCGACTGTGAAATTGGGAGTATAAATGAAATTTTTTTATTTCAAAATCTGGTATAGTTTAGGAAAAAATATTTAGTACGTATTTTTTATTTTTTTATTTGAATCAAAATTGGCGTTAATATAACAAATTGAAAAATATAACATTATGACGTCACACATGTTACGCTATATCTATATATATATATATCAAAATCCGTGAAATTAAATTGCCTATAACAGGTGCATCTGTCATTTTTAATGAAAAACAAAAAAATACGTTCTCATTATTTTTACTTACTCTACATTATGCGCCCCAATGATTGAAAAAAAAAAAAAAAAATTTCATTCATACTCCTAATTGAGCTAGTGCTTCGTGTAAAATTCTTTAGATGATAGCGTCTCAATATTGTTTTTGTTTGTTTGTTTGTTTTTGTTTTTTTTTTTTTTTTCATCGAAGAAACTTTGTAAAAAAGCCCAGCAATTATTAGGAAGCAATCTAATTTTTTTTTTAATTCGCAGAGCTTTGTACTTTAATAATGCTATGACTATTTTTCCACGTGGACAGACGTAACTCGATTGATGCTGTCGAAGTAAAAGCAGTTTTAGTATTAAAAAAAAAAAAAAAAACTGCAAGACATTTGGATGAGTGTTAACGTTTTCTTTTCAATTTTCAATTCGACCGAATCTCCATAGCCGATCGAGTCTTCATCGAAAATCAGAATTTTGAATTTTAAAATGTTGCTCAATCTGCGCGAGAAAATTAAAAGAATATTCTTTTGTTCAAATCCAATCCAAACGTTTTTTTCCCGAATTTTCTCAAAACCACGAATATATCTCAAAAAAAAAAACCTAATTTCACGAAAACAAACGTTTATCGACGAGGAAATAATGTCAATCATAATTTAAAGAAAAAAAAAAAAAAAAAAAAAACAAAATTGAGTCAACTTACGAGCCCAGCGTTCCAAAGCTTCAGTGAGACCGGAGCAAATACAGAGCCCGATAACAGCGAGAGCAATATCGTAGTAACGCGCAGACATCATCGTAGAATAGCTGCGGTCGTCGAACAGTTAAATTTTTCAGTTCTCGAGCTGCTTTTATTACGAACTTGGTCCAAATGATAGAATAAAAAAGTGGGGAAACACTGAGCTGTATATTTCGGCATAGCAGAATCATCCAAAGGGCAAGTTCACGCGTTACAATCTTTTTCTCACGAAAAAAATAAAAAAAAAATGCCAAGATATCTAAATGAGAAAAATCTGGCACTACATTGACATAGTCTGTTTCGTAACTGTCCACGTTGGATTAAATGAGTTATAAAAAGAAAATGAGATCAATTTTCGAGAAAACCCATTATGTAAAAGCCTGTCTCAGCCTTTAGTCACATTTTTCGTATGTCAATTGTCAATATATACTCGTTTCGTACCGTTTTACGTTAAAATGTAGAAATTATACAACCCCCTCACGAAAGAAAAACACTCAACTTTCGAGCATATATATATATATATTCTCTCAAAATTGAGTGATAATTCTCAATTTTTTCAGTGTCAACTCTCAACCCTAAAAGTATAAGCATTGAATATCGAGACACTCGGTTATATTGAATCCTCGAAGTTTGGGAATCAAACTTCCTCAAAATCCTCAAACTTGGGATGGAATGCCCCATATATAAATAGATACATGACGTTTCATAGTGCTCGCAGTATCATCCGAGGAACAAGGTCACACGCGCTTTAAAATCTCCATTTGACGAAAACATAGATAACAAAAAATTATCAATATATCTAGATGAGAAAAAACCCAGCATTGCATTGAGATCTCTGTTTTCGTAAAAAAAAAAATACCCATGACACATTACTTCAGACCTGAGCTGGACAGTACTTCAAGTACCTGGTACTTGTGGAATTACAAGTACCTGAAGTGCAAAGTACGTTGAAAGTATTTCAAGTATTGTACTTAAATTTACAAGTACTCGACACCTGTGCTTCAAGTATTTGTACTTAAATTTTCAAGTGCACATGTCATGTATTTAAAGTATTTTCAAATAAAATTTCAAGTACTTCCCTGTACTTCAAGTACATCCCTGTACTTCAAGTACTTTCCAAGTACTTCATGTACTTTTTCAAGTACCAAGTATGAAATACTTTTGAATACGTCTTGCTGATGGTTGCATGTATGTATAACGCTTTTGAACATATAATTGAGAAACGTTCTGCGCCATCTTTGGTTAAGATTGTAAGGAATGACCGTTCAAAGGCTCAAGCTACGGTAGTTACGGGCTCGTCATTGTCAATGCATGTCTCCGTTTTTAACAGTCCGTGTGTTATAATCTTTATTTTTCTTCTTTTTCAAATCTAAAGCTAAATAAATCTTAATTACAATCGTCAATGCTATTTTTTTTTTTAATTATTTCGAATTCTTCGTTTTGATATTTTCTCTGTTCCAATCCGCCTAACCTGAGTGAATTGCACAATTAATGTAAAAATATGTTTTTTTTTATACAAAAAGTACTCGAATCAAAATCAAATCAGCTTAAAGAGTACGTGAGAAATTAAATATAATATTTCTGTATAGAAATTACGAGATTTTATACCTGAAAACTTGAAAAGTATTTGATACTTGATACTTGACGTGTTTCAAGTACTTGGTACCTCAAGTACTTCAAATATTTACTACCTCAAGCACAGAGTACTTCAAATATTTGGTACTTCGAGCACTGAGTACTTGAAGTGATTGGTACTTCAAGTATTTTCGGTACTTGGTACTTGAAACACACGAGTAATTGGTACTCGAAATACATGAGAACTTTAAGTTCTCGGTACTTGAAATACACGAGTACTTTAAGTACTCACAGTACTTTGTACTTGAAATACTTTCCGGTACTTTGTCCCAGCTCTGCTTTAGACGGAATAAGATATCTCATCGTTTATCGTTTTAAAATTGGCCAAATAGGGAGGGAAAAAAAAGAAAATTCAAATTCTTTTCCAGGATCCTTGCAAGCATGGAATTTGTTTTTTTTTTTTTTTTTTTTTTCGAAATTTGGACATGCACCGGTAATGTAAAATTGCGACAAAAGTTGTCACAGTTGGATGATCGCGCAAGTTCACTTGATACTCCTTTTTATTACCATCGCTCGCCAGATATGAGCCCAGCAGCTTTGCCAATGCGGATAGTTAAAATTGAAACTACAATTCTGGAGCAGCAATTGAAATTGCGTTTGCTTTCACGCACAAAAGCTCATTAAAAAAAAAACTTTTGGGATAGGGAGGGAAATAAATCTGCGTCGTTCTCAAATCAGAATAATATTTTTTTTTTTAATTTTTTTAAATGAAACCAGTGCATCATTTATTGGCAAAAAAGATTCTAAATTAGACAGAATGAGAGACATATCGTTTTTAAAAATGTCCCAGCAGAGAGAGAAAGTCTTACGGTTCTCATAAATGATATTTGAAAAGACGAATTTTGGTTGTTTCAACCGAAAATCAGGTGTATAATGTCTCACATAGGTGGCAGTTTTTGACACGTTAGGACAGGTGGTACCTCGCAAGTGCACTTGACGTCGTTTACTACACTTAGCGATTCGCCAATGCGAATTTTCAGATTTCCATATTTGCACATTTTTTCTGAAAGGAAAAAAAAAAACATTCGAATTTATACATCGTTATGTCGCAACGATCGATCGCATTTGAGCTTACCAGAATCCTCGGGATCGGAAGATCCCGGTGTCGTTTCGTCCTCCGGATGTCCCTGTACGAAATCCGTATCGGCTTTGTCTGAATATACCCAAAAGAAACTCATTAAAAAAATAATCTCTCCGCGATCTCGATGCTTATGGAAAATTACCCATATTTGGGTATGTATATAAATATATACATAAATATATACATAAATACATAAATACATAAATATAGTGCATTTACTCACAGCATCGAAAGCCATTATTGCAATGATTCCTTGGTGATTTATTGTCAGCATAAACGGGAGCACAATTTTGACGGATATTTTCAACGGCGAACATCGAATTTCCGCACCAACCGGGCTTGTGGGAAATGCAAAAAGGTTCGATGTTCTCGCCTGAAAATCAATTCTCGCTCTCAATTTCTCGGACATGAATTTTGATATCGAAAAAAAAACAAAAAAAAAAAAAACAAGAAAAAAAAACGTAATATATCTCGCCTGTGTATCCCTCGCCGCAATAACAGATCTTTTCCGGTTCCGCCAGAGGCGCAAATCTTTCACCATCTTTGTACGTTTTCCCATCGACGACGCAGGTCGGAATATCTTCCTCTTTTTCCGCTGTTTAGAAAAAAAAAAATTCTCATTTTCCCTCAACTCGCGGGGAGGCATTTGGGAAATTCGCAACCGTAAAAATACTCGAATAATTTTTTTTTTTTTTAATTTTTCGTAAATAAAATATTCTTCAATCTCTGGTATTAACTTTACTACGATATGACCGGTTAATTTTGTTTTTTTTCCAAGTTTACCCGATGAACCTGTAAAGGCCAAGTATATTGCGATAAAAAAATACGTTTTTGAAGGAATTCTCGAGGTCTGAAACGCTCGTACAAGTGCATAGTCCAGAACAATCGCAAAACGATAAACAATTTATTAGACTCAGGGAAAAAGAAAAATTACTCATTAGCGACAAAAATTGTATTGAAGTGGCTTTTCTCTTTTTCGAGCATATATTATAGACAGAATTTTTGGAAAATAAGGCCAATCGCCAATGTCATTTCAATTTTTATTGGAGAACAAAAAAATTACGAACAAAGAGTGTCCCGGACATTTTGCTTACTCGTAAAAAAAAAAAAAGGTTTAAACTAAAAGTTCAATTATTGAACAAAAATAAATTTACACCTTGCACTTGCAATCGTATATAATATATGATGAAAATACTCGAATATATATATATATATATATGAGATGAAAATACTCACGACAAACTTCGATTCTGGAGCAACATGTAAATGGCGTTTGCTTCAAATAGCAACCGGCTTTGCTGCCCGCGCACGAGCTCGATACGCAACTTGGCAAGGAGTAACCGCTGTGACGAAAAATAATTAAAAAAAAAAAAATGAATTTAAAGAATTAAAAAATCGAAACAATGTTGCTTATACTTGAAATAAAGTAGATTGTGTCATTGGAATTATAAAAAGTTTACGAGCATTTTTGATCCAGGCAAAATAGTCGTAAAAAATAAAAAACTGACCCATTGCAGATACATCTCGTGCACCCATCGCCCATTTCTCCGATCGGCAGAACTTCGCCGCTTTCATACGCGTGACCGTTCAAAAAACACTTGCTGTCGGGCAAATTATTCCAGTGATCGCAATTGTATCTTATCGGGCAGCAGGACGACGAATTTTCGTAAATCGGTACGCATCCCAGTTCCTCGTAATAATACGATGGACCGGTGCACGTTTTTGGATCACAATCTTCGAATGATAAATGAAAATAATCAATCGAAATCGGGGGTTTTTTTTTTTTTCAATTGCCAAAACTAGTTGGTTCGTTGAACTCACCGGTCGAAGCATTTGCGAGAAGGCCGGAGCATAAAAAAAGCCCGACAGCCGAGAGAAAGATATTTGAGTTACGCGTTAACATTGTCAATGATGCCCGAAGATCGTTTGATCAGTAAAGTCCGGATGCCTTTGAATTTGTCTTTATAACGCTCATGATGCATTTTCTATGAGGATACAGTGGGGGCGATAAAGTATGATGCACCAAATGACCTTGGTACATGAGGATATTTGATTTGTTGCTGTTTTTTTTTTTTCTCTTTCGATTATGCAATGAGTATCATTTGGTCACGAATAATTTGTTTGAGTATATATACACGAGATTGCTTGGTGTTGGCACATTTTATAAACACTGTTTATTGGTTATTAAAAGCCACATATTTAAGTTTTATGAAGACACGTACAGATATATTACGATGCATCGGAATAGAAAAATAATAGACTGTACACATAAGCAACTATACACACTGCATTATGTGTTTGTGTGACTCGTTAGTGCAGCAAACATATTACGTTGGATCGAACGAGTAATAGGAAAGACAAGATAAAATTGCAAAATATATAGTTGGACATGTGTAATTTTTTTTTTTTTTTTAATCACGCGAATCTCGAGGTTTTCTCGGAAGTTTTTGAACGTTTAATGAGTTCAATTTTCTTCAGATCCGGGATTTTCCGTTCGGTTAGTTGCTCGGGTTTTACGGCAATGTGTCATTTTCAATTTGCAATTGTTATCTTGATTTTTCGAAACAGTTACACGATCCAAATTGCAGAGAAAAATAATTTAAAATTTTAATAATTATAACACAGCGTTCGAGTATCGAATGTTTGTGTTTCGTTTTGAAAATTATCAAAATAGGACATCTTTCTCTTTTTATTTCTCAAAATTTTCGGCAGTCAGTAAATATGTATTTTTTTTTTTGCCATTGCTAAGCTTCCCGCGGCCTTTTAAATGACGCCGTTTCAGCTTTTCCCCATCAGTATTGATCATATAAAAAAAATTCACGAGCGATTTACAGCTGGAGCCGCGCTTCGACATATTTACCTGGCAGTCTTATGTAAAAAAAAAAATTCATATAACAATGATGTAGCTGGGCTCGGTGATTTTTGAGGTAGGAATTTTCGAATTTACGGCTGATCCAAAATCTTCAGAATTCATAAGTCATAATTAATTTATTGAATGTACGATCAACGAGTCGCTACGACAGTCGATTATCTGATATTTCGATCATATATCCCTCTATATGATAATGTTATATTTATGAGTCTTCAGAGATTTTTTTTTTCATTAATTTTAAGAAGTTTTTACTGATTCTCGATTTATCCAAAACGAAACTGAACTGAATGAATTTTCCGAAAAGTCAGCATACTTTTTTTTCAGCTCATTCAGCGAATCTGTAACTTCATCCCGACAAACGGAAACGTCTTTTTTCTTTTTTAAATTAATTCCATACTCTCGAGTATTTTCTCGAACTGAGGTTTTATTAACGTCATTGACATTTTATGAATATCTCATCGTTCCGCATATACATATAGCCAAGAGAGACAATATTGCAAGTCCTTTCAATCGCAATTGCAAATTGAAACTCGTTGTTTTCTTCATGTATTCAGAAATTTTGGTAGCTCCAATCTATAATTTCTGAATAGCGACAGGTTGGCACTGGTGGAACTTCGCAAATGCAGGTACTTATTCCACGATAATCACTGGATTCGTTGAGCTTATCGCCAATGTTCATTGTTAAATTTCCAAGTATGCACTGCTTGTCTGAAAAAAAATAAAACAGTTTGAATTTCGTTGACAAAAATATCTTATTGACAGCTCGCTTCGCGTATTAGCATTTTGCAATGCTCGCGCGATTGCATTTAACTCACCGGGATCATCGGATTCGTGAGTACTCAAGGTCGATTGTTCATGATTATCCGCTTGTTTTCTAATCACGTGATCCTCGTCGATTTTATCTGAAGAAGAAAGATAATAATAATAATAATAAAATACGTTTTTATAGTTGGATATTAAAGTTTTGCAAAATTGGTGTACGAATCAATTTACTCACGACATCGTATGCCCGTGTTGCAATTTACCTGTGGCGAACGGTCAGGATTATAAATGGGAGCACAGTTAGCACGAATTGACGAGATATGCCTTTGCACATTCATGCACGATATGGGCTTACGCCAAGAACAGAAACGTTCATCGTTCACGCCTGTAAAAAAAAGAAAAATGCTCGATCATGATCTTTGTATTCTTAGCAGTTTATTAAATTTAATGTTGAAATAAATATATATATATCCCCTCACCAGCATATCCCTCGCCGCAATGACAAGTCTTTTCCGGTTCCGCCAATGGTTTGAATTTTTCATGAATTTTGTATGGCTTTCCATCGACCGTACATGTCACAGGATCATCCTCTTTTTTTCGTCATTTAATAAAAATTCATGCACATTAATACCGTTGTCTTCGAGGGTTAAAAAAACATTGAGATTTGGCGACGCAGTATCAAAATAATTCTCCCAATCCAAACTCACGTATACTCTGTGTCGGTGCAGAATATTTTATGCGTTTTATTTATCATGGTGATACATTTCTCAGACCTTTTGTTGCAGAGTCTTGACACCCTCTGTCCGCTCAGACCCCCCTGTCTATTGAATCACGACTTTCCATTGACGTATAAAACTTATATTTAGCAAATTTAGCAAATTTAATTTAGCAATATATATCTATATATAATTTGTATATATAGATATATATTTGTGTGTGATTTGTATATATAGATTTGTATATATAGTTGTATATATATATATTGTATATATGTGTATAATTTGTATACATAGATATATATATATATATTTGTGTGTGATTTCGCCGGTTCAGCATCTTTGGTCCACTGATTTTGTTCGGCGATGCGATTTTTGTGATGCAGGACACAGATTTATGGTATCTAAGATAGTTTTGAGCCTGAACTAATGAGACATGAAAAAACTCCCGGTCTATAAGTATACCATGTATACATAGACGTTTAAAGAAAACACTGTATATATTCATAATTTTCGAATGTTTCGTTTTATAACATATGAGGCACATGTACAGTTTGAAATATGCAAAAATTTGACACTAATTTTTGTGTCTATTCGTTTTTATTGGTTTATGCACTAATCCTCACCGAGGAGAATGACAATTTTTCGAAAATTTTGAATGCTCGTGATCCTTGAGAAAATAAATCTTGTGAAAATTTGTTGAAAACAAGATATAAATCTCAGAGTGTGAATGAAGATTTTTTTTTTTGTTTCAGTACTTAATCGACCCTAATGAAAGTCTGGATGGCACATATACTCCTCGTTCTTATTTTTGTCAATATACTTACCACAAATTTCGAAATGATCGCAGCAACGACCATATTCGTGATAGCAACCCGGTTTCGGCGGGGGAGAACCTGCGCATTGAACGGCCAGACACGAGATATAATCTCTACATTGCAACGAAAAAAGAGAACGATTTTTTATCGGAGTAGAGCATGGGCAAAAATGAAAAAAATAATTTGCTGAATATTTTGAGTATACTGACCCGCGACACCAGCAAGACCAACAAGAATCGACTAGTTCTCGTAACACCTTTTCACCGTGATCGTACACGTGCCCCTTCACAAGACACTTGCCTTCGGGCAAATTTTTCCAATTATCGCAATTGTACCTTGTCGGGCAACAAGAAGTTGAATTCTCGAAAATCGGTGTACATCCGAGCTCCTCGTAGTAGTACAGCGGACCCGGACACAATTTCAAATCGCAATCTTCACAAAATTGTAACAAAATATTAATTTTTATTTTAAAAACGCTGACCGGATGAGCGTGCGACTATGAAAAAAAAAAATTGCGTTAATATTACTTGGGCGAGAGAGATTGAATGAAAAATATGGCTGAAATATTCAATGTCCCCCGTTTTCATCGATGAAAATTCATGAATGAAGAATTATTGTAAATAATGCATGAGAATTTTTATTGGCGACCGTAAAATCGTGCTAGTGCGTTAGCTCCATGTAAAATTATTGCTCAGAAGATACCGTCTCAATTTTGTTTTCGGTTTGTTTTTTTTTTTTCTTCAAAGTAATTTTGTAGATAGGCCCAACAATTATTTCGAAGTAATCTAAAATTTTTTAATCCACAGAGCTTTGTACTTGAATAATGCTATGGCTGTTTTGCCACGTGGACAGACGCGTAAATCGATCGATGTTGTCGGAGTAAAAACATTTGTAGTAATAAAAAAAAAACATTTAAAAAAAAAATAAAATACAAATTTCAAGTATCGAATTTTGTGCGAAATTTCCGATTCAGTGCGTGTAGTTTTCTCTTGATATAAAATTTGACATTTGGTTGAGTCTTAAACGTTTCCTTTTCAATGTTCAATTCGATCGAATCTCTCCATAGCCGAAAGATTTCTCATCGGATATATCAGCAATTTAAATGCTAAATTGTTGCTCAACCTCCGTGGGACAATTGTATGAATATTTTTTTGTTTAAATTCAATACGAGCGTTTTTTTTTGAGTTTGCTCAACCACGAATATAAAAAAAAAAAAACTAATTTCACGAGAACAAACGTTTATCGACGAGAGGGAATAATGTCAATAAAAAAAAAAAAGGTAAATATATCGAAGTGCGGCTCCAGCTTTAAATTGCTCGTGGATTTTTTACGTGATCGATACCGATGCGGAGAAAAGCTGCAGCGGCGCGAAAAAATACTGCAAAAATTTTTTTTTTTCGATCGTTTTTCATTTTTCACACTGATGGATAAGAACATGCAATACTTTTCCGGAGATAATGGGCATTTTACGTAGCCACGTTTTAGACCAAAGAAATTGTTTGGAATTTTGCACCTCCGCCGAATTATTTGTTTTCTCTTTTTTCTTCGTGTCGCCTTTGGCAACGCAATTGCAAGCTACTTTCGTATATATAGCACCGCAGAATTTTCTCACGTTGTACACGTGACTTCGCGCAATAAAATCCCGTGATTTTTGAGGAATTCAATACCGTTGCGTGCGTATTTGAAATTTGCTCGCTGCTTGTACAAGCGTTATAATACACCAGTACAAAATTGAACAATATAAATTTTTTTTTTTTTTCATTGATCCCGATGAGTATTGATCGTATGAAAAATTCACGAGCGATTTACCGCTCATCTTGCGAAGTGCCAGGATATGCGAGCCACGCTTCGACATATTTACCAAAGAAAAGAAGAAAAATGTGCGCTTAAAATTGAGTCAATTTATGAAACTTACCTTGCGAAGCCTCTGTGAGAATGAAGCACAGACAGAGCCCGATAACACCGAAAACGATGTCATAGTAACGCGCAGACATCATCGTAGAATGACTGCGGTCGTCGAAGAGTTAAATTTTTCGGTTCTCGAGCTGCTTTTATAACGTGCTGGGTCCAAAGAATTTAAAAAAAAAAAAAAAGTGGGAATCCGTAATAGTCACGAATAACGTCACGGTATCATGACACCATGATATGATACACATATATAGCGAGAGTTCCCAAATTCGAGGGAAAGCTAGAACTGCGAGACCTCGGTGGCAGTGCGTGTATAATTTTTTTTTCCGATTATAGATTATTAGAAAAACAGAGGATAGAGATTTAATGGGGAAAAAAAAAAAAAAGTGAATAGAGATTTATTCACGAGGAATATATTTGGGCACCCATATATACATTTGACATCGCAGTATCATCCGACGAACAAGGCCACGCTTGACGATCTCTATTTTACGAAAACATAAAAAAAAAAAAAATCTAATATATTTGAATAAGAAAAAACCCAGCATTAAAATAACACTCGCTTCGCAAAAATAAAAAAAACCCGTGACACATTACTCTAGCCAGAATGAGATATATTTAATCGTCCTACAAATGGCCAAAATGGAGATAATATTCCAATTATTGATATAATATTATCATCATAATATGATATTCATTTGATATGATATGATCATTCATATCATATTAGATTCGCAAGAAAGTAATGAGACATAATGATACTATATACTAACTTAAATATTGTGTCATGACTTTTTTTGCCAACCCAATATATTTGTAGTCACGAATTTGGCATTTATCGAAAATTGGTCGAAACATGTTTTACATTTTGACAAACGCCCGAAATGCGACACGTTACCGCAAGTGGCACCTTTTGCAAGTTTACTCGATCCTCGTTTTACCATTGTGCTAGATATGAACCGAGTATTTCGTCAATGCTTGAATATCGTCGAATTTTGGTATATGTAGTTTTGGATGGAAGTAGTTTGGTCCTTCATACGTCTCATATTAAGGAAACGGTATATCGGCGTTGTTCCGAGAGAATCACAATGAGAATTATAAAAAGAAATCTCTCCGGTTCGATGTTCATCGAGAATTCCCCACACGAGTGCATTCACTTCAAACAAAATTGAAAATCCCAAATTCTCGATTATTCGAGACAGTCAGACTGTTGATTCAATCCAAATTAGAGACGAAAAAATAATGAAAATTATAATGGTTATTTCACTTTTTCAGTATTGACTGTTGCACCGTATCTTTGTTTGGGATATTTTTTTCCAGAACTTTCATCGGTTTTGTGTAATAATAAAAGATTGTCTGTCAATGGAAGGTTTAACGGTATAACAATAGTCAAATTCATAGTTGATCAAATATCCGAAAATTAATAGCTCATAATAGGTATAGCTTTGTTGTATGTAACATCAATAACTCACTAAAGCCGTTGATTATCTGATATTTCGATTACTGCCTCGTTTCTTTAATATTTTTTTGGAAAATTTCAATTTATAAGTCTTCAGGTATTCTTTTTTTTTTTCTATTTTAACAAGTTTTTACTGATTCTCGATTTATTCAAGGTGAACCTGCACTGAAAAAACTTTCCGAAAAGTCGACATACTTTTTTTCAGCTCCATTCAGCAGATCTGTAACTTCACCCCGACAAACGGAAACGTCTCTTTTCTTTTTATAATTAAATTCCACACTCTTGAGTATTTCCTCGAGACAAGGTTTTATTAACGTCATTGACATTTTATGAATATTTCATCGTTCCACATACATAGCCAAGAGAGTAAATATTGCAAGTTCATTCAATCGCAGTTGCAAATTTAAATTCTCCGTTTTCTTTATTCATTTAAAAACTTGGGTGGCTCAATTTATCATTTTTTAATATAGCGACACGTTGGCACTGGTGGGACTTCGCAAATGCAGGTACTGATTCCACGATAATCCCTAGATTCGTTGAGCTCTTCGCCAATGTTCATTGTTAAATTTCCAAGTATGCACTGCTTATCTGAAAAAAAATAAAACAGTTCGGTTTTCGTTGATAAAAATATGTCATTGACAGCGCACTTCGCATATTAGCATTTTACAATGCTCGGTGATTGCATTGAACTCACCGGGATCAACAGATTCGTGAGTACTCAGTGTCGATTGTTCATGATTATCCGTTTGTTTTCTAATCACGCGATCCATGCCGTCTTCATCTGATGAAGAAAGAAGAAAATAATAATTATAATCAAATACTTTTTAGTTGAATAATAAAGTTTTCGAAAATTGCTGTAATTGGTTTACTTACGACATCGCATGCCCACGTTGCAATCTACCTGTGGCGAACTGTCAGGACTATAAATAGGAGCACAGTCAGCATGAATTGACCTGATATTGTTCATCACGTTTTTGCACCAAGAGGGCTTACGCCAAGTGCAGAAACGTTCATCGTTTACGCCTGTAAAAAATGAAAAATGCTCGATCATGATCTTGTATTCTTAGAAATTTATGAAATTTAATGTCGAAAGAAATATATATATATATTATATATATATATCCCCTCACCAGCATATCCCTCGTCGCAATCACAAGTCTTTTCCGGTTCCGACAATGGTGTGAATTTTTCACCAATTTTGTATGGTTTTCCATCGACCGTACATGTCACAGGATCATCCTCTTTTTTTTTTTTGTCATTTAATAAAAATTCGTACGCATTAATACCGTTGTCATCGGGGATCGAAAAAACATGAAGATGTAGGGACGCAGTATCAATATATAATTCTCCTAGCCCAAGCATACGTATATATACTCTCGATGTACTCGCCTACAAAGCATTATTTTTTTTTACAATGTGAACAAAGAATCTTAAACATTTTTCTCGCAATTAAGGCACTGCAAGCGTTCAAAAAATTTAGCAAAATAGTTTTGTTTTCTTTTTTTTTTTTTTTTCAGATGGAACTCTCGACTCACTAGCGAATAGATTAAAACAAAAATTCAACATGCATTTTTCGCGGTTATTAAATTATACATATATCAGCAAATATTAGTCGTTTGAAAGATCACAAAATATCTTAATTTTTCAAAAAAACCTGTTTCTCTGGACGATCCGAAGGACGAAAATAAACTCGAAAAAAAAAATTTCCAAATTAAACATCCCATGCAGTGGCCAAAATGTTGAAAAATATGTCCTAAAATCCTGTCTTCATTCGTAAATATACGCTGTAGATGAACGTCGAAAGAAAGCAGCGTATATTCATCATTTTCTAATATTTCGTTTTATAACATATGGGGCACATGTACATACAGTTGTACAGTACAAAATATGCGAAAAATTACTGCCAACTTTCGTTTCTATTCATTTTTTTTAGTTCATGCACGAATCCTTACTGAGAAGAACGACACAATTTTTCGAAAATTTCTGATGCTTATGATCCTTGAGAATATTAAACCTTATGAAAATTTGGTAAAATCCAATATGCATCTTATAGTGTGAATGAAGATTTTTTTTCGTCTTGAGTACTTCATCGAATCTGAAAAAAGTCTCCATAGCGCATACTCGTCGTTCACGTTGTCAATATACTTACCGCAAATTTCGACTCGACGAACGCAGCAACTAAGAGTACGTGACGAGTAATGGCATCCCGGTTTCGGCGGGGGACGACGCTCACAATCATCGACCGGACAAAAGAAATTATTACTACATTGCAATGAAAAAAGAACATTACCTTTCATCGGATTAGAGCATGGGCAAAAATGAAAAAATAATTCGCCAAATATTTTGAGTATACCTCCCTAAACAGGAGCAAGACACACAAGAATCGCTTGTTTGCCCTGGTAAGAGCCTTTCATGTTTTTCGTACACGCGTCCGTTCACAAGACACTTGTCTTCGGGCAAATTTTTCAAATTATCGCAATTGTATCTTATAGGACAGCACGAAGTTTCATTCTCGAAAATCGGTGTACATCCGAGCTCCTCGTAGTAGTACAGCGGACCCGGACACAATTTCAAATCGCAATTTTCACAAACAACACCTACGTATATTTTAAGAATATGCATTTTTATTTCAAAACGCTGACTGAAAGAGTTTGTGACTATGAAAAAAAAAAAAAAATTTGAATTAAAATTACATGAGCGAAAGATCGGATGAAAAATATTACTGAAATGTTCAATGTGTCCCGTTTCCATCGATGAAAATTCGCGAATGAAGAATTATTGCAAATAACGCATGAGAATCTTGATTGGTAACCATGAAATCGTGCTAGTGTATGCTTAATTTGAAATTATTTCATAGAAGACTGCGTCTCAATCTTGTTTCGTTTGTTGGCTTGTTTTTTTTTTTTTTTTTTTTTTTTTTTCATTGAAGAAACTGTTTAAACAAGCCAAACAATTATGAGGAAGCAATTTAAATTTTTTAATTTGCAGAGCTTTGTATTTTAATAATGCTATGGCTGTTTTGTCACGTGGACAGACGTAACTCGATTGACATGTTGTCGGAGGATGAGTACTTTCAGTAAAAAAAAAAAAACTGCAATTCTCGATTTTTGCGCAAAATTTCCGAACAGTATTCGTTTTGCATACGTAGAAAGTTTTCGCTCGATACAACATTTGACATTTGGATAAGCGTTCAATTTTACGTATTCCATTTCAATTCGACCGTAACTCCATAGCCAAATGATTTCTGATCGGATATCAGAATTTTGGATGTTAAATCGTTGACCAACTTGCGTGAGAAAATTAAAAGAATGTTCTTTTGTTTTAATTAAATTCGAGCGTTTTTTTCTGAATTTTCTCAACCACGAATATATAAAAAAAAAAAAAAAAAAAAAAAAAACGTAATTTCACGAAAACAACCGTTTATCGACGAGGAAATAATGTCAATAAAAAAAAATTAAAAAAAATTTGTGTCTTTAAAATTGAGTCAATTTACGAAACTTACCTATCAAAGCTTCAGTGAGACCGGAGCAAAAACAGAGCCCGATAACAACGAGAGCAATATCGTAGTAACGCGTAGACATCATCGTAGAATAGCTGCGGTCGTAGAACGGTTAAATTTTTCAGTTCTCGAGCTGCTTTTATTACGAACTTGGTCCAAATGATAGAAAAAAAAAAAAAGTGGGAAACACTGGTTGTATATTTCGGCATAGCAGCATCATCCAAAGGGCAAGTTCACGCGTTACAATCTTTTTCTCGCGAAAACATAATGAAAAAAAAAAAAAAATGTCAAGATATCTAAATGAGAAAAATCTCGCTTTACATTGACATAGTCTGTTTCGTAATTATCCATGACGTATCACGTTAGACAGAATAAATTATAAAAAGAAGATGAGTTCAACTTTCGAGAAAACCCATAATAGCTTGTCTCGGCCGTTAGTCATATATTTTGGGTGTGGATGTATACTCGATTCGTACCATTAGGTTAAAATATAAAAACTATGCAATCCTCACGGAAAAAAACACTCGATTTTCGAGCGTATATTATATTCTCAAAATTGAGTGGTAATTCGCAATATTTTCAGTATCAACTCTCAACATTATAAGAGTAAACCTTCACATCGATTATTCACGCTCGATTATTGAGTGTAAACCCTCAAAGTTTGGGAATAAAAAATGAACGTTGAGAATTGACTCTCGTTATTAAGTGTTAATCTTCGTAAATATCTCGAAATTGGGGAGATAAAGTATTTTTCGTTAAAATCATCTGGTTTTACTTTCCACTGCAGAGAATTTTGAGAGATTGTCCAAAACACGTGTTTCTCTACACGATAAAGCAAGGCAATTAATTTGAAAAGTAAATTTACAAGATATGGGCATCACAAAAGAACTAAAATGTTCATAAAAATATGTCTAAATCCTGTCTTCATTTTTAAATAACTATTGTTAAAAAGTTTTTATCGTGAATATTCTAGCTCCATCTAATCTAAGCTAAATGGAACATTTTATCAAATTTTTAAGTTTCTATTAACCCACTATCCAGTGCGAGGCAAAAGTAATCTCTTATTATATCAGAAAAAAAATTTCAATTTGTAATGGCATGAAAGTTAGCAACGTTGCGCCAACGAAATTTTTGACAGCTGTCAGTTGTCCTAATTCTCAGCTTCCCCCAGTGAAATGAAGTTGAAAATTTCTCGACTCCGCAAGTGAGCTCTGCAAGTACAAATATTTTTTTTTCTTCGTTCTATCATTTCGATAGTAATTTAAATATTGCCTCATTACTTTTTTGCCAACCCAATATATTTGTAGTTATGAATTTGGCATTTATCGAAAATTGGTCGAAACATGTTTTACATTGCGAAACGCTCAAGCTGCGACACGTTACCGCGAGTGATACCTTGCAAGTTTACTCGATCCTCGTTTTACCATTGTGCTAGATATGAACCGAGTACTTTGTCAATGCTTGAATATCGTCGAATTTTGGTATATGTATAGTTTTGGATGGAAGTAGTTTGGTCCTTCATACGTCTCATATTACGGAATCGGTAGATCGGCGTTGTTCCAAAAGAATAACAATGAGAATTATAAAAAAAAATCTCTCCAGTTCGATGTTCATCGAGAATTTCACACACGGGTGCATTCACTTGATACAAAATTAAAAAGGAACTTCGTTGCAATGATTCTGTGGCGAATTATCCTGAGCATAAACGCGAGCACAATCTTTACGAATTTTTTTTTCAACGGCGGAAAATCGCAAATTCTCGATTATTCGAAACAGTCGACTGTCGACTCGATCCAAATTACAGCCGAAAAAATAATGAAAATTATAATGGTTATTTCACTTTTCCAGTATTGACTATTGCACCGTTTCTTTTTTTCGAATATTTTTTTTCCATAAATTTTATCGGTTTTATGTAAAAATAAAAGATTGTCTGTCAATGGAAGCTACGAATGGTTAAGCGCTATAACAATATTCAAATTCACAATGTGGTCAAATATGCGAAAATTCATAGCTCATAATATGGCTTTGTTGTATATATCATCTTATACAATATAATCACAATATAATACACAATATATCTTTGGAGTTTTAAATGTTGAGCCTTCAGGTTCTAATTTTTTTTTTTTTTCCAATTTTCGCAAGTTTTTACTGATTCTCGATTTATCCAAGATAAACCTTCACAATAAACTTTCCAAAAAGTCGACATACTTTTTTTCAGCTCATTCTGCAGATCCATAACTTCACCCCGACAAACGGAAACGTCTCTTTTCTTTTTATAAATGAATTCCACACTCTTGAGTATTTCCTCGAGACAAGGTTTTATTAACGTCATTGACATTTTATGAATATTTCATCGTTCTACATACATAGCCAAGAGAGAAAATATTGCAAGTTTTTTCAATCGCAGTTGCAAATTTAAATTCTCCGTTTTCTTTATTCATTTAAAAACTTGGGTGGCTCAATTTATCATTTTTTAATATAGCGACACGTTGGCACTGGTGGAACTTCGCAAATGCAGGTACTGAAGAATCCACGAAAATCCCTAGATTTGTTGAGCTTATCGCCAATGTTCATTTTTAATTTTCCAAGTATGCACTGCTTAGCTGAAAAAAATAAAACAGTTCGATTTTCGTTGATAAAAATATGTCATTGACAGCGCACTTCGCATATTAGCATTTTACAATGCTCGGCGATTGCATTGAACTCACCGGGATCAACGGATTCGTGAGTACTCAGTGTCGATTGTTCATGATTATCCATTTGTTTTCTAATCACGCGATTCTCGCCGTCTTCATCTGATGAAGAAAGAAGAAAATAATAATTATAATCAAATACTTTTTAGTTGGATATTAAAGTTTTCAAAAATTGGTGTATTTGGTTTACTTACAACATCGCATGCCTTCGTTGCAATGTACCTGTGGCGAACTGTCAGGACTATAAATGGGAGCACAGTGGGCACGAATTGACCTGACACGGTGAATCACGTTATTGCACCAAGAGGGCTTACGCCAAGTACAGAAACGTTCATCGTTCACGCCTGTAAAAAAAAGAAAAATACTCGATCGATAGATCACGATCTTGTGTTTTAAGCAGTTTATGAAATTTCATGTCGAAAAAGATATATTATATCCCCTCACCATCATATCCCGCGTCGCAATAACAAGTCTTTTCCGGTTCCGCCAATGGTCTAAATTTTTCGCCAATTTTGTATGAATTTCCATCGACCGTACATGTCACAGGATCATCCTCTTTTTTTCGTCATTTAATAAAAATTCATGCACATTAATATCGTTATCTTCGAGGGTTGAAAAAACACCAAGATGTAGGGACGCAGTATCAATATATGTAATTCTCCCAACCCAAACTCGTGTATACTGTCCGTGCAGAATATTTTATGTGTTTTATTTATCATAGTGATACATTCCTTAGACCTTTTGTTACAGAGTCCTACCCTCTGTCCGCTCGGACCCCCCTGTCTATTGAATCACGACTTTTCATTGACGTATAAAACTTATATTTATAAAAATATCGCCTGCAAAGAGTTACGTTTTTTTACAACGTGAACAAAGAATCTTGAACATTATTCTCAAAATTAAGGCACTACAGGAGTTAAAAAAATTTAGTAAAATTTTTTAATTTTTTTTTTATATCAGAAAGAATTCTTGACGTACCAGCGAATGGATCGAAACAAAAATTTAACATGTAATTTTCGCGATTATTAAATTATACAAATTTCCAAATATTAGTCTTTTGAAATATCTCGAAATGCTTTGATCTTTCAAAACTCTTGCTTCGCCATAGACGATAAAGGACGAAAATTAACTCGAAAAAAAATTTCCAAGATGAACATCCCATGTTGAAAAAAAAAAAAATGTCCTAAAATCCGGTCTTCATTCGTAAATATAGGATGCATGCATGGATGAACGTTGAAACAAAACACTGTATATTCATCATTCACAAATATTTCGTTTTATAACATATGGGGCACATGTACAGTGCGAAATATTCGAAAATTTATCACCAATTTACGTTTATATTCATTTTGTTTTTAGTTCATGCACGAATCCTCACTGTAAAGAATGACAATTTTTCGAAAATTTCGGATGCTCACGATCCTTGAGAAAATAAAACTTGTGAAAATTTGTTAAAATCCAACATACATCTTATAGTGTGAATGAAGATTTTTTCGTTTCAGTACTTTATAGACCCTGAAGCAAAAGTCTCCATAGCACATACTCCTCGTTTTTGTTTTCAATATACTTACCACAAATTTTGGGTGGATCGCAGCATTTAAAAATTGATGACTCGTCGTAATAGCATCCCGGTTCCGACGGTGGAGGAGCGGCGCAAGAAGGGGTCGAACACACGAAAGAACCTCTAAATTGCAACGAAAAAAAGAGAATTATCTTTTATCAGAATAAAGCATTGCCAAAAATGAAAAAATTATTTGCCGAATATTTTCGGTATACTGACATTTTACAGAAGCAAGACCAACAAGAACTTTTTACTTCCCTTGGTAACAGCTTTTCACCACTTTTGTACTCGTGCCCGTTCACAAGACACTTGTCTTTCGGCAAATTTTTCCAATTATCGCAATTGTACCTTGTCGGGCAACAAGAAGTTGAATTCTCGAAAATCGGTGTACATCCGAGCTCCTCGTAGTAGTACAGCGGACCCGGACACGATTTCAAATCGCAATCTTCACAAAAAAACATGTATGTATATAATTGTAAGAATATGATTTTTTTTTCAAACGCTCATCGGAAAAGTGTGTGACTATGAATAAACAAAAAAATTGAATTAACATTACATGGACGAGAGATCGAATGAAAAATATAACTGAAATATACAAAGTGCCCGGTTTCCATCGATGAAAATTCATTAACGAAGAATTATTGTGAATAATGCATGAGAATTTTGATTGGTGACCATGAAATCGTGCCGGTGTTTGCTCCATATGTAAAATTTTTCCTTGAATATATATAGCGTCTGAATCTTGTTTCATTTGTTTAATCTTTTTTTTTTATCGAAGAAACTGTAAACAAGCCCAACAATTATTAAGAAGCAATCTAAATTTTTTTAATTCGCAGAGCTTTGTATTTCAATAATGCTATGGCCTATGGCTGATTTGCCACGTCGACAGACGCGTTTTACATATGGAGCAGACTCCATATGTAAAATTTTTCTTTGAAGATATATAGCGTCTGAATCTTGTTTCATTTGTTTAATTTTTTTTTTTTATATCGAAGAAACTTTGTAAACAACCCCAACAATTATTAAGAAGCAATCTAATTTTTTTTAATTCGCAGAGCTTTGTATTTCAATAATGCTATGGCCTATGGCTGATTTGCCACGTCGACAGACGCGTTTTACATATGGAGCAGACTCCATATGTAAAATTTTTCCTTGAAGGTATATAGCGTCTGAATCTTGTTTCATTTGTTTAATTTTTTTTTAATTTTTTTTTTTTTTTTATATCGAAGAAACTGTAAACAAGCCCAACCATTATTAAGAAGCAGTCTAAATTTTTTTTAATTCGCAGAGCTTTGTATTTTAATAATGCTATGGCCTATGGCTGTTTTGCCACGTCGACAGACGCGTTTTACATATGGAGCAATCTTCATATGTAAAATTTTTCCTTGAAGATATATAGCGTCTGAATCTTGTTTCATTTGTTTTTTTGTTTTTTTGTTTTTTTTTTATATCGAAGAAACTTTGTAAACAAGCCCAACAATTATTAAGAAGCAATCTAATTTTTTTTTAATTCGCAGAGCTTTGTATTTTAATAATGCTATGGGCCTATGGCTGTTTTGCCACGTGAACAGACGCGTAATAAGATTGATGTTGTCGGAATAAAAACATTTTAAGTGAAAAAAAAAAGAAAGAAAACTGCAAGTATCGATTATAGTGCAAAATTTCCGAACAGTACACATTCTGCGCGCAGAGAGTTTTCTCTTGATATATATATCGATGGTAAAATTCCATAGGGGCTTATAAGCTATGCTTATACATGACCGATACGCCTCTTTGGCATTAGTCCATCGATATAATAACAGGTGCGTTCGTGATTTTACTCCCGAGCGAGAGATGCGCAATTGCCATGTGCGGTACCATATTGCGTTTCAAGGCAATCGTGGAATCAGATGACAATATCGAACGCACCTAACATTTGACGTTTGGATGAGTATTTAACGTTTGCTTTTCAATTTTCAATTCGATCGAATCTCCATAGAGCCGAATGATTTCCCATCGGGTACCAGCATTCTAGCCCTCAATCGTTAGCGATCGCGGTCATTCGTGCCCGGGCGAAAATGCAAAATGCGAGGAAAAATGCCTGCACGTCTCCATATTTTGCTTAAATTTTTTTATTAAAAACTTTTTTTTTCGGGTAAGACAAATTATTATAATTTAGTTAAGGGTTCAGAGAAGGCCCATGAATTATTTCAGATTTTCTCAAAAGTTTTAAAATTGTGAAATAAGCGAAAGACATGAACGACCCATACGTTAGCTTTAACGGTTGCTCAAAACATCGTTAGCTGACGAGGATTAAATAGTAAATTGTTGCTCAACCTGCGTGGGACAATATTAATACGATTTTTTTTTGTTTAAATTCAATCCGAGCGTTTTTTTCTGAATTTTCTCAACCACGAATATCTCAAAAAAAAAAAAAAAATTCACGAAAACAAACGTTTATCGACGAGAGAATAATGTCAATAAAAGAAAAAGTTGTGCATTTGAAATTGAGTCGATTTACGAAACTTACCTTTCGAAGCCTCTGTGAGAATGAAACACAGGCAGAGCCCGATAGCACCGAGAACAATATTATAGTAACGCGTAGACATCATTGTAGAATGGCTGCGGTCGTCGAACAGTTAAATTTTTCGGTGCTGGAGCTGCTTTTATAAGGAGCTGGGTTCAAATGATAAAAAAAAAAAGTGGGAATCCTTAGTATTAGTCACAAATTACGTCTCAATATCGTGACAAGATATTATTATGATATTTGATAAGATATTATAATATTATGATACGATTTTTTTTCCTCGTTTCAATTGTAGATTGTAATAGTGTTGAAGTGAGGCATAAAGAAAACATGGATAGAGATTTATTCACGGGAAATATATTTGGGCACATATATTCATATACAGGGTGTCCCAACTTAAAGTGTGCATTAGAATATCTCGGGAATGAAGACTGTTATCGAAAAATGTTTTAAATAAAGAATATTATGGTTTAGAGGGGGGACACACGATGGGAACATCAGTTTGGTTGTGAGAATTACTGCTGAGAAACTAGCACGGACGTAGTTTTTTCAAATGGCAACCGACTCTTTTCCCAAACAAATTTTGTTCCTCACGGTGAAGAAAATTCAGCCATATATGTGGTCAAAGCGTCTATCTTTAACGGATTGGGAGTTATGACGGTTCGAAACTCATTAATTTATTATATGTATTTGTATGAGACGTGTACTTGTGCAGCTATCTCGCTATGCTTTAGAATTGTTATTGCTGCTTCCATTTTCTTGAAAATTACTGTCATCATGAATTCCTGAGTTTCGAACTGTCATAACTACCAATCCGTTAAAGTTAGGCACTTTTACCACATATGGCTGAATTTGCTTCATCGTGAGGTGCGAAATTCGTCTGGGAAAAAAAATCGGTTGCCATTTAAAAAAACTACGTCCGTGTTAGTTTCTCACAAGCAGTACTTCTCACAACCAAACTGATGTTGCCATCGTGTCCCCCCCCCCCCCCCCCTCCAAATCATAATATTCTTATCTGAAAATTTTTTCCTCATTCCCGAGATATTCTAATGTACACTTTAAATTGGAACACCTTGTTGGGACATGTTTTGTAACTCTCGATGACGCATTACTCGTTGCTTTAGAATTATTGTTATTGTTGCTTCCATTTTCTTGAAAATTACTGTCATCATGAATTCCTGAGTTTCGAACAGTCATAACTACCAATCCGTTAAAGTTAGGCACTTTTACCACATATGGCTGAATTTGCTTGATCGTGAGGTGCGAAATTCGCCTGGGAAAAAAAATCGGTTGCCATTAAAAAAAACTGCGTCCGTGTTAGTTTCTCACAAGCAGTTCTTCTCACAACCAAACTGATGTTGCCATCGTGTCCCCCCCTCCAAATCATAATATTCTTATATCTGAAAATTTTTTCCTCATTCCCGAGATATTCTAATGTACACTTTAAATTGGAACACCTTGTTGGGACATGTTTTTTAACTCTCGATGACGCATTACTCGTTAGACGGAATGAGTCGTAGAAAGAAGATATCAATTTTTGAGGAAAAACATGAATACCTGCCTCAGCCTCTAGTCGTATTTTTTTTGGTCTTTTGATACACACATCCGATTCGTACGCTTCCTTATACCGTTACGGTAGAATGTAAAAATTATGCGAGTCCCTCGGGTTGATGAACGTTTTGTCCTGGTGATTTATGATCGCACCCCAGGGAAAAATAGCTTAGATCTACGGAGATCAAATTTATATTTACGCAGTTATTTTTTAGACTAAACTTGTTCTGCGTAAATTTGAATTTTCAAAAATCGTTGATCTACCTAGATCTTCGTGTATAACGGTAGATTTAGGTACGTATGAGTAGATCTAGCATTATTTTCGAATGCTTTTCTTTATCAGATCGCCCTTTATCTCCTCAAATCTCAGTATATTCACTTGGATCCGTGTAGATTTAACGGATATCTATGAAGATCTACGATTATCCAAAATTTCGATCTACGTGGATCGAAAAAATAACTTCTAAATTTGATCTACGTAGATCTGAACTATTTCTTCCCGGGTGTCATAAGCTCTGGTCAGTAAGAAAATCATTCACTCTACCATACCTCTTGCTGTCAATCTCGTATACCATCGCCCATTTCAGAGTCACCTTGTGAAGAATGATTCGGTCTAAGGGGCCCTCGAAACTTGCTCGTTAATTTGTCGTTAAATGTAATATTGATTTTATCTTTTTCTTTCTTCGCCTCTTCTTTTTATGTCCATATTTTTTTGTCTCAAAAAACGAGTGGAAGACACAATAATAATACTCTTATACTATATCAACGAGGCGGTGAATATGAGCGAATGGAAAAAATAAAATAAATAAATTAGCACTAACTCTCGATTCGAGGTGTAGAAGACGGAAGGATATGGGGCAATTTAAAGATAATAAATTACATCCGAAATATTTTTCGTCAATTCAAATTCAACTAGTTGGAATTTTATGCAAATATATATCAGAAAAAAAGGAGTTTCGACAAGAAAATTTATGGATAAATAAATGAACAGCTTCGCACGTCGACTCCGGAATTTTTTTTTTTTAAATGATTAAAAAAATTTTTAACGATTGACCGGGGTTGTAAAATAAATGAGGCCGAAGAATTGCCAAAATTTTTGAAGAAATATTGAAATAGCAGCATACAGCCGTCGTAGGATATTACAGGAGGAAGTCATGGATTTTTTTGTGTCGTTAAGTCCTCGCTATTTCCATATCTAGGTGGTCTGTATGAGACGATCAGGTGTGAATCGTGAAAGTGTTCCTAAATGTAGGATTGATCCTGGTTCAACCAGCTCATTCAGTAAATTTTGCTAACCTCCTGTACGAAGTGTCCGAGAGGTCGCTGCTCTCGTGTTGGCTCTTCTTCGATTCTGGATACATCGCGAGGAGGATATAAAGAGCGAGAATGTGTGGTATCCCGGTCTCAGGTCATGTGACTCCTGATGGGTCTCGGTCGCTGTTATTGAAATTTCGCTCGTAGTCTGTAAATTATGGTCTTATTGAATCCACCGAATCGTGTCCTTGAAATACTTCTTCTCTTCTTTATCGTAAGTATCAACAAGCTCTCGACGATGTATGCTAATGATTTTTGTAAGATTGGGATTCCCATCAGGAAAACGAATTGTGTTCGCCTTTCTATGCCTTTGTTTATCGCAGTATTTTTTTAATCTCTCTCTCCCTCTTACTCATTATTTGCTGCGTTTTCGTTCCATATGACTTTAGTTAACTTCTTCCCTTTTGTTTGTTTTTTCTGTTTCGTTCTTCTTTCATTTTTCCGGTTCTCTTCGTTTATCTCAAAATATTGATACTCCCAATCTTTCAAAGGGTCGTAAAAGTACTAACGATTGTTTCACTTTTTAATATGGTCCGTTTTATTTTGTTTTCTTTGTTTTGTTACAAATGGGCGTGAAGAAAGATTCTTCTTTCACAAAGATTTTGTTAGCTTTATGGGAAAAAAAGTTCGCGCAACAATAATATTTGCGACAACTTTGAATAAACATTAGTATTAAAATTATAATTGTCAGGCATAAGTCATAATAGCAGTTAGGTTCCATACGACATACATTTTTTTTTTAGCCGATTTGGCAGATCTGGAACTCAACTCGTCAAGCCGTCGTCGATGTAATATGAAAATCTAACCAAATCTAACCGTTGTCGATGAAATTTTGAAAATTTTGAAAAAATTTTCAAAATCCCGATTTTTTAATTTATCGAAAAAAACGCACATCGCCTTGCAATCAATTTTTTTTATTTTTTGGCTTTCGTCTGTGGTTATTCGTCGTATTCCTCGCATATGTCACATGATCAATTTCATGTTGAATATGACTGGATCCATTAAATTTCAAGTGGATTGTGGTTGGACGAATAATGGGGCAGTAGATCGGGAGACTGATCTAAAAAGTGAGAAAATAATTGCATGAGAAATTTGATGCCTAACGATACGATCACGTTTTATAACGAAACGTGTCATAATAAACGTATCGTGAGATTTTTCATTTTAATAATCATGTGATTCGTCAGGTTTTTCAAAAATACGAGCGTTTGTACGTAATATTTTTTTTTTTTTTAAGGCAGCGCCAGGCAAGAAAAAGTTAGTATGTTTCTTTTATATTTTTAGAGAATAATTTCGTGCCCTTGACCATTTCTCTAGTTTAGATTTTATAATCTTCATCTACATTTTATGAATAGCTTATCTTGTTCTATACATGACTGTAAGAGAGAAAATGTTTCAAGTTCTTTCGATCGTAGTTGCAAATGATAATTCGGCGTTTTTCTTGTTTTTTTTTTTTTTTTATTACTCACGGTTTTTGGTTCCATAGGTCTTTTCTGTATAGCGACACGTTGGCACTGGTGGGACTTCGCAAATGCAGGTACTGAGTCCACGTTGATCCGTAGATTCGTTGAGCTCTTCGCCAATGTGCATTTTTAAATTTCCAAGTATGCACAGCTTGTCTGGAAAAAAAATACATTTCGAATTTCGTGGATAAAAATATCTCGTTGACAGCTCGCTTCACAGATTATTGTTTTGCAACGCTCGGCGATCGCATCGAACTCACCGGAATCATCGTATTTATGAGTACTCGGTGTCGTATGTTCATGATTATGCGATTTTTTTCTAATCACGTAATCCCCATTGATATTATCTGATCAAGAGATTAAAAAAAAAATACTTTTTAGTTGGACGTTACAGTATTCGAAAATTGTTGTATGAATCACGTTACTTACGACATCGCATGCCCTTGTTGCAATCTACCTGTGGCGAACCGTCAAGATCATAAATGGGAGCACATTTAGCACGAATAAACGGGATCATCCCGTCGGGATGGACAGTATCACGTTCATGCACCAAGAGGGCTTACGCCAAATGCAGAAACGTTCATCGTTCAGACCTGTAAAAAAAGAGAAATGCTCGATCGATAGATCATGATCTTGTATTCTTAGCAGCTTATGAAATTTAATGTCGAAAGAAATATATTGATATCCCCTCACCATCATATCCCGCGCCGCAATAACAAGTCTTTTCCGGTTCCGCCAATGGTGTGAATTCTATACCAATTTTGTATGGTTTCCCATCGACTGTACATGTCACAGGATCATCCTCTTGTTGCGTTATTTATGTAAAAAAATTCATGCACATCAATATCGTTGGCTTCGAAGGTTAAAAAAAACATCAAGAGTCACTTTTTTATGTTATTGAACAAAGAATCTTGAGCATTTTCCCCACAATTAAGACACTACAGGTGTCTAAGAGAATGAGAAAAATGATTTTATTTTGTTTTTTTTTTTTCAGAAGAATTTTCAATGTACTCCTAGATGTAACAAAAATTCAACGCGTAATTTTCGCGATTATTAAATTAAACATATTACTAGATATATAGTCTTTTGAAATATCTTTGAAATATCTTGGAGCATCTCGATTTTGCAAAACTCTTGTTTTTGTATACCATAAAGGACGAAAATTAATTTCAAAAGAAAATTTCCCGGATGAACATCCCAGGGGCTAAAATGTTGAAAAACAAATGTCTTAAAATCCTGTCGTAATTCGTAAGTATAGGATGTACATACATGGACGTTGAAAGAAAGCTGTGTATATTCATTATTTTCGAATATTTCGTTTTATAATATAAAAGACACATGCACAGTTTTAAATATGCGACAATTTATTACTAATTCTCGTTACTATTAACTTTTTTCAGTACATGCACGAATCCTCACAGAGAAGAGTGTCAATTTTTCGAAAATTTCGGAGGCTCATGATCCTTGAGGAAATGAAACTTGTTGTGAAAATTTGTTGAAATCCAGCATACATTTCAGAGCGTAAATGAAATTTTTTTTTTAGTAGGGGAAGTTCGGGTAGCCCCGGACGGCGGGTATCCCCGGACACTTGAAGTATGCAACAATAGAGTCAAAAATGTAAACAAAGTGACGCATATTAACGTGCCCCGTAGTGCATAGAACAAATTTAAGTCAGTATTTTGGCATGAGCGCTGACCGGGTAAAATTTATTTGTGAAATTTATCATCGGCAAGATTTTTCGTGCGCGCTCATCAGACTTCGAAGAAGGTTTTCATATAAAAGACACGGGTAATACGACTGAACTTATTACTTGTATCAGAGGCCATTACATATGCTTTACGTTTATAACAGTTTTCCATTTGATTGTGTTTATAATTTGATAATTATCAATAATAATATGAGATAGGGATTATCGGGTAGCCCCGGACGCAAGTCTGTCGCGTACCTTCGGACATTTTGAAACAAAAAACGAAGAAAAATTTTCAAAAAAAATGGAAGAAATGAACAAAAAATGAACAGAAATGAACAAAAAATGAACAGAAATGAACTAAAACTATCGAACGCGCTCCCATGAAGATCGTCATGAGGCTACGGGGATGTGTGGGGAAACCTTCGACGAAGATTGGATTGAATGTCGAAAATCCAGCGATTGGGCTCACGAAGCCTCTGTCAACATTGAATCGTCGAATATCCATTGGTATTATGATGTTTGTAAAGGTAAAGAACGATTAAATCGTCGTTAAAATGTGTGTCCGGGGCTACCCGCCGTTTTTCCCATTTCCCAAAATTGGATGCTAACGTTTTTCTGTTATTATATAATTCACACAATTGAAAAAAGTATCTATTGTTTTGTTAAAGTCATCAAAGAGATTCTGAAGATCGTAAATGGTATGATATTAAACGTTTAGAACCTGTTATTTATATGTTTTTGATATACTTTATTCAAGTGTCCGGGGCTACCCGAACTTCCCCTACTTCATCGACCCTGAAGAGGGTCTCGCTAGCATGAACTCCTTGTTATCGTTTTCAATACACTTACCACAAACTTCGATTTCTGGCCTGCATTGAGCATTACGTGACGCGTAATAGCATCCCTGTTTCGGCAGGCGAGGAGCTGAGAGAAAAGGGATCGGATCAAACGAGAAACCATCCCTAAATTAGCAACGAAAAAAAGAAAATTATCTTTCAATCAGAGTAGAGGATTGGAAAAATCTAAAAATACTACGCCGGAATATTTTGAGTATATACTGACCCCCTACAGACACCAGTCAAACAAGGATCTTCTGTTCGCCATGGTAACAGCTTTTCACCGTTTTCGTACACGTGCCCATCCACAAGACACTTGTCTTGGGGCAAATTGTTCCAATTTTCGCAATTGTATCTTGTCGGGCAACACGAACTTGAATTCTCGAAAATCGGTGTACATCCGAGCTCCTCGTAGTAATACAACGGACCCGGACACAATTTCAAATCGCAATCTTAACAAGAATGATGTACGAACGAGAATTAATAGCTTTTCTTATTGAACCCCTGACCGCAGAAAGAGCGTGACTAGAAAATTTTATAAAAATAATTACAAGAGCCAGGGAGGCGGAATAAGATAAGTTAATTGAAATTTCTAAAATATCCCGCTTATCATTGAAAAATTCATGAATCAACAGATTTTTGTAAATATCCATGAAAATATTAACTAGCATAATCATAAAATCGTGCTAGAGTTTGACTCGGTGTAAAATTCTCCTGAACTATTCTGAGTTCAATTTTAATCCCTGAAGGAACCATTTACAAGTTATAAAAGACACAAGTAGACATAAAACGACAGCTTTGCATCAAAGTCAAATGCACGCAGCACCTCTTTTTTGGTCGATCATTAAAAAAAAATTATATAAATTGAATATTACTTTTTAATCTCTTTCGCTTGTTCTCTTTTTACAGTTTCCCTAGGTGACAGCAGCGTCTCAATCTTTAATTGGCTTCTTGTTCATCGAGAAATTTTTGTGAACAAGGCAAATAATAATTATAAGCGAAACAATCTGAAATTTTTTCATTCACGCGGAGATTCGCACTTTTATAATGCTGTAGTGGTTTCTAGCTATAGTAGTTCGATAGGAAAATTAATTTTTTCAGAGTAGAATAAGCATTAATGGTAATTTTAAAAAAGTGCATAGAAAGTTGTAGCTCGATATAACTTATGACATTTGGATGAAAGTTCACGTTTTAAATTCAATAAAATCATCAATGCTACGAGTGAGTTTTTGGAGCAGAAATCAATAGTAACAGCGGGCAATTATTGCTCAACCTGCGTGAAAAAATTAAATTTTCATGCTAGAGTGCTTAAAATGCATCAAAACTTCTAAATAAAACATTTATAAAAAATGTCTGTACGTGTGTGTGTGTGTGCCTGTGTTGGTCTTGCAAAGTTCAAACCTATATAGCTCGAGAACGGTTTGAGCTACACCGGTGGTGTACAAGTGAAGCTGTACAACCCCTTTTTTTACAGCAATCTTCGTAAAAATTTCTCGAAAATTACAAATTTTATGGGATTTTGAAATTTCCAACAAATGTACGTCGGTGGATGCTCCAACTTCGGCAAATTTTGGGATATCGGGCTACATTTTTTCACAACAATAAGTCACGGGACAAGGATGTTCAGTATTGAATTTAGCGAGAATCGCTCGAGGGGTTGAAATTTTAACAAACATTAGAATTTTCGAAAAATTTCTTTCAACTCCCTGACTTTTGTAAATTCAGAAATATCGAGCCAATTTTGTTACATGAATAGGCCAGGGGATAAAGATATTTGATACTGAATTTGGTAAAGATCGCTCTAGGCGTCAAGATTTTATAAAATTTTGAAACTTTAAAAAAATTTCTGTAGTCGCTCTGACGTTCGAAAATTTGAGATTAGTTAGCCAAAACGTCTTATATTGAATAATTTATGAGACAAGGATATTTTATTGTGAATTCAGCAAGAATCGCTCGAGGGATTCGGTTTACATAAAATTTTTAAGTTTTCGAATAATATCTGCCATCGCTCTGACTGTCGCAAATTTGAGATTATGAACTCAAAAAAATTTACACAAGTACGCCAAGGAGACAGGACATTAAATTACGCGAGAAAAAAATCGAATTTAGAAAGCAAGCGTGCAAATTGAACACTTGCACGTTAGAAAACTTTCTCAATAGGGAAGCCAAAATTACGACAGCCATTTCCGCACATTTACGAAACTGCGAAAACCATCTCCTCATATTAGAGATAACTCTGTATTCATAAAGCAATGTGCAAATTTTCAATTCACATGCTTTTTTTTTTTTAATTTAACCCGGGAGTTATTTCTGAATTTGAGTACTTTTTTCTGAATTTATCTGCCATTTATATTTCAAAGAACACATTTTACGAAAACAAAAGTTTCTCGATGGGGCAAAAAATATGATAAAAACACGATTTTCCATCTTAAAAAATGATTAAATTTATAAAACTGACCTGTCGAAGCGTTGGTGAATCCGGAGCAAAAACAGATCCCGATAACAGCGAGAGCAATATCATAGTAACGCATAGGCATCATCATAGAATGCCTGCGATGGCCGAACAGTTAATTTTTTTGGTTCTCGAGATGCTTTTATAACGAACTGGATCCGGATACAAAACAAACAAAAAAAAAAAAAAAGAAGTGGGGACCCATAATAACTGGAAATATGGCGTAATATCATACGCATAGTGAGTATTGGAAATTTCGAGGGAAGCCTGAACTTCGTGAACCCGGTAGCAGTGTGTACAATTTTTTTTCCCATTAATAGATTATTTAAAAAAACAGGGTAGAGGTTCAACGAATAAAAAAAGGCGTGGATAGAGATTTATTCATGAGGAATATATTTGAGCACCCATATATACATTTGACATCGCAGTATCTTCCGACGAACAAGGCCACGCTTAGCAATCTCTATTTTATCGAAACAAAAAAATGCTCATATAGCTGAATAAGAAAAAACCCAGCATTGAAATTACATCTAATTCGTAAAAAAAACACCCATGACACATTACTCTAGATATAGAATAAAATATTTAATAAGCTTACAAATGGCCAATAGAGGTAATATTTCAAATATATTTGTAAATACGAATTTGGCATTTATCGAAAATTGGTCGTAACATGTTTTACATCGCCAAACGCCCAAAATGCGACGCGTTACCACAAGTGGTATACCTTGCAAGTGTACTCAATCCTCTCGTTTAACCATTGTGCGATGTGAGATATGAACCGAATACTTCGTCAATACTTTTGGATATAGTCAGATTTTAAAACTCGTAGTTTTGGGCGGGAGTAGTTTGGTCCTTCCTACGTCTCATATTATGGTATCGATATATCGGCGTTGTTCCAAGAGAATCACAATGACAATTATTTAAAAAAACCTCTCCAGTTCGATGCTCATCGAGAATTCTCCACACGAGTGCATTCACTTGACACAAAATTGAAAAGCCTCTTCGTTGCAATGATTATGTGGGGAATTATCGTGAGCATAAACGCGAGCACAATTTTTTACGAATTATTATTCAGCAGCGGAAAATCCCAAATTCTCGATCATTCGAGACAGTCGACTGTCGACTTGATCCAAATTACAGCCGAAAAAATAATTAAACCTTTAATGGTTATTTCACTTTTTCAGTATTGACTGTTGCACCGTTTCTTCTTTTTCAAGTATTTTTTTTCCAGAAATTTCATCGGTTTCATGTAAAAATAAACGATTGTCTGTCAATGGAAGCTACGAATGGTTTAGCGGTATAGCAATATTCAAATTCATAGTTGATCAAATATCCGAAAATTGACAGCTCATATTAGGTATAGCTTTGTGGTATGTATCATCAATAATTCACTAAAGCTGTTGATTATCGGATATTTCGATTACTGCCTCGTTTCTCTAATATTTTTTGGGAAATTTTAATTTATAAGTCTTCAGGTATTCAGCTTCGCAAGTCGACTCCGGAATTTATTTTTAAAAAAATTATTAAAAAAAATTTTTAACGATTGGCTGGGGTTGTAAAATAAATGAGGCCGAAGAATTGCCAAAATTTCTGAAGAAATATTGAAACAGCAGCATACAGCCGTTGTAGGATATTACAGAAGGAAGTCATGGGTTTTTCTATGTAATTAAGTCCTCGCTATTTCCATATCTAGGTGGTCTGTACGAGACGATCAGACGTGAATCATGAAAGGGCTCCTAAATGTAGGATTGTTCCTGGTTCAACCAGCTCATTGAGTAAATTTGGCTAACCTCCTGTACAAAGTGCCTGAGAGGTCGCTGCTCCTGTTGGCTCTTCTTCGATTTTGGATTCATCGCGAGGAGGATATATAAAGGAGCGATGAGGATGTGGTCTCCAGGGCTCAGGTAATGTGACGCCTGGGTCTCAGTCGTTGTTATTAAAATTTCGCTCGTAGTCTATAAATTATGGTCTTATTGAATCCACCGAATCGTGTCCTTGAAATACTTCTTCTCTTCTTTATCGTAAGTATCAACAAGCTCTCGACGATGTATGCTAATGATTTTTGTAAGATTGGGATTCCCATCAGGAAAACGGATTGTGTTCGCCTATCTATGCCTTCGTTCATCGCCGGATTTTTATTAATCTCTCTCTCCCTCTTACTCATTATTTGTTGCGTTTTCGTTCCATGTGACTTCAGTTAAGGGAGCTTTCCAGTGTGAAATTTTCAAAAAATCGATTTTTTTCGTCGGACTGAACAATCCATTGAGCACGATCTTTTCGAAGAAGCAGAAGGGATATTGTATGGATCTGGCATCGCTGATTGACCGTAAGTAAACGATTTACCTAAAATTTCCTCACTTGAAACTTTGAACGCGTTTTTCTCGAAACAGCATTTTTTTAAAACGGTGTCCAACCTGGAGGGCAGAGTTTTAAAGCTATCGAGTTGAATTTTTTACACAATATTCTTAACGTCATTGTTTATCGTGCTATGGAAGCTTTTTTTTTTTTTTTGACATCTTCCTATTTTTTTGTAAAAAAAACTGCCAAAAAAAATGTTAAAATCGATACTTTTTGTTCAAACCGGCGCCATTTTTGCACAAAAAAAAAAAAAAAAGCCTCCATAGCACGAAAGCCAATTATATACCGATCAATAATCTTTTTGTGTTTTTTGTTACAGATCAAAATTGTGACCCTCAACGTGGACACCAAATCCAAGTGCATTTTCTGCAACAATTGTTTCATCATTTTTATAGATATTAATTAATAAATAAATCGATCTTTAAAAAATTGTTTTGTATTCTTTAATACCCAATGAATATACAAAAAAAAACCAGACCGATTGGATTATTTTTTCTTTAAAAAAAAAAATCGCGAAAAGCAGCGATTTTTCGGGCTGTCACACTGGAAAGCTCCCTTAACTTCTTCCCTTTTGTTTGTTTTTTCTGTTACGTTCTTTTTTCCTTTTTCCGATTCTCTTCGTTTATCTCAAAATATTGATACTCCCTATCTTTCAAAGGGTCGCAAAAGTACTAACGATTGTTTCACTTTTTAATATGGTCCGTTTTATTTTGTTTTCTTTGTTTTGTTACAAATGGGCGTGAAGAAAGATTCTTCTTTAACAAAGATTTTGTTAGTTTTATGGGGAAAAAAGTTCGCGCAACAATAATATTTGCGACAACTTCGAATAAACATTAGTATTAAAATTATAATTGTCAGGCATAAGTCATAATCGCAGTACATTTTTTTTAGCCGATTTGGCAGATCTGGAACTCAATTCGTCAAGCCGTCGTCGATGAAATACGAAAATCTAATCAAATCAAACCGTTGTCGATGAAATATTAAAATTTTGAAAACATTGTCACCAATAGTCAGGTTTTCGATATCCCGATTTTGTAATTTATCGAAAAAATCGCATATCCTTAAAATCAATTATATTAATTTCTTGGCTTTGGTCTGCGTCCATTATTCGGCTTGTTCTTCGGATGTTTCGGCTGATGAATTTCATGTTCATTATCATTGGGTCGATTAATTGTCACGTTGATTACGGTTGGGTGGTTTGGTCGATGGGGCCGTCGTTTGGGAGGCTGATCTGAAAAGTGAGCAAAAAATCAGATGAGAAATTTGATGCCTAACGATAAGATCAAGTTTTATAACGAAACGTGTCATAATAAACGTATCGTGAGATTTTTCATTTCAATGATCACGTGATTCGTCAGGTATTTAAAAAATACGAACGATTGTACGTAATATTTTTTTTTAGGGCATCACCAGGCAAAAAAAAGTTGGTATGTCTATTTTATATTTTTAGAGAATAATTTCGTGCCCTTGACCATTTCTCTAGTTTAGATTTTATAATCTTTTCATCTACATTTTATGAATGGCTATTATTGTTGTATACATGACTGTAAGAGAGAAAATGTTTCAAGTCCTTTCGATCGCCGCGTTGCAAATGATAATTTGGCGTTTTTTCTTGTTTTTTTTTTGTACTACTCACTGGCCTTGGGTTTAATAATCCTTTTTTCATAGCGACACGTTGGCACTGGTGGGACTTCGCAAATGCACCTACTGAATTCTTTATTATCCTCAGATCCATTGAGCTCTTCACCAATGTGCATTCTTAAATTTCCAAGTATGCACTGTTTGTCTGGAAAAAAAAAACATTTCGAATTTCGTGGATAAAAATATCTCATTGACAGCGCGCTTCACAGATTATTGTTTTGAAACGCTCGGCGATCGCATCGAACTCACCGGAATCATCGTGATTGTGAGTACTCGGTGTCGTATGTCCATGATTATCCGATTTTTTTCTAATCACGTGATCCTCATTGATTTTATCTGATCAAGAGAGAAAAAAAATACTTTTTAGTTGAATGTTACAGTATTCGAAAATTGGTGTATGAATCCCTTTACTTACGACATCGCATGCCTCTGTTGCAATCTACCTGTGGCGAATGGTCAATAGCATAAATAGGAGCACATTTAGCACGAATCGACGGAATGGACCGTATCACGTTCATGCACCAAGAGGGCTTACGCCAAATGCAGAAACGTTCATCGTTCACACCTGTAAAAAAAAAGAAAAATGCTCGATCGATAGATCATGATCTTGTGTTTTTAGCAGTTTATGAAATTTCATGTCGAAAAAAAAATAAATATATCTCCTCACCATTATATCCCGCGTCGCAATAACAAGTCTTTTCCGGTTCTGCCAATGGTATGAATTTTTCACCAATTTTGTATGGTTTCCCATCGACTGTACACGTCACAGGATCATTCGCTTTTTTTTGTCATTTGATAAAAATTCATACACATTAATATCGTCGCTTTCGTAGGTTATAAAAAACATCAAGAGTCACTTTTTTATATTGTGAACAGAGAATCTTAAAAATTTTGTCTCACAATTACAAGGCACTACACGAGTCCAAGAGAATTAGCAATATTATTATTATTTTTTTCAGAAGGAATTTTCGATGTACTACCCAATGGATTAGAACAAAAATTTAACATGTAACTTTTGCGATTATCAAATTAAACATATTACCAGATGTTAGTTTTTTAAATTTTTTTGAAATATCTTTGAAATATCTTGGAGTATCTTGATTTTTCAAAATTCTTATTTTTGTATACGATAAAGGACGAATATTAATTTTAAATAAAAATTTCCAGGATAAAAATCCCGGGGAATAAAATGTTGAAAAAAATGTTCCAAAATCCTGTCATAATTCGTAATTATACGATCGAGTATACGATGTATATGGACATTGAAAGAAAGCAGTGCATGTTCATCCTTTTCGAATATTTCGTTTTATAACATAAAGGATACATGCGCAGTTTGAAATATGCGAAAATTTATTACTAATTCTCGGTACTATTCATTTTTTTAGTTCATGCACGAATCCTCACTTAGAAGAATGTCAATTTTTTGAAAATATCGGAGGCTCATGTTCCTTGAGGAAATGAAACTTATTGTGAAAATTTGTTGAAATCCAGCATACATTTCGAAGCGTGAATGAATTTTTTTTTTGCTTAGTACTTCATCGACCCTGAAGAGGGTCTTGCTAGCATACACTTCTTGTTATTGTTTTCAATATACTTACCACAAACTTCGATTTCTGGCCTGCATTGAGCATTACGTGACGAGTAATAGCATCCCTGTTTCGGCGTGCGAGGAGCTGAGGGAAAAGGGAACGGATCAAACGAGAAACCATCCCTAAATTAGCAACGAAAAAAAAAAAAAAAAATTATCTTTCAATCAGAGTAGAGGATTGGAAAAAACCTAAAAATACTACGCCGGAATATTTTGAGTATATACTGACCCCCTACAGACACCAGTCAAACAAGGATCTTCTGCTCGCCATGGTAACAGCTTTTCACCGTTTTCGTACACGTGCCCATCCACAAGACACTTGTCTTGGGGCAAATTGTTCCAATTTTCGCAATTGTATCTTGTCGGGCAACACGAACTTGAATTCTCGAAAATCGGTGTACATCCGAGCTCCTCGTAGTAATACAACGGACCCGGACACAATTTCAAATCGCAATCTTAACAAGAATGATGTACGAACGAGAATTAATAGCTTTTCTTATTGAAACCCTGACCGCAGAAAGAGCGTGACTATGAAAATTTTTTAAAATAATCACATGAGCAAGAGAGGCGAAATAAAATAGGTTATTTGAAATTTGTAAAATATCTCGCTTATCATTGAAAAATTCATGAATCAACAGATTGTTGTAAGTATGCATAAAAATATTAATTGGCAATCATGAAATCGTGCCAGGGTTTTCCACGGTGTGAAATTCTCCTGAACTATTCTCAGTTCAGTTTTCATCCCTGAAGAAACGACTCATAAGTTATAAAAGGAACAAATAGCCAAAAAACTACTGCTTTGCAACAAAGTAAAATGCATGCAGCACCTCTTTTTTGGTTGATCGTTAAAAAAATTATATAATTGAATATTACTTTGTAAACTCTTCGCGTTTCCTCTTTTTACAGTCTCCTTAGGTGACACCGTCTTAATCTTTAATTGGCTTCTTTTTCATTGAGTAAGCTTTGTGAACAAGGCAAATAATAATTATATGCGAAACAATCTGAAATTTTTTCATTCGCGCGGAGATTCGCACTTTAATAATGCTGTGGTTTTTCTTAGTTATAGTAGTTCGATAGAAGAATTCATATTTTTAGAGTGGAGTAAGCATTAATAGTAATTTTAAAAAATTTCATAGAATGTTGTAGCTCGATCTAACTTATGACATTTGGATGACAGTTCACGTTTTAAATTCAATAAAATCACCAATCCCACCAGTGAGTTTTTGGAGCAGAAATCAACAGTAACAGCGGACAATTATTGCTCAACTTGCGTGAAAAAATTGAATTTTCATGCTAGAGTGGTTAGAATGTGTCAAAACGTCTAAAAAAACATTTATAAAAAATGTCTGTACGTGCGTGTGTGCATGTGTTGGTCTTGCAAAGTTCAAACCTCTATAGCTCTAAAACGGTTTGATCTACACCGGTGCTGTACAAGTAAAGCTGTACAACCCCTTATTTTACGGCAATCTTCGTAAAAATTTCTCGAAAATTACAAATTTTATGGGATTTTGAAATTTCTAACAAATGTCGGTGGATGCTCCAACTTCAGCAAATTTTGAGATATCGGGCTAAATTTTTTCACAACAATAAGTAATAAGGGGACAAGGAAGTTAGATACTGAATTTGGCGAGTATTGCTCGAGAAGTTGCAACTTTAACAAACATTAAAATTTTCGAAGATTTTCTTTCAACTCCCTGACTTTCGTAAATTCAGAGATATCGAGGTAATTTTTTTTCACACGAATAGGCCAGGGGATAAAGATTTTTGGTACTGAATTTGGTAAAGATCGCTCTAGGCGTCAAGATTTTATAAAATTTTGAAATTTTTGAAAAATTTCTGTGGTCACTCTAACGTTCGCAAATTTGAGATTAGTGAGCCAAAACCTCTTATATTGAATACTTTATGAGACAAGAATATTTTATAGCAAATTCAGCAAGAATCGCTCGAGGGATTCGGATTACGTAAAATTTTTAAGCTTTCGAAAAATATCTGCGATCGCTCTGACTGTCGCAAATTTGAGATTATGTACTCAATAAAGTTTACACAAGTACGCTAAGGAGACAGGATATTAAGTTTCGCCAGAAAAAAACAATTGAATTTAGAAACCAAGCGTGCAAATTGAAAACTTTCCTCGTTAGAAAACTTTCTCGACGAGGAAGCCAAAATTACGAGAGCCATCTCCACATTTACGAAACTACGAAAACCATATCCTTATAGAGATAACTCTGTAATGAGGAAGCAATGTGCAAATTTTCAATTCGCATGCTTTTTTTTTCATTTAACCCGGAAGTTATTTCTGAATTTGAGTATTTTTTTCTGAATTTATCTGCCATTTATATTTCAATGAACACATTTTACGAAAATAAAAGTTTCTCGATGAGACAAAAATATCATATAAACACGATTTTTCATCTTGAAAAATGATTTAATTTATAAAACTGACCTGTCGAAGCGTTGGTGAATCCGGAGCAAAAACAGATCCCGATAACAGCGAGAGCAATATCATAGTAACGCCTAGGCATCATCATAGAATGCCTACGACGGCGGAACAGTTAAATTTTTCGGTTCTCGAGATGCTTTTATAACGAACTGGATCCGGATACAAAAAAAAAAAAAAGAAGTGGGGACCCATAATAACTGCAAATATGTCGTAATATCATACGCACAGTGAGTATTGGAAATTTCGAGGGAAGCCTGAACTGCGAGACCCCGGTAGCAGTGTGTAAAATTTTTTTCCGATTATAAATTATGAAAAAAACAGGGTAAAGATTCAACGAGTAAAAAGACGCGTGGATAGAGATTTATTCATGAGGAATATATTTGGGCACCCATATATACATTTGACATCGCTGTATCATCCGACGAACAAGGTCACGCTTAGCAAACTCTATTTTATCGAAACAAAAAAAATGCTAATATAGCTGAATAAGAAAAAAACCCAGGATCAAAAATACATCTGATTCGTAAAAAAACCCGTGACACATTACTCTAGATAGAATAAGATATTTAATAAGCTTACAAATGGCCAATAGAGGTAATATTCCAATTCTCATTAATGACAAATATATTTGTACATACGAATTTGGCATTTATCGAAAATTGGTCGTAACATGTTTTAAATTGCCAAAAGCCCAAAATGCGACACGTTACCACAAGTGGTATACCTTGCAAGTGTACTCAATCCTCGTTTCACCATTGTGCGAACTTCGTCAATAGTTGGATATAGTCAGATTTTTAAACTTGTAGTTTTGGGTGGGAGTAGTTTTGGTCCTTCATACGTCTCATATTATGAAATCGGTATATCGACGTTGTTCCATGAGGATCACAATGAGAAATGTAAAAAATAATCTCTCCAGCTCGATGCTCATCGAGAATTCCCCATACGAGTGCATTCACTTGATACAACATTTAAAAGCATTGCAATGCTACTGCGGCGAATTATCGTTAGCATAAACCGAGCACAATTTTTACGAATTTTCATTCAACAGCGGAAAATCCAAAATTCTCGATTAGTCGTGACAGTCGACTTTCGACTCGATCCAAATTACAGCCGAAAAAATAATAAAAATTGTAATGGTTATTTCATTTTTTCAGTGTTTTTTTTCACCGTTTCTTTTTTTAGAGTGTTTTTTTTCCAGAACTTTCATTGGTTTTATGTAAAAATAAAAGATCATGTGTCAATGGAAGCTAACAATGGTTTAGCGGTATAATAATATTCAAATTCGCAGATGGTCAAATATCCGAAAATTTATAGCTCGTAATATAGCATTGTTGTAAGTCATCAATAACACACCAAAACTTTTGATTATCAGATATTTCGATCATATACCCCTCTATACGATAATATTGTATTTATGAGTCTTCAGGGATTTTTTTTTTCATCATTTGTCAAATATTTTGACTGATTCTCGATTTATACAAAAGATAAAGCTGAACTGAATAAACTTTCTCAAAAGTCACCGCTGTTTTTTCAGCTGATTCGGCAGATCTGTAACTTCATCCCGACACGGAAACGTTTCTTTTCTTTTTATAAATTAATTCCATAAGTTCAAGTATTTTTTAATATCAGATTTTATGAATATCTCATCGTTCTACATACATGGCCAAGCGAGACAATATTGCAAGTCCTTTCAATCGCACTTGCAAATTTAAATTCGTCCTTTTCTTTACGTATTTAGTAAGTTGGGCATGATTGAATTTATGAATTCTGAATATAGCGACACGTTGGCACTGGTGGGACTTCGCAAATGCAGGTAGTGAATCCAAGATCATACTTAGATTCGTTGAGCTCATCACCAATGTTCATTCTTAAATTTCCAAATATGCACTGCTTGTCTATAAAAAAAAAAAACAGTTAGAATTAGATACACAATTAGATACAGAACAGTTACAATGAGATAAAAATATCTCATTGACAGTTTGCTTCACATGCTAGCATTTTGCAATGCTCGTCGATTGCATCGAACTCACCGGGATCATCGGATTCGTCAGTACTCTGTGTCGATTGTTCATGATTATACGCTTGATTTTTAATCACATGATCCTCGTCGATTTGATCTGATGAAAAAAGAAGCAAATAATAATAATTATAAAATACTTTTCAGTTGGGTATTAAAGTTTTCGAAAATTGGTGTACGAATCAATTTACTTACGACATCGCATGCCCATGTTGCAATCTACCTGTGATAAACTATCAGAAGCATAAATGGGAGCACATTTAGCACGAATTAACCCGGTGGACTGTATAACATTCATGCACCAAGAGGGCTTACGCCAAGTGCAGAAATGTTCATCGTTTACACCTGTAAAAAAAGAAAAATGCTCGATCGATAAATCATGATATTGTATTTTTAGCGGTTCATGAAATTTCATGTCGAAAAAATTATATATTTCCCCTCACCATTATATCCCTCGCCGCAATAACAAGTCTTTTCTGGTTCCGCCGATGGTGTGAATTCTTCACCAATTTTGTATGGTTTTCCATCGACCGTACATGCCACAGCAGGATCATCATCTTTTTTTCGTCATTTAATAAAAATTCATACACATTAATATCGTTGTTTTCGAAGGTTAAAAAAAAACATCAAGAGTCGCTTTTTTATATTGTGAACAAAGAATCTTGAGCATTTTTCTCACAATCAAGACACGAATCCATGAGAATTAGCAAAATTATTTTTTTTTTCAGAAGCAATTTTCGATGTATTACCCAATGGATTGAAACAAAAATTCAACATGTAATTTTCGCGACTATTAAATTAAACATATTACCAAATATCAGTTTTCTGGAAATATGTTCGAAATATGTTTCAGCCATCTTGAAATATCTTGATTTTTCAAAACTCTTGTTTCTCTATACGATAAAGGACGAAAATTATTTTCAAAAGAAAATTTCCAAGATGAACATCTCAGGGACTGAAATATGTGGAAAATAATGTCCTGAAATTCTATCTTCATTCGATGTAGATGAATGTTTGAAGGCGGAAGCAGTGTATATTCATAGTTTTCGAATATTTCGTTTTACAACATATGGAGCACATTATACAGTTTGAAGTATGCGCAAATTTATGGCCAATCTTCGTTACTATTAATTTTTTTTTTTTAGTTCATGCACGAATCCTCACTGAGAAGAATGTCATTTTATCGAAAATTTCGGACGCCCATGATCCTTGAGAAAATAACAGTTGTGAAAATTTGTTAAAATCCACCATACATTTCAGGGTGTGAATGAAGGTTTTTTTTCCAGTACTTTGTCGACCCTGAAGAGTCTCGATAGCGCACACTCCTCGTTATTGTTTTCAATATCCTTACCACAAATCTTGATTATTTGGCAGCATTTAAGAGCCTGTGACGCGTAATGGCATCCCGGTTTCAGCGGGGGAGGATGTAAGCAAGAAGGCATCGGATCAAACCGGAAATGATGTCTGCATTAGCAACGAAAAAGAGAACCAACTTTCAATCGGAGCAGTAGAAGATTGGCAAAAACAGAAAAAAAAAGTACGCCCAATATTTTGAGTATACTGACCCTCCACAGATAACAGTCAAACAATAATCGCCCGTTTGCCCTGGTAACAGCTTTTGACCGATTGCGTACACTTTCCCATTCACAAGACAATTGTCTTCGGGCGAATTGTTCCAATCATCGCAATTGTATCTTGTCGGGCAACACGAAGTTTCGTTCTCGAAAATCGGTTTACATCCGAGCTCCTTGTAATAGTACAGCGGACCCGGACACAATTTCAAATCGCAATCTTCACAAGACAGATGTATGAATGAAAATAAAAAAAATTATTCGTACCCTTGACAAGAAAGAGCGTGTGACTATGAAATATTTGAAAAATAATCACATGAGCCAGAGAGGCGGAATAAAATAGGTCATTTGAAATTCGTGAAATATCTCGCTTATCATTGAAAAATTTCGGAATCAACAGATTATTGTAAATATGCATGAAAATATTGACTGGAAATCATGAAAACGTGTCAGGGTTTTACTCGATGTAAAATTCTCCTGAATTATTCTCAGTTCAATTTTCATCCCTGAAGGAACGATTCACAAAAAAAGGCAAAAGTAGAAAAAAAAACTACATCTTTTCGACAAAGTCAAATGCACGCGGCACCTCTTTTTTGGTCGATCCTTAAATAAAATTATATAATTGAATATTGCTTTGTAATCTCTTTCGTTTTTTTCTCTTTTTATAGTCTCCTCAGGTGACAGCGTCTCAATCTTGATTTGGCTTCTTTTTCATCGGGAAAGCTTTGTGAACAAGGCCAATAATAATTATAAGCGAATTAATCTGAAAATTTTTAATTTACCCGCGGAGCTTCGTACTTTAATAATGCTGTGATAATTTATAGCCATGTGGGTAAAAGTAGTTTAATTGGAAAGTTCATATTTTCAGAGTATAACAAGCATTAATAGTCACTAAAAAAAATGAGTAGAAAGTTTTAGCATTTTATAAAAAATGTCTGTACGTGTGTGTGTGTGTTGGCCTTGCAAAGTTCAAACCTCTGTAGCTCGAGAACGGTTTAAGTTACACCGGTGCTGTACAAGTGAAGCTGTACATCCCCTTATTTGACAACAACTTTCGTAAAAATTTATTGAAAATTACGAATTTTATGGGATCTTAAAGATTTCGAAAAATGTCGGTGAGTGCTCCAACTTCTGCAAATTTTGAGATATCGAGCTAAATTTTTTTTTTTAATACGTCAGGGGACAAGGATGTACGGTATTGAATTTGGCGAAAATAGCTCGAGGAGTTGAAATTTTAACAAACTTTGAAACTTTCGAAAAATTTCTTTCAACTCCCTGACTTTCGTTAATTCAGAGATACCGAGCCAATTTTTTTTACACGAAAATAGGCCAGAGGATAAAGATGTTTGGTACTGAATTTGGCAAGAATCGCTCAAGGGGTGAAGATTTTATAAAATTTTGAAATTTTTGAAAAATTTCTGTGGTCGCTCTAACGTTCGTAAATTTGAGATCAGTTAGCCAAAACGTCTTATATTGAATACCTCATGAGACAAGGATATTTGATTGCGAATTTAGCAAGAATCGCTCGAGGGATTCGGATTACATAAAATTTTTAAATTTTCGAAAAATATCTGCGATCCATCCGACTATCGCAAATTTGAGATTATGAACTCAATAAAGTTTACACAAGTACGCTAAGGAGACAGGATATTAAGTTTCGCTAGAAAAAAAAAAATCGAATTTAGAAACCAAGCGTGCAAATTGAAAACTTTCCTCGTTAGAAATCTCTCTCGATGAGGAAACCAAAATTACGAGAGCCATCTCTACATTTACGAAACCAACGAAAACCATCTCCTCACAGAGATAACTCTGTAATGAGGAAGCAATGTACAAATTTCCAATTTGCACGCTTTTTAAAAATTCAATCCGGGTGTTAGTTCTGAATTTGAGTATTTTTTTTCTGAATTTATTTGCCATGTATAATCTCAAAGATCAAATTACACGAAAACAAACGTTTCTCGTCGAGGCCAACAATATTATAAAGTCAAAATTTTCCCAACTTGGAAAAATGAGTAAATTTTCAAAAAACTGACCTGTCGAAGCGTCAGTGAGGCTGGAGCAAAGACCGATCCCGATAAAAGCGAGAGCAATATCGTAATAATGCGTAGACATAATCGTAAAATGCCTGCGATCGTCGAACAGTTAAATTTTTCGGTTCTCGAGATGCTTTTATAACGAACTGGATCCGAATACAAAGCAAACAAAAAAAAAAGAAGTGGGGACCCACAATAGGTGGAAATGCGTCGTAATATCATACGCATCGTGCGTGCTGGAGGAAATTTCGAGCGAAGCCTGATCTGTGAGGCCTCGGTAGTATAGTGTGTATCATTTTTTTTTATCCATTATAGATTATTAAAAAAAAAAAAAAAAGCGTGCATAGATATTTATTCACGAGGAATATATTTGGCCACCCATATATACATTTGATATCGCACTATCATCCGACGAACAAGGCCACGCTTATCAATCTCTATTTAATGAAAACATAAAAAAAAACTGCTAATATAATAAAAAAAAAAACCCAGCATTAAAATAACATCTATTTCGTAAAAAAAAAAAAGACACGTGACACATTATTTTAGACAGAATAAGATGTTTAAACGTTTTAAAAATGGCCAATAGACATAATATTCGAATTCTCATTAATGATATTAAGGTTGGCAAAAAAGTAATGAGACAGAATAATACTCTAGTAACTTAAATTATAGCTCATTTCTCTATTGCCAAAACCCAATAGATTTGTAAATACCAATTTGCCATTTATCGAAAATTGGTCGTAGCATGTTTTACATTGCCAAACGTCCAAATTGCGACACACGTTACACCACACGTGGTACTTTTGCAAGTGTACTCGATCCTCGTTTTGTCATATTGTGCTAGATATGAACCGAGTACTTCGTCAATATTTGGATATCGTCAGATTTTTAAATTTGTATAGTCTTGGGTGCGAGTAGTTTGGTTCTATATACGTCTTATATTGTGGAATCTGTTTACATCGACGTTGTTCCAAGAGAATCACAATGAGAATTATAAAAAAAAAATCTCTTCGGTTCGATGCTCATCAAGAATTCCCCACACGAGTGCATTCCCTTGAAACAAAATTAAAAAGCCTCTTCGTTGCAATGTCCTCACGCCCTCTTTCCCTTTCGGGGTTTTCAAGACGGCGCTCCTTCCCTCACCTCCCTTTCCGTCCTTCCCTCATATCCACCTCCACCCTGGGTATCTGGTCCGGGTCAGTAACCAGACACCCAGGGCCCGCGCGGCCGCAGCCGACTTCCTATACTGTAGCGCATTCACCATGGCACGCGTATTAGCACGTATCATGGGCCCCGGGAAACTGCGGAAAACCTGGGCCACTACAGTCGGTCCCGTGCTCGCCTCACGGCGTCGGAGCTACGTCACATCTTGACAGGAGAACGTAAACATGGACTACAGCTATATATACGTGACACACACCAGTAAATGTACCTGTGTATGCCCCATACATATATCTGGAGCTAGTCACGCCCATATTTTATTTTCTCCTGACAAGATTACGACACCGGGAATCGAACCCGGGACCTCCCGAGTCTCTGGCTAAGAGGCCAGCACGCTAGCCACCAGACCAAAGCCCCGGTTATCTCTTCGTTGCAATGATACTGCGGTGAATTATCGTGAGCATAAACGCGCGAGCACAATTTTTACGAATTTTCATTCAACGGTGGAAAATACCAAATTCTCGATTATTCGCGACAGTCGACTGTCGACTCGATCCAAATTACAGCCGAAAAAGTAATAAAAATTTTTATGGTTATTTCATTGTTTCAGTACTGACTGTTTAACCGTTTCTTTTTTTGGAGTATTTTTTTCCAGAACTTTCATCGGTTTTGTGTAAAAATAAAAGATCACGTGACAATGAAAGCTACAAATGGTTTAGCGATATCAAATTCGCAGTTGGTAAAATATCCCAAAATTCATAGCTCATAATATAGCTTTGTTGTATGTATCATCAACTCGCTAAAGCCGTTGATTATCAGATAATTCGATCAATGTCACGTTTCTCTAATATTTCTTTAGAAGTTTTAATTTATGAGTCTTCGGGTATTCTTTTTTTTTCTCTATTTTTACAATTTTTTACTGTTTTTCCATTTATCCAAGATAAAACTGAACTGAACAAATTTTCCCAGCGCCATACTTTTTTTTAGCTCGTTCGGCAGATGGGATAATTTTAACTCGACAAACGGAGACGTCTCTTTTTCTTTTTATCCATTAATTTCGTACTTTCGAGTATTTTCTTCAGCTAAGATTTTATTAACTTTATTGAAACTTTACAAACATCTCATTGTTCTACACGCATAGCCAAGAGAGACAATATTGCAAGTCCTTTCAATCGCGGTTGCCAATGTAAATTCGTCGTTATTCCTTTGTGTATATCGAAACTCGATTGGCTCAATTTGTCACTTTTAAATATCGACACGTTGGCACCGGTGGGACTTCGCAAATGCAGGTACTGAGTCCACGAGGATCCCTAGATTCGTTGAGCTCTTCGCCAATGTTCATTGTTAAATCTCCAAAAACGCACTGCTTGTCTGGAAAAAAAAAAGAGTTGAAATTTCGTTGATAAAAATACCTCATCGATGGCTCACTTCACATATCAGTATCGTATACAGCTAAGCAATTGCATTGAACTCACCGGAATCATCGAATTCTTGTGTGCTCGGTGTCGATTGTTCGTTATTATCCGTTTGATTTCTAACCACGTGGTCCTCGTCGATATTAACTGAAGAAGAAAGAAAATAACAATAATATTAAAATACTTTTCAGTTGCGGGTATTAAAGTTTTGGAAAATTGGTGTACGAATCAATTTACTCACGACATCGCATGCCCACGTTGCAATCTACATGTAGTGAACTATCAGAAGCATAAATGGGTGCACAGTCAGCACGAATTGACAGGATTTCGTTTATCACGTTTTTGCACCAAGAGGGCTTACGCCAAATGCAGAAACGTTCATCGTTCACGCCTGTAAAAAAAAAAAAAAAAAGAAAAATTCTCGATCGATGGATCATGATCTTGTGTTTTTAGCGGTTTATGAAATTTCATGTTGAAAAAAAATATATATTTTCCCTCACCATCATATCCCTCGCCGCAAAAACAAGTCTTTTCCGGTTCCGCCATTGGTATGAATTTTTCACCATTTTTATATGGTTTTCCATCGACCGTACATAACACAGGATCATCCTCTATTTACGTTATTTAATAATTAAAAAAAAATCATGCACATTAATATCGTTGGCTTCGAGGGTTAAAAAAATATTAATAGTTACTTTTGAAATTGAAAAAAACAAAACGAATCTTGCGCCTTTTTTTCACATCCAAGGAATTACAATTAAGGGAGTCATGAAGGTTTGGCAAAGTCAATTTTTCTTTGTCCAGAAATAATTGTCGATGTACTATCAAATGATTTGAAACGAATACTCATCACGTAATTATCGCAAATATTGAATTATTCGTAATGGAAAATATTATTATCGTTATAAATATCTTGAAATTGGGGAGATACGGTATTTTTCTCAAAAATCATATGTTTTACTTTCCACTGCAGGGAATTTTGAGAAATAAAAAAAAAAAAAACGTTTCATTCGCACGATAAAGCAAGAAAATTAATTTTAAACGAAAATTTACTGGATGTCTAAAAGTTGATGAAGATATTTTTAAATCTGGTCCTTTTTTAAAATAACTATCGTTAAAAAAATATTCATCACGAATGTTCTGGCTTCATCGGCTATTGGAACATGTATTTTGAACATTTTATGAAATTTTTAATTTTCTTTTCACTCGCTATCCAGTGTGCCAATCTTATACAAAAAAAAAAAATATGTCAAATTTGTCATAGCATGATAGCATGAACATGATCATATCGAAGAATAAGGTTGTGTGAAATTATTTTGTCTAAATTTTGTGTGCGGAAAATTTTTGTGGCCCAAAATGTGTCGCAACGAGAATTTAATTTTTTTTTGCCCTCCAAGGCATCTCCGTTAGTTGAAACATTTTTTTCTGCAACAAATATTTCCGTACATACAATATCAACGACAAAAATCCATCAACTTTATTCATCGTCATAGGACGTAGAAAAGAAATATTTCAACTAGCCAAATGCAAAAAAAAAGAAATGAAATGCTCGTGGCGATCTTTATTGTGCAATAAAATATTTTCCACACAGAGAAAAAAAGATAAAATAATTTCACAACTTCGATATGATGGAAATATGAAAGAATATTTATTAAGTAGCCATCTATTAACTGTAAAGCTGTCAATGATTTATCATTCAAAATCCGCCATACATTCGATAGTGTAATTGAATATTTTTTGTTCAAATACTTCATCGACCTTCGACAAAGCACTCTCGATAGCACTCCCCGTTTTCGTTTTTAAGAAAATCGAATCTGCATTAATTAAAGACGGATCTTAAGACGCTCTACGATAATCGGGATTGTCAATATACTGACCACAAATTTCGATCTGTGCGCAGCATTCGCGAGTCTCTGACGCGTAATAGCATCCCGGTTTAGACGAAGGATAACTTACGCAGTCATGATACATGAACGAGAACTCTTCGCTACACTTGCAACGAAAGAAAAGAGAATTATCTTTCACTCCGGAATAGAGCATTGGCAAAAACAAAAAACTTAATATGTCGAAAATTTTGAGTATACTGACCCTTCACAGATAACAGTCGAACAATAATCGTCCGTTTGCCCTGGTAACAGCTTTTGACCGATTGCGTACACTTTCCCGTTCACAAGACACTTGTCTTCGGGCAAATTTTTCCAATTATCGCAATTGTATCTTGTCGGGCAGGACGAAGTTGAATTCTCGAAAATCGGTGTACAACCGAGCTCCTCGTAGTAGTACAGCGGACCCGGACACAATTTCAAATCGCGATCTTCACGAGAAATATGTACGAACGAGAATTAAAAATTTATCTTTTCAAACCCCTGACCGCAAAAATAAGAGCGTGACTATGAAATTTTTTTTTTAAATAATTACATGAGCCAGAGGGACGGAATAAAAGAGATTAATTGAATCTTGTAAAATATCTCGCTGATAATTTAAAAATTAATGAATCAACAAATTATTGCAAATATGCATGAAAATATTAACTGGCAATCATGAAATCGTGCCAGCAGGGTTTTACTCGGTGTAAAATTCTCCAGAACTATACTCAGTTCAATTTTTATTAAACAAAAAAGACAGCTTTGCAACAACACCTCTTTCTTGGTCGATCCTTAAAAAAAATTATATAACTGAATATTGCTTTGTAATCTCTTTCGCTTTTTCTCTTTTTACAGTCTCCTTAGGTGACATCAGCGTCTCAATCTTGATTTGGCTTCTTTTTCATCGAGAAAACTTTGTGAACAAGGCCAATAATAATTATAAGCGAAACAATCTGAAAATTTTTAATTTACTCGGAGCTTCGTACTTTAAGGATGTATCGGACGTACCTTCTCAACCAAAAGTGACTTTCGTCGACAATATTGCATAATTCATGATAAGATGAAAATTGGAAACAATTTAACCACAATAAAGACGATAAGAAGATTACTTTTTAATAATAATAATGCCCAAAAGTTAACAATAAATTGTTTAAACAAAACATTGTTTAACACGCATTTTTAGGGAATGTTTTTTTTGTCATGTGAAATGAATTCCTTGATTTTTCTGGCTACGCATGAATTTTGTTTCAATATTCTTATCATTTTGAAATTTCGGTTTTCGGAAATTTGTAAAGGTTGTATTTACGAAACTGTTCGTTCAATGCCCTGGAAACTTCTTAATTTTAATATGCAACGTTTTAACGAAAACATATGCGAAATTCACGATTTTTAAAAATTAAAAAATTTTCGAAAACCAAATTTTAAAAATGATATGAAATTTTTTTAAAAATTCATGTGTATTCAGAAAAATCAACGAATTCATTTCACGTGTCAAAAAAAAACTTTCTCTAAAAATTTGTTAAGCATTGTTTTGTATAAACTTTTTATTGATAACTTTTTGGCATTCTTATTATTCAAAGTTAATCTTCTTATCGTCTTTATTGTGGTTGAATTTTTTCCAATTTTTATCTTAGCATAAAGTATGCAGTATTGTTGACGAAAGTCATTTTTGGTTGGGAAGGTACGTCCGACGATACATCCTTAATAATGCCCTGGTAATTTATAGCCATGTGGGTAAAAGTATATAGTTTCATTGGAAGATTTATATTTTCAGAGCAGAATAAGCATCAATAGTCACTACAAAAAATGAGTAGAAAGTTTTAGCTCGATACAACTTGTGACATTTGAATAATATTTTACGGTTTTTATTTAACTTTAAATTTAATGAAATCACCGAGTGAGTTTTTGGAGCAGGAGTCAGCATTAACAGCGGGGAATTGTTGCTCAAACCGCGTGAAAAAATTAAATTTTCATGCTAGAGTGCTTAGAATGTGTCAAAACGTCTAAACAAAACATTTATAAAAAAAACTGTCTGTACGTGTGTTTTGGTCTAGCAAAGTTCAAACCTCTGTAGCTCGAGAACGGTTTAATTTACACCGGTGCTGTACAAGTGAAGCTGTACAACCCCTTATTTTACAACAATTTTCGTAAAAATTTCTCGAAAATTACAGATTTTAAGGGATTTTAAAATTTCCGAAAAATGTCGGTGTGTGCTCCAACTTCCGCAAATTTTGAGATATGGAGCTAAATTTTTTCACAAAAATACGTCAGGGGACAAGGATGTTGGGTATTGAATTTGGCGACAATGGCTCGAGAAGTTGAAATTTTAACAAACTTTGAAACTTCCGAAAAATTTCTTTCAACTCCCTGACCTTCGTAAATTCGGAGATATCCATGCAATTATTTTACACGATCAGACCAGGGGATAAAGATGTTTGGTACTGAATTTGGTAAAGATCGTTCCAGACGTCAAGAATTTTATAAAATTTTGAAATTTTTGAAAAATTTCTGTGGTCGCTCTAACGATTGTAAATTTGAGATTAGTCAGCCAAAACGTCTTATATTGGATACCTTATTATGAGACAAGGATATTTGATTGCGAATTTAGCAAAAATCACTCGAGGGATTTGGATTTCATAAAATTGTTAAAATTGTCGAAAAATATCTGCGATTGCTCCGTCTATCGCAAATTTGAGATTATAAACTCAATAAAGTTTACACATGTACGCTAAGGAGACAGGATAATAAAGTTTCGCTAGAAAAAAAAATAGAATTTATCTAACAAGCGTGCAAATTGAACATTCACACTTTCCTCGTTGAAAATTCACACTTTCTCGATGCAGAAGCCAAAATTACGAGAGCCATCTCCACATTTACGAAACCAACGAAAACCATCTTCTCATAGATATAAGTCTGTAATGAGGAAGCAATGTGCAAATTTCCAATTTAAACGCTTTTTTTAAATTCAATACGAACGTTATTTCTTAATTTGAGTATTTTTTTCTGAATTTATCTGCCATGCATATCTCAATGAACAAATTTCACGAAAACAAACGTTTCTCGTTGAGGCAAACAATATTATAAAGACACAATTTTCCCATCTTGGAAAAATGAGTAAATTTTTTAAAAACTGACCTGTCGAAGCGTCAGTGAGGCTGAAGCCAATACAGAGCCCGATAACAGCGAGAGCAATATCGTAATAACGCGTAGACATCATCGTAAAATGCTTGCGATCGTCCAACAGTTAAATGTTTCGGTTCTCGAGCTGCTTTTATAAGGAACTGGATCCAAATACAAAACGAACAAAAAAAAAAAAAAAAAAAGTGGGGACCCATAATAGATGGAAATATGTCGTAATATCATACGCATCGTGCGTGCTGGAAATTTCGGGGGAAGCCTGAACTGTGAGTCCTCGGTAGCATTGAGCATCATTTTTTTTTATCGGTCAAGCATTATTTAAAAAAAGCGTGGATAGATATTTTTCACGAGGAATATATATGGCCACACTTATATACATTTGATATCGCAGCATCATCCGACAAACAAGGCCCCGCTCATCAATCTCTATCTTATAGAAACATTTTTTAAAAACTGAATTTGAAAACAACCCAGCATTAAAATAACAATCACAACGAAAATTGTAAAAAAAATCTCTCCAGTTCGATGTTCATCGAGAATTTCCCACACGAGTGCATTCACTTGAAATAAAATTGAAAAGCCCCTTCGTTGCAATGATTCTGTGGCGAATTATCGTGAGCATAAACGCGAGGACAATTTTTTACGAATTTTTATTCACCAGCGGAAAATCCCAATTTCTCGATTATTCGAGACAGTCGACTGTCGACTCGATCCAAATTACAGCCGAAAAAAAAAATAAAAATTGTTATGGTTATTTCATTGTTTCAGTACTGACTGTTTAACCGTTTCTTTTTTTGGAGTATTTTTTTCCAGAACTTTCATCGGTTTTATGTAAAAATAAAAGATCATGCGTCAATGGAAGCTACAACGTTTAGCTTACAACAATAATGGTTTAGCGGTACAACAATATTCAAATTCGCAGTTGGTCAAATATCCCAAAATTCATAGCCCATAATATAGCCTTGTTGTATGTATCATCAACTCGCTAAACCTGTTGATTATCAGATAATTCGATCAATGTCACGTTTCTCTAATATTTCTTTAGAAGTTTTAATTCATGAGTCTTCGGGTATTCTTTTTTTTTTCTATTTTTACAATTTTTTACTGCTTTTCCATTTATCCGAGATAAAACTGAACTGAACAAATTTTCCCAGCGCCATACTTTTTCTTAGCTCATTCGGCAGATGGGATAATTTTAACTCGACAAACGGAGACGTCTCTTTTCTTTTTATCCATTAATTTCGCACCTTCGAGTATTTTCATCAGCTAAGATTTTATTAACTTTATTGAAACTTTATTAATATCTCATTATACTTCACGCATAGCCAAGAGAGACAATATTGCAAGTCCTTTCAATCGCGGTTGCCAATGTAAATTCATCGTTATTTCTTTGTATATTTCGAAACTCGAGTGGCTCAATTTGTCACTTTTAAATATCGACACGTTGGCACCGGTGGGACTTCGCAAATGCAGGTACTGAGTCCACGATGATCCCTAGATTCGTTGAGCTCTTCGCCAATGTTCATTGTTAAATTTCCAAAAACGCACTGCTTGTCTGGAAAAAAAAGAGTTGAAATTTCGTTGATAAAAATACCTCATCGATAGCTCACTTCACATATCAGTATCGTATACAGCTAAGCAATTGCATTGAACTCACCGGGATCATCGAATTCTTGTGTACTCGGTGTCGATTGTTCGTTATTATCCGTTTGATTTCTAACCACGTGGTCCTCGTCGATATTAACTGAAGAAGAAAGAAAATAACAATAATATTAAAATACTTTTCAGTTGCGGGTATTAAAGTTTTCGAAAATTGGTGTACGAATCAATTTACTCACGACATCGCATGCCCACGTTGCAATCTACATGTAGTAAACTATCAGAAGCATAAATGGGTGCACAGTTGTCACGAATTGGCCGGTTATTGTTTATCACGTTTTTGCACCAAGAGGGCTTACGCCATTTGCAGAAACGTTCATCGTTCACGCCTGTAAAAAAAAAAAAAAAAAAGAAAAATTCCCGATCGATGGATCATGATCTTGTGTTTTTAGCGGTTTATGAAATTTCATGTTGAAAAAAAATATATATTTTCCCTCACCATCGTATCCCTCGCCGCAAAAACAAGTCTTTTCCGGTTCCGCCATTGGTATGAATTTTTCACCATTTTTGTATGGTTTTTCATCGACCGTACATAACACAGGATCATCCTCTTTTTACGTTATTTAATAATTAAAAAAAAATGCATGCACATTAATATCGTTGGCTTCGAGGGTTAAAAAAATATTAATAGTTACTTTTGAAATTGAAGAAAAAAAAAAAAAAACGAATCTTGCGCCTTTTTTTCACATCCAAGGAATTACAATTAAGGGAATCATGAAGGTTTGGTAAAGTCAATTTTTCTTTGTCCAGAAAGAATTGTCGATGTACTATCAAATGATTTGAAACGAATACCCATCACGTAATTATTGCAAATATTGAATTATTCGTAATGGAAAATATTATTATCGTTAAATATCTCGAAATTGGGGAGATATGGTATTTTTCTCAAAAATCATATGTTTCACTTTCCACTGCAGGGAATTTTGCGAAATAAAAAGAAAACGTTTAATTCGCACGATAAAGCAAAAAAATTAATTTTAAACGAAAATTTACTGGATATCTAAAAGTTGATGAAGATATTTTTAAATCTCGTCTTTTTTTTTTAAATAACTATCTTAAAAAAAATAATCATTACGAATTTTCTTGCTTCATCAGCTAATGGAACGTGTATTTTGAACATTTTATGAAATTTTTAAGTTTGTATTCACTCGCTATTCGGTGTGCCAATCTTATACAAAAAAAAAATGTCAAATTTGTCATAGCATGAACATGATCATATCGAAGAAGGTTGTGTGAAATTATTTTGTCTAAATTTTGTGGACGGAAAATTTTTTGTGGCCAAAAATGTGTCGCAACGAGAATTTAATTTTTTTTTGCTCTCTAGGGCATCTCTCTGTTAGTTGAGACATTTTTTTTCTGCAACAAATATTTCCGTACATAAAATATCAACGACAAAAATCCATTAACTTTATTTATCGTTATAAGACGTATAGAAAATAAATATTTCAACTAACCGAGTGCAAAAAAACATTAAATGCTCGTGGCGATCTTTTTTTTGCAATAAAATTTTTTTTCACGAACAGAAAAGAGATTAAAAAATTCACAACCTTCTTCGGTATGATAGAAATATGAAAGAATATCTATTAAGTAGCCATCTATTAACTGGAAAGCTGTCAATGATTTTGTTGACGCGACGTTGCCAACTTCGATGACATAATTCGTCGAAAAATTTTCAAAGCCAGTATGTAATCCTTGAAAAAATAATGGCTTATCATTCAAAATCCGGCATACATCCGAAGAATGTATGCCGTAAGAATGTAAATGAAGATTTTTTTTTCAAAATACTTCAACGACCTTCGACAAAGCACTCTCGATAGCACTCCCCGTTTTCGTTTTTAAGAAAATCGAATCTGCATTAATTAAAGACGGATCTTAAGACACTCTACGATAATCGGAGGATTCTCAATATACTTGCCACACATTGCGACCAATGCGCAGCATCTGCGAGTTTCTGTAGCGTAACGGCATCCCCGTTTTGGCGGAGGTAAACGTGCGCAGTCAAGATACAATAACGCGAACCCATCGCTACACTTGCAACGAAAAAAAAAAAAAAAAAAGAGAATTATCTTTTAATCCGGAATAGAGCATTGGCAAAAACAAAAAAATTAATAAGTCAAATATTTTGACCAAATATAATGACTCAATATCGAATATACTGACCCAATACAATTACCAGTCCTACAAGAATATCCATCTATTTCCTGCGATGGCAGCCAATCACGATGTTCGTACACGTGCCCGTTCACAATACACTTGTCTCTGGGCAAATTTTTCCAATTATCGCAATTGTATCTTGTCGGGCAGCACGAAGTTGAATTCTCGAAAATCGGTGTACAACCAAGCTCCTCGTAGTAGTACAGCGGACCCGGACATAATTTCAAATCGCAATCTTTACGTGAAAGATGTACAAACGAGAATTAAAAATGTTTCTTTTTAAATCCCTGACCGCAGAAAGAGCGTGACTATGAAAATTTTTTAAACATAATTACATGAGCCAGAGAGGCGGAAAAGAGAGGTTAATTGAAGCTTGTAAAATATCCTGCTTATAATTTAAAAATTCATGAATCAACGGATTATTGTAAATATGCATGAAAATATTAACTGGCAATCATGAAATCGTGCAAGGGTTTTTTTAATCGGTGTAAAATTCTCCTGAACTATTCTCAGTTAATTTCTTATCCCTGAAGGAACGATTCACAAGTTATAAAAGGCACAGGTAAACAAAAAACGACGGCTTTGAAACAGCACCTCTTTTTTGGTCGATCCTTAAAAAAAATTATATAATTGAATATTGCTTTTTAATCTTTTTCGCTTTTTCTCTTTTTACAGTCTCCTCGGATGACAGCGTCTCAATCTTGATTTGGCTTCTTTTTCATCGAGAAAGCTTTTTGAACAAGGCCAATAATAATTATAAGCGAAACAATCTGAAAATGTTTAATTCACCCGGAGCTTTTTGTACCGTAATAATGCCGTGGTAATTTATAGCCATGTGAGTAAAAGTAGTTTCATTGGAAGATTCATATTTTCAGAGTAGAATAAGCATTAATTGTCACAAAAAAAAAAAGGAGTAAAAAGTTTTTGCTCGATACAACTTGTGACATTTAAATGAGATTTTACGGTTTTTATTTAACTTTAAATTTAATGAAATCACCGAGTGAGTTTTTGGAGCAGAAATCAGCAATAACAGCGGGGAGTTGTTGCTCAACCTGCGTGAAAAAATTAAATTAACATGCCAAAGTGCTTAAAATGTGTCAAAACGTCTAAAAAGAATTTATAAAAAAATGTCTGTACGTGCGTGTGTGCGTGTGTTAGTCTTGCAAAGTTCAAACCTGTATAACTCGAGAACGGTTAAAGTACAAGTGAAGCTGTACAACCCCTTATTGTACAACACTTTTCGTAAAAATTTCTCAAAAATTACAAATTTTATGAGATTTTGAAATTTTCGAAAAATGTCGCTGAGTGCTCCAACTTCCGCAAACTTTGAGATACCGAGTTAAATTTTTTTCACAAAAATAAGTCAGGAGACAAGCATGTTCGGTATTGAATTTGGCGAGTATTGCTCGAGAAGTTGCAACTTTAACAAACATTAAAATTTTCGAAGAATTTCTTTCAACTCCACGACTTTCGTAAATTCCGAGATATCGAGGTAATTTTTTTCACACGAATAGGCCAGGGGATGAAGATGTTTGGTACTGAATTTGGTAAAGATCGCTCAAGGGGTGAAGATTTTATAAAATCTTTAAATTTTTGAAAATTTTCTGTGGTCGCTCTAACGTTCGTAAATTTGAGATTAGTTAGCCAAAACGTCTTATATTGAATATACCTTATGAGACAAGGATATTTGTTTGCGAATTTAGCAAGAATCGCTCGAGGGATTCGGATTACTCAAAATTTTTAAACTTTCGCAAAATATCTGCGATCGCTCCGATTATCGCAAATTTGAGATTATGAGCTCAAAAAAGTTTACACAAGCACGCTAAGGAGACAGGATATTAAGTTTCGCTAGAAAAATAAATCGAATTTAGAAACCAAGCGTGCAAATTGAAAACTTTCCTCGTTAGAAAACTTTCTCGATGAGGAAGCCAAAATTACGAGAGCCATCTCCATATTTACGAAACCAACGAAAACCATCTCCTCACAGAGATAACTCTGTAATGAGGTAGCAATGTGCAAATTTCCAATTTGCACGCTTTTTAAAAATTCAATCCGGGCGTTAGTTCTGAATTTGAGTATTTTTTTTCTGAATTTATTTGCCATGTATAATCTCAAAGATCAAATTTCACGAAAACAAACGTTTCTCGTCGAGGCCAACAATATTATAAAGTCACAATTTTCCCAACTTGGAAAAATGAGTAAATTTTCAAAAAACTGACCTGTCGAAGCGTCAGTGAGGCTGGAGCAAAGACCGAGCCCGATAAAAGCGAGAGCAATATCGTAATAATGCGTAGACATCATCGTAAAATGCCTGCGATCGTCGAACAGTTAAATTTTTCGATTCTCGAGCTGCTTTTATAACGAACTGGATCCGAATAAAAAACAAAACAAAAAAAGCAGCGGGGACCCATAATAATTGGCAATATGTCATATCATATATCATACGTATCGTGAGTGTTGGAAATTTCGAGGGAACCCTGAACTGCGAGACCTCGGTAGCAGTGTGTATCATTTTTTTTTGTCGATCATAGATCATTAAAAAGAAAAAACACGCGGTTGAATCTCAAGGAGTAAAAAAAAAACGCGCGTGGAGATTTATTCACGAGGGATATATTTTTGGCACCCATACATACATACGACTCGTTTCATGGTCATTCTCATATTGTAAACAGTTGGCTGTATACTACGATATAGTAGAATCATCGGAAGGTCAAGTTCACGCCTTACAATCTCTCATTCACGAAAACATTAAAAAAAAAAGCTAATATATATGGGCGATTTAACAAAAACCGAGAGGTAATCGACGATGATATTTGAAGTTTGCCTGAAATATTTTTTTCTTTCAGATTTTTATGTACTAAACACATCCCTAGGAGGACTTTTCGATCTTAATCTTCATTCAATCAGGACAGCTCATCAAAGTTTCTCTTAAAAAATGAGATTCAAGGCAAATTTACGAGCAGGAGGAATGAAAATTTGTAAAAAAAAAAAACTCAAAAACAAAAACTGCTAGTTTTTTCACCTACTTTTGAAAAAAAAAAAAAAAAAAATACGGCAACATCACAGAATCACGTGGGAAGAAATAGCCACTTTTTTCGCCTACTCGAAAAATACGCCATTTTTTATTTTAAAAATTCAAAGATACAACGATTTTTCAAATAATTACGCAACTTTTGAGCCTAATCTGAACGCAGTCCGAGCCAATCTTCAATTTTTATTGCATGATTTTCGTTCAGGTTCATTGATTTTTCCTTGTGGTTTTATTTTCGTATAATTTAGCTGAAAACAAATAAAAACGAGACTTCATGAAGTTTCAGCAACAGTTTTGTTCACAGTCAGTATAACGAAGAAAGGTGTTGGTATTTGGAAAAATATGACTATCGAAGTCTCTTTTTTTCATTTGTTTCCAGCTAAATTATACGAAAAAAAAAAAAAAACCAACGAAAAATAAATAACCCTGTACGAAAATGATGCAACAAAAATCGAAGATCGACTCGGACCACCTTCAGATTAGGCTCAAAAGTTGCGTAATTGTTTGAGAAATCGTTATATATTTGAGTTTTTAAAATTAAAAATGGCGTATTTTCAGCAGGTGAAAGTATAGTGGTTATTTTTTTTTCCACGCGAAAAACTGGCAGTTTTTGTTTCTTAAGTTTTTTTTTACGAATGTCATTTTATGAGAATCTTTGATGGGTTGTCCGGACTGAATGAAGAAGATCGAAAAATCCTCCCAGGGATGTGTTTAATGCACAAAAATCGGCAAGAAAAAAAAAAAATCATTATCGACAAATTCCAAATACCATCGTCTATGAACTCTCGTTTTTTTTTTTTTTTTTTTCGTGAAATCCCCCATATATTCAAGCGCTACATTGACATCCGTTTCGCAACTATTCATGATAAATATTACCTAGACGAAATAAGATGCGAAACGAAGAGACGAATATTTGAACAAAAATAAATTTCTGTCTTCGACTTTAGTCGCATTTTTTTGTTTTGTTTTTAATATCCCACTGCTCTTCTCACTGCATCAACAGTCAAATCCGTTTCGTTCGATAAATCATAGAAAAAAAAAAAAAAATCCGACCCACACCAATCGGATTCATACGACCCGATGAAAAATTCAAGACTCTCGGAGTGAAGAATTAAAAATTTCCCACATAATATTGAAATATCTTTTTGGAAAATTTGATCCTCACTTTACACCCGATCGATCGCCAAAATATGTGCGATGTAAAAAGTACAGCGGGCTAAAAAAATTGATTAAAATCGGACACATGATACTTCTTGGATCAATTATAATTTTCAAAATCGCTGACCCCTCCTAGGGAAAAACAAAAATTTTCGCTGGCAGTAGAATGGCCCATGATATAAATTAATATGGGAAATTGCCCATAAATTAATATGGCAATGTCTCGCAATGTAAATTAATATTCAACATTATAATCGTAAAAAAATGTTCGAGTCCCTTGTCTCACGATTCATTGATAATGGAATCGGATAAAATTGCGAGAAAATCATTTACTCATTTTTTTCCCCATCATGACTCGAGAACAACGTATGAACGATCGACCAAGACTAAACAAGCACAATGCGAGTGAGATTTTCTCGCAGATCATGAAATTTATCGAACGAGCCCCTGTCCCAGACATTTCTACCGAAAAATTACAACTTTTCCTTCCTTTTTTTCCCTCATCATTTTTATTTTTATTTTTCATCATTCAATTTCCTTTTTTTTTTTTTTACAAACAGCATTTTCTCGCTGAAGGATATAATTTTTGTTTTTTTTTTGCTTTATCGTACGAACCGATGATATCGAATATAAAAAAAAATCACAGGTTTTCATTTGGAAAAATTAATTTTCAACGTCTGGCAAATTTCGGATGTTTCGTAACGTCGCATACCTCGTCGGGCAGACGCTGGCACGTTGGCACCGGTGGTACCTCGCAAACGCACTTTACGCACACGGAACTGTAATCTGTCGCTTGGCTCAGCTCATCGCCAACTTGCATCGTGAGATTTCCAAATGTGCACGTCATATCTGATAAAAACGATAGAAAAAAAAAAAAAAATTGAATTGAAAAACGGAGAATTGATTGATTGAAAAAAACAAAAATCGTTCCCAAATTCTGATGAAATATGAAATATTCAAATATTCAAATAAAGATTCGAATATTAAAAAATTTGATACATTCATGAACGATTGAAATTTTACTTCCAATCAATTATTATTTATAATTATTCGATATTTAATTAATTAATTGCGTAAATCTCATGAATTCGAGAAAAAGCAATTTTTTAAATTTAAATTTAAAAAAATCTTTTTAATTATTTAATTTAATTTAATTCAAAATTCATTCTCATTACCTCCGTTTCATGTGGGATATTCCATGTTTGAATAATCGAATAGGGGGGAGGTTTATCATTTGCTCGAATTTTATTTACAAGAAAATGAATTATTTTTGGAAAATATTTCGAAATTTTTGCATATCAAATGGAGCTATGCTCGGATGTGATTGAAAATTTAAGCTTTCGTATGTGTGTCAAGAACGTAATGAAGTATCGAAACAGGTTTTCGTGAGAGACTTTCGTCGATGACTCACCGGGATTTGCGGTCTCGCTCGATGCGGATTTCGACTCCGATGAATCCGTACTTTTTACTATCACATCGTCATTGTCGTTTTCTACGTGAATATCGATAAAAAAAAACACACACACAAATTAAAGTCAATTGCTCCCGGTCTCAAGAAAATTTTCCGTCGATTTGGTAGATTTTTTTTGCTCATCGATTAAAAAAAAAAAAAAAAAGCCCCAAAAAAAATGACTGAATCAAAAGCAAAAACGATACTCACGACATCTGTAAGCTACGCTGCAGCTCGTTTGCGGTGATTGAGAATTATAATAAGTTGGAACACAATTTTCACGAATGTCATTCGCGTGACGTAGCATTATGCCGCAATTGTTCTTTCGCGTAATGCAGAATGGCTCGATGTTCTCGCCTGTAAAGAAAGAAGCGCCAAAAAGGTGATTTTTAGTGCCATAAGATTGTATAATTTTGTTTTTTGTTCCGTTATTTTTCGTAAAAATGATTAAAACGTAAAAATAATTGAAAATGAGGAATTTGAAAACCTAAAAGCTCGTATGTTGGCGGATATTATCTTATAATACCAATATTAGCTCAAATTACGTATTTGCCCAAGATACGACCATCTGGTCTTGAGTTTTCTTTTTTTTTTAATTCTCGTTTTCCCTCGTAAAAAACATTTACATATCATCATATATAATTATAAGAAAATACTAGATTTTATAGAAATATCTCATTGTAAATAATATCCGGGGAGTTTGTTTATTCATTTATTTTAATTAATTTTTAGTTTCAATCGGATAAATTAGTCAATTATAACAGACTTTAATAGATAAGCAAAGTATAAGCCTTATTCTCCCTCGATATGTTCCGTAAAAGTAAATAAAAAATAAGTTGCTGATAACAAATCTCATTTTTGATATCTTTATAGTTTGAATTATGGTACTCATTGGATGATTCCTGCGAAAAAAAAATGAACCATTCAATGATTCGTATAAAAGATTTTTCGAATCCGTTATTTTGGGAAACATTTCACGTGAGCTACTAAAAATTTTCAAGCGGAAACGATAACAGTAATACGAAAAATTTTTATACGGCGCATACGACCTTATGCAATTAGTTATTGTGATTTTTTTCTTATCTCAAATTAGAATCACATGGTCGTATCTGCCAATAACGCATTTTCGAAGTTTTTCCAAACGATTTACACGTTTTTACGTTTACCAATGCCAGAAAGTCGTACAATATTGCTTACGACCTTCTTGAATTAGTTTACGTGATTATTTCATTCTTCGGTCAAGTCCAAAAGATCGTATACGCCAGGACTTACGGACGTTCTGGTTTTAAATGGCAAAATTTCAATTTTAATGTTTTCGAACATATTTTTACCGTGATTCGCGTAAATACATTTAAAAAAAAACAAAAATATACGACCTTCTGATTTTGGCAATGGGAAAAAATCGTACAATGGCACTTACGACCTTATTCCATCAGAAACGCGATATGCAAGTAAATTTGTTCAAGATTTTTTTAACGATAAAAATAAATAAAATGAAAAGTATTGTATCACAATATAATTTTTTGATAAAAAAACAACCATAGTTCCATGAGCATGCTTGCACATAAGCATATTTATGTGCAACAGGAGAAATCATCGACAGCGAATTATTCACGAATTTCATCAAGTTTTTTTTTCCCCCAAGAATTACATTTCCATTTATTTCAGCAATGCGAAACGATATTGATGAAATTATTATTTCGGGGAGAAAAATATTCTTAAAATAAAATATAAATATGTAAAAATAAAAAAAATAAATATATATGTATACGATAAACATCAATGTGTAAATTTTTTTTTTTCGACGCAAAATACTTTATGAATTCAAATCCAAATAATTGATTGTAGTTTGAAATTTAATGTTAATGTAAGTAAAATTAAAGTAGCAAGAAACGGGTACAAAATTAATTGTTTTTTTTTTTTCCAGAACCTGAAATAAATCGATATGCATATTTTCTAATAAAATACTCGAATTATTTTTCAATGCTGAGAACGCGAAGTTAGCGATCGACAGGCATTAATATCAAATTTATTGTTAAAAATTGAAATATGAATGGGATGATCTGTTTTTTTTTAAATAACTTTTGACATGAAAAAAAAAAGTTTCCATACCTCTGTATCCTTCGAGGCAGTAACACGATTTGTCTGGTTCTCCTTGAGGCTGGAAATATTCGCCATCTCTGTAAGTTTTTCCATCGACGATGCAAGTTGCACGATCCTCGTCTTTCTCAGCTGTTGAACGACAAAAATCGAAATTTTCAGTTTTTTTTTTTTTTTTTTTTTTTTTTTGCGTCATTTCACGCTGCATTGTTACAGAAAATTACTCACGGCATACTTCTGGACCGCTGCAGCATTGATTTGCCTTATGCTGCATATAACAACCAGGAGTCACCGGGCCGTGAAAACAATCGACGACGGCACAAGTAAATTCGGGTCTGTAAGGATTATTTGTTTTTTTTCTTCTTTTAGTTCAATTACTCCACCTGTTTTTGTCGTTTTCATCTTTCCTCTGAATTATAAGACACAGGCAACTCTCGTTAATTCGAAAAAAAAAACCATCAAATATGGTTAAAAAAAACCATTAAATTAAATAATAGCTACGGGGGGTTTTTTTTTTTTGCAATGTAACTAATTTTGGAAAAAAAACATTTCAAGCTCAAAAAAATTACAACTGGCACCAAATCCAAACATTTTCTGGATCTTGGGTGACATTGAATGAGGATTTCGTTTTTTTTTTTTCTTTCTTTTCGTTTGTCAATTTTTTCGGGCAACACTCCGGGGAAAGTTTTCCCATTCAAGATCTGATAATTTTTTTTTGAAAATACTGACCCTCTGCTGCCCTGATTACAAAAACAGCCGATGTCACAGGGATTGGAATCCTCCTCTTTGAGATTATCCCCAATATTGTACGTATTGCCATTTATGACACACTTGTCACTCGGCAAATCCTTCAAACTGTCGCAGTTGTATCTTTCGGGACAGCAATCGTCGGGATTCTTGAATATCGGTGTACATCCCAGCTCTTTGTAGTACTGTATGGGACCGGGACACTTGCAATCTGAAGGGGGAAAAAAAAAACCGGATGAAGAGTTGAGAAAAAATATTTAAAAAAATTGTTTATCGACAAACTTTGATCGATTTTCACGACTCACCAGGCGATTCGCTGATAACGAGAGCAAAGCACAGGCCAAGCCCGAGAAGAGCGATATCGAAGCTGTTGATACGCGGCATGGTCATCGATGCGCCGTTGTTGTCGATTGATATGAGGCAATCGTTCCGTACGATGAGCACTCTTCTTATATGTTCTCAAGAGATCTTCGATTCGCAACGAGGAAGGGGAAACTGTCCGAGCCAAGTGAGAGTGAGGGACATACTTATGGTATATATATTTTTTATGCAAGTTTTACGAGAATTCTGCTGATCCGGAATATTTGCAAAAAAAACAATCATTATCGTTTTAACTCTCGAATTATCTGTTTTCTTTTGTTTTTGTTTCGGATAACGAAGAGACGATTATCTTGAACTAAAACCCCGCTATCGTATCGTTACATTTTCATTTTCTTGTGAAAATGACTACGCTCCGGTTGTAAAAATGTAAATACTCACTCAGTGGCAAATTCAGAGATGGTGAACCTCTCGTAGTTCTGAAGAAAAAAGAGGCATTTTCTCAATTTTGTACAAACACATTAATTATAAATTATTTTTCACAAATGAACAATTCTGTAAAAAGGCAATAACGATTTTTTTTTCTACGAGAATTCTGCTGATCCGGAATATTTGCAAAAAAAAAACAATCATTATCGTTTTAACTCTCGAATTATCTGTTTTCTTTTGTTTTTGTTTCGGATAACGAAGAGACGATTATGTTGAACTAAAACCCCGCCATCGTATCGTTACATTTTCATTTTCTTGTGAAAATGACTACGCTCCGGTTGTAAAAATGTAAATACTCACTCAGTGGCAAATTCAGAGATGGTGAACCTCTCGTAGTTCTGAAGAAAAAAGAGGCATTTTCTCAATTTTGTACAAACACATTAATTATAAATTATTTTTCACAAATGAAGAATTCTGTAAAAAGGCAATAACGATTTTTTTTTTCTGAGTAGCGAGAGTCCAGCTCCGCTTTAATCACGATTTTGTGAGTCAAAATTGTACCAGATGACAAATTTTTTAACGGAAATTTGGACAGGGGCCTCGCGGAGCAGCCGGAAAATTTACAATGACGAGTGAAAAAAAACATTTCCTATCGTAGTTCGTAAATAATTGAATATTTCTCGTCGCGATATGCCAATAAATTGGCATTGATCCAAAACTTTTCTGTCCTTTTTTTATCCTTTAACATACTTTTTTTTTCCCCACTATTTGAAAGATAAGCACAGTTGTGGTTTTGCAAAGATATTACTCAAATTTCTCAAGTACAGAGTAAACGGTCATTGCAATTATTTTTTAAATTCAATATTTATCTTTTTTTTCTTTTGTTTTCTCACCGGAAAATTCGAGAGAGGCAGACTCGACGGAGCGGAATATTCAACGGCCAAGAATACATTATAACATTGAAATACGTGAATTATCGGATTTTTTTAATTCTCTGATAAGACAAATAGAAAAATCTCGAACCAAAGTTCAAGATTGTTAGTTGCGTTATTATTATATTTAAAAAAAAAAAAAGTCATTTATACGCGTCATAGAACTTTTCCAAAAAATTTTTTCAAGGGGAATCGAAATTTAGAAAAAAAAACAAATCTCATGAGAAAATATCGAATTAGATTTTTTGATACAATTCACGTTATTTCCTATAATTTTCACCAACGAATTTAGCAATGTGTAATGAGAAAAATTAGAATTCGTTTTTTTTTTTGTAAAAAATATTCCAAACTTCACGAATACGTTTATTATATAAATTTTATATTCTTATGCTCCAAAAAATTTTCACGCGTGGATACGGATTTTTTATTTTGGTATAAAATTCGCGCTTGAATTTTTTTTTTCATTCCCCAAGACTGTTTTGTATTCGTAAAAATGGAAAAAAAAAAAAAAAAAAAAAAAAAAAAAAAAAAACGGTTTCCAATATAATCCGCGCATTGTAAATAAAATCATGACGAACGTTTTATGAATTTTATCAAAATTCAAGATCGGATGATCTCTGATGCACCAACAATCGTTTGAGTTAATATATTTTTCTCAAGATAGACTTTACAGAAAAAAAAAAACAACAATAACATTGTCCGGCGCTTCATGGCACTTGTGAGCATGGAAATTTTTTCCTCTTCGTTTATCGCGGCAATTACCTAAAATTATGGGATAATTGTTTTTGCGTCGAGGCGAGAGTATCCGATAAAAAAAAAAAAAAATATCGTGACAGTGAAGAGTAGAAAAAAAAAAGAAAAAGAAAAAAACGTTTAACACGACTCTCATCTTTATTCAACGGACTCGCGCACATTGTCAAGGCCAACGACTCGTTACTATCTTGCTCTTTTGCAATTTGAGGCTCATTAAAAAATTATTCACACACACACACACACACTCACGATAAAATTTATCCTTCGATCACTCAACGGTTTCAATTTCCGTCTCCCACAATAAAAAAAAAAAAACAAAAAAGTCCCCGAGTCATCCAAGTTCAGAATTTCTCAAGATACCTTTACTTTACTTTTTTTTTTTTTCGTCTTTCTCTTTGAGTAACGATAAAATTTCACCAGGTACGTTCAAACTGAACCTCTTGCGTAACACGAGAACAATATATATATATTTTTTTCAACGAAACGAATTGGAAAATTTTAAAAAAAGTAGAAAAAAAAATATTCTTAGAATTAATATTAGATTTAAAAAAATAATAATATTGAAAAATTACTGAAATAGAAGAGGCGAAATTTGGTTTTCTTTTTTTTTTTTTTCGTCAAACGTTGTGTAATTTTGGTGTTTAGGGTTCAAGATCGTTCGGGCAGTCGGTCTGACTCGAATACGAGATTTTATAGGAGAAGCTCATTAGTATTTGAGGCAGATTGTTTTTTTTTTTTTTCGTAGTCTCTAATCGAATGTACAAGTTCCTTTCATTATAGCCTGGACGTGACTTTTTATTATTTCTTATGCGATACCGATGAATGAGCACGAGGAATCGATGTTTATACGCGAAATTTTCGATCTTTGTGCACACAAAAACACGCGTATTTCGAAATTCAAACGAAAAATCATAATGATCGGTATTGCGAGATTAAGGACGACGAGATTTTTCGTATATTCTATCCTTGGCACGCATAGCTCGATGATTTCGAGCCAGTTTCGAAAAGAAAAAAAAAAATTCACAAAAAAATTCTACTCCTTTTACCGGCTCCGTGCAGTCGTGTCCAAAGAGTATTCAATTGTTGAAAAAAAATGTTTTTTTTTTTTTCATTCACAAATTTTCATTAAAAAGCTACATTAATTTTGCACGCTCTGAAAAGAAAAATGTAGAATGAGTACGAAAAAAAAATTAATAACTAACGATTTGCATAAAAATTGCCTAGACGAATTTTTCAAACTAATTAAAAGATCCGCAACTGTCAGGTTTAAATTTCAAATACAGGCCATTCAATTTTTACGATGATATTGCGTGAATTCACGGAAGCGAATATCGAGCAACATTGATTGTTTTAAAAAAAATTATGGCAATTAATTTGTAATCTTTTTGAGATGAATTTTTTTTTTTTTTTTTCATTTTCAAGCTTATTTGAGCTAAATAAAATTAAAATCCAATCGTCAGCAACGATTTTTCAATGACTCATTGAAATCTTAAAAGTGAGAATGAAAAATAAAAGTCGAACATGACAATGTTTCATGTTGCGGAAAATGTTTTCTTCATTCAGAGAAAAGCTGTAGAAATACCTTTTTTTTTTTTAATTGTGAAATTATTTCGACATGACTGCGAGGGGCTAGCAAATTCCTGAATGGTGTTCTTTTTATTTTTTACTTGGAAGGAAAAAAAATTAAAAAATCTTGCCCAAACATCGATCCGTCCATATCCAGAAGTTTTTACTATTTGCTGCGAGAAACAAAAGACACTCGCACAGCGAAGCATCGGGGCAAAATCAAACAAGTATTTAATTTACTCTTATGAATAATTCACTGGACAACAGAGAGCGAGCCCCGTCGTTGCACAGGACAAACGTCACAATGTCAGGCAACGACGAGTCATTGATAAGGTACACGCGGTAGTCTTGTCATATCACAGAATAAACGTGGAAACATTGGCAATTTTTGTTCTTCCACTCGTTTCGTCTGTTTTGTTTGTTTGTTTGTTTGTTTGCTTTGTTTTTAATTTTGTCTTTCACAAATATGCTTGCCAGCCACTGTAAAGACGACAGAGATTCACAGGATCGCGCGCCTGCTGAATAAGTCGCTCGACCTGTCCTGCTATACTCGAGCTGATCCCATCCTCCGTTCCCTGCAACTTTTGCTCGATTCTCAACAATGCTCTCTCCGCAAGCTTGTTAGTCTTTTTCATACCTGTAATCACGAACATCGTCATTTTTAACGATGACAATTCCTCTATTCCGCGATCTGTATTATTCGGCTTTAAATTTGTAAATCTAGAAACAGCATTTTTCGGTTCAAAATTGTCTTTTCCAACCGGATCATCGAAATCATCTCGTTCTGGGGCGGTAAAAGTGTCGAATCAGAGGGCTGCAGCTCAAAATACATGGAATTTTTCTAACGCTTGTTATAACTGAATTATATTATTAAATGTAATATTATGGTGGGGAAAGATTTCCAGCACCATAAAAAATATTTAAAAAAACTGGCAATACAAAATTAGCAATACAAATATTAGCAAATTAAGCAATACATATATTAGTAGATATTGAGTGAGTACCAAGATACGAGACATACGCATACACAGACTCACTATAAACTATGAACTGATTGAACTAAACGCAGGAATGCAAAAATCGGACAGTGGAATTTTGAGAAGAAATGAAAACAGGGACACCGAATAATATTGCGAGAAGGTAATAACGGTATCCACGTAACAATGAATTGTGATCGGTGTATAATATCGCTTACCGGATGCTATTATAAAATTTCAAAATCGAAAAGACAGTATTGTTTTTTTTTTTTTTTTTTTATACAAAATCATGGAAGGCGGCCCATCAGTGACAAAACTAGTCAAAAATTGTGACGTGAAAAAAAATCATAAAACCTATCATAATATTTTGTAAATACTCTGTCTAAATAAAATTTATGAATTTCGATGACGTTTCCCGTGATATTTTATTCATAATTTATTATAAATAAAGTCTCAACTGACAAAAGTATTTAACGCTGTCAGAGCGATCGAGTCAAAAACGATAGCCGATATTCATATGTTTCCTCGCGTGCGGAATGACAGACATTATATTGTATCCGAGATTTGCGCACACGATGACTTTCGCGATTAAATTTCTCGGGAAAATCCCTGGCAAGACACAATTTTTTAAATACCATTGGAAAGTTCACGATTTCATCTTTCAATGCTCAAAATTTGAATAAAAACTCTCGTCTTTATCAAAAGATATCGTATCACTTCCGGTGAAAATGGAATCAACTGCCATAAGACCCATGCTAAAATAAGTAATTTTAAATTACTCGTTCGCAATAATTTGCCTGGCAACATATCCTGAAATTTTGAGAGAGCGTTCATTGCATCTTAGATAACGCTCTCCGGAAGTTTCATTCGTATCGCCGGTTTTTTAATTCACTGATGAGCCACCTTTTAACGAATTGGGAAGAAGGTTGTTCGTATAATGTGTAAAATTTCATACAATCTTTGCGAATCAAAACGTGACTCCGCAATAGTCATTTGGCACCGAAAAGATGCTGCACATTAATTGCCTGTTGTATCCTTTTGCACACACCGCATAAAGATTTTATTATAAACGAATTAAAAGTGGATGCACTGCGTGTGATTGGACCAATTTTATTCGTAAAGTATCGGAGCATTTGGTCATTGAAAATTCGTCACCTCGGACCGGCGGCTCAAAAAAAATTGTAGAAATCGATGAAGCCAGGTTTGGTAAAAAAAAAAAATATAATCGGGGTCGTATTATCGATGGAGAGTGTCAATACCACTTGTATTACCGCAATATCCGTATTACTTATCATTGTCGGTTTTAAAAATTTTTTTATGACGTTGGAAGTCTTTCCCCTCCTCAATATTACACGGGGATATTATTTTTTAATGATAAAAAAATGTTACAAAAAAAATTTAAAGCAGTTTTGAGCTGCAGCCCTGATTCGACACTTTTACCATCTGTGGAATTCAGGTGCAACATTTTTATAAAATAGTCAAGCTACATTTTTCATAAATAAAATTTCTCCAAAAATCATTCTGCAAAAGAATCATCGAGTCCAAGAATTGTCCAATTTTTTTTTCTATCTCAATACACCAGAGCTGGGCAAAGTCCGGAAAGTACTTCAAGTACAAAGTACAAAGTACTCTAAGTATTTGAAGTACTCGTGCATTACAAGTACTACGTACTTGAAGTACTCAAGGTTTCCAAGTACTTGAAGTACCAAGTACTTGAAGCACCGAGTACTTGAAGTAAAAGTACTTGAAGTACTTAAGGTGCCAGGTACTTGAAGTATTGAGTACTTGAAGTACCAAGTACTTGAAGTACTTAATACGACATTACTTGAAGTACTGAGTACTTGAAGTACCGAGTACTTGAAGTACGTCAAAAATCAAGTATCAAATACTTTTCACGATTTCACGTACATCTCGTAAGTTCTAGTACTTATTTTTGATTTGTTACGTACTCTTTAAACTCATTTAATTTTGATTCGAGTACTTTTTGTATCAACACATATTTTCACATTGCGCGATTCACTCAGGCTAGGCAGATTTGAACCGAAATATTTAAACGAAGAATTATAAATCAAAGTCAATGCTCAATATCTCATGGCACTATTTGTCGAATTCTCTCTCTATGTCAAATGGAATATAAGTACATATAAACATGTAACATCAATATAAAATATATTTTAAATATCTTTTATAATTACTTTTCTTCTTAAAAATAGAGTTGGTTTCATTCGATTTCCACATAATTTGGCGTTGTTACACCAATTTTGGCGGTAAAAGTCAATATTTCGACTTTTTTTAAATTCCCAGACTTCGATTCCCGGAATAAATAGACTTTTTCGAAAATCGAGTAAAACTAAGCTACCTGTATCAAAATTTTATATTTTCACTTTACAATGCCGTTGGTTTTGTTCAATTTCGATGAAAATCAACGGAGATATTGCAAATTCAATAAAAAAAAAGTAATTTTTACGATTTTTTCATGTTTTTTACCCTTTTACGTCATTTTTGACTAACTTTTCCGACTTCAAGCAAAATTTCCGTAAGCTCACGTGATTCTGCATTAAAAAAACGCAAAGAATAAGCCCAAATTGAACCCTTTTTGTGAAATTTTACCGGAGATATGAATTTTTCAAAATTGGGGTGTTCGGTCACCCCGGGTTACCATAATAGGTAAAAAAAAAAATAAGGTTACCATTCTAGGATTAACTCGATCCGTCTCGCGGCATCGCTACGCGGAACGTTCCTTAATTATATATTAAAAGGCATATTATACGTGCGACCATTAGCAAAACGTATTCAAAAGTACTTGATACTTGGTACTTGAAAAAGTACTTGAAGTACAGGTCAAGTACTTGAAAATTTAAGTACAATACTTGAAATACTTTTGAAGTACTTTGTACTTCAAGTACTGTACTTCCAGTACATCGCAAGTACTGGGTACTTGAAGTACTGCCCAGCTCTGCAATACACCAATAATAATAATAACAATAATAATAATAATAATAATAATAATAATAATAATAATATTATAATTACCCCGATCTTCGTTGGGTCTGCCGCTGTAACGTCGCGTACAGCTGTTCTCCGTATCGTCAACTTTCACGGGCGTTATCGCCCACGAGAACAACGGATCGTAAAGCAGCACCTGCAGCAGGGTGATCAATATTTTTCGTCGATCGCGCAAAACGGCAACGGTCTCCTCGCAGCTGCGTCTCATGACGCCCTCGACCCCGCAAATGCCCATCGCGACTTCCATGTCACGGGTCAAACGAAACGGCACGGTTTCCGGTATCGGCAATACCTTGCCCTGGGCAAATGCTATACCGAAATCTATGTGTATTACCTCGGCGGTCGTCTGATCGATGAGTATATTGCTGAAATGTCGATCCCCAAGACCCAGCATATAACCGACCATCGAGGTCGTAGCGACGCTTCTGACGTATGCCAGACGTCTCTCGAACCATGCCTCGGCTGACGGATATTTTTCCATGAAAAAATGATGAAAAGCCGGATGCAAATTTTTGCAACATTCCAAAAAAGCCTCGAGCTTCACGTCCATGGTCGAACGATCCACGGCCTGTAGCTTCGAGCGACATTTCGTCACGCTCCAATCATCGGGATAATATTTCGCGTGCATACCCGGCACGCGTCCCGTATCGCATAGAACATTCGATATCGGCAATGTATTCTCGCACCATTCCAATATACCCGATCTCTGCGAAAGCGGCACGATTTTATACGTTCTTATGTGCAATTTACGTTTTTTCGTTTCCTTGCTCGTTCTCAGCATACGATTCATCACCGTGCACACCTGCTGCATAACCGCATCCTGACGCAAATCATCCTGTCCCTTTACCAATTGTTTTCTCCCAACGCCATCCGTACCGATGCAAACGATCTTTTTCGGTGCATTAACACCGCCCGGCAGATCAAAATTAGCCGCGTACTCTCTTATGCCAATTATATCGTTGTAATTACCGCGCGGTCTTACCTCGAGTGTCAGTGTCGGTACGCACGTGTTCGTAAAATTACGAATCTTCATTATCGCATGATTCCTCGGTATAACGTGAGCAGCGTCTTTTTTTCTCGTCTGGGCCTCGGCAACGCCGTAATAAGCGAGCGCCACGAGGGCATTCGAGAGTTCGCTCATCTCTCGTATGATCGGTTCGATCGACGAATCCATGAGCCTGTCGAGCAGTGCTTCGGCCGCGAGGATCCTCGATTCGGGACGTAATTTATCATTTCTACGGTCAACACCTTTCTCGGGCTGCTTGAAATCGCTGTCCCTGTGGGTATTCCTCAGCGCGAAGAGAACCGGCAAAGTATGATGCGGATGTTCCATGGCGCAACGTTCCATGAGCTCGTTGATCTTGGCGGTGAATGCGTCGAGGCTGTTGCTCATGTGAGGCGCCAATTGAGGCAGAAGTATGACAAATTTGTGCGAAGCCACGGACGTGAGTTGCTCGCGAAGCACATCGTTGAGTTCATCGCTGAATGTATTGTCGAGCCAGAGCGATACGAGACGAAATACAAGAAGATCGTGCCTGTCAGCGGTCTGCAGTGTCATGAGATAATAACGGGCCGACAAAATGAGATACATCTCTTTTTCCCGTATTATATTTTCCAATTCGAAAGCGTCATTGGTGACCTGTCGCTGATACGTGACGATCGCTCGTTGCTCGTCCCTGCCTCGTCGTCCGGCGTGCGATTTACATTCGTCGTCGTTCTTCAATTTCGTGCACTCGACGAGACTCTCGTACTGCGACGAACGCATGAATTCAACGATCCGCTGATACTGCGCATCCGCGAATTGTGCAAGATCGGCCTGGGCATCGTTCAGATTCTTCAGATCCGTGAAATTTTTGCTCGCTATCGAACAGCCGATCCTTATCGATTCCTGATAATACTTCTCGATCACGGCTTGCGGATTTTCCGATTTAGCTGACGCCATCCAGTTGCCATAGACTCGCAACGCTTTTGCCCGTAAATTCGACGATAAATTTGTTTTTTTAATCAAATTACGCATTCGATAACGTCCCATGTCGCGATCATTGCGCTTCCAGGCTAAATATGCCTCGCGATAAGTAAGCTCGTCGCGGGCCAAACGCGACAAATTTTGTCGACCGAGAGAATCGAGCGAACGAGCAGCTATCGGCAGATATCCCTGTTTTTCGGCAATTTTTGCCATATCGAGATGCGTCTCGATGAGCGAAATATTCGTCAGATTTTCGAAATTTCCCGCGGCGCGATACATGATAAGGCGTTGCGAGAGTAACGGCTCGATCCATTGAAAATCATGATTATTCGTCAGGGAATTTTCCTTTCGCCAAGACTCCAGTGCTTCCTCGTAATTCTCGCTACGAACGATATTCGCGAAATCCTCGATTTCCCGCAGCATACGCAGCTGCGACAATATCGGATAAACGGTTTGACTGCACTCGAGACTTATCTTGCGCAGTGAAACGATCAGGCTTCGGCGTGCATCGTCGAGGAATGTTTTTATTCCGGCGTGATCGGCTTCGCGAAGGCATCTAAGGGCACGATAATGCGACGAGTGATAAGCCGTATTGGCGAAATTTTGCGAAAAACCGGAAGTCGTGATGTCAGAGCTATCGTTGGCCCGATGAGTCTCGATTATGTTCCAATCGGCGAGACGCCAGGCAGCCTCGTAAATGAAATCATCGATATTCTCATTTTCACGATTCATCGTGCTTATTACACGCCCGAGAAGAGCCTGAAGACCCGACTGACGCAACGAATTAAGTATACCGCGTATCGAGCCACTTCCGGCGCTGAGCTCGACATCCTGCGCCAGCATTGCCTTGTCCCACTGGCGTAGATGCGCGTAATGCTGTATCTTGTAGGACGTATCGACGAGATGCGAGAAGCCACAGCCGTAAATTGAATCCGGATCGGCGATATGTAGATAAGCCTCGCGCACGATCGACTGCAGTAATTTGCCTGGCTCGGGTCTCAGCTCGCATATACAGTCGATCGGTGATATCCAGCTGCCCGGTACTTTGTCCTGTAGCAATCGTGAATCCTGCAGGACGCCCTGACACCACAATTCGGCATAGAGAACCGAGGTAAAGTATGCCGAGCAATATTGCGCAGCTTTAGCGATATAAAGATAATTCAATGGCATCGGTGCATTGTCGGACGTTTGTATTCTCATGAAATTAACGACATTTATCATGCAGCGAACGCACTCGTGGCTCAGCGATACTTCGCGTTTCGGCGAATTTTCGCACAAAGTTGGAGTCGTTGAGGGAACCGTGTCGCGCAGCAATGATTCATAAATATTTGTGAAAAAACGATTTATGCAAAGGCAAACGTCATTCGCGAGGCCGGTATCGATTAGCTGGACGAGATTAACGAGACGGGGAAGTAAAATTTCGCAAAATTCGACGCTTTCGCGACAAACCGGGCTCAGGCATGGGGTATAAAAATTTACGAAACAATCGAGCAGCCGACAAGTTAGATCGACAAGCCAGCTCTCGTATGTCGCATAATTTGCCGCTATCCATGCGTCATTTTTCGCGTCTATGCATCTATGCCAATTGGGAAGATCGATGCTTATCGTAGCTCGACGAGATTTTCGCGAATTCGTCGAATCGATAAACGGATAAACGTAACGATAGATCAAAGGATCGTCGATTTCGTGAATCTCGATCAGATCGCTGAGCGTCGTTTCTTTCGACAAATATTGTCCCCAGGCTGTCGCGAATATTTCATACAACGCCGTGGAGCTTGCGCGACGCAAATTAACGCTATTATCGACGAGATAATCGGCCAATTGGCTCACAGCGCGAAATGTCAGCATGACAATTTGATCGATTCCCTCCTTGGCGTAAACATTTTCCGGATGAAGTATCATCGTTGCAAGATCAGCCGGACCCAGCTGACCGAGACATTTCGCGGCCTCCAATGATACATCCGCGTCGCTTGATCTCGTCAATCTTACGAGCTTGTAGATCAATTTGTGCAGTGTGCTCGATGCGCAATCCTCGGCAAAACCTCGCAATCTCTCGAGTCTCCCGTACATTATCGATAATTCATTTTTTCTCGTTGACAGCTGATTCTTGACGTTCACGAGTCCCTCGTGACTGCAGCTCAGTGTTTTTGCGTTCGTTGCATTCAAAAAATGCTCAATCTCATCCTCGAGACTGTAATTTCTCGTTCCCCCATATTTGAGATCGCCGTGAGCGCGTTTTATCGCCGCGAATGCTTCGACATTGGGAAACGAGTCGAGCCTCGCTATCGCATCGGCGAGCAATTCTTTCGTCTCGATTATCAGATAATTAAGGATTTTCATTGCACCGCGAATGCGCGAATCGCGTACGATCGGTACGAGGCTCGAAACGACGAAACTCAGGCATTCCTTGATCTCGTTCGATCTTCCGGGCATCGAGCAGCGCAGAAATTCATAAAAATAATCGCATGCCATTTCGGCGAGCGGATCCTGCTTCATCAGCGCAAGCAGTGAATAACTCGCGTCTCTCGCGATATAAAGCGAGATAGGATCGAAGTATGATTTTTGAAATTCACCGAGAACGATCATACCGAAGTAGCGATAATGATGAAAAGCCTGGAGCTTTTGATCCGTAAAGCTTGCATCGCTTATGGCGCAAAAAAGCGTCTCGCTGACGCGCTGCAGTACGCGCGGACGATCTCGTGCCAAATATTCGATCAGTGATTTGTCCCCGAGTGGCAGAATTTTTGCGAAAAAATCGAAGCAACGATCGATCGTAACGATCGTAAAACACGGCGGATTCAACGAGGGAAGATAAACGCGACGCGAGAATATTTCATGAAAATTCTCATCGTCCCGTAATCGTTTCACAAGATCAGCGAGAATTTCGGATAATTTGACGTCGAGCAGCTCATCGAAAGGCTTCATCGATGCGAATTCATCTTTGTTTTGACGCAATTTTTCGTACAATTTTTGTGCATAAGTCGCTGCGACAACGGAATCGTTCATTTTCGAGGAATTTTCAACGATCATGCACACGAGAAGTGTGATTATCGTGGAAAATGAATTTTCTATTGTCTCGACGAACGAGACATCGAGATTTTTGCACAATATAGCGAAATGCTTGAATTCTCGTCTCTGCAATTTTATCGCTAAGAGCGCGTCGATGTGTTTGCGCGAAAAATCCTCCTGCGTGCTGCAATTATCGAGAATCCAGGGAAACAATTGAAGGGGATAATCGGCCTCGAACCAGCGCGAAAGAAGATAACGAAGATTCGTCTCGATTATGCGTCGTTGATTTTTCTCGTTTCGCGCAACACCGAGAAGAGCTTTTTTCAGCATTGTAATTTTTACGTCGCGTCTTACCGACAGCTTTATCATCGAAAATAATGCCCGACAGGTGATAATTTCATTGGAACGTATTATCGTCGCGTATGCACGAAGAGCCGTGCACGTACGGGTCTCGCGTTCGTCGGCTTTTTCGAGCTCATTCGCGATTTCCTCGATTGAGAACAATTCATTTATCGCCGCTTCGATTTTGACGAAAAATGCGATTTTCAATGGTACGCCGAGCTCTTCCGCGGCGAATACGACGCTCAGGGCATCGACGACCTCGAGCCTGACCGAATAAAACGGACTTGTCATATGATCGACGAGGACATCGCGAATCGGTGAAATTTCAGCGAATCTACCGGTTCTCCATGTCAATGATGGATCCTGTCGTGAAACAAGAGCAAGGCATTTAACGAAATCTTCGTTCACGAGAGGACCGTACTTTTTTTTCGTCAAATTTTTCCATATCAGCGACAATATTTCCAATAATTTTTCCATCTCGCTGGCAATTCGGGCGGATGGGCGAAAAAATCGCGGCAAAACGCGGATTATACCGCGTATCGCTGTCTCATCGTTTATCCGACGATCGTAAAGCTGTCTAATGAAATTATTGGCAATTTTCAACGATTCTTGGCTCGTTGCAAGTAAAATCTGTTCCGACATACCCAAGCTATTCAATAAATTCAATGCTCGGCGAAGCTGACGATTTCCGCTGCTCTCGTAAAGCTCGATTTTCAGCAAATTTCGCAAAACACGCCTCTGTCCGTCCGACATTTCGCTGTCGTCGATCGAAGCGCAGCAATAATACGTGAGAATATTGTGCGACGAATCGACGATACGACGTGTTATCGTCGATTCGTTGATCGTTATATTCGAAAGTCCGTCGATACGTTTGTGAATTTTTTTGCCCTCCGAGGAACCACCGAATAAACGTGTATTCGCGTCGATATCATCGTCATCCGCGTCATTTTCATCCTCGTTCTCGTCATCCGACATTAAATGATAAATAAATTCGAGATAATTCATCGACGATGCATCGATGAAAATTTTCGCGACATCTCGATGATATCGAATCGCCATGAAATTTTCAAGCGCCTCGATCGCGCCAACGAGATTTCCCGATTTCTTCGTATCGTCGATCGTCACGAGCAGGGATGAGGATTTATGAAAAAATTTGCCAAATTCAGCTGTCATTAACGTCGCGCGCGGCTCCGTGAGAATATTTAATTCGGCAAAATTTGACATTAATTTGCCGAAAATCGTCATTTTAATTGTGAAACTTTCGAGCTCACCGACGCTCACGCGATCATCGATAAAATCATTGAGAATCGTCATGAGAAAATCAAATGAATCTTGAACACGAACGATTCGTACACTCGTCGGTATATTATTTTTCATCGTTTCGTCGATGATGCGCGCAAAATTTTGCCGAAAATTCAATGACAAGCTGCAACGTTCGATATCGCGAAAAATCTTTTCATCGCGATCGTCGAAAAGATCGTTCGCGAGCTCGGCGCTGCTTTGAATCTTTCGTTCGTACGTTGAATCGTAAAATTTTCGATAATCACGAATATCGCGCTCGTACCACGAACGGACGACCAGTGCCGTGAGCAAATTTGCCAGATCAACGACGGGGAGCTCGGACGTTTGTTTGACCGGTGGGATTTCGAGTGACCAGCGTATGAGGGCGTTTCTCGTCGATGATTCGGGCTTCGATGAGGTCGCAGCAGCAGCAGCAGCACCCGTGAAATTTATCTCGTCCGGTATTGGCGTGTATTCGCAAAATTTCAGCAATGTTTTCACGCTCGACGATGACCAACGTATCGCGTTTGTCAGATAAAGACGCAGAAAACTATTCGGATTCGATGCACCTCTGTGCTCGATTATCGACTGCAAGAGCCTGTGGCCCAGTAGCTCGTTCTGATTCATGCTCAGTGCTCTGGAAAAATAAATTTTACTCAGCTTCGATGCGTGGATCATGAATTTCGTGGTATTTGATTATGAAGGAACGGGGAGCCCTGGTTCGAGCAAAAATTGACGATTTTTCGAGAATTTATTGTAAAAAAAAAAAAAAAAGAATCAAGTATCGAACGAATCTTGTTGAAATTTTCACGATAATTTAATTTAATTTAAACAGTTAAACATTTGTCTTCTACGGTAAGTGAAGATTTTATTCTCTTAATTTTCACGCAATATATATTGAGCGCTTTTTTTTTTTCAACACAACAGAGCGTTGTATTATCTCAAAGGGTGTACTTTTACAAAATACGTTGGCCTGGCTGACGGCATAAATATCTCAAACATGGGGGGGGGCCGTGAGTCTGTTGGAAGTAAAATGGTACCGGGGGGGCAAGTCGTCCGAAATTTCACGGGGCAAGTTGTCACAGCTCCGAAATTTCAATATAATCATGGTGGCCACTAAAAAGAGTTGGAAAAATTCCCTGACTTTCCCGGATCAAATTATAATTTTTCCCTGACTAAAATTCGAACTAATAGTGCCAATTCAAGTATCCAATAAATAAAGATCCGAAACATTGGCAATTTGTATTTAAGTATATTTATTTATTTATATTTATGTACCAGTAAGTATATTCATGTACTTATTCATTTATTTATTTATTTATATATTTACTTATTCATTTATTTATTTATTTCACGGATAAAAACCCTTTTACGAGCTTCAACTGATTTTTTTTACAAGTTACACTATTTACATGATAAAAAAGAAGTACACATCAAAACGATAGTTCAATCGTTGTTCCCCGATAACAGGAAAAATCCCACCAATCGTGACCTATATTAGTACGTATATAACCATTTCCGCTAATGGAGAGATCGGTGCAACATTGATGCAACTGTTTTTGTAAAATTACAGCTCCATTAGACCACAGGCTTTAAAAAAAAAAAAAAATTATTCGGTATTATTTTCATGTACAGAATTGTAGTTCTATCGTAACATTTGTTCCATAATTTTTTTCGCCCTTTCGGCCGATAGGTGAGAACGACTGTTCTCACTCACTCACTCTCTCTCTATCTTTTAAATATATAATAGTATCGCAATCTTGAATTGCTGAATTTTCCAAGATGTATTCAGCTCGCAACAGCTAACTCTATCACAATCCGTTTTTATTATGCTATAATCTATCTTCTATATTATAATCTTTTGTTTTCTGTATTTTTTTTTTGTTTTCTGCAAAGGCTTGCCATGGCATAATTCATAAATCAATTAATCAATCAATCAATCTCTCTCTAGTCTCTCTTCGTGGCGTGGCGCGACACTGGTCCGATGCTTACGCATGTAGCGTTACAAATTTTGAATACTATTTCGATCTAAGATTTCGATTGAAAATTCTGAGCAGGTGGAAAAAAGTTGCTCCTTTATAGTGCATCCTCTCTCGTTCTGTATTGCCAAAAAAACTCCCTGACTCATTAAAAGATTCCCTGACTTTTCCCCGACTTCCCTGACCATTTTCGAATTCCCTGACTTTTCCCTGACTTCCCTGTTTTCCCTGACCAGAGGCCACCATGTTATAATGAGTATTTCTGCGGTAGTTTGCGAATCGGTTGAAATTTTATCATAAATTCACGAGTAATGAGTAAAAATTATCCCAACTCTTTAAACTTTACGATAAATACCTGCGCAAGAAGTAGTTTTAGGCAAAATGATAAGATTTTTTTGAGATTTTAGTTTAATTTGGCAATTCAGAGTTTGGATGAAATTTTTTGAATCATTAGGGCGCATAATGTACAGTAAGTAAAAATAATGAGGACGTATTTTTTTATTTTTCATTAAAAATGACCGATGCGCATGTTATAGGCAATTTAATTTCACGGATTTTGATATATATATAGATATAGCGTAACATGCGTGACGTCATAATTTTATAGTTATCAATTTGTTATATTAACGCCAATTTTGATTCAAATAAAAAATACGTACAAATATTTTTTCCTAAACTACCAGATTATGGAATAAAAAAATGTCATTCAAACTCCCCAATTGAACAAATAGAAACTTTTTATAACTTTCTTACATTGCGGCGCGCTAGATTGAACTAATATTTTTGTTCAATCAAGTTTAGATATCACTTTCGCGCAATAAAATTTGGTATGATCTTCCCTCATAAATTGTTCATTAACAACCATAGCGTTACGATTGAGCGAAATCCGATACTGTTCAATCGTAGCCCTGGGGATTTATTCGAAACTTTGGCGTGTCACATTCTTCTCAAATATTAAATTAGAAAAATACAAAAATCTTCAGAGAAAATGGTCGACAGCCCCGGTCTAGCCTGGTTCATCGGTAATTCGCAAATCGGTTGAAATTTTATCATAAATTCACGAGTAATGAGTAAAAATTATCCCAACTCTTTAAACTTGACGATAAATACCTGCGCAAGAAGTAGTTTTAGGCAAAATGATAAGATTTTTTTTTTTGAGATTTTAGTTTACTTTCGTAATTGAACAAATAGAAACTTGCAATAACTTTCTTACATTGCGGCGCGCTTGATTGAACTAATATTTTTGTTCAATCAAGTTTGGATATCGCATTTATGCAATAAAATGTGGTGTGACAGCTTGTCCCGGTCACGGATCAAGTTACTGTTCCATTACGTTCGATCGTAGCCCGGGGAGTTACTTGAAACTTTGGCGTATCGCATCCTTTTCAAATATTGAATTCGAAAAATACGAAAAATTTTGTAAAAGCGCGAGCAATGTACTTCAAAAATTTATATGAATTGAACAATCAATAAAAGTGCATTTTCAGGCGCATCATCACTGCTAGGGGCGGTTTTTGATCTTTTGTTACTGTTAAGGATAGTTTTTGATTCGAGCATCAATGGAAGTGCATTTTTGGGTGTATCACCATTTCTAAGGGTGGTTTTCGATGTTTCGTTACTGTCAAGGGTAGTTTTCCATTCGGTTATTCTTGCGACAAATTTTTCATGTATTTTCAAAAATATTTATGAACTGAACCTCAATGAAAGTGCCTTGTCGGAAATTTTATTACTGTCAGGAATGGTTTTTCGTCCGGACCTTTTTGCTACAAATTTTCGATGTTATTTCAAAGCGCATACTTGAGATCGCGATGCTAAAAAAAATTTTTGCCAGAAAGTCATGCTCATTTCTCATGTTTTTTTTTCGAAATTTTCGCACTTTTGCGACAGGATGTAAAACCGAAGTGGCGAAACCCTTGCGTTCGCCGAATTTTTCATGATTATTTTTTTATTTTTTATGATATATTCATTTTTCGGGAAGTTACGATTTTTCAAAGTAGGCGGGGGAACGTGCGCGTTAAAGGGTTTAAGGATATTGTTAGAAAATAAGAAAAGGAATAAATATGCCGCACAACATTGTATTATTTGGTTACGCAAATGAAACATCGCTATTGCTGCAAAAATCTTGAATGAAAATCGACAACTAGCCCCGGTCTGCCCTACTATTGTAGTGTAGAAATTTTTTTTCTTTTTAGTTCAAAAGAGCCACGAATACCGGAATTGCAAGAACTCATGTTCGGGCTTCGCCGAAAAAAAATGTGACAAAAAAAAAAAAACAAACAAACGATAAATGTTGGAAGTGTTTTTGAGATACAGGCGTTTGAATTTCGCAAAAAAATATAATAAACATAATAAAAAATAAAATAAACATACAGGAGAGCGCAAAAATATTCGATCGAAGATATTTCAAGGCATTGGGGAATTAATATTCCGAGAAAGAAAAAATATATATTCACGACGAAACAAACTTTCTCTATGAGGAACAAAAAAAAAACCCCAAACAAATTCATAATGAATTTTTTTTTTTTGTTTCAATTATACTTTACCGAAGAATAGTGTCGCATATTTTTTCCCAGCAAACTCTCACGCTCTCGGCTTGTTCGGTTTCATGAAAATGTTTCTTCTCCGCGTCGGCGATTACCGTGCAAAGTTCGCACAGGCTGTCCATCGTCGTTTCGTTGTTCAGCGAAGCCTCGACGAGTTCCATCAGGATTCGCAAAAATGCCACGTAATCGTTCGATTTCAGGGTATTCGGATATTTTTTCAACAATACCGCGAGTATTTGTACGGACGGCCAGGTTACTTCGAGATCGCTGTCGCTGAGCATGTCAATTGGTTTTCGCACGGCTAACGAGAGACGACGACGTTTTCGCGGCTGTGCATCTTCCGAATACGAACAACTCGGGCCTACGTCCGTTATGTACGATGGATCCGACATTATTTGTCTGTAAACTATAAAAAAAAAATCAAACGATCGTTTGAGAAAGCAATCGATTAAAAAAAAAAAAACGAATTAATGATCGAGTGCGCCTAATCGAATGAAAAAAAAAAACAATTAGATGAGAAAAATTCAAGTTCGAGAATTAATTTTTATCGAGTTTTACCTTCGCATGCGAGTTTCAGGAAGCACGACGAAAGTTTTTCCGCTTTTGCGTCCCTGACGATGGACGCGTATATTCCCCGTATTATATTTCTCCAATGATCCCAGTCGCAGGCGTACGCTCCGTCGTCGATTGAGCTCGCCCCGTCCGGATGATGAATCTGTATCAGCAGTCGTATCATGTTGTACTTGGACGAGCAACCCTCCAGAGTTATTACGGAACGTAAAATCTTTTCCCCAAATTCGCATAGAGTTATTCGACTCTCCGTGGCGATTTGTTGGCAAACGGCGTAAGTAAGTTTGTACAGGGGTTTCATTGTCATTTCTTTGCCGGAAGCAATTTCCTCGTAAACTTTTACTGAAATTTCGGTCATAGAGAGGGAAAAAAAAAACAATCATTAAGGAGTTTTGTCATTGAGGAGTTGATAGGCCGAAAAGCGATAATAAAAAAAAACAAAAATTGTTTAAAAAAATTAATTTATCGATACTCTTGTCTATATAAATAAAAATTAAATGCTGTTCGTTGGTAAGCGCATCACTCGAGAACGGCTGGAGCGATTTGGCTAATTTTTTCTTTTAAATGTTCGTAATAGTCCGAATAAGGTTTTTAGGGAAAGAAAAATTGGAAAAGTTGCCCGGAAAATTGGAAAATTCGGGAAAAACTGAAAGTGCTTTTTTCCATGGGATTTTTGTATGAACTTTGGACCCATAACTCACGATTCGAACGATGGATATGTGTAATTCTTTTGTTTTGTTCGTTATGGTCCTGGAAAAGTTTTCAGGAAAAAAAAAATTCGAGGCAATTACAGAGGAAAGTCGGGAAAATTCGGACAAACTGTAAAAATCATAATTTTTGTATTACCGATTTGGCTAATTGTTTTTTTCTTTTAAATGTTCGTAATAGTCCGAATAAAGTTTTTAGGGAAAGAAAAATTGGAAAAGTTGCCCGGAAAATTGGAAAATTCGAGAAAAACTGAAAGTGTTTTTTTCCATGAAATTTTTGTATGAGCTCAAGACCCATAACTCACGATTCGAACGATGGATATGGGTAATTCTTTTTTTTTTTTGTTCGTTATGGTTCTGGAAAAGTTTTCAGGAAAAAAAAATTTCGGGGCAATTACAGAGGAAAGTCGGGAAAATTCGGACAAGCTGCAAAAATCATAATTTTTGTATTACCGATTTGGCAAATTGTTTTTTTCTTTTCAATGTTCGTAATAGTCCGAATAAAGTTTTTAGGGAAAGAAAAATTGGAAAAGTTGCCCGGAAAATTGGAAAATTCGAGAAAAACTGAAAGTGCTTTTTTCCATGGGATTTTTGTATGAACTTTGGACCCATAACTCACGATTCGAACGATGGATATGTGTAATTCTTTTTTTTTTTGTTCGTTATGGTTCTGGAAAAGTTTTCAGGAAAAAAAAAAATTCGGGGCAATTACAGAGGAAAGTCGGGAAAATTCGGACAAACTGTAAAAATTATAATTTTTGTATTACCGATTTGGCTAATTGTTTTTTTCCTTTAAATGTTCGTAATAGTCCAAATAAAGTTTTTAGGGAAAGAAAAATTGGAAAAGTTGCCCGGAAAATTGGAAAATTCGAGAAAAACTGAAAGTGCTTTTTTCCATGGGATTTTTGTATGAACTTTGGACCCATAACTCACGATTCGAACGATGGATATGTGTAATTCTTTTTTTTTTGTTCGTTGTGGTTTTGGAAAAGTTTTCAGGAAAAAAAAAATTTCGGGGCAATTACAGAGGAAATTCGAATAATTCGGACAAACTGCAAAAATCATAATTTTTGTATGCACTCTCGATCATAACTGACGATAGGAACGACATATTTGGTTGATTTTTTTTTTGTTTTGTTCGTTATGCTCCCGGAATGGAAATAACTCAATTTAATGTTTTCAATTGAACAAAAAATCTGAAAGATCCGGAGAAAAATGTGGAAAAACGCATTTCAGCCTGAATTAAAATAAAATTACATTTTTTTTTACTTTTACGCTGTTTCGCGATGTGTCCAACAAATGTAGTTATTTTATTTTTATTCCAATTTATTTCGCTACGTGCGCAAATATCGCGAATCAAGCCAATCGGTTGCATAGTGACGAAAAAAATTGATTCAATCGTTTATTTTCAGTTGAATTGTGATTCTGTTGTAAGTTCATTGAATAGTTTCATGAAATTAATCAAAAGTTTCGTCGTTTTATGTCAAGCAAATTTACAGATTTATCGACGAAGCACGGTGAGTTTTGAAGTGAAACAAAAATTGAATATCCATGGGCCACAATCGCTAATAGATACAATGATCGCTCAGAAATACGTTTTATTTTTTTTCTCATTTTTACTTTTTTTTTTACACATTTCCAATAGCCTTTCACAAATTCACAAAACTATCGCAAGCAAATTTATTGAAATTTCGACAGGACAAACGTCTGTCGGGTCAGCTAGCTTATAATAAAAGTTTATAAATAATTATCAATTGGAACGCAACGAAAATAGGTTTAAAAAAAAAAAGAAATAATTTCCACTATTGTCTCGAAGTCGAAAATCGTTCGAATCTTTTTTTTTTTTTTTCTCGCGACCTGGAGCCTAAAAATTCCGTAAAAGCGATGCTGGAAATGATTTAAAGAAAAAATTTTCAAAACCTTTTTTCGTTGCGTTCCAACGATGCAAATTTCAACATAATTGAAATTTTCAATGATAAAAATTATTATGCGATTCGTGTCTATCGAGAAATTGATAATAATACTCGGACTCAAATTTTTCATATTTCGTATTGTCTCGACTCGATTTTGCATTTTTTTTTCCATTCGTAATTGCGATTCGTAAAATGAAAGATCAATCGATATTTACCCAAGAATGGCAGAGTTTTTCTGACTTCGGGCAACAAATGCGACTGTAGACAGCCGTACTGTACAGCCAGCCTTGCCGTATCCAAAATAACGCTCCTGATAACATTCGGAGATTGACGATACATGCTCAGACAGAGTCTCAGTATCTCTTGCCATTGTTCCAGGCTCATTTCCGTACGATAACTTTTGTTCGTTAGTACATGATGGAGAATACCGATGTAAGTATCGCGATAAGATTCGTAAATTTTTTTCCCTAATATCTGAAAGATAACGGCCATGAGATCGGCGCAGCTGAGCGACATCGCCGGCGATGCAACGGCCAGATTGACCGTTTTCATCATAAGGTCGCAGCATCCGCTCTGGACTATCATTGCCGAGTTTCCCTTTGTCGCTTTGCTAGGGGGCTTTTCGGCTTCCTAAGAAAATTTTACTCATTGACGGGACTGCTTGTCGGATTTGTTTTATTATATCGGGATAAAATATTTGAGTACCGTCAGTAAAACGTGATGAATCGTTAGCATTATTTGATTCCAGGATGCGCAAGCATCGAAATCTTTGACCGTTTGTTCGTTGATCGCCTCGATATATTCATCGTTCAAGTACACGTCGTGCAAATCTTTGATAAAACTCTGCGAAACGCGACGATGGAAAAATTTACAAGAAAATCAATCCTCGCTTGCGCAGAATGAAAATCATTTTTTCGGATAAGGTCAAAATTTCAATAAATCGCGACGCTTGAAACAATGTAATGAAAAAAGAAAAGGAACACTTGATTTTACAATATGTATCGGAGGTTAAGGACTCGTCGTTCTTGGTATGTACACTAAAAAATCTGCCGATGTATGAAATAAATTTTAAAAAAAGTACGACGAATTAAAAATTGATTTTTGAATTGATAAAAATGGTTCCTTGGATCACGAATGACTTTCATGCGAAAGCCAAATTTGAAAAAGCCGGTTTAAACGAGGATGCGAATTTTCAAGGTAAACGAGAAATAAGAACTGAATTATTACGATATATAGCGGAGGTTATAGACTTACCCTTCGATCTGTAACTTTTTTGCTCTCAGCAAGACTGAGTATTTCGGCGACTCTGGTTACGTGTCGCGACATTTCTTCTTTTTTTCTTTTTTTTTATTCACCGAGAGAAAAACTCGATTATCGCGTTGACAAGTGCGAAACAATACGAGCAAGAATCATTCGTGCAATATATCCAAGATTTGGGTGTTTTATTTTATTTCATTGTGATCTCGCAAAATTATGCGCTATCGTAACGGTAATTCACTTTTAAATCACATCGCGACGTTCGCGCAAGAGAAAATCAACGAAAATTAAGAAAAAAGGAAATGATAATTCAGGACCGGCCCGTATAGTAGACACAGTAGACGACAGACGACAAAGAAACAAACAAAACACGACGAAACCGAACCGATGAGATCACGCCGCCGTACAAAGGTACAAAAGATCATTCGCGCGGGATGTTTATTCTCCAACGCCATTGGTCGATGAGCTTTTTGATTGAAAATTCAGCCAATCGACTTTTCCAATACGATCATGTGGTTTTACCCGGCAATTTTACGAGGCATATAAACAAATAGAGTTTTAAGAACAATGACATACGTTGAAAATGGTAATATTAATTGGATAATGATAGAGCTTATAAAAAACACGATAATTTTTTTCATTTAATCCTTGAAAAATATAATACTAATGGGGTTGACGTGATATCGAAAATTCATTCCTTTTTTCCGATGAATGTCCTGCGTGAAGCTATTCAATAATCGATGTATAAGACAATCGAGTGAACATTGCTGCATATCGCGCGTCGCAGTTAGCACGATAGCGGCGGGGGGGGGGGGGGAGGGGAGGTGAGTTGATCTGTCATCTGTCAGTTTGCTCATTGCTGAGAAACGTCAGATTGGACGAAAAATCTCGAACAAAAATCTTGCTCCGTGTGAATTACGTTCAAGAATCTTGAATCTCCCGGTTGTCAGCGCATGTGTAATTTATCAACGTTCACAGTGCAAAAACAATGTTTCAAATAACATTGTTTTCTCGCGTTTCACAGTTATAACAATCTTCAATGTGAGGTTAAGGTCAATATTTCGTACGAATTTCTACGACCGGTAATTCTCGCTCGAGGATACTGTGTTAAACACCAAGGGAAATATGTCACCTGAACCGACCCAAGAGCCGATCGAACAAAACTTGAGTGTGCCAAATTTAGCAGCAGCGGCAAGGGCGAACAACGACTCCGACAGCGAGGACGAAGATGCCGGAATGGCGGGTTACATGCCATTGTCCCAAGTACCTACGGATGCGGATCCTATGCTCGACGACGACGATGACTTTGAGGTACGTTTCTCAGTTCAAATGACAAACGAGACTCGATCGTTATAATTTGCACGAATTTCAGGATGACGAATGGATCTCTGCGTCGGTAGACAGATATCAGGTACTATCGACCGTGCCGGCCGACGAACAACAGGTATGTGCGCATAACAATTTTTTTTTTTTGTAATTATCAATGAATAGGATAGTGTGATAATCCAGAATCCGATTCGTTAATGAGAAAAAAGTGTCGTAGCAGTTGCTACTGCTGTGACAAGTGCAATTACCAATCACTACTTGCGTAGCTATGCGGGCATGGTATCGGAGAATCGAAGTAATAAAATTGAAAAAAAAAAACGCGAAAATCGCTTCCTCGTTACAAAGTTATCACTTCGAGGAGATGAATTTCTTAATTTCGTAATTTTGGCTTCCTCATAGAGAATAAAGCTTCGCAATGAGGAAGCAAAGCGCAAGTTTTCGATTTGAATGTTTTATAAATTTTTTTTCTTTCTCGCAAAATTTAATATCCTGTCCTCTAGCGCTTCGCAATTATGGCGCTCTTGTTTTTGTTCTTTAATTTCGAATCAAATTGGATTTGCTTCTTTGATTTGAAATGAAAATCATGATTTCTCGTCTTTAATTACAAAAAAAAAAAATATAAAAGTCGCTTGCGCGCAACCTTTTAACTTTTAGCTACAACCCCCCCCCCCCCCTCTTTTCGCGAGGTTCTTTCTTTTATCGTACTCCAACTTTCTAACGACTATTATCAAGAAAAAAAAAATATCGTTTTTTTTGGACCACCCTAATACATAAGTCTAGATATTTTTTTATAAATGTGTGTTTTTTAGAAGTTTTGACACATTCTAAGCATTTTGGCATGAAAATCATGAATATTTTTTTTTTTTTTTTCATGAAAACAAAGGGACCATTTAGGATCTCTTCTTTTTATTCTTTTCATAAATAATATCGGTCTATCCATTTCTCATTCGAAAATTTTTGTTCTTTGCGGATGATCTTAAGATTTATAAAGAGATTCATTCTGTCGCGGACTCTCCGCTATTACAGGCAGACATCGATGCGTTATCCCAGCGGTGTGAAACTAATGAATTGAAATTTAATACTGGAAATTGTAAGGTGATATCATATTTACGCGTTCTTCAGAGTCGGATGAAAATTATAGCCTTGATACTGTGCCCCTTGAAAATGTTAGTCAGATTAGAGATCCGGGGGTTTCGTTCGATTCTCGTCTTTCTTTTCTTCCTTGCATAAATTTTGTTAAAAACAAAAAGCCCTTCCGGAAACTCTATTTTGTTTCCTCGTTCTCCAAAGATCTCAAATCGGTGGACACTCTCGGGGCTTTATATCTCACGCTGATTCGTCCAATACTAATGTATCCCAGTATCGTTTGGTCTACCTGTTTTGACTCGTATGCCACTATTCTTGATCGAGTACAGCAAAAATTTCTTAGGATGGCAGCGTTCAAGATGGGGGAAGCCAATGTCAGGCATTGATCATGACTATTCTGGGATTGCTAAAGCCATTGGGGCCGTGTTCGCTAAAGTCTCTTAGAGTTTATACGGATATGGTGTACATTTATAAAAAATTCACGACAAAATGGTTGATATTATGGACTCTGTTGCCCGCTTCGATTTTAGGGCCCCGTCCAGGCCGCTCAGAGCTATTGATCAGCTTTTTCGCAGCCCTATTGGTCCGGGGGAATTGCACTATAGATCGGTAACCGTTAGCGAATGCATATCCACAGATTTGACTTTTTTTTTCTATTCCTATTTCCTCCTTTAAAAGGGTCCGTCGATCTGCTGTATCTGTTTTTGACTGACGTTGGCTATGGATGCTTCCTTACTTTACTAATAATTTTTATTATAATCTTCGTTTACTTCTTTATTAATTAAGAAAAAAATTTTATCTTTTCTTTCTCTTCTTTTCTGACATTGCCTCTGTTGCTTTGTCATTTTCCTGGTAATGAATTGCTGTGCGCTATGCGGCATTATTACTAGCTTTATTATTATCTTTATTATTATATTTATTACTCATTAGCTACTTATGGCTCTTTTCTACTATCTTGTGTATACCATATCTAATAAATAAATAAATAAATAAATAAATAAATAAATAAATAAATAAAACAAAGCTTTCTCAATGAGGAAGCCAAAAATTGAATAATAATAGAATAACGATTAGCTGCAATAAATTTTTTTTTAAATAATTATTTATCTTTCTTTTCTAATCTATAATAAATTCTTCGTCGTTGCTTTTTTTTTTTCGCATTCAGGAAGGTCCTTCCGAGACTATTCAAGTCTGGACCTCCCTCTGCAACGGATCGAACATAGACCTGGATTCCGACAAGATAAATCAAGTAAAATCCATGATGGCCAGTTTCACGTTGCCCGTAACGGCTATACCGGAATGGGCGAATGAAATTTCCGAGGAACAATGGAAGGAAGAGCTCATAGATCGCATAAAAGAGATGCAAAATAGAGAGACATAGGAGACATTTTCTGGACAAAAAGAAAGAGAGAGTGAGAGATCAAGACAGAGATATTGAATAAATATAATTTAATGAGAATTATCCATCGCTCCCGAGGTATGAGTAAAATTTTTCGCTTTAAAAATTGATAATTTTTGCCAATCGCTCGCGTCCAATTGTTACGTTTCTTCGATCGTGAGATTCCGCATGCTTGTTTTATACAATCCAGTTTGTTGAATAAAAATTTATGAGAATCATTTTTCTCTCCAAATCTAATTCTTGCCTCGTAATCGAAAAAAATTGATCTCAAGGATTATCCTTTTTTTTTCCCCCTTTCGTTCGGTTCAATTGCTTATCGTCTTTTTCCTCGTTGATTCGAGCGAGGAACAAAAAAATTTTGATTTACAAAACAAAACAAATCTTATCTGCCAAATACGAAGCGAGGACTCGTCGGAGCGAAGGAATAGCGGCGAACCATGAAATTTTTTTCTTTTCCCCCATTATTTATTTATCTCGTATTAAATTAAACATATAGAGCATACAAATGAAAAGTGCTTCGATGGAATTCGGAAAGGCGCGATGTTCCCTCGATATTCCTCCTTTTTGGCCATATTAAAAATCATACGCACCGATATTCGATTAAAAATTGACATCGCTCGCGCCGCAAAGACCCGCTCGACGAGCCTCTGATTTTCCATGATCTCGAAAAAAAATAACGACGAATATTTTTCTACAAATTATATTCGTTGTTAATAATGGCCGCTTTGATGGGATTCAATTTTGCCCTTAGCGTCGCTACGTCGTCGTCGATTTTCACCAATTTACGATATTTCTGAAACCGAAAATTAGCGTCAAGAATGAAAACAATGAATCGCAGGCATAAATCGAATTCAGCGAGACCTTATCGAAAGGAGAAACGACATTTTCGTTTTTTCTTCTCACTTTTTTTTTTTTTTTTTTTTTTTTTGCTAGAAAAAAATACTAATTACCTCCGAGGCTGTTCCAGGTGTAACGCACCATATGTAAATCATGTAAACCGGTATGCACAGCATCGAGGATAATCCTGCCATCCAACCGAGCAAATGACTCCACCAGGGATACTCGTAGCTCAAATATTTTACCGGCGAAAATTTCACGATATTGAAAATGAATACACCCTGCGTTGAAGAATTTCCGCGAAAGAAAGAAAGAAAAAAAAAAATCTAATTAAGATCTTAACGAGATTCAATTGATCGATCGATCCAAGGAATTGGCAAAAATGTCTGAAATTGCATTTTTTCTGATTTTCGTTCTTTTCGATCTCTCTCTCGAAAAAAAAAAAAAAATTTTCATTATTTACTCACTATGCAAATTGCCGGTGTGGTGAATGTCCAGCATATTTTCCACCAAAAGCACGGATAGTAACCGATCATGTCGCGTATACCGTCGTAAAATCGATTAACACCGAATGCCCAAGAAACGGCGATGCACTCGAAGAACATTAGAAAGAGAAGAACGAAACCGCTAACGGCGTACGAGTCTAACAATTGAAATACGTACATTCCACCCTGAGAAACGAAAAAAACAAAAAAAAAAAAAAAGACAATCGGATTTTTCGTACGATTTTCGTATGTTTGAATAGTTAATCAGGATCGATGAGATCGAAGATAATTACCTCGGTTACGCAGGATAGACCGATCAGATACGACAAGAAACACACGATTGCAATGAATATTTCTTTGCGTTTCCTCAAGAGTTTCGGCCACTCGTCCACAGCGGCCGTTATGAAACCCTCGACTGTGCAAAACTGCGGAAAAATACAAATATGCCTGAATAGCCCATTTGGTGTGCGCCGTAGCGATTAATATTGGTTTTTTTTTTTCTTTTTTTCTGATCCAAAACTCGCGGTAAACGATTTTTATGGGAATTCAAAAATTGTAATGTGCCATCTGGTGGCGTATTTTTGCATCTGGTCATTACTAAGATCTCTATTTTCGTTGTCCTGGTATATGGGTTAGTTTATCTCTATACATGTATATGAGGCATTCCGCATCGACATGACCACTTCAAAATCTTAATATCTTGAATTTTTCTGCAATCGACATATGCCATAGTACTCTTTGAAACAAAAATATTGATATGTATTAAATTTATGGTGGCATTGATAGGGATGAAATTACAGGAAAATGCGATTTTTGCTTGTTTTTTCTTCCTGATTTTATTACATGGAAATAATGTGTCGGAGCGAAAAATTGCTGAGAATCAATTTTGTTGTGTTTTTTGCAAGGATAGCGAAAAAAAAAATTTTAGAAGGCAAGATTTTACATTTTTCATGGAAAAAAAACCTATTTAAAAAATAAAAATCGATTTTTGGACAATTGTGACAGTTTAAAAAAATTTGAAATATTTTTTTTTTAATTCCTCGAACTTTTTTCAAAAGGAATACGTCTCTTTCCAGATGGAGAAATTATATCCAAAGGCTCAGCAAAAAAAAAAAAAAGAAAATTGGAACAAAAAATTTTATGCAAAATTTGAAATAAAAATGTTATATAATGCGAGTATATTTCTCAATATATTTGCGAATACTTGTAAAGCCTTTTGCTGAGCCTTTAGATTGAGCCATCTGGAAAGAGACGTATTTCTTTTGTAAAAAGTTCGAGGAATTAAAAAAAAAAAAATTTCGAATTTTTTTAAACTGTCATAATTGTCCAAAAATCGATTTTTATTTTTTAAATAGGTTTTTTTTCCATGAAAAATGTAAAATCTTGCATTCTAAAATTTTTTTTCGTTATACTTGCAACAAACACAACAAAATTGATTGTTAGCAATTTTTCGCTCCGACATGCTATTTCCATGAAATAAAATCAGGGAGAAAAAACAAGCAAAAATCGCATTTTCCTGTTATTTCACCCCTATCAATGCCACCATAAATTTAATACGTATCAATATTTTTGTTTTAAAGAGTACTATAGCATATGTCGATTGCAGTAAAATTCAAGATATTAAGGTTTTGAAGTGATCATGTTGATGTGGAATGCCTCATATTAGGATGCGTCGAATGTAGACTTTTGTTTTCTTCGCTCCTACCACTCAAAGCTTTAGGTTTTGACATCAAAGAGGCCCTCGTTCAAGGAGGGCGCTGTAGCTTGAAGCTTAGAGGTCGATCAACGAGGATTTAGGTTTCCCATCTAATTAACACTTAAAAAATATTGTTTTTCGTTCAAAATGATGTCAGGCAACCAAAAAATTGGCAATGTCTGTGTTTCTTGGCTTATTCGAAAGCATGACTCATCCCCTAAACGATGATGGGTCGTTTTTCGACTTACCTTATTCCAAATTTTTTTTACGCCATTTTTCGACCACAATAGTCACTTTTTCAAGTTTACAAAGCCTCCAAGGCATCAATGAATCCAAAATGAATTGCTACAAGTATTGATTGTCGATCCGAATATAAATAACCAATTCCAAAAATTGGTAAAACATACAAAATTTCTCGAAATAAACATGGTTTTTTGAATAAAATTGAAGATACGGACATACGGAATTCAATTTTATTCAAAAAACCATGTTTATTTCGTGAAATTTTGTATGTTTTACCAACTTTTGGAATTGGTTATTTATATTCGAATCAACAATCAATACTTGTAGCAATTTATTTTGGACTCATTGATACCTTGGAGACTTTGTAAACTTGAAAAAGTGACTATAGTGGTCGAAAAGTGGCGTAAAAAAAAAAAAATTGGAACAAGGTAAGTCGAAAAACGACCTATCATCGTTTAGGAGATGAGTTATGCTTTCTAATAAGCCTAGAAACACAGACATCGCCAATTTTTTGGTCGCCCGACATCATTTTTGACGAAAAACAATATTTTTTACGTGTAAATTAGATATGGGAAACCTAAATCCTCGTTGAGCGACCTCTAAACTTCAAGCTACAGCGCCCTCCTTGAATGAGAACCTCTTTAATGTCAAAACCTAAAGTTTTGAGTGGTAGGAGCGAAGAATGAAAAAAAAGTCCATTTTCGACACACCCTAATATTCATACCGGCAAAAGTGGCGCCACTTGGTTGGTGACGCCACGTTTTGACCCTATAGAGCCGCCATTTCGTTTCACAATGATCGCCTCACCTGACTGTCCAATCCAATGAGTATCAGCATTAGAAAGAATAGACAGGACCATACCGGAGCTCCGGGCAATTGAAGAACAGCCGATGGATAAACGAGAAAAGCCAGACCCGGTCCTGTGAAGAATTATCAATGAATAATGAAAAAAAAAAAAAAACACAAAGATCAGGCACGAAAAGTTTGAATTTGTATTTTTTACAAGCACGAGTCAAATCATATGACATTCTGCAAAGTTCTTAGTCGTTTTCTTGATCATATTTGTTACGAACGACTCAATTATTTCCTTTTTTTTTCGTAATGAGTGTGAGTTCACATATGTATTTAGTTCGAATTCGTATTTTAATGTGTGCTAATCTAACAAGCTCGAAGTTGTTTCGTTCTATCAACGAAATGCTTCAAAATTAATTATTTATCTTTCCCCACAATGCATTTTTTTGTGATCACACTCGAATCTAACAGGTTCAAAGTTGTTTTTTCGTTCAATTTTCAAACAATTTCAGAATTTCGTATCTTTCTTTTGCCATAATACTTTTATGATCAATTATAACAACGAAAAATCCGACATGGAGAGTTTCAATGTGTGCAATGGTCGAATGGAGCAACACTCGAAGCTAACAAGTCCGAAATGGTTTTTTATCGCTCCAAATCCGAATTAAATGACAATTTCTTGTTTTTATATTCACAATGCTCTTTTTATCGATGAACCCTCTCCCCTCCAAAGAGACTTTTAATGTGTACATTTTTTTACACGTTCGAATCCGTTACACAACCGAATCTAACAAGTCCGAAATGGTTATTTTCGTTCAATTTCCAGATTACTCGGCAATTTCTCGTTTTTCTTCGATAATTCCATTTTCTTTTCTCATACAAATATAAATAATTACCGGATGCCGCGACATCGGCGACTGGTTTTTGTTGCTCGTGAGCCATGAAACCGACGACGGAAAATATAACGACACCGCTGAGCATACTCGTGCCAGAATTTACCATGCACACGACCAGGGCATCCCTGTTCGTATCGATGATTAAAAAAAAAAAAAAAAAAAAACACTCATTAACCCAAACAATCTTTTCGTTGAAAAAAAATGCTCCTCAGGAAAATACAATATTGAGTAAATTGTACATATAAGTCATTGACTCACTTGTAAACGTTGTTGTTGAATTTGTTGTAACTTCCGAGGGCCACGAGGGCACCGAGTCCAAGTGCGTAGGAGAAAAAAATTTGCGTCACCGCGTCGATCCAGACCTTTGACGGAGAGCAAAGAAAAATTTACTAATATGAAAAAAATTGTGACGTGAAAAAAAAGCAAAAAATTCTTTACATCAATTTGGCTGAAAATTTTGTTTTTTCAATTATATTGAGACAAGTACCTCGGGTTCGCCGAGTTTCGAGAGATTCGGCGTTGCGTAATATTTGAGGCCCTCAATTGCACCGGGCAATGTGAGGCCACGAATCAGAAGTATAGCGAGCAATGCATACGGGAATAACGAAGTGAAATAAACGACCTGAAATTCGTGAATACGTTTCGTGCAATCAGTGCTAATTAAACAAAAAAAATAATAATAATCAATTACGATAAAAATTGCAAAAAAAAAAGAAAATTTACAAAAATGTCAAAAAATAAAATAAAATAATTGAGTGACTATGAGAAAAGAGAAAGGAAGGGGAAAAAAAAATTCAGTACTTTTCCGGTCCACTTGACACCCTTCCAGATGCAAAAGTAACACATAATCCAAACTATCGCCAGTGTACCGGCCAGCTCCCATCGTATTCCTCCGACTTCATCGACTCCACTCGAGATCTGAAGAGTTCGTCTCCTTTCATACGGGAATGCACGGATAAATTTTTTTTTTTTTTTTTGAAAAATGCACACAGTTGGTTGTAAAAAGCGACAAAAAAAAAAACTTGGCACTCGTCGACACGTCTCGACTCGACAATTATTAACAAGCTAGTAAAATAATTTTTAAAATATGATTAAGAAAATTATTTTAAAAAAATGCTTTCTTCAGGATGGGGTAATTTTTAAAATCTTGGAAATAGAACGACAATCTTGAGAAAAAAAAATGAAATTACAAAATTTTTCAGATCCATATGGATGCAAAAATTAAATCAGTTCTCATATTAATTTATCATTAAAGTTCTCATATTAATTTCATTGATTTATATCGATTGATTATCGTGCGAATAAAACTACTGACTCCCAAAATTCCTTGACCGGATCTTTGAGCAGCACGTGGCTTAGATTGCCAATTGAAGTTGAGCATATCGTGTCGCCTTCCTCGGGCCAGCAGACCGCTGCCAAACGTTCGGTTGGTGTAATACAGTAATGAGTGTTCCAAGCATTGCTGCAGGTCCTCCATGGTACATCTGGATAATCATTTTTTTTTTTTTTTTCATCAACATTTATATATATATATATATATACAAATGTTGATGAAATTAACATGAAATGAAAATGAAAAAAATCAAACGCACATCATTTTAGCACACAAATTATGGTTTCAAAAAATCGGAAAAAATTATGGCACGTATTTTTCAACACAGACACCAAGCTGTGTAACTTACAAAAAGATCCCCGATACTGAAGCCCAAATTTGGCCGATAATTGATGCATTTACTCATATATGAGTAAATGCATCAATTATGACTTACAAAACTCATATATGAACTCATGATGCATTTACTCATATATGAGTAAGTGCATCAATTATCGGCCAAATTTGGGCTTCAGTATCGGGGATCTTTTTGTAAGTTACACAGCTTGGTGTCTGTGTTGAAAAATACGTGCCATAATTTTTTCCGATTTTTTCCTCCATTTTTTTAAGCTACTATTTGGGTATCGAATTCTTTCATTTGAAACTTTTTTATTTTTATTTTTATTTTTTTTTCATTTAATTTTGGCGGCTTGAATTTGAAAAAAAGAAAACCAATTCTATATTTTTTTTTTTTTTTGTAAAAACATCTCAACTTTCCGGAAAAAAAATATAGCTTCATCAATATAACGTGCAGAAGACTCAGAATTAAGGATATATAATTTGAAAAGTCGGTTTTTTTACTATTGCCCAAAGGTCATAAAATTTTCCATATTTTTTTCAGAAAGCTGAGATAATTTTACGTAATATATGTCATTTTTAAGTTGAGATCTCTAAAAACACTACTGGGATTAATAAAAATGTAAAAGAAAAAACATAAATCTCATTTATTCTATCAATTTTAATGTCAAATGTAACTTTTGAGTTTTTGGAAAATATTGACCGTAAAAAAAAATTGTCTCGAATAGTAAAAACATGAAATAAAACTATGTCAAAATTTCAAAAGTATCGAGCAGCTCCTTGCGAAAAAAAATTTCCGAAAATTGCCTATATAATAGATATAATATAATAGATATAATGCCTATATAATAGATTCAATATAATAAATATAAATATATTTAAAAAATATATATTAAATATAAATATATATTATATATATATATATATATATATAATTGCCTATATAGTTAGGCTTTTTGCATGTATTGCCCTCTTGAGAAAAAAAATCTTAATTTGCTTGTAATATATCTGAAAAAAATTTGGGGCAATTAAAAAAAAAAAAAACTAATGGTAATGAAAATTTATTAATTTTGACGATTTAAAAATCGGGAATTTTTTTTTAAATATGAGAACCACAGCCAGTTCGTATTTGCGTGGATTTTGCTTCGCACATGAGTGTTTTTTTTTACTATCGCGATAAATGTCTCTTAAAAAAAAACCGATATACCCGCAACCTTGCATGGTCGTCCGTGAACGTTAAAAGTACAAAAGTTTCTCGAATGTCCATTTCGTATTTTGCACACGATTTCTCTTCTCGTTGAGAATTCACGAATGACAATTCTATGCAATTTTTTTTTTTTTAACATCGAGCGATTCTCCGAAATATAGTTACTGTAGTACATCTCAAATTCAGAAAATTTTCCTTGTATGGGCGAGTTGAAAAAAAGAGGGGAAAAAACAATCTCGAGGTTCTACACAATACGCGAGCTTAATTTAAATCGATCGAGTGTATGAATATGACGCAATATTTACCAGCGCGAAGGGAAACTAAAAAATAAAATAGTGCCCAGGCCAGAATGATGATGTAGTAAACGTTGGTCCAACAGGACAGTACGCAGGTGGCATATCCAATGCCTGTAAAAAAAAAAAAAACGGAGTAAAATTTCATCGTTACTCGATAATGACCTGCGCAAACTTTTCTCGAACTTCAATCTTTGAGAAAATTTTTTTTTCACATCAGTCATTAACGCAAAAAAAAAAAGCTTCTGCTTGCAATATTCGAACTAATTATATTATTTTTATGATTATAATTTTCGTTTTTTTTTTAATTTTCAACTTTTTGTGTAAGTTCTTGAATTTGATACGAATCAATTTATAAAATTTGTATTACAAAAAAAAAAACAAGGACTAAAAGATATTTAATTCTTGAATTGAATAATATTTTATGTAAATATTTTTTTAATACAAGATTTATAAATTTATCAAGATTTATCAACTTTTATGAATGTAATTTTGCTGGGCAAACTAAATTAATTCGCGGCACTGATGGAGCGAAAAAATAAAAAAAATAAAAATCAATAAAAATGATTTTAACGACCTTTGAATATTGGAGCTATTTGAAAGACCCCGAGGCCACCGATGGTCATCATTTGACCCAATGATAATTCCATGAGAAACATGGGTATACCCGCAAGTGCCAGGGCTATGAAATAAGGCACCATGAAGGCACCACCGCCGTTCTTGTAGCAGAGATATGGAAAACGCCATAAATTTCCCAAACCAATTGCCAATCCGATCACCGACAGGATAAACTCAACCTTGAAAATAACTTTAATATTAACGAATGTTCATGTAAAAATAATCAAATTCTCGAGAGAGAAAAAAAGCGTGCAAATTATAAATTCAAAAATTTCAATTTTTTAAATTATTCTCAATATCTCGTATTATTATTATTATTTGAATTAATCAAATTTCTTCTGAATAGAACAATTTTAAAAAGGAGCTTTTAGGAAAACAAAAAAGCGTGCTAATTAGAATTTTAAAAATTCCAATTTTTTAATTATTTGCAATACCTCGTATTATTATTATTATTATTATTATTATTATTATTATTATTATTATTATTATTATTTGAATGAACTCGATTTCTTTTTATCAATCAAATTTCCTCTGGAACGGAAAAATTTTTAAGGAAGCTTTTAGGAAAAGTCAAAAAAAGCGTACAAATTAGAGATTCAAAAATTCCAATTTTTTCATTATTTTTAATAACTCGTATTATTATTTAAATTAATTAGAAACTTTTTCATCGACTCGAATTTCCTCTGGATCGAACAAATTTTAAAGAGAGCTTTGAGGAAGATAAAAAAAAAAGAGTGCGAATTTGAAACTCGCAAATTTGCTTCCAAATTTTCGCCAAATTCAATATCAAACATCCTTGTTCCTTGGCTTATTTGTATAAAAAAAAATTGGTCCGATACATCAAAATTTGCGAAAATTCGAGGGACCATGGGTTATTTTTGGAAAATTTCAAAATTACATAAAATTTGTAATTTTCGAAGAATTTTGACGAAAATTGTAGCAAAAGAAAGGACTCTACCGATGTACTTGTCTACGAAAAGACAGCGCTGTAGCTCAAATCGTTCTGAAGTTAAAGAGGTTTTAATTTTGCAAGGCGAACAGGCAATACACGCGCATAATGTCAAGAAATTTCTTATAAGTATGTTTTTTTTTTTTAATTTGGACACATTTTAAGAACTCTGGCATGAAAATTGCAAAATTTTGGTTTTTTTTTTTTTTCATGAAAACAAAGCTTCCCTCCATGGGGAAGCAAAAAAATCCAAAAATAGTTAATAGAAAACTTCCAAAATTTTCGTGTTTATTTTTCTTCATATTTTATAGACTGTTTTTTGGCTTTTCGAATAGAAAAAAAAGTTCCTAACGAGGGATTTTCGAGCGTTGAATCTTTTACAAAGTTGACGTGAAAATTTTGATTCGATCAATTCTTATTTAATTTTTTTTTTTTTTCTTTAAGAGCGTCGTAAATAAGACGATGTAAAGACAGGTATTGTTTCGTGCCGATGTCTTTCATCACGAGCCATCCGCGAACACTCAAAATTGCAAGAAAAGAAATAACTCAAAGTTATCCAAAAATATTTGAAAATTCACAGCAAAATTATAAACTTTGATTTATTTTAATTTTCTGGAATTCTGGAATAATTCTGGAAATAAATAAATAAATAAATAAATAAATAAAGCGTCGAAGAAACATATGAAATTTTCACGAATAAAACAAAAATAATTGAATCCTGCCGAGTGAATGATGTTTTTTTTACTTTTTAAAATCTTTTTGTTTGTTTATTTTGTTTACCTTACTGCCCCAACTACCGCGTTCCGGTATATCATCATCTTCTTTTCTAATCTCTTCGACCTGAAGGCACTGCAATGCCTCGAACCGGAAGTCATTATTCTGTTGCTGCTGCGGTTCATTATTACCGCCATTCGTGACACGAATTATCGGTGGCTCCGAAAAAAGTGCCTTGAGTTCTTGCACCGGATTTACCGGCCTCTGCTGTGGCAAAGGACTCGTCGATCTGTCCACCCTGACACGTCCAGCATTTGTTGTCTCGCACGAAGGCATAATCAAATTTGTCGGAAATATTCGTCCACTTCTCTCGCTCTCGTCCACGTGTCCTCTCGCTCGAGATATTCTTTTATCACTGATTCACCTCATGTTTATTGATTGATTAATTCATTGATTCATTTATTTATTTATTTATTTATTTATCGGATATGCTCTTTTTTTTTGGTGAAAGATCGGAAGAATTTTCCTTCGGGCAATCTGTCGTACGAAAACATAGAAATTTAATAAATTATATTGTGGCTGTCGTGTATGTCCTCCATCCGCGATATAACCGGATGTGCGGATTAAACGGTGAAATGATATTTGATTGATTTATAGCTCGAACAGCTATAAATCATCGTGATGCATTGACCGCAGACCGGAAATCACGAGCAGAGTTCCCCCCTCTTTCTCTCTCTCTCTCTCTCTCTCTCTCTATCTCTCTCTATCTCTCTCTCTCTTAAGAGAAGTGAAAATAATAATATTAACAATGGAGGAAATGACCATATTTTTGGTGAATTGTAAATGCAAAACGTTAATATGGAGAGTATTTTTTAATTCATCGTGTCTGCTTGACCATTTCCGGTTAATTAAAAATTGTTTTTTTTTTTTATATTTTCTTTCGCGCCAGTTGAGCCGATTTTTAAAAATACAAATCCTTATGCATAATCGTCATTTTCGCTCGAATAAATCAATTGAAAGTAGATAAATGCGATTCGTATTAACAGTGACGCGGCAAAATTTGTCATTTTTTCTTCTAAATTTATGACCGGTTAAAAAATTTTCACCAATTCCTCCATGATATTTCGGTTCATTTTTTAAAATTTTTATTATCATTATTTTAATTGTTATTGTCGTTTGTCCCCGGGTACTCCATCCATTACCGGGTTCAATCGCATAATCGTAATCTCAACTATTTTTACGATCTCGACATTTATTCCCAAAAGTCAGCAGACTCGGATTCCCTCCCTCGATCGCAGAGCTTGCCAGTAAGTTACTTCTACTGTATGACGATTTGCACGAGGGCACGGGGAAACTGCGAACAACTTTCGGTTATAATATTATCAGTCATATTTATATGAATATATTTCGTATAACGCCGCCATCTTGAGAAACTGATCAATGCAAAATGTAATGAAGATCACCCGAAGGTTTGTATATCGCTTGGCTCAATTTCGTATCTCTCCCATCAAATGGTACATAGTTTGAAATTTTTATAGAATTGTTTTTGACACAGAGAGGGGGTAAAAAAATGGAACAGCTGATGTAAAAAAGAGCTACAAATAGGCAACAGTTATTGTCACAAATGTATACATAGCGGGGAACACTTATACATATATATATGTATGCCTGAAGGGTCTTGATGATGATGATGATGGATGACGGGCAACGAGCAACTTCCGGGAATCACTGTTTGACGAACGTTTGATCCCATCGCTCTCGCAACCTTGTCCCATTTCGTAACTCATCGATATATACATATATATAGGTATACGAACGATTGATAAATGAATTCTATAACTTGCAGCAAAAACGTCGTGATAGTTGATTGAAATTTATCTCTGCCCCAATTTATCTTTGCCCAAAATTCTTGCAAATCTTTGTACATCCGATTTTACAAAAATTATGAATATGAAGAGATTTCGGGAAGAAAACATATTTTATCAACGAAAAATCCAATATGGAAACCGGAAGTCTGCTATATTCGCAAGTTCAATCGATCCATTGATCCACCGCGTGTCCTTTTTTTCCTATATTCGACCAAACTTTTCACAGTCTATACGGGGTCCTCTTTCGCAAGTTGGCTCGCGTAGTTATGCGACGACGTAGAAAAAGAAGATGAAGAAGACGCAATAAAGGTTCAAGAAAGCCAAGTCATTTGAGGTTGACGAACGATTTAAAAAATTTTCAAACTCACGTCAACAATCGTGTTGGATCTCAATCCTCAATAACCTGAGGCGCACCATAAACTGCCAAAAGAGAACTCGGTGTTTTTTTAGATGAGAATAAAAGTCACCGCGATTCCATTCACTGGTGTACGAAACTTATTCGAAGCACTTCGAACACACGATAGATCCGAACAGGTCAGGGGTGGGGTGGTCTTCAAGAATTTTTGTGTTCGATCGGGATTCAACAATGGAGATTTTTTTTTAAATTCACCAAAGCCGAGACTACATTTGGTTGAGATTCCTAGTCGGTGTGGACCTCTCGTGTTACTATAACGAAGAGCATAACGATCTCTCGACGCACGGTCGTCCCCCAGGCCAGATAGTCAACGCACACCTAAAGGATTCATTCGATAAATTGGTGCCACAGTGTCACTCTATATTTAGGCTTGTACTTCCACCATCGTATACATATATTGCGTGAATATGAACGGACGGGAAGAGGGATAATCATTCATTGTCCGCCATATGCACGTAAATCGTTATTGCATATTCGTTGTAGCGAATATATAGCGTTTGCCAACGATATCGTTACACTTGCAACGATATCGTGCCCAAACTTTCCTACTTAAAAGTGCCCAGTAAAGAAAAAAAAACAAAAACTGTGACTCAAAGTCTTTCAACCATTCAAGAATAAGAGCAAACCTTCACCACCTTGTAAATCGTTGATAACAATTCGTGAATAATAAATATATATATATATATATATATATATATGGTCATTAAAAACCTCGGACATGTCGTTTATGAATGAAAGGTTTTTGAAAAATAAACTTTACAGTTTTACTGACAAAACGAATAGCTAATAACAAATCATTTACAATGAATTAGCCTTGATAATATATAAGTGAAATATAGTCGATTTATATTTTAATATTTATAAAATAATCAAAAAAATAAATTTGTTGAATAATGGCTTTACGTGAAATTTTATGTTAAATTAATGATGATCTATTTGAAAAAAAAAAAAAAAAAACACCTTAATGACGAATTCAATTTTTTCTCGAATATACAGTTATTCGACGAGAAAAATTTATCTCGCTTATTTCTCTGCTTTACCTGCTGTTTATAATATAGGCCGAGGAGAATATAAATATGCGAAGATGTAGAGAAACGAATTCAATTGAAATTTAAGTGTCGACGAAGGAGACGCGACGAACGATATATTGCGAATGGTGCGTTTCATATATGCGTGGACGAGAAAGAAAATGTATGTAAATTCCGAATAACATTAATGTCTCACCTATATATGCTTCCGGTATAATTACGTCTTCATTGAGAGCAAAAACAAGTGTGATGCAATTATACTGTCAACACTTTCTTACCCAGAGGAACACACATATATATATTTGTTTTTGATAAATAAATTAACAAAGGATAAATCATATCCTGGGCACGAAACAAACTATACCGAGAGGGTATTGGTTAAAGTGTTGCTAATAAAAGTACAGCGCAAGTCTCGTGTACTCGAATGACCCATAAACTCCATTGATACTTAAAAAATTCACTCAGGAACATACGAGGATTTTCGAGGGTGCGATTTGCGAATTGTGATTGAAAGATGAGATTGAAATTTCGCTGATTTTTAAAAGCCTGTAAAGTATAATTTTTTGACTCTCAGGTTTTTGGAAAATTGGGCAAATTGTAATTTTTTTTTCTTGACAAACGCAAATAAAATGTCTCATCGAGGGTCGAAGCATATACTCGCAGAAACTTCAAGTATAAGCAGGGATGTGAGTAATTAATTTGAAAAAGAATAGAATGCTTTTTTTATTCCTCACTTATTTTGAATTTGAGTGAAGAATGGATTATCACTCGTCGCACACTCAATTTACGAAGAGTGGATTTCCACTTCTCACTTATCACGGCGTTTGAGTAACGAATGGAATTTCCACTCGTCATTTATCCAGCGCGTCCATCGATTGATCGACGGACGCGTATCGAGTGAAAATTTATACTCGTCACTTTGTACCCGAAATAATTGACGAGTGACAATAAACTGTTCACTCAAAGCCAGAGTAAATGACGAATGAAAAATTATTTCGTATTTCAATGGAGTATATTATATTTGAAATACTTTTCCATTCGAGATTGCTCATTCCCGTAAGTAAGAAAGATCGTTGCGTCACACAACGTCGCGAATACGTGATTCGAATGCAAGAAGACTAAAGGATTGAACAATTTATTCAGCAGGACAGCTTAACATTAAGATGACAATTAAAATTCTTTATCGATCTTTGTAATTCTTTTTTTTTTTTTTTACATTTTCTTCCAATTTCGTGTGACCCGAAAAAGATCCTTGGTATCTTGAAAATTGAATAAATGGAAAATATTTGATTAGATTGAGCATCTGATTGGCTCAACGAAATTCTGCAAAGTTGATACGAAAACTATATTTTATATGCCAGGTATCTTGTTTTTTTTTTTTTTTACTATTCTGGGATGACGCACGAATAAAATAGGTTGAGCAGAGAGAACGTGATGAAGTTTTATTCTGTTTCCACCTTTTAGCATCCTTCAAATTTATAAAGAATCTTATAGGCACTTGTGCTCTCTGGCTGTTCGACAGTTACCTCTCGACCGGCGTCGTCACGCTACAAAAAAGGAGTCTCGAAAATACTTTTGCATTTTTAATTTATTAAAAATCGCAGCAAAATTATGAACTGGCAATTGGATCGATTTGTCGAGAACTCGTCGAATTGTCTCGGGAATTTGTTGTCATTTCGCGGTGAGTACTTTTGACAATCTGAATCATGCGCGTGTGTGCGAATTCAAATTGTACAAGTGCGCGTGAAAAATATGAAAAATATTGTTCAATCGATCGTTGCGATGCAAATCAATTACATTCAATATCGAGGAATTTTTGTCTGTGGGTGATCGAAATTTTTGGAGACATCAATATTCTATTCCGGAGGAATTGTAAATAAACCACAACGAGTGAATTGAAACAAAAATCGTTTTAATCCGTTTTACGATTTTTAGTTTGTTAAAAATCTCACACGCGAAAAAAATGCCAATTTTTCTAAAACTTTCGACTCCGATCTCTTGATTGATCGATATTTTCAAGTAAATTAATCAATCGCGTTACACTTTAGGATATTTGACGATGATAATGCTCGGTCTTGCTGGTTTTTACTACTGGAAAAGTTTATCGAGCTGGTGGTGGCGCAAGGCACGTTTGATTAAATTTGCCTCGACACTGCCCGGACCTCGTACACTACCGATAATCGGCAATGCACTTGAATTTGCTTGCAAAACCGAAGGTACGACACTCATTGTTGATTGAACGAAATTTTCGAAAAAAGAAAATCAAGAAAATTCAAATAATCAGATTGCATTGTCAATTGAATTTATATATTTTTTTCTCTTCGTGCGCTCAATTGCGATTGCATCGCAGATACTTTGGACAGGATCGTGGATATTTTTTCGAGTCACGAATCGCCCTTTCGCTTATGGCTTGGACCAAAACTCTACATCGTCACGGCAGATCCGCGAGACTATGAGGCACGATATTTTACATAATATATGAACGAAAAGATCCTATGAAAATTAAAAAATAGGAAAAATGAAATTTTTAACAGAAATAACTTCAGCTCTTCGATGGACGATCGTATAAAAAAAAAATTAATCAATTTATATGCAAACGATCTATACTATAATGATTCATTCAGATTATTCTTGGGAGTGGAAAAGCTGCGTACAAAGACACGGTTTATCGTGTGATGGAACCGTTCGTTGGTCAAGGGCTCGTGAGTGGTTCGGGCCCAAAGCACAAAGCTCATCGTAAAACAATAATTCCAATGCTGAACAACAGAGCGCTGTCGATTTATCTGAGATACATTGATCGTCATTCGCGTACTTGCGCCGATCTTCTCGAGAGTGAAATTGACTCGGGCGAGTTTGATATATCATCGTACATGGCTCATTGCACGATTGATATAATGATGGGTGAGCCGAATGAAAATTTGATTTTTCTCAAGATAGTTGGAATTACTAGAAATAAATCGAATTGAAAATATTATGTTTTGTTTTTTTCTTCTTCTTCTTCAATCAAACACGAAATCCACGTCGATCGTTGTAGATACTATTTTGGGATGTCCAGGAACAACGCAGAAGGACGATTACAAAGAGCTTGTTTACTGGACAGAACGGTTTTAAAAATAATCAAATTGATCATTATATTGATGAGATAATTTTAAACGATCGAGATCTTTATTATTATTGTTTATTTTTTTTTTTTTGTTTATGACGAAGCATATACGAGATAATCCACGCGAGAATGATGAAAGTTTGGCTGTACTATGACAAATTTTTTTTTCTCACGCGATTGGGCAAGGATCATAATAAGGGAGTCAATGTTATTCACAGTTTTATAGAAAAAGTGAGTCTGTATATATACGTTAAAAATGTTTTCATCGAACCTTTCATAAATCGTTGAATTTAGACAAATCAATGCAATAAAAATGTATCAATCAGTGCTTCGAATTGTTATTTTTCATTAAGGCAATCGCTAGAAAAAAACAAGATCACCGGGCAGCATTCGAGGAAGGAAAAGAACGAGAACTCGAAAGACCCCGAGTCATGTTGCTCGAGCAGCTTATCGCTCACGTAACAAAATTTAACGACATGAACGACATTGAGCTTCGCGACGAAATTTATACGATATTTACTGCGGTGATTATCGCATGACAAGAATGTTGCAACCTTACCGCAATTTTTTTTCGCCTTAAGCAACTAAAAAAAAATTCCTTTCTATTCAGGCTCAGGATACATCGGCAGTAATCGGTTCATTCGCATTTTTAATGCTCGCCATGCATCCTGCGAAGCAAGTTTGTATCAAAATATGTAAAAAAAAGCAAAATATATATGATATTGCTCGAAATTTTTAATCGAGCTGAAATTCACGTTTAGAATTGACGAAAGAAAAGTTTCTCCACAGGACAAAGTACGCGAAGAATTGAGATTGGTACTCGACAATAATGAGAGTATCGACGAGGAGCATCTGTCGAAATTGAAATATCTGGAGATGGTAATCCGGGAGACTATAAGATTGTTTCCAATAGCACCTCTGATGGTTCGACAAGTAAAAGGAGACATCGTTCTCGGTGAATAATCGTCTTTGTTTCATGTTCGAAGGGAGAAAAAAAAAAAAAGGAAATCTTTAAGCACGGAATTTTTCGTCTCGTATATTATATATTGTCGCTTATTTTGGCAGAATCATGCACGTTGCCCGAGGGTTGTTCGGTGGTAATGGTGCCATTCGTGACTCATAGAAATCCAAAATATTGGAACGAACCCGAGAAATTTATTCCTGAAAGATTTATTCCGGAAAAATCCGAGGGAAGACATCATTGCGCCAATGTCTCGTTCAGCGGTGGTCCCAGAAGCTGCATTGGTAAAAAAATTTATTTTCCAACGCGATTTATCATAGCTGTTGTTAGGTTTCATTATCCTGTTTATTTATTTATTTTTTTTTTTTTTCAATTTTATAAGGACAAAAGTTTGCGATTATGTGCCTGAAAACTATCATATCGAACGTGATAAGACGTTATAGATTATCGTCATCGGAGAAGCTGGAAAATCTACGGCTCAGGACGGATATATCTGTTCGTTCGCGAAGTGGTTATAAATTTTCTCTAACGAAACTCAATTAAAAATGTATCAATCGAATAATCGGAGTGTACTTTTGTTACAATTATACAATGCACAAATTATGGCAATTGGATTATTAAATGGTTGAATTATGTAATTATGTAAAAAGGCTTTTATATTTTTGTATCGGCCAGGATTGAATAACGAAAAAAAATCTATTTGAACGTGAAAATTCAATGACTTCGTTTAATAAACATTGATTCGATCGAACGGAAAAAAATATTTTTTACAAACCTTTACACGATAAATTGGGACCCAATCAGTAATGAGGCACTCCCTTCGAAACAGTATGTATTTTCACCACGAGTAATCTAATTTTCAAATCGTTGAAAAACGGATAACCGCGTATTCAAGGATTGAAAAAAAAAAACGGATTAAACGCATATCACACCACCGACTTACGTGATGTTTTTTGTACGACCATGCGACTACGAATTTTCAATTCTTCAAAATCATATAGGACGTGTAGGAAAGTCAGGATTTTCTGTTTAAAAATTCAGCCATGATTAAATTGTTCACAGTTTTTTTTCCATATGAATTTTTTTACATCATGCAAATAATCCTTTAATAATACTATAATTAAATTTTTCAATATTACTGTAGTAATGGAAAATTATTTCGAAAAAGCAATGTGCAAGATTCAATATGAAACTTTTTTTCACTCGCTACATTGGGAATATTCAGAAATGGCTTTTTTTTTTTTTTAGTGCCGGAAATAGATAATAAATTCTCGGCTGCAGTAGCGATATGATTCATCGATGCATAAAAAAAAAACAAATAAAAATATAATTCGTCAAAGGAAAATTAAGCGAAGTACGAATAGAGCAATGGCTTCTCGACAACGCTTCGCCTCTGGAAGTTTCCGGCTATCCTTACCCCGCTAACTTTGGGGCTTATAACGGGTTTCGTGATAGGCCAAAGAATACGCAATGACCAATCGCATCACTCCCAGGTATAAGTATCTATAGATACTTAACCGGAAGTGCTGTCGTTAGATCGTACGTGGATTTTAATTTGTCTAAAGAGTGAATCGTGGCACTTCGGGTATATACACCGATCTTCAATATAAATAGGAGTGTTCTTGAGGGATTCGTTCTAAAATCATCATTGTATTTCATTCTGTGTAGTTGCATATTCGAAGATATACAAACATGATTACGAAAATTCTGTGCATCGGACTCGTTCTTGTCGCGTTCGGTCTGGTGAGTTTCCGTTTGAATAATTAATTTCAAAAATAAAAATATGATTAATAATTTTTTTCGACTATGAGCCTAAAAAAAATTCGTAAGTAAAACTGAAGCTAATAAGGTAGAGGAATATATGCGAGTGCTTTTGGGTATTAAAATAAAAATACGTGCATACTTTAATTATCCGGGTCTTCTCAAAGGCATAAATATTTAAAAAAGCACAGGTACAAATTATAACGGAACCGAATAAGCCCGATAATCAAGATACATTGCTTTTGCATCATAGGAAATAGAAGGTCGTCCCGATTCAGCAGCAGATTCACTTAATACGGTGAGTATATGCAAAGTAACGCGTGTAAAAATAATTAGGAAATCGAATAAAAACCCGATAATCAAAATATTATTCCTGCAGTGTAGGATAAGTAGGATGTTAGCGAGAATGCTCGCAATCCACCGGAATCCAAAAAAATCATAGATTAAAATAATTGAGAAACCGAATAAGCCTGTTAATCAAGATATATTGTGTTTGCATCGTAGGATAAAAAGGAAGGCAAAAGGTGCTCCCAAATTGTTTGATGATCTTCTTCCCGGGGTGAATATCCAAATCAACATAATTAAAACAAACATAAATAAACAATTAGGAAAGCGAATAAGCCAGATATAATCAAAATATTACTCCTGCAGTGTAGGATAAGAAGAGAGCGCAAATGCTCGCAATCCACCAGAATCCAAAAAATCATAGATTAAAATAATTCAGAAACCGAATAAGCCTGTTAATCAAGATATATTGTGTTTGCATCGTAGGATAAAAAGGAAGGCAACCAAGGTGCTCCCAAATTGTTCGATGATCTTCTTCCCGGGGTGAATATCCAAATAAACATAATTAAAATAAAGATAAAGAAAATAATTAGGAAAAAGAATAAGCCCGATAATCAAAATATTATTCCTGCAGTGAAGGATAAGAAGGGAGTTAGCGAGAATGCTCGCAATCCACCAGAATCCATAAAAATCATAGATTAAAATAATTGAGAAACCGAATAAGCCTGTTAATCAAGATATTGTGTTTGCATCGTAGGATAAAAAGGAAGGCAATGAATAAGGTGCTCCCAAATTGTTCGATGATCTTTTTCCCGGGGTGAATATCCAAATAAACATAATTAAAATAAGCATAAATAAAATAATTAGGAAAACGAATAAACTCGACTATCAAAATATTACTCCTGCAGTGTAGGATATGAGAAGGGAGTTAGCGCGAATGCTCGCAATCCACCAGAATCTATAAAATTCATAGATTAAAATAATTGAGAAACCGAATAAGCCTGTTAACCAAGGTTATTGTGTTTGCATCATAGGTTAAAAGGGACGGTAACGGAGGTGCTCCCAAATTGTTCGATGAACTTTCCGGGGTGAATATCCAAATAAACACAATTAAAATAAACATAAATAAAATAATTAGGAAACCGAATAAGCCTGTTAATAACCAAGATATTGTGTTTGCATCGTGCATAGTTTAAACCGAAAGGTAACGGAGATGCTCCCAAATTGTTCGATGATCTTCTTAACAGGGTGAATATTCAAATGATTAAAACATCAACTATATAAGCCCGATAATCGTGATATGTCACTGTTTTTTTTTTCGTCATAGAAAAAGGAGAGCGTTTTGGATTTCACCGAATGTTTTGCAAAACTTATCAAGCAGGTGAGTATCCAAAGATAAATGTGTGAAAAATCATTAAAATAAAAACTGAATGAGCCCCGCGCTAATATGATGCGATATTACTCTTTTGATCATAGGGAAAAGAGAATGTTATGAAGTTCATCAAACGGGTTCAGGACTATTTTGGAACGGTAAATATCTAAAGGAACACACGGAAAATAAAATAAAATAAATAACTAAACACGATATAACTTTTATTTTCTGCATGTGCCGTTCAAGAAAAATGAATCCGCCGACATGAATGCTTAATTAGGGGTATTTTATTCGTGTGTGCTCAAAGACTCGGTGAGAGGTGAGGAACCATCAGAATTTCATATGGAGTCATCGATCGTTTCACACCCTGTGGGCTTTACCAAACCTCCGTTTATTACATAACAAATATGAGGAAAAATTGTCGACAAAACAAAAAATTCAAATCTATTATTGTATATCATTTTTCGTTGTATTTCGACATAATTAGGGGTCAATAAATGGTTGCAAAAAGAAAAATCGATTGAAAAAATGGTGTTGCGTTTGTTATTACAACCCGAAAAAAGGAACTTTATTGACCTTCTCGTCGACAAAAAAATTCACGGTGTAGACCACCGAATAACACTCGAGGAACGTATTACTTCGAGAAAACATCGATGATTTATCGTAAAACCCAATATTTCGTACTCGATGGTTCAACGTAGCGTGTGAATTTTTATTTATTTTATCTTTAAGATGATTAATTTCAGTAGAATAATTTCGGGTTAGCCCAAGGCCGAGGTCCATTCTGTTAGTGTCCTAATACTTTTTCAAAATTCTATATTATTGTGGGGAGCTCTGCGAGACTGCCATGTGTCAATTGAGTAAGAAGAAGAAGCTTTCTAAGTTAGCGTTTTGCCTTTGTCGTTATCGCGAATCGTGCGGTTTCCGGGGATAACGAAACGTGCCTTGCACCGGGTAATAATTTTTTTTTATGCGTTTGCAAATAATGTAAAACTTCTGCTTTTACGGGACACGGATGCTAGCATCGAGGCAATAAAAAAAAAATACGATAATAAATAATATAAGAGAGTGACTGTCCATATTGGAAACAATATTTAGTGGATTATTTTTCCCATCCAAATTTAGCCTACACGGTATTTATTAACTGATAATGTTTGGTAATTTCACTGGTAACTTTTCATGTTGCCTGTATATAAAAAACAAAAGATTCTAGAATCCGCTTAACCCACCTCCATTGAATCTGACAGATTTAATTATGTGACTTTTAAATTTTGAATTTTTAACTGTGGATTTTGTCTGATTGTGCAATTTTATTGGCCAAAATTTGAATGAAAAATAATCTCCCAAATATCACTCGAGCTTCAAAATTAATCGGGTATTTTTCTCAAGGTTTCCCCTGCAAACAAACAAAGAGTGATGGTCAAGTTTTTCAGAAAAACTTCATTTGCTTCATTTGTTTGCAATATGAACCTATCGGGAAATGCCCGATAATTTTGAAGCTCTTGTGGTATTACATGTGAAAAAATATATTATGTTCTCAACTCATTTAATTTTTTGTGTTAAAGTACACTCTTGATGGCATTGAATACGTTATTGATTTTTAGGATCATTTTTAGATGTTTCAAAAAATTTAAGTTGAAGCACCGCATGCATGTATAAGAATATAAAAATGTAAATATATATTGAAATTTTAAATGGCCGAAAGTTTGCTCGTCGTTTTCCCGATTATGGTCGAATTTGGAAGTTTTTTTTAGAAAACACAAAACACCATGTAAGATATACAATTTCAAAATATTTACAGCCGATTGTCGACAAGTGTGCTTAACTCTGGACTCGCGCTGGTATTATTTTCCTCCTCATAAAAAAATCCACTGGACATTTTTCTCGAATACCATAGATTTCCATTTGAACCCGTCAAAAAAAGGTGACATTGTGTCCAGCAGAAATTCTTTTTTTTTTCGTTCTGATCTAAGAAGCTTTTTCTTCAATAATAAACTGATAAAATTGAATTATTCTAATGAAAATCGTTACGAATTTTTTATTCAATTGAAATTTTAATTAACCGGATAATCGATGACAATGTGTCACAACAACATATAGTTTAAAATTTTTAATAAAAAAACAATTTAATGCAAAAAATTGGACCCCATTATTCCGAGCCAAAAATAGTGGATAAGAGAAAACATTTTTTTCGAAATTTCAAGAATGACCGTCAAGGGAATCCCCCCGAGACTTCCCCCCCAGTCAGTTGGATCAAAAAATGTATATTTTTTTTCTTTTCAAAGAATACTGACCATCGTAATTGGCCTATAGCAATCACCACCGAAAACGATTCTCCTTACAATAAGACTGATTCGAATGAAAATGTGACAACAATTTAATACTAATTTAAATTAATATCCTCCCGCCGTTTAAAAGCAGCGCCATAATACGATTGTCCGGCCAACATCACACAGGTTTTCTCCCCTTTGATATACAAGTTGCGAACTTCAGATTGGTGGCAAGGTATGTATATGTATTCTTCAGCGATGCTTCCAATTTTGTATCGTAAATGTTTCGAATACGCAAAGTTACGGGTTACGAAAATTTCGCGTAGCTTACAGTTTCACGCGATTACTTTGGATTTTCGTTGGTGAATGTCCCCAAAGGTATATAATCGTTCGATCAGGTAAATTGTCTTATTTTGCCACTTTTGTAACCTTTCAAACGCAAATACGTCATATTGACATAACCTCGAAATTCATTCGTCTCAAAGCGTCATGTCAACACTGATTGTTCTTTTTTTTATTTTTTTTTTTTCCATTTCTCTGCAAACCAAATCTCACCAAACCGACTATTGTGCCAAATTTTCGTTTCGTTAAAAATTTTTTGAAAATTCATTAAAACGAAAAAAAAAATACCATTCTTTATTATTGTCGCATGCTCATTTTGCGTAAATTTAATCGTTTTGACCGGTTGCTCCGGTATTGGACCGGCAATACACGTATATGAATTATAACCCTGGCTCGCCTTGGCATAATAGAAATCATGATTACGCTGCGAGGAAAATTGAAAAAGGACGGCGAGGTATCAAACTCAAAGACCAAAGATCTCAATAAACGAGCATCCGTCAGGGACAAACTTCTCGTTAAAGAGGTAACGATTATGCGCCAAGTATTTTCCTTATAATTTGCTTATCCTTAATTATTTTATAAGATTCATCCGCGATATTCGTTACCGCGTATATCTTAATTCTTCGCTTTGCGTACCACATAAATCCCTTTTCTTTTGCGTTGCGTGATGAAATTTTATTTTATTTTATTTTTATTTTTTTCCCAAAAACGAATTACGAACACGATCGCTCGATTTTTCCAAAAAAAAAAAACTTGAGTCGAATCCGCTTGTATTATACTTTTTCAATTTAACGCTGTACGAAGTAGAAAACGCTTATACCAACGAACTTATACTTGTACGAACTTGTACTAACTTATACGAACTCATACGAATTTATACGAACGCTTAACGCTTGTACGAAGTAGAAAACGTGGCTAGAGCGTTTAATCTGGAAAAATTTCAATAATTCATAGTTAAAACGACGAATAGATATCCGACCAATCGATGCAAAAAATGTTTCAGAAGATACGGAAAAAAATTCAAATTCATTTACCGTACCGTATAATTATGTATTTATTGTGTCCCTACTGGGTTTCAAGATTTTTTAAAAAGATTATCTCCTTTTTACACCTTTTTTTACACCTTTTTACATCTTTTACATTTTTTTACACTCTTACAATCCTTTTTACATGATCCATTCTTTCTCTCCTTCGTCTCCCTTCCATCGCTATCTCCTCTTTCATCCTTGGCTCGCCCTCACCGCACGCTCGTCTCTCTCTTTCCCTTTTGTCCTTTCCGCTCGCTTTCTTATTTCTATGCTCTCCGTACCGTATAATTAACCCTCGTCGGCTAACGATGGATCGTTCGTGTCTTTCGCTTATTTCACAATTATAAAACTTTCCAACAAATCTGAAAAAATTCATGGGCCTTCTTCGAACCCTTAACTAAATAATGATAATTCGTCGTATCCGGAAAAAAAAAAAAAATTTTAATAACAATTTCATGCAAAATATGAAGACTCGCAGGCATTTTTTCCTGCATTTTGCATTTTAGCCCAGACACGAATGACCCATCGTTAGCGTTTGAGGGTTAATAAACGCAATTTTCTAGCCCTATCAGCGGATTCTTGTTTCACGCGTGATCGGTTCACCGCGCCTACGTTCTCGCTTATTTCCCCCGCCACCGATCTCCCAAAAGATCTACTTTGAGAAACGCCTCTTCCCTTTTTTTAGCTCATTTTACTGATTTTCTAATTTTTCTTGGACCTGAATCTGGGAAATGCGTGTATGTCTTTCTTTTTTTTTTTTTTAAATACCCCCTTTTCTTCGCACATTCGTTCATTCAGGTTCAGGAGATGGAACAAACTCTTCCAGACACGTGTCAAATAACCTTCGACGATCCTCATCGATTGCACGATTTTAATCTGCTGATCGTGCCCGAGGAGGGTTATTGGGCAAACGGACATTTCTACTTTCACATAGATATATCGGAAGAGTACAATATGATGGTAATCAAGACACTATCTCGTTCGATTTCACGCAAAATAGGAGAATATTAATAAAAAACAATGCATCAATGCATTAAAAATAATACAAATATATATTTATTTTTTTGCACAAATGATTAGAAAAAAAAATATATATATATAATTATCCCGTAAACGCCACACTAGTGCAAATTTGCACCACCTAAAATTTCTTTTTTGTGAATTTTTGAACATTTTTGTTCTGATTTTGTCGTATTTTCTCATTGAATGAATAATATTTATCGCATTTGAAATTTTGACCTTCGGATTCCTGAGAAGCTATTACCCCAAAAAACACTGGTTATCGAATAGTTTTAGATTATTCATACGAGAGTTATAGTACATTGAAAATGCAAAATCCCAAATCGCATCAGTGTGGCATGTACACTACCGTTCATAAGTATGGAAACACTCGCCCCAGATCCGAGCCACACAAGAAGTTGTATCGCTCTTTGAAAAATGATGATATCTCAATTTTCCAAGCGGCGTTATAAAGAGGACATATTTAGCTTCATTTACCTTTTTTGGAAAAATTTTTGCGATTTTTTTTGAGCCCGGTACGCACTTTGAAAGATGGTCATTTTTTGGCTTTTTTTGGAGGGTGGAAATTTTCCCGCATATCTCGTAAAAAAATTTTTTCAACTTTTTTTTCCGTGAAAAACTTGAAGCGGGGAGTACAACTTTCAATCTCATTTTTTGGAAAATTTTTTACGATTTTTTTTCGCAAAGATATTTAACTTTTTGCAAAAAACGACCATATTTATAAGAGGTAGCCTCACTCTGAAACTAATGGGTTTTCGAAAAATTACAAAGAGGGTAAAAAGTTGCATACAATTATTTTGGATGTATCACATTTTTTTCAGAATTAAAAAAACAAATTCGGAAAAAAAAAAAATTCAAAAATTCAAAAATTTTTTTTTTCAAAATTTTTTCTTAAATCAACGAAATATTTTTTTTATTGTCAAAAATCGGGTCTCTTACCTCATCTACACGGCTTTTTCATCGAAAAAGCCACCTTGGGCCAGTTTGGAGCAGGGTCAAATGGACAAATTGATCGAGCGGATGCCACGTCTCGTCAAAGCTGTAATCGCAGCGAAAGGTGGCTTTTTCGATGAAAAAACCGTGTAGATGAGGTAAGAGACCCGATTTTTCACCATCAAAAAAATATTGCGTTGATTTAAGAAAGAATTGAAAAAAAAATTTTTTTTTGAATTTTTGAATTTTTTTTTTTTTTTTCGAATTTGTTTTTTTTTAATTCTGAAAAAAATGTGATACATCCAAAATGATTGTATGCAACTTTTTACCGTCTTAGTAATTTTACGAAAACCCAGTAGTTTCAGAGTGAGACTACCCCTTATAAATATGGTCGTTTTTTGCAAAAAGTTTAATATCTTTGCGAAAAAAAATCGTAAAAATTTTTCCAAAAAAATGAGATTGAACGTTGTACTCCCCGCTTCAAGTTTTTCATGGAAAAAAAAGTTGAAAAATTTTTTTTACAAGATATGCGGGAAAATTTCCACCCACCAAAAAAAAGCCAAAAAATGACCATCTTTCAAAGTACTTACTGGGCTCAAAAAAAATCGAAAAAATTTTTACAAAAAAGGTAAATGAAGCTCAATATGTCCTTTTTAGAACGCCGCTTGGGAAATTGAGATATCTTCATTTTTCAAAGAGCGATACAACTTCTTGTGTGGCTCGGATCTGGGGCGAGTGTTTCCATACTTATGAACAGTAGTGTATTTATGCTTAATAGAGATGTGATTATTACGGGTTAAGATTGCGAAACATATCATTTTCTCCCTGCTAATCGCGATATTTCGTTCGAAGCCTCCAAAAGTCAAGTGCATGACGAAACTGTGGCATCCGAATATCAATGAGGACGGCGATGTGTGCCTCTCGATACTCCGGCAAAATAGCATCGACGGTATGGGCTGGGCTCCGACTCGTAAGCTCAAAGATGTCGTATGGGGCTTGAATTCCTTATTCACGGTCAGTTTCGGGAACAAAAATTATCACATATTCGTAATTTTACGATCGAGCGTCTTTCGTTACTTTGGAAAAACAAAAAAAAAAACAAAAAAAGCATTCTTCGCTCGCTTCCGTTTTTCTATAATTTCTTTACCGATTATTTTCAAAAACTTGACTCAAATATTTTTCAATTACGTAAGAATATCCACTCGGCGACGTAAATTATAATTTTTTCAGTTGATTGCATTGAGAAAAAAAATTAATTACAAAAGCAGAGTATAATGAATGAATTATTAAAAAAAAAAAAAAAAAAAAAAAAAATGCAACGACTAATGCCTATAATGCATGTAAAAATAACGAATTTCTCGTCAGCAGGATCTCTTGAATTTCGATGATCCCTTGAACAGAGACGCGGCCGAATTATTCATCAAGGATAAAGAATCTTTCAGGAACAAAGTTCAGGAATACGTGACGCAATATGCCAAGAGATGATTTCTTCATGCCGCAAAAGATAAGGAAAAAAAAAAAAAAAAAAAATTCCGGAAAACCCCCGAAATTAATTTTTATTTGTACAATTGCCCAATCAAATTTTACGATTTCAAACGCGAGAAACGAAAAAGTTACGATCCGCAAAAATTCACAATTATCGCATCGAGATAATTTTACCTTAGTAGTTTTTTTTTTTTTTTTCAATTTTTTAAAAATTATTCTCCGACTAGTCCGCGCATCGGGAAAGATTCTCGTCTTTTTTTTTTTTTTTTGCTTTTTGGTCTCGCAATCGTGTCAAGCTCCTCCGCACTCTTATTTGCTGCTCCGCAATCTGCCCCGGATTTCCTATAATCGCAGAAAAAGCAAAAAAAAAAAGCAAAAAGAAAAAGAAAATAAACCGAAAAAGAGAAAGAAAGAAGGAAAAAAAAAATCACGTGTCGATACGAGAGAGAGGAACGTTCAAAATATGAAACATGTACAATAAGTTTATTCTTGTCATAGGGAGAACGCTGTAAAACGCTGGGAGTTGAAACATTTGTAAATAAATATTAATATTTAATAATCGATGAACAAATTAATTTTCGTTATTTTTTTTCCCCCGTTGCGTCCGTTCTTTCGTTTGGTTGAAAAATAAATAAATTAATTAATTTAAAAAAGAAAAGAAAGAAAAAGAAAAAAAGATACGAATTTCATCCCTCGTGTATCAACTTTTATTGCTTACAATTTATTATCGTTGACGATTCATTGTTTCGTGTCGTTTTTGTACAATTTCAAAATAATTTCGTTTCAGTTTTTTCTTTTTTTTTTTTTTTTTTTTCGGGCAAACAAAACCCAAAATATCACGATCTCGATGATACCCTATCGCGGTTAATGTACGACACATGCGGTCGGAAAAAAAAACAGCCACTTTATATCTATTTCTTAAAATACGCAAAAAAAAAAAAAAAAAAAAAAGAAACCAAATTTCGACAGTGAGAATCTCTCGCGAAAGAAGAAAATAAAATAATTCTACGAAACGTCGAAAATGATGGCGATTTCTCGTCGTAAAAATAATTACAAGTCGCAACAAATAAATAATTAACGAAAAAAAAAAAACGCGAAGAAAAAATCACAAATTCTTCGTTTATCGTTGCGCGTTGTTTTTTTTTTTTTTTTTGTAGCACCGGAGAGCTCGTTCCTTTTTGTTCTTTTTTTTTAAATGTAAATATTCTCGTTTTGTTTCCCGTATTTCGCTGAAAAAGCTCACAATTCGTGTTCATTTTTTCTCTCTCTCTCTCATTGATAAATACGCATTGGAAAAAAAAAAAAAAATCGTTGCTCATTCCACGACCTCGTAAGATGTAACGAGCTCGTCCTGTATGCTGTTGGATCTGTTCAATTGACGAAGATTGCCGAATGCCTCGGCCAAGCTGTCCTTGCCGGATGAAAATTTAAATTTTTCCTCGTGATACTCCTCGTTGTACGTCTTCAGCCTGTTGCCCGGAAATATCGCTCTCTCGCGTTTTCTGATCATAAATTCCGTGGGCAACAGCCATCTGTGCTCGTGGCACTCCTCGGCTGTTGGTCGTTTGCTGTAACGAATTGAGTAATTTTTTTTTTTTTTTTTTCAAATTAAAAATCAAATTGACGAGATTGAGGACAATTTTTTTGTTGTAAAAAATTATTAATTTGATTATTTAAAAGAAATTGAAACAAGGTAAGTCGAAAAACGACCTATCATCGTTTAGGGGATGAGTTATGCTTTCGAATAAGCCAAGAAACACAGTTATCGCCAATTTTTCGGTTGCCTGGCATAATTTTGAACGAAAAAAAAATTTTTTTTTTACGCGTCAATTAGATGGGAAACCTAAATCCTCGTTGGGAGACCTCTGAGCTTTGAGCTACAGCGACCTCCTTGAACTGAGGGCCTCTTTTATGTCAAAACCTAAAGTTTTGAGCGGTAGGAGCGAAGAAAAAAAAAAAAAAAAACGTCTATTTTCGACACACCCTAATATGAGACATTCCGCATCAACATGAACGCTTCAAAAAACCTTAATATCTTGAATTTTTCTGCAATCGACATGTGCTATGGTACTCATTGAAACAAAAACATTGATATGCATTAAATTTATTTTGGCATTGATAGGGGTTTATTTAAAGATTTACAGGTTTTACAGGAAAATGCGATTTTTGCTTGTTTTTTTCTCCCTGATGTTATTACATGAAAATAGCGTGTCGGAGCGAAAAATTGCTAAGAATCAATTTTGTCGTGTCTGTTGCAAGGATAACGGAAAAAAAATTTATAGAATGCAAGATTTTACATTTCTCATGGAAAAAAAAACCTATTTAAAAAATAAAAATCGAGAGAAATAAGCTATTAAAGTTTTGAAGTCGGTCATGTTGATGCGGAATGCCTCATATTCATTAAGGATGTATTGGACGTACCTTCCCAACAAAAAGTGACTTTCGTCGACAATATTGCGCGCTTCATGATAAGATAAAAATCGGAAAAAATTCAACCACAATAAAGACGATAAGAAGATTACTTTTCAATAATAATAATGCCCAAAAGTTATCAATTAATTGCTCAAACGAAACATTGTTTAACAAATTTTTAGAGAATGTTTTTTTTTGTCGTGTAAAATGAATTCGTTGGCTTTTCCGACTAAAAATGAATTTTTTTTTTAATTTTCTTATCATTTTGAAATTTCGGTTTTCAGAAATTTGTAAAGGTTGTATCTACGAAACTGTTCGTTCAATGCCCTGGAAACTTCTTAATTGTAATATACAACATTTTAACGAAAACATCTCCAAAATTCACGATTTTTCGTTCATTTTTCAAAATTAAACAATTTTCGAAAACCGAAATTTCAAAATGATAAGAAAATTTTAAAAAAATTCACGCGTAGTCAGAAAAATCAACGAATTCATTTCACGCGTCAAAAAAAAAAAAAACTTTCCCTAAAAATTTGTTAAACAATGTTTTGCTTAAACAATTTATTGATAACTTTTTAAAATTATTATTATTCAAAATTAATCTTTTTATCATCTTTATTGTGGTTGAATTTTTTCGATTTTTATCTTATCATAAAGTATGCAATACTGTCGACGAAAGTCACTTTTGGTTGGGAAGGTACGTCCGATACATCCTTAAAATGCTCCTCGCAGCATAAATTTTTACCTCGTAATTTTTTTTTTACAAACAATTGTTTTTTTTTTTTCTTCTTTTTTTCTTCAAATATACAATTCTTTTTCAGGTATACCGCGCAACTTTTCGTACTTCGTCGCCAGAAGTCAGGGATCGCGTCAATTTCTGCCTCGACTAATTTTACCGGAAGTCAGAGAGAAAGAGAAAGAGAGCAGCAGCTCTCGTTTCAACAGCTTCGCAGCTTATAAATCAAAACCCAAACCAAGGAAAAAAAAAAAACGGTCAAACTTCGCTGACGCTCACCTGGGAGTGCGTTTGAACAGGAGCATGATGAATCTCGTTGCTTCCTGACTTATCTCCTTGTAAAGATACTCGAATCTGTATCTAACGAAGGATATATTCTGTCGCGTCTCATTGGGATCATTGCCGCGAAATGGCGAAGCACCGGAGAGCAAAACATAAGCGAGAACGGCAACGCTCCATATGTCAGTTTGAGGATAGCACAATTCATCGTTCTCGACCTCGGGCGAACGATACTCCGGATTGCCAATTTTTGGTATTTCCGTTCCTAATTTCGATACTCGTCGGGCCTCGCCCATATCGACGATCTTTACGTGCGCCGTTCTCAGCGACGCCATGACAATATTATCGGGCTGTATGTTCAAATGACAATAGCCGCGCCAGTGAAGATACTGAAGACCATCGAGTATCTGCGTTATTATCGTTGCGACGCAATTTTCCGTATATTCGTGACGACTCGCGAGATAAGCGAGCACATCGGCGCCCTGAAGTTTCTCGATAATGAGAACGGCGATCGGTGAATCGGCCGACCAGTATGCAGCCTCGAGTATGGCAATTCTCTCGTGTCTAAGCGAGCGCAATGCCTGAAATTCACGTCCCACCTGCTCCTGTAGCTCCTGTCTCACATCGAGCAGCTTGGCAATGACAATTTTGTCGGTTGATTTTTCCGAGCCCTTGACGACACGCGAGAATTGTCCCTTTCTTATCTCCGAGATGAAGCTATAACGCTCGGTAAAGTGCGTATCTATCGTCCAATCGATCGGCTCGTCCTCCATCGTATAATCGATATGGGGCTTCTCATCGTCCAACGATATCTCCTGTCCGCTCTCCGTTATAGCCTGAAGATGTCTCATTGCCCTTGTTACCTGAAGCTTCGTCGCGCCCTCGGCTCGCGTCTCTATAAGACTCGTCTGCAGACCTTTCTCGCTCCAGCCAATGCGATTTCTCGCGGATATGCGAAAATTGTAACTCGTTTCGGGCGTAAGATCGCGAACGAGAAAAAATTCGTGATCGATATTGGTAGCGGCGTCGTTCCAATCGATCGCGTCGCCGGCCTTGTACTGCAAACTGTAGCACAGGATCTCGGAATTTCCATCGTCCTTCGGTGGCTTCCAGCGCAGCAGTACCTCCGTGTCGGAGACTCCACCGATCTGTGACGAGAGATCATGATCGTATGTTGTTTTTTTTTTACGATTTAACAAAATTTTAACGAGCATCGAGTTTGTATTTTTTTTTTTTTTTTTTTTTCATAATTACTTAATTCTTGGTCGTGCAGATTGGGGCATTTATAAATCGATCGAAGGAATACTCGAGAGCCGCGGTTGGGTAGAAAAAGTATCGTTGGTTTAAAGTATGGATATTGATTGGGTTTTTTTTTTTTTAATGAGAATTGAAGATTTGGATTCGTTTTGGAGAAATTTTGAATTTTAAATCGCGATGTGATAGCGTTAAATAATATTGTACAAACTTTACGTTTTATAGGATTAATTTCCACGAGAATAACGATGGTACTTACGATCTGTTATCCAAATTTTTTTTGTAAATTTCATTTTGGAGTAAAAAAATTCAATATCGAGCAGTAAATATACGAGCCTCAGGCTTTGCAGGCCTTTTTTTTATGATACGCGTTTCGAATTTTTTTTTGACAATTTTAAGTAATCCGGGGCACTGAAATCTTGATTTTTCATTCTTCGCCCCCGCAAAGCAGAGGCAAAAAATGAAATACAAGCTCTATCCTCAATTTATGAAGGCTGAGTCTGTATCGGAATTCGAACCTTTGAAATATGCTGACAAATTTTTCCCTGAGATGTGGGAACGCGGATACATTTGAGAAAAGTGTTTTTTTTTTTTTTTAATGAGAATTAAAGATTTGGATTCGTTTTGGAGAAATTTTGAATTTTAAATCGCGATGTGAAAGCGTTAAATAATATTGTACAAACTTTACGTTTTATAGGATTGATTTCCACGAGAATAACGATGACTCTTACGATCTGTTATCCAAATTTTTTTTTTGTAAATTTCATTTTGGAGTAAAAAAAATCAATATCGAGCAGTAAATATACGAGCCTCAGGTTTTGCAGGCCTTTTTTTTATGATACGCGTTTCGAATTTTTTTTTGACAATTTTAAGTAATCCGGGGCACTGAAATTTTGATTTTTCATTCTTCGCCCCCGCAAAGCAGAGGCAAAAAATGAAATACAAGCTCTATCCTCAATTTATGAAGGCTGAGTCTGTATCGGAATTCGAATCTTTGAAATATGCTGACAAATTTTTCCCTGAGATGTGAGAACGTGGATACAGTTGAGAAGTGTTTTTTTTTTTTTTTTTAATGAGAATTGAAGATTTGGATTCGTTTTGGAGAAATTTTGAATTTAAAATTGCGATGTGACAGCATTAAATAATATTGTACAAACTTTACGTTTTGTAGGATTAATTTCCACGAGAATAACGATGACTCTTACGATCTGTTACCCAAATTTTTTTTGTAATTTTCATTTTGGAGTAAAAAAAATCAATATCGAGCAGTAAATATACGAGCCTCAGGCTTTGCAGGCCTTTTTTTTTTTATACACGTTTCGAATTTTTTTTTTGACAATTTTAAGTAATCCGGGGCACTGAAATCTTGATTTTTCATTCTTCGTCCCCGCAAAGCGGAGGCAAAAAATGAAATACAAGCCCTATCCTCAATTTATGAAGGGCGTATCGGCATTCGAATCTTTGAAATATGCTGAGAAATTTTTCCCTGAGATGTGAGAACGTGGATAGAGTAGAGAAAAGTGTTTTTTTTTTTTTTTTTTAATGAGAATTGAAGATTTGGATTCGTTTTGGAGAAATTTTGTTTTTTTTGTAAATTTCATTTTGGAGTAAAAAAAATCAATATCGAGCAGTAAACATACGAGCCTCAGGCTTCGCAGGCCTTTTTTTTTATGATACGCGTTTCGAATTTTTTTTTGACAATTTTAAGTAATCCGGGGCACTGAAATCTTGATTTTTCATTCTTCCCCCCCGCAAAGCGGAGGCAAAAAATGAAACACAAGCTCTATCCTCAATTTATGAAGGCTGAGTCTGTATCGGCATTCGAATCTTTGAAATATGCTGACAAATTTTTCCCTGAGATGTGAGAACGCGGATAGAGTAGAGAAAAGTGTTGTTTTTTTGTTTCCCTTAAATTAGAATCGCACGATATGTGAACTGGAGGAAGAAAGTTTAGATTAATGAGACATCCAATATCCGAGCTGAGCCAGAGTACTTGAAGGCATATTCGAAAATGTGGGCCAAAGAGAGAGCCAAAAAAGTAGGCAAAGAATTCCGTGAATCTAAATAAATCATATAATTGATAATTTTAAAGTAAGATAATTTGTTAGCGTGACTGCGACCGATAGAAATGAGTCCACAGGCAATGAAGATACGAAAAAAAAAAAAAAAAAAAAAAACGAAAAAACAAAATATCCACACAATTATGCGATAAAGGATCTATGGGATACGAAAGAAATTTGAGAATATGGTTGATGCGAAGGGCTGAAACTTGGGATTAAAGAGGGAAAAAAAAACGAAAAATAATCATAAATCGAATGAATCGAATGTGCGTCTACCTCCGGTGGATTTGGCATTCCCGGTACGGTTGCCAAAACAATTCTGGTCCTCGCCACGGTTTGTCCAACTTTGTTTCTCGCCACGACCTTGTAAATACCAACGTCGTGTTCCCTCGACGGATTGAAGCTCAGCATCGATCGACCCTCGGTATCCTCGATTATGCGAATTCTACTGCCCTCCTGTATCACCAAATCATTCTTGAACCACTGTATCGCCGGTCTCGGATCACCAACCGCAAGGCAAACGAGTCTCGCGCATTTGCCAGCCTCGATCGGCAATATCTGCGGTTTTTCACGGAAAAATGGCAAATTTCCGCCCTTCTTCGTTTCCATCATTGCCTCAGCCTCCGCGTAACTGTCCAATCTCGTGCCGAGCTCGTGTCTCAGACGTCTCAGCGTGTGACAATCGCCCGAGCCGTAATTGTTTATTCGCGCTTTGCGCTCGTCGTCGATCTCCTCGTCCATCACGTCCGTGAAACGACGACGTTCTCGAATTATCGGAGTCTTTGTGACAAAAAAAAAAAAGGGAAAACCCATTTTTTACGTTCTAGTACAAATTTTCTTTTATTCGCGACAAAAGTTATCCCAAGAGAGCGGAGGTAATCTCGAATTGACTGTTTGCGTGGAAAAAATAAATCGGTCAGATCGGTTTTTCTAAAAAAAGTCACAGAAATTCCCGATTTTTTGAAATATTTGTCTTATTTTGAAGAAAAAAAAAATACAAAACGAATCAATGTACTTCTATAATTTTATATTACTTGATGCTTGATTCGTGAAAAATTTTCGAACATCAGAGACGACATGGACTCTCGTGGGAATTGCTTTGACGATGTTAGAAGAAGGAAAAAAAAAAAATCATAATTACCCTCCAATCGTAGGAATTATCGTCGCAAATCGTTCTCGCGAATCCGGCTCCCCGATTGTTCGCGACTTTCATGTATTCGCGAAGTCTCACCGGAAAATCGGTATCACGAAGTTGAAGCAGATATGTATCGGGACCGTTCTGGTAGCTTGAAATTTCAAAGTTGCGAAAAATTTAGGGACAATAAATGAGTAGAAAAAGAGGAAACACCTTAAAATGGAGATTTAAAGAATGGTTTTTTTTTTTTTTTCAGGAACACTCACTGGCTCTCGTTCGAAAACATTCCGATCTCCGTGTCGATTGGCTCGCGCGATGGCACACGATTTTCCCACATTTTCGTGGCCGGTCTCTTCGTCGGACTGTAACTTCTCTCGGGGCTTGGCTCAGGGGTGTAAATCTGTCCGGGCGGATAAACCATTTTCGAGGGATGCTCGAATGCACCGCTGAGCCTGCGTCTTCGATACCACGTACGGCACGACGCATTGCCGTACCAGTCGCTGTGAGAAACGCGAAATTATCAAAAATTAAAGAGGATTCTTTGTTAAAAAAAAAAAAAAAAAAAAAAAAAGAAAAAAAATGTCAGAGTGCGAATTAAATATTTTCATTCGATTCTAATTGCCCAGACAGATTGAATGATCAATCAATTCTAAATTGTCCTAAATTATAAATAACGATAATAATTCAATTTTCCCTTGACTCTTGAAAAAAAAAAGAAACAAAAAAACAAATCAGTGGATTTGTTTTTTTTGTTCCACATGGTTTTGAATTATCGAGTTGAATATTTTTTTCTACGAGTAAAATTTTATTCTTTTAGTTAGTTTTGCACGTTATATATATATATATATATATATATTGAGCGCCTTTTTCAACACAATAGAGCATTATATTATCTTAAGTCTACAAAATACGTGGCCCAGTTGACAACATAAATATTTTAAACATGGCGACCACGAGCCTGATATGAAAGTAAAAAAATGACACCGAGGGCAAGTTGTCCCATATTTAACAGGGAAAATTGTTGCGAATCGGATGAAATTTTATCATAAATTCACGAGTAATGAGTAAAAATTGTCCCAACTCTTTAAACTTGACGATAAAAACCTGCACAACAAGTAGTTTTAGGCAAAATGATAAGATTTTTTTTTTGAGTTTCAAGTTTACTTTGGTAATCGAACAAATATAAACTTGTAACAAGTTTCTTACATTGCGGCGCACTAGATTGAACCAATACTTTTGTTCAATCAAGTTTAGATATCACTTTCGCGCAATAAAATTTGGTGTGATCTTCCCTCTTATAAATTGTTATAATTAACAACCATAGCGTTACGATTGAACGAAATTCGATACTGTTCAATCGTAGCTCAGGAATTTACTCGAAACTTTGGCGTATCACATTCTTCTCAAATATTAAATACGAGAAATAGAAAAATTTTCAAATAAAATGGACGACAGCCCCGGTCTACCCTGGTTCATCGGTAGTTTGCAAATTGGTTGAAATTTTATTATAAATTCACGAGTAATGAGTAAAAATTATCCCAGCTATTTAAACTTGACAATAAATATATCTGCACAAGAAGTAGTTTTAGGCAAAATGAGGAGATTTTTTTTGAGATTCAAGTTTGGGTTTGGTAATTGTACAAATATAAACTTGTAACAAGTTTCATACATTGCGGCGCACTAGATTGAACTAATATTTTTGTTCAATCAAGTTTATATATCATTTTCTTGCAATAAAATTTGGTGTGACAACTTTCCCCGGTCACGGAGCAAAGTTTTCACAGGTGGCCTTCTCTTATAAATTGTTAATTAGCATCCATAGGGTTAAGATTGAACGAAATCCGATACTGTTCAATCGTAGCCCAGGAATTTACTCGAAACTTTGGCGTATCACATCCTTCTCAAATATTAAATTCGAAAAGTACAAAAATCTTCAAAGAAAATATGTGAAAATTATAAATTCACGAATAATGAGTAAAAAAATTATCCCAATCCCTTAAACTTGACAATAAATACCCACGCAAGAAGTAGTTTTAGATAAAATGATAAGATTTTCTTCGAGATTCAAGTTTACTTCGATTATTGAATAAATAGAAACTTGCAATAACTTTTTTACATCGCAGCGCGCTAGATTGAGCTAATATTTTTGTTCAATCAAGTTTAGATATCACTTTCGTGCGATAAAATGTGGTTTGACAACTTGCCCCGGTAAATTGTTAATTAACAACCGAAGAATTTATGATTTAACGAAATCCGATACTGTTCGATCGTAGCCCAGGAATTTACTCGAAACTTTGGCCTATCACATCCATCTCAAATATTAAATTCGAAAAATACGAAAAAAAAATCACCAAAGAAAATATGCGACAAACTAGCCCCCTCCCCGGTTTTATCATCTACACGGAAAGAATTTTTTATTAATTTTTACTGTGAAAAATTTTAACGTGGGTACAAAAAAGTAAAAAATATTTATATTTAGGTAAAATTTACTGATTTTTTCAGTAAAAATTCTTGTAAACAATTTAAAGTTAGGTCACCCGACGGTAAATTCTGACTTATTTCCATGAAAATTTACCTTTTATTTCCTTAATTTTGGAAAATTATGGTCCGCCCGTTACTGCGATTTCACAGTAAAAATTAATAAAAAAAATTCTTTCCGTGTACGTTTAAATTTGTAGAAAAAAAAAAAAAAAAAAAAAAAAAAAAAATCAACGACGCGCCAGCTCAGCCTCACCGATAAAGTTTGTAATAATTTTTCAGATTCTCCGACGGTATCCTGAAGGCTTCCGCGGACGGTTTGTCAGCGAGATTTAGCCAGGGATGTCGCAGAGCTCGAACAGCGTCCAATCTACTCTCGGCATTGTAGCACAACAAACGACGAATGAAATCTTTGCCGTCCTCGGATATGTTGGACCACCAGCTGTCATCGAATTCCCAGTTGCCATCTTTGATTCTCGCGAGTGTTTCGCGATCGTTGAAACCGCGAAACGGCGAAACACCGGAAAGAAGGATATAAGCGATGATACCGAGTGACCACATGTCAGCACCGTAACTAACCCCGTCGCCATTCGCAACTTCCGGTGAAACGTACTCGGGCATACCGTAAACGAGAGTCATTAGCCTGCCGTATGAGATTCTACGCGCCAGACCGAAATCACCGATTTTCAAATCGTCACCGCCCGGATGAGATATCAATAAATCTCCGAGCTGTAAGAAAAAATGGGTAACAAAAATATTTACAGAAAAAAAAAAAAAAAACAAAAAATCGTTGAAATTCACGCCGATTACTCCGTGAATTTGTAAAAAATTTTGGAGGCAATTTAGAAAAAATTCGAGGAAAGTTTACAATAAAGTGAGAAAGAATTTGCAACGATTTTTTTTTTTTTTTTTTTTCATTGTTTTGGAGATTATATTTTATATTTTATAGAAACGAGTCGGCTAGGAAGAAAATTAAATTAAATTCTCACTGTAAGACCAAGATGAGCCCAATTGTTGTCGTGAATGTACTCCAATCCGTACAATACTTGTCTTATGTATCCGGCTATCTCGTATTCCGTGTAGTATGGCAATTTCGTCAAATTGTCAACGAGCTCACCACCCCCGGCTCTGTTTTTACTCCGGTCAAGGATCGTAAAAACGAAAAAATTTCATCCGCGAGTTGTAATTAATTTGAAATGAAAAAAACAAAAAATGTTACTCTCAAATAATACGAGAAAAAATATGTTCCATGATTTATAACTGCGGATTGCTCGCGGGCCTTGTGAACGAGGACTGAAAAAAAGTTCTCACTAAAGCATTACGAAATTCAAAAATTCCAGGTTTTTTTTTTTACCATTCTTAATAACTCGTATTATTCAAATTGACTCGATTGTTTTTTCTAATCGATCAAATTTTCCCTGATTCGAAGAAATTTTAAAGCGAGCTTCGAGGAAAACAAAACAAAATGAACCGTGCAAACTCGAAACTTGCACATTGGCCTTCGTCATTATTTTATCTTACTCGCAAAGATCCTTTGCGAGCGAGATAAATTAATGAGGAAGTGGTATGCAGATTTTCATGTTGCACGCTTTTAGCGCGAATTCGATTTCAATGATTCGAAAATTTTCAACGTTTGGGGTCCCAGAGTAATTTCATTATTGCAACATCGAAAGTGCAGAAAAGCTGTACGTCATTTTTTGGGCAAAGTCGGATACCGTTTAACAAATAATAATTGCTCCACATCGTCAATGGGTCTTTATGATGCAGTGACATAATAATTAACATTTTAACGAAAATTAGTGTCTCCCTCGCTTTTTTTTTTTTTTTTTGCAAGTGCCAGCTCGATTTTGACAAATTTACGAAAGTCAGAGCGAGCCATAAACATTTTTCATGACCATTCGAAGAATAATTGGAAATTCAAAATTTCAAGAAATCTCAGACTCTTTAGGAAATATTTTCAAACTCAGTGCCAAAAATTTTTGTTCCCTGTGCTTATTTATGTGTAAACTGTTGGGCTCGGTATAGTGATAAATTCGCAAAAGTTTGAGCGAACTTATTATAATTTTTTCGTAAAAATTTAAAATTTCACATAATTCAAAGCTTTTGAAAATCTAAACCAGTTGCTCTTAAACTCAATACCGAACATTCGCATCCCCTGGCTTATTTGTGTGAAAATTGCTGGCACGATAGTGATAAATTCACGAATGTCAGAGTTATTTCTCATGAAAATTGAAAATTTCATAAAATCTGAACGACCTTCGATAGATTGTCGCAAAATTCAATGCCGCGAACATCTTCGTTCCCTAGCCTATAAATGAATATCAGGGTTGTCCTTATTCAGGCTTTTTTAAAATCTTAAAGATCTCAACCCCTAAATCAGTTACAAATAAATGAGAAAAAAAAAATCCCTAAATTTGCTCAGATTTTTAATTTGATGATTGACCCTCGCCAGCGAGGTCAAAGTTTCCCCATAAAATAACACAAGGGTTTTCAGGATTTACTGAATAAAATGTGATTTCTCGAATATTTGAAACGTTTCATGAGTGCTTCGACATGAAAATGTGGAAATTTTTTGTATATTTTGGTTTTTTTTTTTAGAAAAATGGAAACAAAGCTTCTCGGGGAAGTGAAAAAGGATACAATTCCGTGACGAGAGTCAAGGATCTGTCGGTCTCGTAAGCGTCATGCAGACGCAACAATTTTCGATGACTCAGATGATTCATGGCATTCATCTCGTTGTACATGAATGGCCTTACCTCGCCACGTCCGTGCATAACTTTCGCCGCATAAGTATTACCGGTGGTTCTCTCGACCGCGTGATAAGTTATTCCCTGAGTTCCGCGTCCAAGCTCGTCACCGAGATCGTAAAAATCGTCGAAGGGCTTTGCCCGTGGCTTAACGTCGATCAGACGCGTGTAAGTTCGATAGCCATAATCGTGCTCGTTGTCCTCGATGTGTATCATCGCCGAGCTCGATACCGAGCCGGCAACGTTTCTCGCGCTTATCGAGTACAATCCGGTGTCCTTTGCGATCGTGTCGTTCAATATCAGTATCGATATGTCTGGCTCCAGGGAGACAATCTGCAAGTAAACAAAAAAAAAACAAAAAAAAAAAGACAAATCACGAATAGAAAATTTTGACGTTTTTCGACACAGCTCCAGAAAAGAACAGTTCTTTTTTTTCAGCAATTTCATTGAGCTGAAACGAAAAATTTGTCCAATTTATGGAACAATGCCATACCTAATGGTACATTGTGTACCGAGGAGGTAAAGTGGCACTTTTAAGGCCGAGCATGATGTATTTCTAGTACCTTAAAAAGCTTGAGCCCATAAAAAGCCTACTTCTGTGGTGCACGCGATACTTTGTACAACAATACCATGTTTTCTGAGCTTTTGAGGCATTTAGACGAGGAGTTAAAAGTAAAAGTACTACTTTACTCCTCATTTGCAGGCCCTGAAAGCTCAAAAAACATGGCAGTGTTGTATAGCAGTACATTGTGCCCCAAGGAGGTAAAGTGACACTTTTAAGGCCGAGCATGATGTATTTCTAGTACCTTAAAAAGCTTGAGCCCTTAAAAAGCCTACTTCTCTGGTGCACGTGATACTTTGTACAACACTACCATGTTTTCTGAGCTTTTGAGGCATGTAGACGAGGAGTTAAAAGTAAAAGTACTACTTTACTCCTCATTTGCAGGCCCTGAAAGCTCTAAAAACATGGCAGTGTTGTATAGCAGTACATTGTGTCCCAAGGAGGTAAAGTGGCACTTTTAAGGCCGAGCATGATGTATTTCTAGTACCTTAAAAAGCTTGAGCCCTTAAAAAGCCTACTTCTGTGGTGCACGCGATACTTTGTACAACACTAACATGTTTTCTGAGCTTTTGAGGCATGTAGACGAGGAGTTAAAAGTAAAAGTACTACTTTACTCCTCATTTGCAGGCCCTGAAAGCTCTAAAAACATGGCAGTGTTGTATAACAGTACATTGTGTACCAAGGAGGTAAAGTGGCACTTTTAAGGCCGAGCATGATGTATTTCTAGTACCTTAAAAAGCTTGAGCCCTTAAAAAGCCTACTTCTGTGGTGCACGCGATACTTTGTACAACACTAACATGCTTTCTGAGCTTTTGAGGCATTTAGACGAGGAGTTAAAAGTAAAAGTACTACTTTACTCCTCATCTGCAGGCCCTGAAAGCTCTAAAAACATGGCAGTGTTGTATAACAGTACATTGTGTACCAAGGAGGTAAAGTGGCACTTTTAAGGCCGAGCATGATGTATTTCTAGTACCTTAAAAAGCTTGAGCCCTTAAAAAGCCTACTTCTGTGGTGCACGCGATACTTTGTACAACAATACTATGTTTTCTGAGCTTTTGAGGCATTTAGACGAGGAGTTAAAAGTAAAAGTACTACTTTACTCCTCATCTGCAGGCCCTGAAAGCTCAAAAAACATGGCAGTGTTGTATAGCAGTACATTGTGTACCAAGGAGGTAAAGTGGCACTTTTAAGGCCGAGCATGATGTATTTCTGGTACCTTAAAAAGCTTGAGCCCTTAACAAGCCTACTTCTGCGGTGCACCCGATACTTTGTACAACACTAACATGTTTTCTGAGCTTTTGAGGCATTTAGACGAGGAGTTAAAAGTAAAAGTACTGCTTCACTCCTCATCTGCAGGCCCTAAAAGCTCAAAAAACATGGCAGTGTTGTATAGCAGTACATTGTGTACCAAGGAGGTAAAGTGGCACTTTTAAGGCCGAGCATGATGTATTTCTAGTACCTTAAAGAGCTTGAGCCCTTAAAAAGCCTACTTCTGTGGTGCACGCGATACTTTGTACAACACTAACATGTTTTCTGAGCTTTTGAGGCATTCGGACGAGGAGTTAAAAGTAAAAGTACTACTTTACTCCTCATTTGCAGGCCCTGAAAGCTCAAAAAACATGGCAGTGTTGTATAACAGTACATTGTGTACCAAGGAGGTGAAGTGGCACTTTTAAGGGGCAACACCACTGTAAAAACCCAAAAATGCACAATTTTTTTTTTGGGATGGAAGAAAAGGTAATAAGATAATAATATTCGAGAAAGTCATTAGGCATATATTTAAGTATAATAAAAAAAATTATTATCAAAACATATTCAAAAATGGCGACACTGGAGCCATTCTCGCGAGACTCAATCTATGTATTAATAGCTACAGAAAGACGTAGGGGATTTTCGAGAAGTTAATTTAAACATTATTTATTAACAAATAAGTGCCCGCCTCTTTGATATTTTTGATATTTTTGATATTTTTAAAATCCCCTACGTATTTCTTTAGCTATAGACATGTCGATTGAGTAGTTTTTTTTTTCTACATTTAAATTTACATGTTAAATTCTGCGGTACTGCGTGCCGCAGAATTCATTCGGTCTCGCGTGAATGGCTCCAGTGTCGCCATTTTTGAATCTTTGTCGATAATAACTTTTCGTATTATACTTAAATATATGCCTAATAACTACCTTGAATATTATTATCCTATTACCTTTTCTTCCATCTAAAAAAAAAAATAGTCAAAACAGCGCTTTTCTTTTGTTTTTACAGTGGTAGTTTACCCCTTGAGGCCTCGCACGATGTTTTCGGCACGAGGCTTCAAGGATATTCCTCGGTTAAATCGATATAGTGTCATCGACTTGAAATTTTTACAGACTATATCGGTGTTTATTCCCAAAACAATATTAAAAAAAAAAAAAAAATATTACCTTGATCCTGCTGGTCTCGGTTATGGGTTTCCAGTCCTTGTACCATTTGATCTCGGGATACGGTATACCAATTATCCTAGCCTGTATCTGTCCGTTGCGTCTCATCATTATTACCGTCTCGTCCGGTCTCTGAATGAATGTCGGATATTCGGCGATCTGCAGTCGTACTCTCTGTCGCGCTTGTCCATGCTCGTTGGTCGCGACAGCCTCGTAAATACCGACATCGCGCTCGAGCATTTTATTGATGAAAAGCGTCGCCTGACCGTTTCGCGTATAGCTCTGATCGTAACGTCCGCCCGACTCCACGAGCTCGTTATTGAAGTAATACGTCATTTTTGGCTTTGGATAGCCATAAACGAACCAGAATAAATTACAATTGTGATTCTTGACGCCGTACTGGGTGTCGTGTTCCTGTCTCAGGAAACGAGGCGCCTGGGCATAACCATCGTGCAGCGGACGCTCGATATCGAAGTCCTTGGGAAAGTACGGACTTGTCTCGGGACGAAAGTCAATACCCGGCGGTAGATATGGATAAAATTTCGGTGGTTCGGGCTCGAGTTTTGCCCGATAGGTCTGAGCGAATGGCGATGGTTCGCTGATGCCATATTTGTTCTCGACGCGTATGCGAAATTTGTAATCACGGAATGGCTCGAGATTTCTTATGTCGCAGACGCAGCTACGTATGCCCGAGCGTGCCGTGAACCAATCGCCGTCCGGCAATTCGAGCATCTCCACGAGATAGGTGACGGGTACACGGGGTCCGATCGGTATCGATGGACGCCAGGATAACGTCAGATGACGATCCATCATACGGCTTATCAATGGTCGATCGGCAAGCGGCAGGGGTATACCGGATTTTCGATATTTCTCGTAATCCTGATACTGATCTGCCAGTGGCTTCTTCGTTCTTGGCTCGAGTGCTTTTGAGGATTGAGAAAATTATAATACCTCATCGATGCAATCATGGATGAGCTTTTGGAGGGAAATTAACAGATTTATTGCCATTGGGAATACCATTTTGGGATAGTGATTTTTCTTTCAAGGAAAAAAACTTTGACCAGGTCTGTCGAGTTTTGAGGATCTTATCAGCTGGATTCTTGAATTGTTGGATTCAAAAATTGCTGGATTCTAAAATTCTTGGATTCTTAAATGGTTGAATTCTTAAATTGTTGGATTTTGAAATTGCTGGATTCTTAAATTGCTTGATTCTTAAACTGTTGGATTCAAAAATTTCTGGATTCTTATATGGTTGGATTCGTGAATTGCTGGATTCTAAAATTCTTGGATTCTTAAATGGTTGGATTCTTAAATTGCTGGATTCTTAAATGAGTGGATTCTGAAATTGTTGGATTCTTAAATTGTTGGCTTAAATTGTTGGATTCTTGAATTGCTCGATTCTAAAAATTGTTGGAGTCTTAAATTGTTGAATTCTTAAATTGTTGGATTTTAAAATTGCTGGATTCTTAAATTGCTTGATTCTTCAACTGTTGGATTCATAAAAAGCAAAAACTTTACATACTCTCGTAACGAATTTCCGCATGACACATGTCCTCCCCGTGTGGATTGTAAATTCTCAGGCTGTATTTTCCAACATCGTGCTCCTCGACGTTCTGTATGATAAGACGCAACAAGCCGCTGCCCTCTTCCTCCATTCTTATACGATCGGTTGGCCATACTCTCTCGTCGTTTCTATACCACTCGAACGCCGGCTCCGGATATCCCGTGACGCATGACGTAAATTTCGCCGTCATGCCCTTGTACACCTCGCAATCGCCGATCTTCTTGAGAAACGATGGAGCCTCGACTTTTTGCTTACGATCGCTGTTTATGAAAGAAAAATCATTGATTATACCAAACGCTGAAACGTTGCGCACACACATCGAGCATTCAACGACCTTTGTCTGCTACAATTTTCGTTAAAATTCCTCAAGTAGTCGACATTTATACGACGGAAAGCTTATGCCGATCAGAAATTTCGACATTAACTCCACATTATTTTTATGTACCTCACAAAGCTTCCTGCATGAGGAAGCCAAGATTAAGAAAACCTCACTTGATAATAGAGGTAGAATTTGTGAATGAGATCCAGAGCTGAGCAATACTTCAAGTCCCCGCTACTTTCAATGTACTGGAATTACAGTACACTTGAAGTACAAAGTATTTTTAAAGTACTTCAAGTATTTGTACTTAAATGTTCAAGTACATGTCATGTACTTAAAGTATTTGCAATTAAAATTTAAAGAACTTTCCTGTACTTCAAGTTTTTTTTTTAACTACCAAGTATGGAGTACTTTTGAATACGTCTTGCTAATGGTTGCGTGTATAACGCCTTTGAATCTAAAATTGAGGAATATTCTGCGCCATCTTTGGTTAAGATTGTAAGGAATGACCATTCAAAGGCTCAAGCAACGGTAGTTACGGTGTCATTGCCAATGGATGGCTCCGTTTTTAACAATCCGCGTATTATATTCTTTTCTTTTTCTTTTCCAAACCTGGAGCTAAATAAATCTTAATTACAATAGTCAATGCTATTTTTTAAAATTCTTTCTAATTCTTCGTTTAGATATTTCTGTTCCAATCTGCCTAACCTGAGTGAATTGCACAATGTGGAAATATGTTTTGATGTCAAAAGTACTCGAATCAAAATCAAATGAGTTCAAAGAGTACGTAAGAAATCGAATACAAGTACTGGAACTTACGAGAGATATATATATGAAAACTTTAAAAGTATTTGATACTTGATACTTGACGTATTTCAAGCACTTGATACCTGAAGGACTTCAAATATTTGTACCTCAAGTACTCAGTATGTAAAGTACTCGGCACACGAAGTACTTAGTACTTGGGGTACTCGGTACTTCAAGTACTTAATGCTTGAAGTATTCAGCACTTCAAGCACTCAGTACTTAGAGTACTCTGTATGCCAAGTACTTAGTACTTTGAGTATTTAGGCGTACTTGGAGTACCCAGTACTTGAAGTGTTCTGTACTTGAAGTAATCGGTACTTGAAGTACTCGGTACTTAAAGTACCCGGTACTCAAAGCACTCGGTACTCAAATCGCTCGGTACTTGAAGTACTCGGTACTTAAAGTACCCGGTACTCAAAGTACTCGGTACTCAAAGTACTCGGTACTCAAAGTACTCGGTACTCAAAGTACTCGGTACTCAAAGTACTCGGTACTCAAAGTACTCTGTACTCAAAGTACTCGGTACTTAAAGTACTCGGTACTTTAATTACTCGGTACTTCAATTACTCGGTACTTGGAGTACTAAATATTTGAAGTAAATATTTTAAGTACTTGGTACTTGAAGTACTCTGTACTTCAAGTACTTTGTACTTCGAGTACTCGGCACTTAAAGTACTCGGTACTTCAATTACTCGGTACTTCGAGTACTGAGTACTTGGAGTACTACATATTTGAGGTAAATATTTGAAGTACTTGGTACTTCAAGTCTTTGCGGTACTTGGTACTTGAAATGCACGGGTACCCTGTCCAGTTCTGACGAGATCAAATAACGAGGAAATGTCCATGTTTCCAATTTTTTACGTTTTTTTTTTTTTTTAACTTTTAAACCTGACGTATCCGACTTTATCAAGAATGTGAAATCATAAAAAAAAAAAAATAAAAACCATACTATTCTGACTCGACTCACATTTCATCGACGATCAGTAATCTCGCTTCGCACTCGGCTTCGCCCTCTTTGTTGACGGCTCTGCACTTGTAACGTCCGGCATCGCCGTTATTACAATTTCTTACATATAGACAGCAGGCATCGCCATCGCGCTTGATCCTGTATCTCTCCGTATCGCCAACGATGGGCCTGTCATTGAAGTACCAGGCGATATCGGGTCTCGGCAAACCGCTGACTCGTGCCATGAATTTAGCATCGAAATCCACGACCTGCTGAAGATCCGTGAATCTCTGGGTAAAGTTGGGCCTCTGATGGACCTTTCGTACAACAGCGCAAGCCCTCGTCACGTCATCGCCCAGTGAATTCTTCAATCTGCATGCGTAACTACCCGAATCCTTCGTCTCGCTTGGATTTATCTCGAGGACAATTTTCTTTCCATCGCAGCACATCGTTATACGCTCCGTCGCTTCCAACGGAACATCGTCCTTGGTCCATGAAATTTCTGGCAATGGATTACCGGCGAACGGTATACCGAGAATCAATGGTTCACCCTCTTCCACCGATGCGTCGCGCATCGGACTGAGAAACGATGGTTTCGCCTCGGGCCCGTTGCCCTTGCCCCTCGGCAAAACTTCCAGTGTACCTTTGCTGGATGCTTCGCCCTGACAATTTTCCGCAACAATCTCGTAATTCCCGGCATCCTCGGGCCTGACTTTCTCGATCAGCAGTGCCTGACTTCCGTCCGGTTGATCGATAATTTTTATTTGCTTACCGTCCGGTATTATCTGTGCATTGATACAATTGGGGGACATCAGAGACGCGTTCGTGGACGTTGACAAGGGGAATTAAAAAAAAAAAAAAATGACAAACTGTTGAAGAGTGTTTCGAGGGAAACAAAATTGCTGAAGAGTCCGGAGCAAAGTGACCAGAAAGGTTTCATCGACGTGAGTATCAAGGAGGACGGATTTGGGGAAGAAAATATTTGCCAAGTGGAGTGAAACTTATGAGAATTTTAGAGTTTTGGAGCAAAAGAAGAAAAAGGAACTGTTGGTTTTGTATGTATGGAAAGTTTGGAGTAGTTTTTATTTTTTTTTTAATTTTCGTAACGTTCGATCGTGTGGAAAAAAAACAGGAACAGTACAATTGTACATGGTCATAATTTTGTCTGTCAAATTTATGTTTTTTTTTCTCTTATAGTGTCAGTATAATACTTACGATCCCATTTGAATTATGTCATGCAGGTCCAATAGTAATTATTCGAAACAAAAGTTAATCGGTGAAGTTAATATTGATGATACAATAGCAACGATATCTGCAATGACTATTGTAACGAAAAAAAAAAAAACAAACAAACAAACAAACTGTCGAAGAGTGTTTCGAAATTTTTGTTATCAAAATTATTGAAGAGTCAGGAGCAAAGTGACCGGAAAGGTTTCATTGACGTGAGTATCAAGGAGGATGGATTTGGGAAAGAAAATATTTGCCAAATGGAGTAAAGTTTATTGAGAATTCTAGAATTTTGGAGCAAAAAAAAGAAAGCAACCGTTGGTTTTGTATGTATTGAAAGTTTGGAGTAGTTTTATATTTTAATGATCAAATTAGAATTTTGGAGCAAAAAAGAAAGCAACAGTTGGTTTTGGATGCATGGAAAGTTTGGAGTACTTTTATATTTTAATTATCAAATTAAAATATAAATACTACTCCAAACTTTCCATACATCCAAAACCAACAGTTGCTTTCTTTTTTGCTCCAAAATTCTAATTTGATAATTAAAATATAAAACTACTGTGTTTAGTAAGTGTTGGTTTTGTATTTATGGAAAGTTTGGAGTAGTTTTATATTTTAATTATCAAATTAGAATTTTGGAGCAAAAAAGAAAGCAACAGTTGGTTTTGGATGCATGGAAAGTTTGGAGTAGTTTTATATTTTAATTATCAAATTAAAATATAAATACTACTCCAAACTTTCCATACATCCAAAACCAACAGTTGCTTTCTTTTTTTCTCCGAAATTCTAATTTGATAATTAAAATATAAAACTACTCTAAACTTTCCATACATACAAAACCAACAGTTGCTTTCTTTTTTTTGCTCCAAAATTCTAGAATTCTCATAAACTTTACTCCATTTGGCAAATATTTTCTTTTCCAAATCCATCCTCCTTGATACTCACGTCAATGAAACCTTTCCGGTCACTTTGCTCCTGACTCTTCAATAATTTTGATAACAAAAATTTCGAAACACTCTTCGACAGTTTGTTGGTGAAAGTGGAAAAAAATGAATAGTACGATTGTACAGTTCCTGATTTTTTGTACTGTACACCGTGTTCATTTTGTCTGTCAAATTTCTGCTTTTTTTTCTCTCACAGTGTCAGTAATAATTATGATCCCATTTAAATTATAATTGCATACAGGTCCAATAGTAATTATTCGAAATAAAATTAAATCCAATAATCGGCGAGTTAATGATACAACAACAACGACTTTTATAATGACTATTGTAACGAAAAAAAAAAATAGTGAGCATCGTTCCATCAAGAAATTGAATTTTTCTGCAATCCTTTTTATGAAAAAAAAAAGAAAAAAGTTTTTCTGCAAAAATTAATTAGCAATTTTTCGATATAATTGAAGATTCATTAAAATTCAAAGTTTCAATTGTTTTTCCATCGAAAATAAGATTTGCTGATTGAAATAAAATATAGATACATCGAGTTTACGAGTTAGCTTGAAAAAAAAAGATCAATTCTTAATAAAATTGTTCATAAAAGAGAAAAAAAAAATGCTTTCACGTACTTCTTCGCCGTTGTGAGTCCACTTGAGCGTGGGTTTGGGTTTTCCAACTGTCTTGATCTCCAATTTAGCCGGGAATCCCTCGACGGCCGTGATCGGTTGAAGGCTCGCGAGGAAATCTGGCTTTTTCTCTTTTTCCTCGACCACGCAGCTCGCCGTGCCCGTTATCTCGCCATGTTTGTTGGTCGCAACGAGCGAATAAGTACCAGCGTCTTTCGTTCTCGCAGCCTCGATCGAGAGACCCATAAGGCCATTCGGCTCGTTTATAAATTCGATCTCCTTCGATGGCCTTATCGGCAAACCGTCCTTGAACCATTGAAGCTCGGGACTCGGAAAAGCTACGATCTGTGCCTCGAGCCTCAATGGTTCACCCGCCACTACGTGAATATCCTCGAGTGGTTTCTCGAACGATGGTTTTCTCGGTAAAGCTAAAGGGTGAGGAAATACACGGGGAAAGACAAACGAATTTCGTTGTTTCAATATTGAAATTGTCAGAAATTTAATGGTGAAATTCGTAAATTAATTTGACAAGTTTCTCGCACGATTAAAATTCAAAGCTCGGTATACTCGATTGATAATTACAACTATAAGTCTTAATTGCTTAATTTGTGTGAAATTTTTTTATTAAACATTAAAAATTTACTCATTATTTTTCTTCAGGCGAAATAATTTTTTTTTAATTCATTAATACGGAAAATCACTAAATGTTAAACAACGACAATGTCCCTAAAAATTATTGGAGCAGTATAAGAAGTTTGTTTGCTAAATATTCTGATTTTTTTTTCTCGTTTTTTTTTCTTGGTTCTATGCTGCATCGTTTTGTAATTCATTTTATGAGTTTTTCGAACGATTAAAATTCAAAGCTCGGTATACTCGATTTATAATTATAAGTATAAATCGTAATTGTTTAATTTTTGTAAAAAAGTTTTTATTAAACATTCAACAGTTACTCATTATTTTCCTTCGAGCAAAGTAAATTGATTTAAATTTAATAATACGGAAAATCACTCAATGTGAAAAACGACAATGTCCCTAAAAATTATTGGAGCAGCTCAAGTGGTTTGTTTACGAAATTTAAAAAAAAAAATATATATATATACATTAAAAATAATAATTTATCCCACGATTATTTCCAAATGTTAAATTTCAATCGAAACTGTGCCAAGAGTCTTGAAAAAATTTTTTTTTTTAAATTAAAATACTCACGTTTAATGGCGACTGCACAAAGACCAACGTTCTCGCCATTGGAATTTTTCGCTACGAGCTTGTAAGCACCGGAATCGGTTGGCAGTACACGATCGATGCTGAGTTTCGTGCAGCCATTTGGCAATTTTTCGATCTTAACATGCTCATCGGGCAAAATTTTTTCACCGTCCTTGTACCATTCGACGGTTGGATATGGACTACCGTCGACCTTTGCCATTAATTCGAGCGGTTGTCCCTCGTCTAATTGCGCCGATCTCGGCAATTCGGACTCGAAAATCGGCGTTAAACGTATCATAGAGGCGCGACAGGTCGTAGTACATTTTCCCGCGAGATTAAACGCCATGCATGACAATTCGCCCTCGTCCGAGGCTTCGAAATGAACGATTTTAAGTTTACTGAATACGTGATCGTCGATCGTCGTTTCGATCGTGTGACGTTCGTCATTCACGATCTCATCACCGTTCAACGACCATTTTATCTTTGGTCTTGCTATACCGCTCGCCTCGATATTAAATTCGATCCCAAGATCGCAACGCACGGAACCGTCCACGAGACCCTGGACGAAGATCGGTGGCTCGGCTGGATAATTTTTTTTATTTTAATTTTTAATTTTTGTGAAAATTGAAAAAAAAAAAAAAAAAAAACCAAATAATACTCAATCATGGAAAAATCGTTTGAGAAACGATAAATAATTTTCTTCGTTATATTTTTCAATGATGTACTATTCGTCGTACGTTGAACGTTTTTTTTTTTTTATTTTTGCATTAATTTTTTTCAAAATTTCCAAGGCAGGTCTGCTAAGGTTCGAGTAGTTTGGGCTTGATTGGAGAATTTTGAAAATTCGACGAGTAGAATGGAACAGAGCTGGGCAGTACTTCGAGTACCCGGTACTTGCGATGTACTGGAAGTACAGTACTTGAAGTACAAAGTGCTTCAAAAGTATTTCAAGTACTGTACTTAAATTTCCAAGTACTCGAGCCGTACTTCAAGTATTTGTACTTAAATTTTCGAGTACATGCCATGTACTTAAAGTATTTGCAATTAAAATTTCAATTACTTTCCTGTACTTCAAGTACTTTTTAAAGTACCAAGTACCAAGTACTTTTGAATACGTCTTGCTAGTGGTTGCATGTATAAAGCCTTTGAATATATAATTGGGGAACGTTCTGCGCCATTTTTGGTCAAGATTGCAGGGAATGATCGTTCAAAGGCTCAAGCTACGGTAGTTACGGTGTCATTGTCAATGCTTGGCTCCGTTTTTAACAATCCGCGTATTATATTATTTATTTTTTCATTATCAAACCTGAAGCTAAATGAATCTTAATTACAATCGTCAATGCTATTTTTCAAATTATTGATAATTCTTCGATTAAATATTTCTGTTCCAATGTGCCTAACCTGAGTGAATTGAAAAATGTTAAAATATGTTTTGATACAAAAAGTACTCGAATCAAAATCATATGAGTTTCAAGAGTACGTAAGAAATCGAATACAAGTACTAGAACTTACGAGCTGTATGCCTGAAAACTTTAAAAGTATTTGATACTTGATGCTTGACGTATTTCAAGTACTTGGCACCTCAAGTACTCAAAATATTCAGTACTTCAAGTACTCCAAATATTTAGTACTTCAAGTAATCCAAATATTTAGTAATTCAAGTACTGGGTACTTGAAGTACTTGGTACTTCAAGTATTTACGGTACTTGGTACTTCAAGTATTTACGGTTCTTGGTACTTGGTACTTCAAGTATTTACGGTAATTGGTACTTGGTACTTCAAGTATTTACGGTACTTGGTACTTGGTACTTCAAGTATTTACGGTACTTGGTACTTGGTACTTCAAGTATTTACGGTACTTGGTACTCCAAGTCTTTACGGTACTTGGTACTTGGTACTTCAAGTATTTACGGTACTTGGTACTTGATACTTCAAGTATTTACGGTACTTGGTACTTCAAGTATTTACGGTACTTGGTACTTGGTACTTCAAGTATTTACGGTACTTGGTACTTGGTACTTCAAGTATTTACGGTACTTGGTACTTGATACTTCAAGTATTTACGGTACTTGGTACTTGGTACTTCAAGTATTTACGGTACTTGGTACTTGGTACTTCAAGTATTTACGGTACTTGGCACTTGGTACTTCAAGTATTTACGGTACTTGGTACTTGGTACTTCAAGTATTTACGGTACTTGGTACTTGGTACTTCAAGTATTTACGGTACTTGGCACTTGGTACTTCAAGTATTTACGGTACTTGGTACTTGGTACTTCAAGTATTTACGGTACTTGGTACTTGAAGTATTTACTGTACTTGGTACTTGAGATACACGAGTACTTCAAGTACTTACAGTACTTTGTACTTTGTACTTGAAGTAATTTCTGATACTTTGTCCAGCTCTCGAACGGAACGATATCACGGAATTTTGGAGTAAATTTACCTTTTTCTTTGCAATTTCAAGCCACTTTTCGTTGGCACTTGGGAATTTTGATGAGATTTTTTTTTTTGTTAAAAAATTTTTTTTTTTTCTAATTTACTCACTGTAGGGTATCAATTCGGCCTGCGCGCTATCCTCGCCCAGATAATTCTTCGCGATTAATTTGTATGTACCAGCGTCCTCGTACTCGACGCGCTTCATCACGAGGCGATACTTCATATTTTTGTAATCCTCCTCGGAGCCGTATCTCGCCTCATCGTCGAGAACGACACCGTCCTTTTCCCAGGTTAGGATCGGTTTTGGATTCGACTTTACGATCACTTGCCACTTTGCTGGCTCCTCGACAGCGGCGTTTATGTCATTGAACTCGAGGATCTCGGGTTGTATGAGAAGATCGAGATCGGCCTGTGGCGAGACCATTCGAATAATATTCACGGTAAAATTGATCCGTTAATCATTATTCCATAGATTTTTCATACTTTACTGGATCCAATTTGTTCCAAGGTTCACAATTTGCAAGGTTTATAATTTGGATGATTTTTTTTTTTTTTTTCTTTACTCACACTGCAAGCTTCGTCGCCCCATTTATTCGTCGCAGCGACGGTGAATTTTCCAATATCCTCGACACCGCAATTCGGCAATGTCAGCGTCACGGTACATTCCTCGAGACGATCGGTGATCGTTTTGTGCTGAAGATCCATGCGAATTCTTTCGTCTTCCGGCGATATTTCTTCGCCGTTTCTCGACCTAAGCACGGTGTTTCAGGGTTGAAAAAAAATTAAAAAAAAAAAAAAGCTCATCAAACGACTGTGACACAAAATGTGTAACAGGTGATTCGTAAAGTTAAAAAAAAATCCATCGCGAAGAAAAAATGTTTAATTTAATTTTTCGTAATTTCAAATAAATATTAATAAACTGCATAAAGTAACGAGTCATATCGATGCTAATTTGATTCATAAATAATCCTACGATCTGTGTGATAATTAATTGACTTTTGAGGGACGAAAAAAAAAAAAAAAGTTGACAATATTTACCAGACGATATCGGGCACGGGATCGGCAGTGAGAATCGCGGTGAAAACACCGGTACCGTCTTTCTCGACATTGAGATCGACGAGGGGCGACGAAAATCTCGGTTTTCTCAGATCACTGACCGGCCCGACCTCGACAAAAGCATCGATGCTCTTCTCGCCGAGTTTGTTCGTGAGGACCAATTGATAAAGTGCGGTATCGGCCTCGGCGGCTTTGTTGAGGGTAAGTGTGTGCGTGTCACCGGTAAACGTGGCTTTCGCTTTGTCGGCAGCTCTCAATGGTTTGCCATCCTTGAACCATTTGGCATCGGGTCGCGGAAGTCCCGATGCCTTTATCGTGAATGTCGCGCTCTGAGTCTCGTAAATCGTACAATCCGCAAAGTCCGAGCTGACGATAGCTGGTGCGGCTATATTTTTTTTTTGTTTTTTTTTTTTTCGAGATCGAAGAAGGGAAAATTTAGTAAAAAAATCTTCTGGATAGTAAAAAAAAAAAAAAATACGAAATTTTGTATTTTTTTTTTTCACTTCGCTTACCGATCGATTAAAATTTATTTATTTATTTTTATGAATAATTATCGAGACGAGCTTTGTCCCGACGAAGCGAGCATAAAAGCCAAAATACACTCTTTCAGATTTTCACGTCTTTTTTTTTTTTTTTCTTTTTTTAATGTCAATTTAATTTTTGGTTTTTTATTTTTGATTCAAGTGAAAAATTGTTTTTTTTTTTCTTACTTACCTCGTACGAACGACGCGAGTGATCAATCGGTGCGCCGGACCAACTTTGTGTCCCATGCAAGCAATGATTAATATTTTTGTTTCAACATTGCCGTTAATATATCAGCGTGACGAGAGGCATTGGGATCGCAACGATGGATAAAGCGCAAAGTTTCAAATTTTCGAGTAAAATTTATCTTTTTTTCATTTTTTTAAAAAAATTAGAAAATAAAAAAACTACACGTCGAGATGTCGCAGTCGAAAATCAAATTTTTGATTTCTTTCCTGGTAATAAAATTGATGTTTTTTTTTTTGTCGTTAATTTCCATACTGCCAAATGCGTCGAGGCAATTCTTTCTAATCGGTATCGTCAATTTTTCTTCTTTCTTTTTTTTTTTTTTTTTTCGTTATTTCGTCAAAATTACTCGTTACGAGACAAACGGAACAGCCCGAACGAAAAAGCACAATGAACATTCAGGGGATTTTCGGATCAAATTTTGATTATTTTGTGGTGGAGGAGCATATACGAGCAAGCATCAAACATCACATTTGTCACGATAATTGCGAAGCTTCTCTTTCGATGCTGAACATTTATTTCAAGAAGAATTTCCCCTTCAGTCTTATCGTAGATTTGTTTAATTGTAAAAAAAAAAAAAAACGAGTGAAAAAATTCCTTTGGACGATTGAACGAAAAATTGATGAAAATTTCCTGAATGGTGATAATGTGAACGATTTTATAACCATCTTCTGACGATTTTTTAACGATTTTTAGAAGAAAAAAAATGTAAAATTAACGAGGCTCATTTTATTCGATTAAATAACGAGGCACATTTTTTTTAATTAAAAAAAACGGACGAATCGTTATATTTTACGTTCGTTTTTTTTTCATATTATGTTGACAACTTTGGCCAGCAAAGTGTCGCATAATTTTCAGCAGTTTAATCAATTTTTCTTTTTTTTTTTTTCAATTCCATTAATTTTTGCCCGAAAATGAGATGAAAAAAAAAATAAAAAATAAACAATTCGACATTACCTGAGTCTTCGCTCATGGCTTCCTGATCGAGAATATCGCTTAGAACGCTTCTCTGACGTTTTATACGATCGAAAAGTGCCTCCATCTCGGGATCAACGGCAGCGTCATCGTCATTTTGCCTCGTTGATTTTTCGGAATTTTGTCCCGATACGTCATCGACTCTTGTCCCCGATGATTCCAAGGATTCCGATCTTTCGATCCTGGAATTTTGTCGCGACAATTTTTTCTCTTCGCGGCACGATTCATCGTCGCGAATAATCGGCACTCTCGACTCTTCGAGCTGGGCTTTTTTACCAATTTTTTCATCGTTCGAGTCGAGCCTGAAAATTCCCAAGGACGATCGTCTCGACGTTCGATCATTTTGAATTTCCGGATTTTCCGATCGCGAGGTATCCGCGCTATCGGGAATTTTTTTCTCATCATCGCAGCCCGAGGCTTGACGAGAAAATCGACCCTCGACGATCGAGGCTCTCTGGGTCTTTGACGTTTCGATGATTTCCGTTTTGATCGGTATCTTACCGGACGACGATTCCTCGATCGAGCATTCCTCGATAATCGTCTCGGTGTATCTCATTGCACCGCTAGGCGTCGCGTCTTCGATTATCTTTTCCTCGATTATTTTGCCATTACGGGCAAATATTTGCCCGTTAATATCGACGCTCAGCGTCGCTGCGCGATCGTTATTGTTCATATCGTCGCAGCTCGGATCGCGCGATATTGCTCTGAGGGTCGATTCGTCGTCGGATACCGAGACAATCGAGACACCACGATTCACGTGCAATTTTCCTTTTTTATTTTCATCACTCTCGGAATATTCCTCGATTATCATACCGTTCTGTGGCTTTGTCTCGTTATCGTCGCTTATCGTATAACTGTAAGAAGCAATTTCTTCGACCTGAGGACCCGAGGAGTGCAGCTCCTGGCACTCGACTTTCGTCGAGATCATTTTGCTGATCGTGTGTCTCTCGTCGGGACCTGCGAAGTCCACGCACGACTCTCGTATTTATCCGTTCGATACGTCTCGGGATGGCAATTATTCCCGAAACGTCAAAAAAACCAGAGGCACATTCCTTTTTTTTTTATTAGATTTTTTCTCGCGTTTTCGATTTTTGTTATTTTTTTAAAGCTCAGATAGGATTTAAGGTACGAAGCAGCGTTCGAGGGGAAGAAAAAATTGATAAAAATCATCTTTTCACAATTTTGCTTCCTCATTTATACAGAGGAAGCTTTATGAACACGAAAAAAAAATTTCGAAATTTCAATCCGATCGCTGGCAAACATTGCGCATAACTTGAGCACGAGACGCCTCGCGTGCTGGTCAAAAAAATTTTCCACATAATCCGTAACGAGTGTCTCATTTTACACGATTTTGAATTTTTCCAAAAATTTCCTGGTATTCGCTCGTAATTTTCGTAAATTTTCGCTCAGCGGTTCGAAAATTTTTACGCGAATAGACCAGGGGACAAGGATATTTGTCATTCAGTTTAGCGATGATCGCTCGTCAAAAAAAATTTCCACAAAATCCGTAACGAGTGTCTCATATTACACGATTTTGAATTTTTCCAAAAATTTCCTGGTATTCGCTCGTAATTTTCGTAAATTTTCGCTCAGCGGTTCGAAAATTTTTACGCAAGCAGATCAGGGGACAGGGATATTTGTCATTCGGTTTAGCGATGATCGCTCGTGGGATTCGGATTTCAAAAATTTTTGAAAAAAATCGATCTGTTAGCCCTGGACTCGAGCAAATAGTTGACGATCGGGCGAAAATTTTGCGCATCGATAAGGACAAGAAGAGTGCGTGGATTTTGACGAGAAACGCTTGAGGGATCGAAATTTCAAAGAAAAACAAAAAATTGAATTAAAAAAATCGTGCATTAAATTTTCCGAAAAATCGGTAATAAATTTAGATTTTATAAAAGATTTTAATTTTTTAAATATTGAAAATAAAAAAAAACGCTCCGAACAAATGGAAATGAATTTTTTAGATCGAAATGTAATCCCAAAAATCTTAAAAATTTTCTTAACAAATAACGAGATCGTTGGCACGTTTTTTTTTTTTTTTTTTGCCAATTGACTCGAATCAATTTTTTCATCTCCTCGGGGGTTTGTTGTTGTTTTTTTTTTTTATAAAATTTTTTTACAACGATCGAAGAGCAGAAGCCGCATAAAAGTGCTATTAAATCGGCAATGTTATTCGACGAGCGCTTGTTGTAATATATATATTTTTTTTTTTTTCCTGGGAATATAATTTGAGTGTGTGAATGCATCATGAGTATGTCTCGTTATATATCTGAGTCGTATATTATATAATGTGTCGAGAAATGCTTACGAAAAAAAAAAAAAAAAAAAAAAAAACCTCTCGTGATAGTAAATTAGTGTTTTTTTTAGTGATGCAACATTTGGGTGCGAGAGTAAAATGTTCGTTTTTGTTTGCTTGTACGTTTTTGGTTCAACACTCATTGCATACCTGTGAGCAATGCTTCGTGAATCGTCGTCGATGCAACCGAGATTGTTATCGTATCGGCATCACCCTTAATTACTTGAACGCTCTGTTTCTCCGTTCTCGCGGGACCTAAATTTTATTAGACGTAAACTAAAAAAAAAAAAAAAACGAAAAAAAAAAAAAAACGACGCTACGAGAAAGCGCGAAGCTGATACTACGAGTTAATAATGGCCACTTCACTTCTAAGTAAGAAAAATATTTTTAACTTTGGGGAGATAAAAATGACAATTCGAAACTCGTGGAGAAACAAAAAAAAAAAAAAAAACAAAAAAATGATGACATATTTTCGTGACGATGTCTCTTCGATCTTGGAACTTTACGAAAAGTTGCGGAGATGAATATAGGAAAGATCGAACGATTATAACTAAATCGCTCTCGAACTGTTTTTGTTCTTTTTTTTTTTTTTCTTTTGGGAGAAAAAGATGAAGTGGCCCGTAAGAATTGGCACCTCCGAAAGAAAAAAAAAATATACAAGGGGAAAAAAAAACAATAACGTGATAAGTGACTACTTAGAAAAAAAAAAAAAAAAAGAAAACCCTAACAGCAGAAAAACCAGAAAATTTGTTTCCTCGCTGGAAAATTCGCTGAGCCTCGGTGAGAAGCGATTTATTAATTTGTTTTTTTTTTTTTTTCTTTTACCTTCTGGCCCAGATTCCTCGGCTTTTTGCATCTTCGCAGCCTCCTCCTCGCTGGCTTTCTTCGCTTTCTCAGCTTCCTCGTCGACGCCTTCCTCAGATTTTGCTAAGAATTTCACAAATACGCGTCTGAGCTTCGATTCCCATTCCCATTCCCCCGAGTCGTTTAATTTTTTTTTTTTTTTTTTTTTTTTAGTCACGAACGATATTCAATCGGACGGGGCACAGATTGATAAAATTTTGGATACATTCGGGTGAAAAATAAAAAATATACACAAGTTTGGAGGGACAATGTGAACTTTTGGATTTAGTGTTTCGTTTCTATACTTACTAAGTTTGAAGCCATAAGCGTCGGATTAGATCGCAGCTTGCGGATATTATAAGTAATTATATCGACGCGAAAAAAAGAGTGTCGAATATAGAAGGTAAATTTTTATACTTAGATAAAATCAAAGTCTGATGGTAAAAGTACTTGGAACATTTTTGTACTTGGAATTTTGTGTCCTCGAAATATTTTTGTACTTGGAAAACAAAAAATATTTGAAGTAAAAAAAAATGCTCCGAATATTTTAAATTGTCATATGTTGCTGTACTTGGAACAAAAAAAAAAGTGTTCCATATGCAACGACTTCTTTCCACATACAGACTTGGAAAAAACGTTGCGCTTAAAACTTTTTTTGCGCTCCGAAAAAAAATTGTGCAGTCCGAAAACTGCGTAGATAGTTGAAGTATTTGGACGTTTTTTGGATTTAGAATATTCTTTCCTCAAACTTTTACTTGGAAAACCAAAAAAAAAATCATTCCAAGTACGATTTTTCCTACGTGCAGACTTGAAAAAAAAAAACCTTGCGCTTAGAATTATTTTTTTTTTGTACTCAGAACATTCTTTCGTACTCGGAGCTTTCTTCTCCTCTCGAAGATGTCTTTTGTATTTTGATTTTTTCATTGTACTTGGAGAACCAAAAAGATTCCAAGTACAACGATTTTTTCTACGCGCAGATTTGGATTGAAAAAATTTTGGAGTATTTTTTTTTCCGCACGGAACATAAATTCGTACATGAAATTTTTTCGAACTTGGAATTTACTTTTTTGCTCATAAAATTTTCTTGTTTGCTTGAATTTTTCGTTGTACATGCAAAAACGAATAATACACCAAGTACCAAAAAAACCGTACTCAGAGTATTCTTCATTTTTAAAATTCCGCTGTACTTGGAACATTTTTTTTTCCGCACTTCTATTCCATTCTTATTGTGCTTTAAATATTCTTTCGTACTTTGAAGTTTTTTTTTTTTTTTTTTTTTTTCATTTGTACTTAGATTCAGGCTATTTTCAAAAAATGAATAAATAAAAAAATAATTTTGAAATCGCAAGCTCAACGGGGTCGTACTTACTCAGAACGATGACTTTGCTCTTGCAGGATATCGAGCCCATCTCATTCTCGGCCTTGACCTCGTAAATCCCACCGTCCGATCCCTTGAGAAGATTCAACGTGAGATCGTAGCTCTCCTTGCGATGCTTGTCTCGCGTTATTTTGATTCTCGCGTCCGCCGATACTTCGAGAATTTGACCGTCCTTGAACCACTTTATCTCGGGATCCGGCGTACCGGAAATCTCAACTTTGAGCTTCAGTGTCTCGCCCTCCTTGCACTTCACGTCGACGAGTTTCTTCACGATCTTCGGTCTGCTGTTCACGGTCAGATTCGAACTGCTCGAATTTGCACCGTACTCGTTTTTCAATTTGCACGTGTAACAACCCGACAATTCGGTCTTTACTTCTCTTATTATCAATTTGTAATTGTCACCCTCCTCGATTCTCGTAAATTCCTTTCGCGTTTCCGTTATCTCGACGTCACCGATGAACCACTGTACGCTCGGTCTTGGAAAACCACCGACCTCGACTACCAATGCCACATCCGCATCGCCTTCCTTCGCCGTCAAGTCCGTCAGTTTTGTCTTGAAACGCGGAGCACTGCGTACCTTGGGATAATGGGGGGGAAATTTTTTTTCTTTAATAAAAAAATATTAAAAAAAAAAAATCCATTTCATTTTGTGCTTGGAAAAATTCACTGAAGCCTCGATTTTTTCCTCGATTGATCTACGCAGATCAAATTAAAATCCATGCAGATCCATGCAGATCCAATTTATATTTAGGTGGATCCAATTGAGATCTAGATAGATCTAATTGAGATCTAGGTAGGCTTAATTATGATCTAGGTAGATCCAACTGAAATCCATGCAGGTCCAATTGAGATCCATCAAGAACCAATTGAGATCTAGGTAGATCCAATTGAAATCCATGCAGATCCAATTGAGATCCATGTAAAATCAATTGAGATCTATGCCGATACATTTGATATCTAGGTCAATCTAATTGAGATCCAAGTAGATCCAATTGAGATCTAGCTACGCTTAATTGTGATCTACGTAGATCCAATTGAAATCCATGCACATCCATGCAGATCCAATTTATATTTAGGTAGATCCAATTAAGATCTAGACAGATCTAATTGAGATCAAGGTCAATGCGATTGAGATCTACGTAGATCCAACTGAAATCCATGCAGGTCCAATTGAGATCCATCAAGAACCAATTGAGATCTATGAAGATACAATTGAGATCCAGGTCAATCTAATTGACATCTAGGTAGGCTCAATTATGATCTAGGTAGATCCAATTGAAATCCATGCAGATCCAATTGAGATCCAGGTAGAATCAATTGAGATCTATGCAGATACAATTGATATCTAGGTCAATCTAATTGACATCCAAGTAGATCCAATTGAGATCTAGCTACGCTTAATTGTGATCTACGTAGATCCAATTGAAATCCATGCAGATTCATGCAGATCCAATTTATATTTAGGTAGATCCAATTAAGATCTAGATAGATCTAATTGAGATCAAGGTCAATGCGATTGAGATCTACGTAGATCCAACTGAAATCCATGCAGGTCCAATTGAGATCCATCAAGAACCAATTGAGATCTATGAAGATACAATTGAGATCCAGGTCAATCTAATTGACATCTAGGTAGGCTCAATTATGATCTAGGTAGATCCAATTGAAATCCATGTAGATCCAATTGAGATCCATGTAGAATCAATTGAGATCTATGCAGATACAATTGATATCTAGGTCAATCTAATTGAGATCCAAGTAGATCCAATTGAGATCTAGCTACGCTTAATTGTGATCTACGTAGATCCAATTGAAATCCATGCAGATCCATGCAGATCCAATTTATATTTAGGTAGATCCAATTAAGATCTAGATAGATCTAATTGAGATCAAGGTCAATGCGATTGAGATCTAGGTAGATCCAACTGAAATCCATGCAGGTCCAATTGAGATCCATCAAGAACCAATTGAGATCTGTGAAGATACAATTGAGATCCAGGTCAATCTAATTGACATCTAGGTAGGCTTAATTATGATCTAGGTAGATCCAATTGAAATCCATGCAGATCCAATTGAGATTCAGGTAGAATCAATTGAGATCTATGCAGATACAATTGATATCTAGGTCAATCTAATTGAGATCCAAGTAGATCCAATTGAGATCTAGCTACGCTTAATTGTGATCTACGTAGATCCAATTGAAATCCATGCAGATCCATGCAGATCCAATTTATATTTAGGTAGATCCAATTAAGATTTAGATAGATCTAATTGAGATCAAGGTCAATGCGATTGAGATCTAGGTAGATCCAACTGAAATCCATGCAGGTCCAATTGAGATCCATCAAGAACTAATTGAGATCTAGGTAGATCCAACTGAAATCCATGCAGGTTCAATTGAGATCCATCAAGAACCAATTGAGATCTATGAAGATACAATTGAGATCTAGATAAATTTAATTGACATCTAGGTAGGCTCAATTATGATCTAGGTAGATCCAATTGAAATCCATGCAGATCCAATTGAGATTCACGGAGAACCAATTAAGATCTACGCAGATCTAATTGGTATAATTGCAATGTAGCTAGATCTAATTGAGATCTATGCGAATCAACGAATTTCCAAAATTTCGATCTTTGTAGATCTAAAAAAATAGCTACGTAGACCTAAATTCGAACTAGGTAGATCTAAACTATATTTCCCCGTATAATATATCATATCTCGATGAAAAAAAAACGAGTTAACATTACCCAAAACCAAAACTCTACAAAATAAATTTGAAAAAAAAATAAACAGTCAAATTCTTGCAACAAAAGAGAGCTCGGAAAAACGAGAACAAGACGATTTCTGGGAAAAAAAAAAAGTTACCTCGATTCCAGTCTCGTCCACGGTCTTGCCGTCCTTGTTGGTCACTTCAGCCCTGTAAGTTGCCGCATCGGTGCTGACCGTACCGGTAATTCTCAGGCCATGCTTACCATCGCCGTCGCTCGTAATTTTCGTTCGCTCGTTCTCCACGATAATTTCGCCATCCTTGAGCCACACGACACTTGGCTCGGGCACCGTCTCAATCTCGATCCTAAGATCGAGAATTTCACCCTCGTCGATGATCCTCGATTCACCGAGCTTCCTCGTTATCTTCGGAGGACACTTGACCTCGAATTTCCAAAATTCCGAGCTCTGGCTTATCTCGTTTTTCGCGACGATCGAATACGAGCCCGCGTCGTCGAGTCTCGCCTCGGCGATCGTCAGCGTGTACGTATCGTTCGATTCTTTTTTCATGCTCATACGATCGTTATCGACGATGAGATGTCCATCTTTGTACCATTTTACATCGGGCAATGGCGATGCAACGATCTGTACGGTCATGGTGACATTTTCCTCGATGTAGGACGAAAAATCGGTAATTTTTTTGACAAATTTCGGGGCCGATTTAACGATAAGCTCGATCTGCGTCGTATCATCGCCAAGATCATTCTTAGCTCTTATAACGTAAATTCCAGCATCGCGTGCCGTTACATTTTTAATAACTAGCGACAGGGATTCCTCGTCCTCCCAGAGATACTTAATTCTACCGCCTGCTATTATCTCCTCGCCGTCTTTCGTCCATGTTATATCGGGCTTGGGATAACCCCTGACCCGTAGATCAAGCATTGCCGAGCCACCGGAGCTAACCTCCGATTGTTTGGACTCGGTGCCGAGGGATGGTTTTGCCGGTTCTTTCAACAATTGTTTTACCGAACCCTGAACGGTTAATTCAGCGCTACAGCTTATATTACCGGTATTTGTCTGAGCTACGCATGTATAAAGACCCGCGTCCTCGGGCTTGACATGCTGAAAAACAAGGGCAAGAGTGTCCTCGTTGTCCTGAAACAAAACCTTGAATCTTTCCTCAGGATCGAAGGGTTTACCGTCTCTGAGCCATTTGAAATTTGGCTCGTTGCCGGCCTCGAGGAAACCCTCCGGTAGGCCGGAAAAAATGGTTTTTTCATCGGTAACCGTGACGCTAGCCTCGCAGGCAGCTTCGCCAAAGCGATTGATGGCTTTGCACGAATAACTACCGGCGTCTTGCCTCTGCACGTCCGGTATTACAATCTCGTAAAAACCGGTATCGGATTTTTCCGTAACGATCTTTATGCGCTCGTTATTAGCGTCTATCTGAGCGCCATCTTTGAAACTGCGATAAAGAGAGAGAGAGAGAGAGAGAGAACTAAGGAAAATGTCTCTTTGGCTTGATAGAGTTTTTGGATTTTTGTTTTTTTTTTTCGTCTTTTCTAAAGGGACCTTTGATCTTTCGGGGGCTCGGTTTTGTCGATAAAATAGTATATCGTTTACAGAGCGAGAAAACGGTCGTTTGCACGCCGAGTATGAAGTTGAGCACCGAGGCGAAGCCGAGGTGTTCTCAACTTCATACGAGACTGTTGTAAAAAAAAAATAGTACGTTCACCTCGGAGAAAACGGTCGTTTGCACGCCAAGTATGAAGTTGAGCACCGAGGCGAAGCCGAGGTGTTCTCAACTTCATACGAGACGTGCAAGCGACCGTATTCTCCGAGGTGAACGTACTATTTTTTTTTTTTAGCACCGAGGAGAAGCCGAGGTGTTCTCAACTTCATACGAGACTGTTGTAAAAAAAAAATAGTAGGTTCACCTCGGAGAAAACGGTCGTTTGCACGCCGAGTATGAAGTTGAGCACCGAGGCGAAGCCGAGGTATTCTCAACTTCATACGAGACTGTTGTAAAAAAAAAATAGTACATTCACCTCGGAGAAAACGGTCGTTTGCACGCCGAGTATGAAGTTGAGCACCGAGGCGAAGCCGAGGTGTTCTCAACTTCATACGAGACGTGCAAGCGACCGTATTCTCCGAGGTGAACGTACTATTTTTTTTTTTTAGCACCGAGGAGAAGCCGAGGTGTTCTCAACTTCATACGAGACTGTTGTAAAAAAAAAATAGTACGTTCACCTCGGAGAAAACGGTCGTTTGCACGCCGAGTATGAAGTTGAGCACCGAGGCGAAGCCGAGGTGTTCTCAACTTCATACGAGACTGTTGTAAAAAAAAAATAGTACGTTCACCTCGGAGAAAACGGTCGTTTGCACGCCGAGTATGAAGTTGAGCACCGAGGCGAAGCCGAGGTGTTCTCAACTTCATACGAGACGTGCAAGCGACCGTATTCTCCGAGGTGAACGTACTATTTTTTTTTTGAGTACCGAGGAGAAGCCGAGGTGTTCTCAACTTCATACGAGACGTGCAAGCGACCGTTTTCTCCGAGGTGAACGTACTATTTTTTTTTTTTTTTTTACAACAGCGGAGCGAAAACATTTTTGTATTTCCGGGACAGGCAGGTAGATCGAATGAGTTTTGGTTAAATCGATCGTATGAATTGGTTTAACGGTTACTGACCCTGGAGACTTTGTCGCGAAAAAGATTTTTCGTCATTTCGACTATTTGTTCTTTTTTATTTTTTATAAATTTTCTGGAGTTTCACTGCCTGATTTTTTTTGGTCAAAATCGAAACTCAATTTTCACTTCGATTTCTATTTGCACATTTTCTTTTTTTTTTTTTCAAGTTTTTCCAAAAATCTCTGTGCCCTACTAAAGCTACAATTTTTTTAATTAAAAAAAAAAAATTGTGCACGGTGTTTTGGACTTTGATAAAAGTTTTTGTAATTTTTTCTTCGATAAAAGTTTCTTGTACTTGGAAAATAAAAATGATTGCAATCGGCCTAATTTTTGTCATGACAGCACATGCAGCCCCTTCGAGGCTCAAAGGTAATAATTTTTATCCATGAAAAATAATGCGATCGATGTTTCGTGTTTCTTTAAACGGGACAACTTTAGCATATTTACGAATTTCATTGTTAAACAATGCCACGAGCAGCTTAAAAATAAAGTTTTCTGGCTGTGTTATCCAATATTTTGATAGAAAATTAAGAACCCAAACTTGCTGAAACTCTAAAAAATTTTCAACAGCTCGAAGGACACCGGAAGGATTGAGATTTTTTTTTTTTTACATTGGATGATTCGATTTTTGAGGAGATTTTATAGAATTTTTTTTTTTCAACTCACAATTTGAGCTCAGGATTCGGATCTCCCTTGACCTTGATCATAAATCGTAGATACGTGTTCTCCAGCAGTTCGGTGTCTTTTAGACTAACAAGGAAAATTGGCGCGTTAGCCTCGGCTCGAGCTTTCTTTTCCTCGGAAGTCACTGTGGCAAAATATTAAAAAAAAAAATTACAGATCACCGAAAATTCTTTATAGATTTTTTTCAGCAGAAATCAAGCCAGCAGAGAAATTCAAAGTTGAGTCGATCAATATGGTACGAGCAAGACAAATTTTCCCAATTTATCATTGAATTTTTTAAAATATTGTTAAAATTTTATCAACTGTAGCTTTTTCAATTCGAATTATATTTAAAATTTTCCATAAATCATGATTGCCTCTCGTGTGAAAAATGATTAATTTAATTAACGAAAATGTAATCGAATGAAAATTATATCCATCCAATTTTAATTGAGTAAACAAAAATTCTTTACCAATTTTACATAACATTTGAGAAAAGTATTCAACTAAATTCGAATCAAATTAAGAAAAAAAAAACATTGACTAGTTTCTAATTAAATTAAAAAAAACAACCAAAAACTTACAATTTTGTACAACGAGTTGAGCAGTGCAAGTGGCTTTTCCATCGCCGTTAACCGCCCTAGCTGTGTATGTACCGGAATCACTTTCGATGACACTTTTCAACGTAAGCTTGAAGGTATTTTCCGACGAGCTGATGACAACGCGATCGGCAAGCTTGTCGGACAGGGGTTTGTTGTCTTTGAACCATTGCATCTTGGTCGTTTCCGTGCTGGATGACATGGTGCACTCGAAAGATGCACTTTCACCAGCTGGATAATTATCGCAAGAATAGATCGCAATCGTTAAAGAATTTTTTTTTTTTTTCTTTAGCAAAATTTTATGCAAGCTTCGGAATGAGGAGAAGAAAATTATGAAAAAAAAAAAATACACGTTGAATGATTGACGAAGAAAAGTAATGCGTTGACGCTGAATTTCAAAGCTGCATTCGTCGTGGGCATCATTGCCCAGCTGTATGAAAATGAATACGTGTAGCAAGGAAACAAAAGACTGATGCAATGTTCATGATTTATGGACATGCATCGAAAAATGATGTATCGATGACGATGTCCTGGATGGTTTTTTTTTCATAAAGTCTCAGTCATCCGCACCAAATAATTATAATAATGTAATCATAATTGTCACAATCGATGAGTATAAAAAATAATTATTTCCTGATTTTTCATGGAGTTCAGATCATCAGTGAAAAAAAAAACTTATCCCAAGTATAATTAATCGTAATTTATGTGATTAATTTTTTTTTTAAGTCCCGATGGTTCAGTACTTTTTACAAGAATTAAACAACTATTGTTCATTTTGATATTTTGTCAAGAAAAGTAATTTCTTTAATGTTGACCAAATTCGTTGTATACGATGAATTTATATGTTTAACAATATATTTAATTGGGGCGATGTAAAGATAAAATTTGCCTGAGATAATAATTTGTCATTAGACAAAAATTCTTATCTCGGTGCGCTGTAAGAAAATGATTGATACCGTCGTTCATACTTCGTATTTTCTCATTTCGGTTATCAAAATCATTCGAATCGACATTGAGGCTGATTGATTATTATTTTCTTCATTTGTCGAATCTCTGCGGAGATTTATATGATCGAGTATATGATGATGAATGTCGAGACGAGTTTGAATTTTGCGAATGGGATCAAGAGCGTTCGAATTTATGCAAAAAAAAAAAAAAAGTGTACAAATGTTGTTATCTTTATTGCATCTGTCGCTCGAGAGTACTCGAAACATCGAGGATTAGCGGCGCAAAGCATAATATTCATCTGGCTGACGATATTTTCATACTTACGAGGACGTTATAGAACTGGCGTAAAAGCGCTTGCAACTCGTGAATTATCGTATAAACGATATCGGGGAAAAAAAAAAAAAATTTCCAGGCTCAATGGAAAAATTTCGAGACCCCTGGGGCGCATCAGCGAAAGTCTCACATTATTGTCAATACCATTCGTAAAAATTTCTCATTTCAAGTCTCAACAAAGGGTTATATTCTATATATTATATATATTATATATATATTATAATATAATATAATATATAATATATTATATTCTATATATAATATTCTATATCTAATATATAATATATTCTATATATTATATATATATATATTATAAAGGCATTATAAGTCATTTCCAGAGCGTTGACTTTGGCCTAAAACTTTTATTTTTCCCGAACATATCAATGCCAAAAAATGCTATCAATGATTTTGAGGACAAGGCATTTCCCAGGGATCTCATTGTCGAAAGATAGTGAAAGAAAAAAAAGTAACGTATAGTAGCTGAGATCGATAATTCATTAACAAAAAAAAAATAATAATAATAAATAAAAACACGTTCACGCTTCGACAAACTTTACCTATAACGTGTATGACAGCCTGTTTTGCTCGGATTGCTAGAAAAGGTAAAATATTTCACGTAATACTAATTCTCACACGATTTCACGCGCTGACCTCTGCTAATTAATTAATTTAAAACCAAAAAATTACGTAGAAAATTTTGCAGAAAATCCTCGAACGAAGTAAACATTGCTGCATGGACGATTGTCATTTTTTTTTTTTCTTTTAAATACATCACACGGGACACGATATATACAAGTGAAAAATGTTCGAAAGATGATAATATTGTACATTGTACTCACGTTCGGCCGTGCTGCCCTCTATGGTCTTGACGAAAGCGGGTCTTCCGGTTTCCGTCGCGGTGAGCGCGAGTTTTTCGATTTTCGTATCGGCGCTCGACATCGAGCCCCCCACGGCGCTCTCGTAAGAGCTCGACGTTTCCGTTATCCTGCCCGGACTGCCGTAAGTCGACGAGGAGGAGGTCTTCTCCGCCGCAGTCGATATTGACGATTCCACGTACGAGGAAACGCCATTACGACTGCTCGATATCGACGAGTACTCTGTACGCGCGAGTTAAGTACGAAATTTACGAAAAAAAAAGAGAAAAAAAAAAAAAGAAAAAGAAAGCGTTAGAGCCGATACGAAAGCAAAGGGAAACGAAGATATTTTTACGAGTGATCGAAGTACTTGAGTGGAAAAAAGTAATCGATAAATGAGCACAATTATCGTCATAATTGTAATTTTAATCCAAGATAATTTTCGAAACAATGTAAATTTTTCGTTTTTAAGGAATTCGTCAATAAATTAACCCTGAAAAATTCGCTAAATATTTTTTACACGATTTAAACCTAAATACGAAATTCAATTAACAAAATAATTTTTTTTTTAAATACGAAAATAGGCAATTAAAAAAAAAACGAAATTTTTCCATGTGATTTTTACAAATTACATTTTTCCTTTTCGAGTCTTTCGGAGGTCAGTGATTTTTGTACCACAAAATAAACATTGCCAAAGTACGAATTTCGACATCAATTCAGACAAATACAAATAGCTCTGCGAAAAAAAAAAAAACGACGATACAAAAAAAAAAAAAAAAAATACATCGACGACAACACAATTACTGTGAGCAGCAGCAAAATATGCGTGGCCAATTAAAGATCAGAAGCCCCTGAATCGTTTGATCGAGTCGAATGAAAATGAAATTAATACTAAATGATTCGTGAATTGGAAGCCCAAAAATTGACAAATAAAATGCACGATAAAACGCATTTTCGAAGTTTTTTTTTTCTTGAACGAGAATTGAAAAAAAAAAAAAAAAAAAAGGAAACTTTTATTCAATAATAAAACTTACCCTCGACGACTCGCGTAGATGCGCTGTAACGACTCGCTGAAAATTGTCCCGACATCTCGATCTCTTCCTCGGCACTTTTTGCTTTCTTAATTCCCGAATCCTCGATCTTCGTTCGGCTATCACGTCTCTTCTCGACTGTCTTCGTTTCCCCAACTTTTGGCGAATCTGCGACAGGATTTTTCGCGACTTCCGGGGTTTTCCGTACTTCCGATTCAGCGACCGTTGCAACGATTTCCGATTTTTTTTTAACTTCCGGTTTCTTAACGACTTCCGGGTTTTTTGAAATTTCCGATTGTTTTGCTAATTCCGGCTTAGCGGCTGTTTTTCCAACTTCCGGCTTGGTCGTTATCGTTTTGGACGCTTCGATCTTCGATTTTTGCGTTTCTTGCACGGATTTCGATGGCTCGACTCGTGTGCCTTCCGGTTTTGCTCGATCCTTCGGATCCTCACCGGTTTCCGGCACCTCCGACAATTGCAAATCGTCGGCAGCGTGCTCGGCCAATGCCACTTGATCGCTCGCGTATTCACGAATTTCCTTGAGCCAATATTTCTTGACCGGATCCTTGTGAGCCACGAGAGTTATCGGATAACCCGGGGCACCCGATGGATTATGCAGCTCAAAAGTGCACAAATCCTCCGGATGATCTTTTAATTCTACTTCCGGCAACTGAACGAGACAAGGAGCGGACACTCGTTAAGTGTTACTCAACGATTGAACGATAATTCGCATGAATGAGGAAGCAAAAATTATCTCAATGACGATTATCGTGTCGAAAAATCGTTAAGTAAAATCGGCAAGTAAAGCGATGAGATTATTAGGAATCTTATTTCGGTAGATTTTCGGAGATTTGAGTCGAGTGCAATGTAAAATTAGTCAATGAATCGTAATTGTCAGCTCCGTCGAATCAATATTTGTTTTTCAATATCGCGTTGAAATTAAATCTAAAAAAATGAGCGAATCAACGTGTTCGGTCACTCACTTTGATGATGTCTTTAAGGACGAAAACTGATCTGTCGTCGGAGATTCGTCTGACCTTGCAAACGAGTATACGTGCTTTGAAGAGAAACAAATATCTCTCCTTGTTCTTGCCGTCTTTCTCGATAAAGGTAAACCACTCCTGAAATATATGCGAATTCATCGGAATCGTGGAAAAAGTCCTCGAGATTACATAATTTATTCGTGAAACGATAGATACAAATTGGCTAATATCGTACAAATGGGACGGAAGAACTATTACAATTGTACAAATATTTCGTAACATCGTGAAACGAGACGATTCAGTGATCGCAGAGTGTGCGTGCATAACTGATACGGTTAAATTACTCGTCCGACAATGACTGAACGCAACTACTGGTCTCGGGCGCTTCGCGTGTCTGATCATTTAACACCGTTACTACTCGTTCGCGAAGCTTTCCGCGTCGTCGAATGCAGAAGACCATCTCGTTTGTCGTTTCGTCACGACGGATTTAACGCGACGAGACAATTTCGCATATCAATGAGTAAATTTTCAAAAAAAGTAAGAATACAATTTGAGAAAATATATGTGGCCGGAAAAAAAAAAAAAAAATAGTTTAAATCTACGCAGAACAAATTTGGATCTACGTAGGTCTAAGTTTTGGAAAATCGTAGATTTGCCTAAATATCAATCGGATTTATCTAAATCGACGTTGGATCTACTCGGATCTAAGTAAATCTACCGAGATCAAAGTAGATAATCGGAGATCTAACAGGCAAAAGTGTTGAAACACAATATTAGGTCGACTCGTATGTACATAAATCTACGGTTGCATACGAACACATCTGGGTAGATCTACGATTTTCCAAAATTCCGATCTACGCAGATCAAAATTTGATCTACGTAGATTTAAGAAGATATTCTATAGAAATTGTGTACTAGGTATATTTAACTTGTATTTTGTATAAACAATACACAAGTTCAATGTATTTCGTTCACGTGTTTAACGAATATTTCGAAAATTTAAAAAAAAAAAAAATGTATAATTCATTTTATTAAATTTTCTGTCGGAATATACGTCGAGCATGAAGAATTTATATATGCAAGCATTTTTTTTTTATGGGAGTAAATTAAACAATGTTTCATGAAAAGTTAATGACAATGGGAATATTATTTTTAATTTCCATTATTATTATTATTTTTTTTTTTTTCAAACTCACGTGAGTCAACAGTCGTCCAAGTTTGTGAATATTCCCCTTGTAACCTTCGATATTACTTATGAATTTATTGTCGGTTGCTCTATGGGGAATACCGAGCATCAACTCCAGTGCTTTCTGGAGGTCGTCACAATTTTCGCCTAGTCGGGTCGAATACTTCACCAGCTCCTGATATTTAAATATAATCGATCAGAAAGAAAAAAAAAAAAATATTCCTAAGAACTCAAAAATTAGAGCCTCATAGCGAATACTTCATGTATCCAAAGCTCGACCAAGTTCTCATTCGGATAATTTTTCGAGTACTTTTTTAAAAATCGTACAACCGCGAGTGATTCAGTGAATTTTTTATTTTTTTTTTTTTAATAAATAATTTCTGTATTGGGATTTAAGATGCGCCATTTTGGTTGTTGCAATATTATAAATTTTCCAAACAGTTATTCGGGGCAAGTCTAATATATATTGTTCGTTATAAGAGCCTGTTTTTGGATTTAAAAAAAAAATAAATAAAAATAAAAATTGTATCATTTTTATGATTGTTTCATCGAAGCGTGAAGAGGTTTGTCACACGGGATACATGGATAACATTGCCATGAAGATGACCTGTTTTTAGCGCGCTAAATGCGTACTCGTCGTCGTCGCCCACTCGTCCTTCTCATACTAAAAATGAGTCGTACGCATGTGTGTGTGTGTGTGTGTATGTATACTTGTCACGTCATAACTTCGTGTATTATACACGTGGAATCGAACAATTTTTTTTTTAAATTCAATATTTAATATTTTTGTCATTTTTTTTTAAACGTGATTAATAAAAGTTTGCTGCAATGTCAAATTCATGTGAAGATTTATTTTTGTTTAACGAAATTGATAACTTCCTGATGTGATCGATCGAAATAATGTAATTAAGGGAATAAGAAAAAAAAATTTGGTCAGGCTTGACAATTTTTGTTGAGAAAAAAAAAAATTAAATTACGATCAGTTATACATGAGTCTTGTTTATTCCGAGAGAAAAAAAATGTCAAGTTCACCATATTATCTATGTGTCTGGCTTCTCGAATCATCTGCCATCGCCTACACAAAAAATTCCACTTGAATCACGAGAAGAAAATAAAACTCTTTTTTTTTCACAAAATTCCACCCTCGTTTTCGTCGTCATACAAACGAAATTGGGTGATTCAGCTCTCTCGCTGTCTGAAAGCTTTTTTCTCTGTCTTATCAGAATAAAAGAAAAAATAAAAATAAAAAATTGCCAAATAAAAAAGGTTTAGGAAATCGTATAATCTTTAATGATGAAATAATGAAAAGTATCAAAGTTTTACATTGACCAGTGTTGGAATAATTTCTCCCCAAAAAATCTCGAGACTCTTTTTTTCCGGATAATTCGTTAATGATTTTTTAATTAAATGAAAAAATATAAATTCTCACAAATTTTCTTCGATATTGAACTATGGATACGAAGAAAAAAAAATTCAATTTCCTTTACTTTATGAGAATAAATTGAAAATTTTCTAAAAACAAAATTACATATCCCGACAAATTAATTTAATTGATTTTTGAATTTTTTTAAATCCGAGTTCAGTTTATAATATGCCCAAAAGTAGTGTCTATTTGTTTTCTCGTTCATAGAAAGGTATACGAAATTTTTAAATCAAATTTCTACGCTCTTTTCGCAATTTTTTTTCGTTTTTTCTTTCAATCTGACGAATGAACGAGGAGGGTGTGAATTTTGTTTTCTTCCGTGATTCGATAAACAGGAAAAAAAAAATACAAATTTCTCGTGTCTGTGTAGGATAAAAGCCAGAAGATTCGGGCCTCTCGCTGTATAGCAGTCGTGCGTTATTCTCGTCTGTCGCGTTCAAGCAGTCGAATTCAAATATAAAATATAGGTCAGAGACTGTTTGACGCTGCGAAAATCATACATACATATATATATATATATATATATATATATATTATATAGGATTAGGGTGGTCCAAAAAAAACATGATTTTGGAATTTTCATTTCGAATCTTGTATTTTTAGATGAAAAGCAACTCAGGGAACATCGACCAATCTTAACCAAAAAACAATACCAAAAAATTGCAATTCAGCAAAAATTTCGTCTTCGATCTGGTAATAATGAATTTTATCCCACAAGTCTTGTGCAATATTTTTTTGAATTCATAACACAAGCAACGAAGAACCGGAAAATAAAAAATCGAACAAAAACAAATATTTGTATGAACGTATAAAATTATTGTTAATAAATTAAATAAAATGCGAAACGAATGAACGAAAAAAAGAACCTGCAAGCTTTCACGTAATAATAGAGCACACGATTTTGTTTACGCTCTCTTGCGATGAAAATAACTTTCGAAATTAATTTAATAAAAATAATATTCACGCGATATTTTTATTGCGTTATACGAGATCGCCTGGAATGCTTTCAAGAATTAACCGTTGCTCGGTTATAATTCTGTCATGAAACGTGCGAGTATTCGGATTCAGATTTAGATCGGTGACCCTGCTGGCTCTTCGCAAAACTTTGTCGAGATATTGAAAAATAAAATAAAATTTATCACCGCATATACACGCTTTACATCGCTCCGGCTGAGTCATTCGTGCATCTCGGGCAAACAATTCGTAATCCTCGAACTAATAATAAAAAAATTCAAAAAAAAAAAAAAAATCCGAGAATGCAGTGACAAAAAAGGAATATTTTTTTTTTTTCGTTTCGAACAATTTTCGCGATTGGAGCTTTCGCGAATGATAATTGAAGGTAATTAGGTGTCTTCGAGTGACAGGTGTGATTGTGATAATCGTGTATCACTCGAAAGTAGAGAGCTTAACAGGGAAAAGTGCCAAAAAGCTCTCTGGTTATACCGGAAACGTGATATACACGACGATCAACGTGTTAATTTCAAAAAACAATTTTATTTTAATCTGTCTTTCGATAAATTTTTCGACCTATTGGAATTTAGATGAATTAAATGAATAAATTAATTTAAAAATGAAAAGCGTCAAATTGACCAAACGAAAAGAATCGTTGAATTTCAAGGACGATAATAAAAATAAAAAAAAAACGAATTCGATATTAATTCGAGCAATCATTGCTTAAAAAAAAAAACCAAATTTTCAATTATTTTCTTAGTGTCATAGTTAACAAAAAAACAAAAAAAAAAAGAATCAGTGCCCGATCACATCAATGAATTAATAAATTCATTCGAATTTTTTAAACGAAGAAGAAAAAAAAAAAAGTAAAGATAAAAAATTCTATTCACCTTGAGTAGGAGCTGGTAGTCGTTTATGCGTTGTATCGGAAGCTTAAGATGCTCCGAAACGCTCTTGTCGTCTCCGAGGGTCTGGCTCAGCTCCTGAACATGCGAAAAAGAAGAGTAAAAACAAAGAAAAAAAAAAAAGCTCGTTCAGCCAACATTCCGCGCTCTACTCAGGTATAGAATTTTCCGATCGACGGAGAGGGAAAGAAAGACAAAAAAAATAAAAATAAAATGAAAATAAAGAGCACAAAAGTGTGCGTCTCGAATGGCCGAAACACCTCGAGGCTGCAGATCGTTACCGATCGGCGCGATCACTCCGACGGAAAGTTCGATATCGTTTCAAAAACGCTTTGCGCGTCCACTCTCGATTGCGCGAAAGAGAGTTCAATATCGTCGGGGTTTGACGAAAACTTGAAAAGATCGCGCGAATATCACACAAACTCGTCAAAAAAAAAATTTAAACACGATAAACATATTCACGATTGGCAAATATCCCGCGGAGCAGGTCGTCAAAATAAGATGGGCAAATTTTCTTCAACGATTTTTCTTTTCACACTTCACCCAGCACACAATTCCCTTCCTCAAACTGTTTGTCCCCGATTATTCGTGTGGATTCAACGAAATGGCGTAATTTTTGTCTCCGTTAAATCTCGATGCACCGTAATGTCGTTGTTTTTTTTTTCTCTCTTTTTTTTTTTCTTCGGTAATCCGATACCCCCTATAGATGCGATCGCGAACGAGGAACAAGGAGAAGAAACAAAAGCGGCGAGCAGCTCAGTGCGGCTAAACACACGGGCGTGTTGTATTTTTGGCGCGTGTTAAAACGCTTCATCGCAATGACGATGAGGACGAGGAGAAGAAATAAATTTAAAAAAAAGAAGAAGAGAGAAAAGAAGATTTTGAAAAAAAAAAAAAAAAAAAAAACGAAGAAGAGTTTACGCGTGAGAGAAGGATCGTGGGAAGAGATCCACGAAGAATTATGACGTTTAGGTCGTCGTGACGTGTCAGCCGCGTCATCGCACTCGATGTGACGATCGAGTTGATTGATGTCACACACTCGATCGTGTGACGTCTGCGATTATTGAAATCCTTTCAACGACGATATCGTTTGAATGAAAAAAAAAATCGTGATAGCGATATAACGATAAGAATAATGGCCAATGCCGATGACGGAACGCGGCTACGAAGATCTTTGTTAAAAAAAAAAAAGAAAAAGAAAGAGAAAGAGAACCGACGAAACACAGAGACACAAGCACACACCTTTGATAAGGGGCCAAGATGGCTCCGACTAGTGACAAATAAAATCACTACTGATCTTCCTCGTTTGTCGTGTTCGAAGATGCCGATCGAGTTGCTGATCGCAGACTGGATCTACTCCGGCAATATCCGACAAAGAAGAAGAAGAGGAGGAGGAGGAGGAGGAAGAGGAAGATGAAGATGAAGAAGAAGAAGAAGAAGAGCCGATGGTCGGTGGTTCATCCTAAAAGCTCAGCGGGATGAGGATCGCTGAGGCGAATACGCGGCTACGTTCTATACTTAGACGAAGAAGAAAACACGGATGGCACTATCACTGACTATATGATCACGCACACAGTCTCGTATTTTTCATGTGCTCGCAGACATGACCGATGCAAAAACACCCACACACACACCAGCCATCCGGACGACTGTACGCGGCATTTTTTTTTTTTTTTTTTTTGTTTTACTGCTCCGGTGATCCAGTTAGAAATTAAAAAGTGGAAATGGCACTTTGTCCCTCGGTACTTCGGGCAATTTTTTTGTTCTTTCCCAGTAAACACAGTAATATTGCAGCAATGTAACGGCAACATAACCGAATATTACAAGTAATATTACCTGGATGTTACATGTAAATTGCATGTAACTTGCCATTTCCGACTCAGCAATATAACATGTTATATAATGTGTTACATACCCGGTATGTAATAGTTATGTTGCAAGGTAATGTAACAAAATTCATAAAAGTTATATAAATGCAATATTCTAAAATAATATGATGAAATAAAAGATTATTATTAAATAATCTTTTTATTTCATCATCTTATTTTGTCATTTTTATAGGTTATAGAAGAGTTACATTGGAAAAAAAAGAATCCTGCACGGATTTCTCGATAGGATTTTATTGTCCTCGGCGGGGATTCGAACCTGCGACCTTCGTATCTATCCTACCTATCTACCTAACACGCTACCCACTACGCTATCGACTGTTTATGAACTCTGACGATTCATATCATGGATTTGACACGCCGGAGAATTCTTAATCAGTTGTATGTTGGGAGCTACTCAAGGGATGGTGGTGTCCCGTCTTCCACCCTTTATTTAGTATAACCATATCGGTTTTGGAAGAAATTACAAAATTGAATGTGGCAAATCCAATATGGTGGAACAAAAGTTCTAAAAATGCCATAATATTATATATATAATATGTTATTTTATATCAGAACATAAATAATCATATTATGATTATACATACACATTAAACAATTTATTTAACATTTGAAATGTATGTACATTATACTGCTTTAGAAATGAAAATTTGAATAGGGTTCAAAATGCTTTTGATTTTTTCATCCGTTACATGTTGATATATAATGAATGTTAGTTATATACAGATATCATGCTACAACGCATTATAACGTTCACATAACCTGCACGTTACGAATGTTATATAAAAAATGTTACAAACATGTTGCGTAAACGTTACAAATCTTAGTTATACAGCTGTAACGCTAAAACGCGTTCGTAACCTTCACATCACATGCTTATAACGAATGTTATATAAATGTCGTTACAAGTACGTTATGTCAATGTTACAAATGTTAGTTATACAACTGTAACGGAACAACACTTTGTAACGTTCACATAACCTGCACATTACGAATGTTATATAAAAAGTGTTATAAGCCTGTTCTGTAAACGTTATAAATGTGAGTTATAAAACTGTAATGCAACAACGTTATATAACATTTACATTGCCTGCATATTAACAATAATATATAACATATTATTCGCATGTTACGTAGCAGTTACATCACACAGCTATTGCATTGTGACAATTACATGTAACTTCCATGTTATATTACTGCAATGAAACGTGTTCACTGGGTCTTTTTGTTTTTTCGCTATCGAAGATTCATGAAATGCGTTCGTGTATACGAATGAAGACGGCGAAGAAAATTTTTCAACCGATGGCATATGCTACGACTGTGCGAATCGATAAAAATTTCGTTTACTTTAATCAAAGAGAACCCCCTGCTGGGTAGATCGTCGAGTCGATTGATTTATTTGAATGTTCATTGAACCGGGCTTCCGTATGAAAAGATCAATTATGAGAAATGTATATATTTTTTTTTCATATTTACCACAAGTATATATGCGAGGTATGCATGGAAAAATATGATGTAAAATGTGAAGGTAATTAGTTGGAATTATGGCTTTGGATAATGCATAAATAAAAATGAAAATTGATTTTGACGTTTATGAGATCGAGGCACTGCTGATCCAGGGAAAAAAAAAAAATAGTTCGGATTCACGTAGAAGAAATTTAGATCCGCTTAGTTATTTTTCCGATCTACGTAGATCCAAATTTTGGGAAATCGTAGATGTATCTAGATCCAAACTAGATCTACTCATACGTGAGTGAATCTACCGAGATGTGCGCATAGATAAGCAAAGATCTAATATGCAAAAGTTTTCGTTGTATATACGGAGATCTACGTGGATAAAATTTAATTCAAAAAGAGAACGACCATTTTGGAAAATCGTAGATTTATGTAGATCTCAATTAGATCTACTCGGATCTAAATTACATCTGCTGAGATCTTAACTAGATTTACGTAGATCTGAATTGGTTTTACCCAGATCTACTTTAAATCTACTCATATCTACGTTGGATTTACTCATACGCGAGTAAATCTACTGTGATATGTACTTGGATAAGCGGAGATCTAATGTGCAAAAGGGTTCGAACTGGTCGACTCGAATGTACGTAAACAGACCGTTTTATATACGGAGATCTACGTAGATCTGAGACATTAAAAAATTTCGATCTACTTAGAACAAATTTGATCCAAAAAGAGAACTACCATTTTGGAAAATCGTAGATATATCTAGATCTCAATTATATCTACTTCAATCGGAATTAGATTTACATAGATCTCAATTGGATCTACCCAGATCTACGTTATATCTGCTGAAATCTACGTTAGATCTGTGTTAATATCTAATTAAATCTACGGAGATAGAAGTAGACAAACGGAGATCTGATGTGCAAAAGTGTTGGAATGGATATTGGGTCGACTCGAATGCACGTAAATCTACCGTTATATACGAAGATCTAGGCAGATCTACGTAGATTCAAAAAAATAATTTCGCGGTTCTAAATTAGATCTACGTAGATCTGAATGATTTTTTTATCTTCAATAATGTTTAGCATCGTTGGTGATAAAATGAAGATTTTTCATTCAATAAACCAAATATCAATTGATTTGGGAATTGGAAAAAAAATGAAATAATGACTAATTAACGATGGAAACGATTGAATTGTTAGTTATCCATTGAGAAATACGTACTGGAAAATTTTATATTTTGATATAATCTGAAATTGGCTTGATTTGAAAAAAAAAAAAAAATCCGCACGAATGAGGATGTGAAAGTTTCTTTTTTTACACTTCGAAGCTTTCCCATCGAGAGAAAAAACGATCCGAGAGACCAGATTTGATCTTGATCTCGGAAAAACGAATCTCTCGGATTGACAGTCGAATGACAATCGATTCGTCCGCGTGTTCTTCCGGCTTACATTCCCAAAAATAAACGAAAAAAAAAAAAAAAAATGAAATAAAATAAACCGAGCCCAACTATATATCGTATATACTCGACAATCTGGCACTTGCTCTTCTATTCGGAGCATTGATGACTGATCGCAAAACATCGATGCTGCCATCGAAGCTCACCGGTGAAGAAAGAAACAAAAAAAAAAGAAAAAAAAAGAAAGAGCTTCGGACAGGCAGCTCTCGGCAATTATTCTGACCGAGAGCCACGCGCCATCATTGACATCGTCGATGGTACAAAAATACGTCGATCCTCGAATGAAGAAGAAGACGAAGAAGAAGAAGAAGAAGAAGAAGAAGAAGAAGAAGAAGAAGAAGAAGAAGAAACGATTTTTTTTTCCGGTGTACATCCAAATCGGAACGCTGACACAGTCTCGAACGACTTCAGACATTTTTTTTCGGTTCCCTTCTTTTTTTTTTAGCCAAACAAGAAATTAAAACAAAAAAAAAAGAATATTTTTTGACTCTTTTTAGCTCGTTTTCCGGCCTATCGGTTTGAATTTTTACTGAATCGAAAACTAATTTAAAAAAAATGAATAAAAATAAAGAAGAATTTGCTCCTTCATTCCCCTCGATTAATCAACCGTGAAGAATTTTCTCGGCTCGTCGTTCGAGGATTCCCGACCTGTCATCAGCTCACAGCCCGAGCTGTCGATTGATAAGAGGAAACCTTCGATTTCGTTTTTTTTTTTTTTTCGGCTTTTTTGTTTTTTTGTTTTCCACTTCGATCCCCCAAATCGCCGGAGGTCCATTGGACGCGCCCGCGCGTCCAACAGCGATGGAAGATGTCGAAGCGTTAAAAATAACTCGAACTATTTCGGTCTCTGGATGAACGCCCGTTCGCCTCCACCGTTATATAATTGCCAAGATTTTTGCCTGCTTATTTTTTTTTTTTTTCTATCCGTCGATTGTGTATATAGATGTATATATACGTGTTGTTCGGCACGATAGGAAAAATTGATGCTGCGAAAATGGATCTTCGGCGAGGGGAAAATTTGTTCATACATCGTTTGTACGAACTGACAGATCACATCGATCGTTTCTTCGACAATTAATTTTTTTCGTTAATTTATCAATTTTCATCTATGGCCATGCCAATTCTCATTGGATATCAAAAAGATAATTTGGTGCGAGGCAAAAATATATTCAGCTTATTCTCGAAAACAAACAGACAAATTAATTTTTCATCCGCGTTTTTTTTTTTTCTATTTTCTTTCGCACGAAACTTGCAATTGCGAGCTTGATCGAGTACTTTTTTTTTCTCGATCGAGCTCATAAGTTCGAGTAAGAGAGAAGAGAGAGAGAGAGAGAGAGAGAGAGAGAGAGAGAGAGAGAGAGAGAGAGAGAGAGAGAGAGAGAGAGAGAGCGAGAGAGAGAGAGAGAGAGAGAGAGAGAGAGAGAGAGAGAGAGAGAGAGAGAGAGAGAGAGAGAGAGAGAGAGAGAGAGAGAGAGAGAGAGATAAAAGCCCGAAGCAACGAAGAGCCTCGACAAGTTCTTGGCCCGCCGCGAGCAATCTCAAAAGCACGCCGAAGTGACCTTCTTCTTATAGCGGTATGTTTTCTTCATCTCTCGCTCTCCGGGCTTTTTATTTCTTCCTATTTCCTCCCTCTGTCGCGACTGCGCTTTGCGCATCGAGACGCTCTACTCGGTCGATCGGTGCGCTTATACCGCGAGAGTTCCCCGCGCGCACACGGGAGTGCGAGAAAAAAAGCTCGCTAGAGACACATACTTTTGCGTCCGTCGCGAAAAGCTCGTAGAGTTGGGACATTTCCGAGAGTATACATGGGACGAAAAGTTGGCTAGCTGCTCTGCCAGCTGCCACAAAATAGCTTCTGTGTTCCCACACAGAAGCTATTTTGTGGCAGCTGGCAGAGCAGCTAGCCAACTTTTCGAGAGATAACTTTTCGAGAGATAACTCTCCCGAGTTATCTCTCGTCACACGAGATGGAGATCTGCTCTGCCGACCATTGGAATTTCTCGCAAACGGATTTCTCTCACGAATCTCGGCTGATACAATTTGTTTTTTTTTTTTTTTTTTTTTTTTCACACTGATCGAACGTAAAATTTGTAAAATAAAAATTCCCATGATGGCCCACATTTTCGTCAAGATTATTCAAAGAATAAACCTTTTTTTTTTGTTACCGATTTCAATGCATCATGGCTTAACCCTTTAACAGCTGAGTTTTTTTCGAGCGTTTGGCAAATTTGGTACATGGTGAATTTGAATGCATGCGTACCCGATGCGAGAAAAAAAAATATTCCAGAATTTTCCTACCCTCAGAAACTACCCCCAAATAAAAAAAAACCACACCAATCCCTTGAGAACATCTTAATTTCATTTCGCATCGTTTATTTCTGCCAGAAATTGAGGAAAAGTCATACCAGAGTACGTAGTGGGATTCTGAAGAACTTACGGATCTATCAACCCTCATGAACTACCCCTCAATTGAGAGAAATTCACCCCCCCCCCCCCCCCCAACGGATAAAATGTTATCATCTCATTTTCTGTTGTTTCATCCTGATCTGTATCGGAATATGAGTGTTCCAGAACACATGAGCATATTCTAAAGGACTCAAGGATTAATTCCAACCCTTATGAACAACCCTTCGGTTGGGAAAAATTCAGATTTTTTTTGCTACAAATTTTTCATGTGTTTTCAAAAATTTATACGAACAGAAAATCAATAAAAGTGCATTTTCAGGCGCATTATCACACAGCTAGGGGCGGTTTTTTATGTTTTGTAACTGTCAGGGGTAGTTTTTTATTGGGATATTCTTGATACATATTTTCCATGCGTTTTCGAAAATATACATGACCTGAACATCGAGGAAAGTGCACTTTTGGGCGTATCGCCATTTCTAGGGGTTGTTTTCGATGTTTCGCTACGGTTAGGGGTAACTTTTCATTCGGATATACTTGCTACAAATTTTTCATGTGTTTTAAAAAATTTATATGAACAGAAAATCAATAAAAGTGGCGTTATTGGGGGTATATCACCATTGCTAGGGGTGGTTATCGATATTTTATTACTGTTAGGGGTGGTTTTTGGTCCGGAACTTTTTGCTACAAATCATCGATGTTATTTCAAAGCGCATACTTGAGATCGCGACTCTCAAAAAAAATCTTGTCCGAAAGTTGTGCTCATTTCTCACTTTTTCGCACTTTTCGACAGGGTGTAAAACCGAAGGGGTGCAACCTTCGCATTCGCCGAATTTTTCATGATTATACGCATCCTTCATCTTCAAAATGCGACCTTAACGATGTCGATATGTTCATTTTTCTGGATGTTACGATTTTTCAAAGTAGGTAGGACGAAAAATACTCTACGAATTTATCACGCAGACTTTTTGTGCTGTTGATCGTTAAAAAAATTTGCAGAAATTTTTTTTTTTCGCCGGTTAAACAAAGAGCTGCAGTTGTCAAACGATCAAACCTATGAAAAAAAAAACCTACGCGATGAATTCGTGGAGAATTTTTTGAGGAACGAAATAAAGCCGTGCTGCATCGAAATCGGTAAGAAAAAAAAAATGGGGATCGTTCATTGTGAAAAATTACGATGAAAATTTTCGTATCGTGGAAATTTGCATTTATCAGTTGATGATTTTTCCAAAATTCATCGTTATTAATATTTTTCTTGATAAATAACACGCGTTTTAATACAAATCAATCTTTCGTAGGTTTAATTAGTGCAGTGAACTTTGTAAAAATCATTGTGAAAATTTAAGACTCATTTTTGACATGAAATCTTAACGTGAAATTTAATAGCTGTAATTATTTTTGATTCAGGCACTTTTTTGGACTTGCGTATTTTTTTTTTTTTTTCAATAAATTAATCACCAAAACGAAATAAGGAGTTAATAAAAATAATGATAATAAAATTATAAAAATTCGAATATAATTCGTATAAACATGAATGAATCGATGATAATTATTAAATTTGAAATTATATTTGGTGTTAAATTGATTTAATTTTTCAACCTCAAACCGTGAAAACGAATTTTCGTTTCGCGTTTCCATTTATCCTTTCAATTGTGAATGAATGAATTCAACGTCTTATCGCGAAATAATTGTCAATAATTGTTGATTCATTTGACAGAAGTGTCACCTGACATTGATTGATCAGTATTTTGGCGTAAGATGACGAGGAGGAAAAAAAAAAAAATTCCGCGAACAAAGCCTATAAGTGGGAGAATCATGAGCAACGATTCTACACATCGGTATTATGTTTCGTTGCGATATTTTCACCGTCGCAATTTTCATTCTCCTTCTCTCGGTGAGTTTCATCAACGAAGATATTTTAAAAAAATCATAAAATCACGAAAAAAAAAAAAAAAAAAAAAAAAAAAAAACACACCTAATTATAATGATTTTTCCACGAGACGTAATTTTATGTTTCAAGAATTACGACACGACGGTACACTCGGTAAGGCTTAAAAGTTCGACGAATTTATCGGCGAAAAATCGTAAATTCGTAACAGCGAGCGAAAAATATCGACGCCCTAAACCGCTCTACGACGATAGAATCGAGAGGCTCATAGCCGGTAGTGAAAAGTCAATTCGTGCGAACTCATCGCTCGTCAATCATCATCGTGAGAAAAATGTCTCGTCGAGACGAGAAAATTTACGTCGCGTCGGGACGAAGCGAAAATATGAAATTTTCGATAATAAAAAACGCACGCTGTCGGAAAAGTATGCAGGCCGTGATAATGAAACGACGAAACGAGCGAGATTATTGAATATACTGAGGAAGATGTCGACGAATGGAAATTTGCGAAAAAATCGTGTAAAAACGAAGGGTGGCTGTTCGTCGAGTGGAGGAACAAGTGCGAGAGGATGCGAGGACACGAGAAACAGATGGAAACGCGAATTTTACGATTTTCCAGATTCAAATCGTGAAATCGACGATGCTGAAAATTCACATCGTGAAACTGATAATTCTCGAAATTCACACAACGAAACTGACAATCCACAAAATTCATATCACGAAACCGACGATTCTCCAAATTTACACGATGAAACGATCAATCCACAAAATTCAAAGCATGAAAATAACGATTTTGCAAATTCAAAACGTGAAAATGACAATTTTCAAAATTCAAATCGCAGTAATTTTTTAAAAACAAAAGATGAAAATAACAATTTTACGGATTCAAAATACGAATTTAACGAAGCACCGAATTCAACGTCAAAATTAAATGTAACTTGGGTCCCAGGGTACTTCGCTTTTCCATTTTATTGGCCGACAATTTGGTTCATGGGATGAATCGTCGAAAATTCTTATCAACGATGCCTGGGCTCCCCGTACGTTCACAGACAAAAGTTCGATTCGATCGAAACTTGAGCAACTTTGCGATACAATGATAATTTGAGGAAAAAAAAATCTCAATCGTATGAAAAATGCCGAGAAACATCGATTTTCAATAATAATAATAATGCCATGACGTTATCAACAAATTGTTGGTAAAAATAAAATCTTGAATAAAATTTCGGAATACTTTTTTTCATTTTTTTTTTTTTTCAAGATTTTTTACTCTTTTTATTTTTATTTTGAAGAAATGGATGGGGAAATTACGAATTTTGGATATACTTTTGTAAAAAATGCAACCTTTAAAAATTCTCGAAAACCAAAATTGAAAAAAAAAAAAAAAAAAAAAAATTCTTGAAAAATTATTATGAATTTAGAAAAATCGACAAACTAATTTTATTTAACGTTTTGAAGAAAAAAAAAAAAAAAATTATCAATAACTCCATGGCATTATTATAATTAAAAAGCAACGTTCAATGCTAATTAAAAAGCAAAGTCATCTTCATTGCGATTAATTTTTTTTTTTTCACACATCAATCTGATCGCGAAGTACTCAAAATTCTCAACGAAACTCACCTTTTTTTTTTGTCAATCGATTCAATTAAATTAATTGAATTTCGAGAAAAAAAAAATCGAATTTTCAAACTAATTACGAACAGTTATCGTGAATTATTACGAGATATTAATATCTCTCGTGGAAAATATAATTTCAAGTAAGAAGAAAGTATAATAATTTGTGTATATATTTTTTTTTTTTCTATTGTAACATTGGAATAAAAAAACGTGTATTCGAAATTTTTTTTTTCAAACAATTGCGAGCAATTGTTAAAAAAAAAAAACATTTACATACATCAGGAAAGCAAAAAATTTTAATTACTCGAAAAATATTAAGATTTTTCATGTTTTTTTTTTTCTCTGTTTGCTCACCTTTTTTCCATTCGAACGACAATCATTTAAGCTAAAATGATTTTTTTTTTTTAATTTTTCCACTCACCTCGAAATATTCTCGAACTTCCTCATTCGTTTGTAAAAATTCCTGAGCTGCAGGCTCGTCTCGGCAGTAAGCCACGTGTTTGTCGAAATCTCGTTCCTTCAATGAGAGTGACGAAAAATAAAAAAAAATCGCGATGGCAAAGGAAAATAAAATTAACGAAAAAAAAAATATATATATATATATATATATATTTATAAATTTTGACTCACCAATCTCAAAAATGTTTTTCCGAGCATTCGTGGCTGATCGGCATAGTATTTAACACCCTCGATGAGTACCCTGCCAAACGATCTAAGTAAGGCAGGTATTAATTTCATGCCGAAAAAAAAACATTTTAACGTGCTAAAAAAAAAACCATCATCTCTCTCCGACGAGACTCGTCCGTTGGGGGCGTTGAAAAAAGGAAAAAAAAAAAACTCAAACGTCCCGTGAGCCAATTACGCTATGAAAAATCACGTTACGTCAAGTAATTAAAAAAAATAAAAATAAAAATAAAAATAAGTATTCGGTTTAAACAATCGTCCTGTGGTAGAAAATCAAAAAGGATTTCGACGATTTTCGTCATTATCAATCGTGGATTTCCAATCCGGAAGTTCGTGAGGAAGCAAAACACATTTTTCATTTAATTTTTGGAACGTCAATTTTTAGTCAAATTTTTTTGTTTTAATTTGCTTTTTTTCTTTCGCTGCTCCTTTTGCGATTTTATCGGGAATTATTATTTATTCCTCGAAAAAAAATCAACGACGACACGATTTTTCAAATCACAATTTTACAAATCACATTGAGGATGAAGTAAAAAAAAAAAAAAAAAAAAAAAAATAAGAAAAATTTGTCAATACTGATTAGAGGGGGAAAATCATTAATTCCTGACTTACGTAATTTCGTTTCCAACAGCTGAGAGGCAAAAGTTTGAATATCGAATGGCGGTGTGCAATGAGAGTTTCGTGACGTTTGCTCGTGTAATTTTGTGATTGACGTAAAAATGGGATTATCTTCGAGTGTCTTGGTTGTGATGAATTAGTTTATTGAAAAATATATAAATAAAGATTTTTGTTGTTCGAAATTGTGATATATTTTTTTTTTGTATGGAAAGAGTATGTCTGTCTCGTATTTTGTTTCGATGGGTGGACGATTTTTTTTTTTTTTTCGTAAGTGACGAATATGATACCTACGTGTTATGAAAGTCAGCAATTTGTTTGAGATTCGTGAAGATTATTTCTTTATTGTCGCGAATTATCCTCGGGACTCCTGGGGTGTCCAGTGGTCTCAAATATCTCTCGACTACCTGCTGTATGTCCCTACCAAATTCTTCTTCAGTTTCAACCAATTCCTTAACGACAGCTCTGATTAAGCAAAAAAATTAATTACAGCGTGAGTCGTTGAGTGTGAAAAAAAAAAAATGAGAATCTTTTCTCATCGAATTGAATTAATTCATTCATTATTTATTTATGCTCCATTTAATGAATTGAATACTCGAGCGGAAATAAAATTAAGTAAAAGTAATGAGAATCTTTCGAAATATAATTTTTCTTTTTTTTTTTTTTAATTTTATCTTCTTGAAGATCGTGAGAATTGATTTTTCTTTTTGATCTTCGAGTGTAATTCGTCCTCGTATAATTTTCGTCAATTTTTATGTGAATTTCATGGAGCAATTAGGGCGGAAAATTAATAATCTAGAAAAAATACTCTGGAGTATCTTCAGGAGGGAAAAAAAAGATAACGATTTTCTCGATCATTTTTTTTTTTTCGTGCCTGATAGACTCGATTTATCGATAAATCATTTTTTATCTCAATTATAATCGAAAACAATTGATTACGTACTCTCTGCGATACTGGGAGTCCTCCGGTCGATGCTGACTCGTGAGAGTCGAGCTATCCTCGCTGAGGGCTGTTTGCATGAGTATCGACACCGGTAGCCATCCCTCCCGTCCATCGATCTTTCGGACAAGTGCTCTGAGACGAAAAATTACGAAGAAAAAAAAAAAGAAAAAAAAAAAATCTATCAAGTACACCGGAAATTGTACTGAAAATAAATGAATTCCATTTCATTTCATTTCATTCAATTTTCATTCCTGCCTCAAATTATTAGCCCCGAACGATTGACTATTATTAATTTTTCATTAGATTTTTGTTGCAATATCGTGAAATAAATTTTTTTTAATACATATATTATGTCGTCATCGTTTCCGAGCTTCTTGCCGAGGCCACGGAAAATCTATTTTACGTTTGTTGAATGGACGATGAGTCAAAATTCGTGCGTACAAAAGTGGTATAAAGTTTAGTCATTCGTCCCGATATAAACGTAGCTGTCACACCATCCACGTGTTTTCTCGTCTATCTATAAATTTCATCGCTATAATATGCTCGTATGATCGAAGACCAAGACGGTAAGATAAACGATCAAGAATTCATCGAATTGTAGCGATCGTCATTTTGAGGGCTGACCGATGAGAAGCACTTTTGATTCACGGTTAAAAACGATCTCTCAAATTTATAACGAGCGCGAAAAAAAAAAAAAAAAGAAATTTTACCCGACCGATAAATCAAATTTTCCAAAAAATTGATGCACTTTTGGAAAAATTGATGCACCCTAATTAATCAGCAATGACGAAATCTTTCGTATACCTCCTCTTTGGCGATTATATAATTGCCCGTGAAAAGTTCATTTAACGTTATTTCTAATTATAAATTTCCTTGGGATGATTTTTTTTTCGAGGAATCAAATCTGCATTTAATTCCATTGGTCGAGGACATAAGAGACTCGATTGATGCGATATTTTGGCGATCAACGACGCTAATTCAAATGGATATATGCTATCCAAGTGGGAACGAGAGTTGCGTGTTTTAAGCCCTCGAAATGATTTGCGACTGCCAAAAAATCATGAATACGCTGACGGGCATGTCAGAACCTAAGAATGTCACGAAATCTTGAACCTCAACTTTGTCCGCGAAATTTTCAAAATAATGCGCGTCTCGTCTCTATTTTGAGAAAATTCACACAGCTTCATTTATCGGAATTGCGCGCGCGCGGGAATTGAGGAATTTTCTCTCGTCTGCTCGTTCGCGTTGCTCGACGCTTATACCATTTATTGCACAAGATTGTTCGGCGATATAATTGCACGTCTCGAAGGCTCAAAATGATCTTTCGGTCATTTTTTTTTTTCATCCTCCATTCGATACAACAGAGATGACGTTTTGTGCAATTTTTTTTTCTTTTTCCCCATTTCGATGACGTTTTTTTTTTCCCCTCGAAAGTCAATGCCAATTACGTATATATGTGCATGATGTACCGGTCGATTATGCGAATGCGCGGGCAGCAGCGTGTACGAAAGTTTAGCGATAGAGCTAATTAACGATCCAATAAATCATAAGCATACATATCGTGTAAAATCATGAGCGAGACGAGGCAAACGGTTCTACGGTATATTTTCCGCTCTGTTTCGTTGAGTCTTAACTTTTAAAATTTGCACGAAAGTCCGAGAGTCGTGTCACTTAAATCTCAGAGTTTTTGTTGTTTTTTTTAAATTAAAATTTTTTAATTCTTTTATCCTCTCCAAAGCCAATCAAGATCGTCAAATTTCGATCGACACTTCAGGCAGTTCGATCCAAATGACAGTTTTTTTTTTTTTTTTATATTCAACAATTCTTACCGCTTTGTTTCGCCAATCGCCACGGCCGAAATCACGAAAATTATTTTTAAATTTCTACGGAAAACTGAGTACCTGTGCTGAGAAAATTTACGGGCTTTGGTTCGAGAGGATTTTTCTTTTTCTTTTTTCATACTCATTTAGTACAATCCCATATCATGTCTGAGTCAAGTGCGTATAACGCTCGTTCTTTTTTTTTTTACCCGTGTTGGAGCTTAAAAATGAAATTGCAGTACGGATTTTTCTTTTTTTTTGTAATTTCACGTTCCTTTTTCGTTGATCCGTCTACAAGGAATTCGAGTCGTAAATTATTTTAATATTTTCACGCCCGGTTATAGTGTGCAGTTGCATCTGTTCGAATCTCAAGATCCGAAGTTCCTCGAGTTTCGAGGGTCAGGCACACACAGCTGACGTCGAGGCGCAAGTGCGTCCGCGAAAATAGCGCTTTAACTGCAAACTCCGCCATATTGCTCTACTCCACGATCACGTTTTTTTTTTTCGCTTCGTTGGTTTCTCGGCGAAATGAACGTGTGAGAGAGAGAGAGAGAGAAGAAAGCCCGAGAGAATCGCAAGCTCGGATTCGTGCACGCAAGCGCGCTTTTGCTGTGCGATTCAACTCGTCGCCATGGAATTGCCATTATTAGCCGCGTGCAATGTCGTTTGATTTGAGATGCGCGCAATTGGAAGGAGAATAAACGCGACGGAGCTGAGGCTGAGAAAGACAAAGCAACCGTGTGTGCATTTTTGGAATGAAGCGGCATCGGAGTAAAATTTATTTACACGCGCGAGCGAGAGTCAAAAGGGTTCAATTTGCTTGCTGCACCGCGCGGCTGGGTCAATGAACCCTATAAGGTAAACGGCCCAGTTTCTGACCCTTTAAGAGCAGGGGTGTCAGATTTTTGCTATTAACTGACGTTTGATATAGCTAAAATGTAAATTAAAGGTTTCAACACGCGCGTTAAGGCCCCCCGAATGAGATTCACCTATTGAACAAGGAAATGATTAAGATTTATTAATATAATAGTTATTTTAATATTGCTTCTCGGCTGCCGGGGTTCCTGACACTAGAGAAACATCCATGTCGTAGTTTGTGACCCCTGCGTGTACCCGATTTATGACCCCCTTGGCGCAGTTTGTGACCCTTACGTGTACCCGATTTATGACCCCCTTGACGCAATTCATGACACCTATGTAATGTCACGGACAATCTCCCTATCAACATTCACAATTATTATTAACATATTTACTAGAAAGATTGAATAATGCAAAAAAATATATCAGCAACATTAAGTAAGAAAATATTTTGAATACTAGATTTCCGCACATTTTAATAATTTGTTAATAATTTAATAAATAATTCCTAATTGACTCATTGCTAATAATTTAATTAATTTTTATGTCACGGAAAATTATAATAAACAAACAAAAAATGGTTCGACGCAGCAGGTGACAAGTCGAGGGTCAACAACAGCAACATAACCCTAATTCTGTGTCGTAGTTATTGACACCACGAATTTAACCAGATATCGAATCAAAAGTTAAATTATTTTGTATCTCATCGATAGCCTGGTTCCTGCTGAAGATGTCGATACCACTTTTATGTCGTTTTATACTTAGATAACGAACAAAATTCTGATTTACGTAGATCGTCGCACTTACTATCACCATCTAGCACGATCGCTGTAGAGCCACTGAGACGCGTGTCGCACTGTTCACTGGTTTATTTCTATTATAAAATATTTCATTAAAAAAATTATGTTCGTCCAATAATTAAAAGGGAAAAACGCTCTTTAATTAACGGATAATTTAATTATTGTTCGGAAAAAAATATAATTATGGCAGTTAAAACTTTGCCGTCAGGGTCACAAACTGGGACAGGGTCAGAAACTGGGCCGTTTACCTTAAACATTGTGATAAAATATTCGTATTTTGTTTTTTTTGGTGATTAAATTTTTTCGCATATTCGTTTAAATAGATACGTTGGTTTAAACGGAATCGTTTACCCGTGCATTTTATTTTTATTATTATTTTATTATATCTTATATATATCTCTCTATGCTGTATAAAGATTGAATTCAATTGAATAGAAAAAAGGTAAATTGAATTTTGAAAAATCGCTAGAAACGACGAAAGAGATATTTTTCTTTATCGTGATATATTTTTGTTATAAATTTGATTTTTTATTCATGAATAATATCGGAAGAATAGTGATTTACTCGAATGAATTTTAATCAAAGCTAATCCGTAATTAAATTGCTATTTCAATTTTTGGGAAAAAAACCATTTTTTTTTAAGTGATGAGTGTCAAGCGGAAAAAAATACATCAATTCAGGGTCCTAAATGTAATTTCAAAAATGTAAAAATTTTTTCGTATTCTTACGAAGAATGAATGGGTTCACTAAAATCGCTTCAACTTTGCTTACCGATGGAGTTGGGACTGCGATTTGCGCTTTTAAAACGCCGCTTAAGTTCATCGAGCTACGATGTTGTTTTTTTTTTTTATTTTTTACAGATTTTCCATTGAGCCCTTTGGGCTGAAATTCTCCTGATTTTCAAAGTGCTCTTCTGGGTACAAAAACTTGAGATCTCGGGATGAACCAAACGGCATTCTCCGAGTCTACTTCCGGGCTTTTCAAAGCATCCTCGATAAGCTCAAATTCGTGAATCCGGAGCAAAGTTATGGGCATTTGAAATTTCGGTATTTTCAGATTTTCGAAAATATTTCCCTGTTCCCCCATTTTTCCAGCGCACGCATCTATAGTTCACTGAGAGCGAGAACTGATTTTTTTTTCTCGTACATTTACCACGCAGCTAGCCTTACACTATTTTTCTTCTCACCTTCTCGAGTTTCCCTTTAAAATACAAGCCCCAATTTAAATATAAGCTCGCGACCTTGAGGCCGAAATCCGATATTCTCTCAGGCTAGTCTCTCTCTCTCTCTCTCTCTCTCTCTCTCTCTCTCTCTCTCTCTCTCCCTCTCTCTTTCGGGAAAATAATATTACGATATTATTTTCCGGGTCTGGTCAAAAAAAATGTTTTTCTGAACCAAAACACGATGAATGAAATATTATTTCGTTGCTCGATGACTTTTTTTCTCATATTTATCGTAACCTTGCCCCGCTTACGTACCTATGAATATCGGAGTCTGAATTCGATCTTGCGATTGGACGAGATCGAGGATCCACGTGTCTTCTTCGCGGTCGTACTGATAATTTGTGCCTAGCCGCTGAATTATCCAAACGCTCGCCAACAACACCCACCTCTAATTCCGGATCCATCTTCGATTTCCTACAATTTTTTGTTCTTGCTCCATTTTTTTTTTTTTTTTTTTTTCAATCATACTTCATCGATCGACCGATGAAACTTTTTTTAAAATGTTTTATTACGATGCCAGATGGCTGTCTTCTACGAATTCCACACGAAGTTTTATTTCATATTAGTTTCATGCGCTGATCCGATGCACTAATTTTTATCGATCTATAATGTGGACGATGAATGCCGGGCGTTTGTATTTTAATTAAGATGTGACGTATGAAAATTATTTTTTTTTTTAATTAATTCTTGTTATCTTCGATGAAGTGATTATGACATTCGTCTGCTGCAGTTATTCTACTATTTCGCATGATTACTTTTTCGGTAACCACGAAGCATCGTAAATTTATTAATTTTCTCTGCGTGCGCTATGTTGTTAATTTTGTAATTTCCTCCGGTTAATTGCTCGATTGCGATGCTATGAAAAACGACGTATTAGTGCTGCGTGCGACAAAATCCTTGCTGATATGTACCAGGGAAGCGAACGGCTGTACTATTTTTTTTTTTTTTTAAATCTTAAAGACATTTTGGAAAATTTTTTCGTCGGGCTTTTATTAATTTCTTTTTCGTCATACCCAGCCAGCGCTAGCATCTTTAGAGCGTAGTAATTTTCCTCGAGGATCGTTTCGTGGACATAATTGCGTTTTTTTCTTTTTTTTCAAAATATTATCCCCAAATGGCCGTCTTAATCGTGTCGCATGAACCCATTATAGACCGAGAGATACGAATATATATACTCAGGAATATGTGTATATATATATGACAAGACGTCAAGCTGGTCTCGTCATATAGTCGATGGGTTGAGACTGTTCAAACGACTCTAGCGCTTGTGTAAAAATACAACGGTGAAAATAATCAAAAACTTTGGATAGGAAGACCGACGAAAAGGCACGCACGCACATATATATGTATATATAATATGTGTTTCAAGAGGCCTGTGGATGGTTTTTCCAGACTTCATCGTGAGACGCGAGCGCATATTGACTTGGCAGACTTTTTATCATCTTTTCTTTCTCAACAACATTCACGAATGTCGCTCGTATATTTTTTCAGCATAAAAATATGAACTTTCTAAATGCAGCAGTGGAAAAATCCATGCGTCCACGAGCCAGGGCAGTTTAATTTTTGTTTTCGCAATTCGAAGAGATTTCATACTCGTCAGTCACAAAGGGTATCCTCGAAATGAGTTTGCAGTCCGAGAGTCGTTTGGTTCCCGAATGACATGTAGCATTTTTTTTTTTTTTTTACCCGCGTCAATAAGACAGAACTTTCGTCTTTATCGCGCGAGAGAAATTTATCGCGAAGATAAAATTTCATAATACATCAGAGCGTTGCATATATTTTTAGAAAGCTCTCGGGTAAATTGCATACGAAAAAAAAAAGTTCTTTCACACAAGCACAAAGAATATTATATGTTTGTATATAATGAAAGATGCTTACTTCGTAGAATCGTGCAGATAATCGACGGCTTCGACGATATCACCGACATTTACGGAAAATCCATCGTCATCCTCGGCAACGTAATCCTTGACGACGATAAAATTTTCCACGGATTTCTGAAACATCACGAAAATACGCGTATATATATATACGACTCGAGAGACACGGACATGCGTATCTATGTAGAGCGCGCGTGATAATTCGATGCGCTGATTGCATTTCGTTCGTGATTCACATCGATCTATTTGACACTGCGCAGACTCATTTGTCACTTATAATTGGAAATCTTGGCGAAGATTTGCCCCCCGTTATAAACGGACACTTTGGGCGTAGGCCCGATGTGCAATTTTCAGAAACACTTTGATCTAGCAAACGTCACAGCGTCAAAGCTTGCATATTTTCGGTGGACCGAAAGCGCGTATTAACGATTTTCCAATGGTGCTAAAATTACGAATGAGCGATGATAATTGTCGATTGACAGTAATTTTGCATTTATTCCGATGGGGGGAAAAAAAGAAAAGAAAGAACGATGTTCTCAGTGAACTATGTATTACATGTACATGTGCACTGGAATATTAATTGTTCTCTATAATGGCAAAGTTCTGTTGCATCATGAGTGAGTAATCGCGCGGATTTGCAATTTCTCCGTACTCACATTATCGTTACCATCGTCCGTACACGTGCAGAGAAGAACACGAGAACTCTAATTGCAAACACACACACTCACACACACACACAAGCGAAGTAATGCTCGTGCACTCGACATGACATTTCCAATCCCGGCGTGGTTAGTTCTATTTCGGATGTTACTATATTTATACCGGTCTCGGTGAATTAACAAGTGGTTTTAAATGCTATATCGAATGACCGAGTAGCTTTTACGCAGTGAAAAGCCAAGCACGATTAAAGATTATTTCCATATTCTTCATCTCATGGTCTTGCTGTGTACGATCAAAACGAGATTCAGAAGACACGGCATAATTTGAACGTAATTCCGAATATTTTTTACGAAATTTTGTCGTTTGATCGAAAAATGTACTGGGTCCAGAAGCTGAATAAGCAGCGAGATAAAAATTAAGAAAAAATAACGTTGATTAAAGTATATTTATGGATTTAATTATCGTTGTGTTCTATCAGGATGATAATGAGAATACTCAAAGTCATTCAAACATGATACAGAATATTTTTCTTTGATCTAAAAACGTATGGCAGTTGAGACGAGGCAAAGCTCGTCTTTCATATAGTTGGGAATTCAATAAACAGTCGAAAAGGCTCATCGCGTCTTCGTGAGAAGTGAGGAAAACGAGCGAGAAAGATATACGGAGAAACATGTTATTATCGTTGTAAAGTATTACCCTGTCACAACAGCTGTCCAGATAGAGGCTGCTGAGCTTGCGAAAGCTCGGTGTGTTTTCCGGGCTAGACGATATTTCATCGGTACGATCGGATTTTGTCAGTGTTACGCCGTTAACTCCGTTCTCATGATGTAGATGCTGCTGCTGTTGTTGTTGTTGTTGTTGTTGTTGTTGTTGTTGTTGGGACGCTAAATGTCCATTGCACGAAACATCGGGGCTAGCGGTTGACGCTATCGATGTACTACCAGCCGTAAATGTAGACGTCATTTCGGCATCGAAATAATCCTCATCACCAGCCACGGGACACGCATACATTGAGAAACGATGAGCAGCTGGTTTGTTCAACCGCAGTGCGGAGAAAACGTGAAGAGGCTCGAAATACGTTATACCATGCTCGTCGAGAACGGTATAAGCTACCTGACCCGTGAGTACGGCTCTCGATGCTTCCCTCGGCACGACAGCCTGAATTCCCTGCTTGAGAATCATGAATATCGTCGATGATCCGTGACTGCGTCTCATCAAAAATTCCTCCATTGCCAGACTGTTTTCCGCTCGAAGAAGCGAAGATGGCACATCGACCGATGACTTTAACGGAGCTTCCTCCGGTACGATCATCAGTGCTGCGCTTTCTCTCACGAGAGTTCTCAAACGTGGATCCGTTCTCGCTAATTCCGGATCGCTGCAGAGATCCCTCAGTGCGCTCAGGAATTGAGGCCTTTCCTCGGCCAATTTTCTCATTACAGTCAGTCTCTTGAGTATATCGAGAGTGAGCTTGTCACCGGCCAAAACTTGAGTCGACTCGTCATCACTTATAACTGCTAGCAGACTACTCGCCGTTGACGACATTCCCAGAGCTCTTGCCAATCCTACAGCCTGGAGGAGCAATTCTCTGACGTGTGTTCCTTCGTCGCTCAGAAGTTCTTTGACTCGAATCTCACTGGATTCTCGAACGGCGTGTACAATCGCCTTGTGAAGTGTCTCCGCGGCTTCCTTTTCCGTAGCGACACCATCCACCTCCTGGGAGATTCTCTTGAGAACCCGGGTCACTAATTCGGGATCTCCTCTGGAAACATTTCGGAATGCCGAACCAACGAGATCGCTGCCTACCTCTTCGTCCAAAACGGCTGACAATCTGTCCATAACGACGTCATTTTTTAGTGTTTGTCCGACTACCGTTGATCTCAGGATATCTATTTTATTGCTACTGGACTCGAGGAGATCCAGCATAGCGTCTTGACAGAGTTTCGTACGATTTTGAGGCACAAGAAGGATCTTCAGTACCTCGCTGACCGATCGATCGATCGACGTTGAGCCTCGTCGAAGCACAACGTTGAAGGCTTCGCTGATTGACGACAGAACGTAGCTCTGATTCGTTGATTCACCATTATTCAATGATCTTTCCTCGTCGTTGTCGGTAATGGCTAAGACTGCTGCCGCGATGGCAGCTTTCACCGCTTCCTTCAGCCAATCCACATCGTTTTCACTATTCTCATTTTTTGTATTTCCATTGCTGATAGCCGAAGCCGAAGATTGCTTTCCGTTCGTCGCTATGCCACACGATTGTTGCAGCTGTTGTTGCTTCACGATATTGTTCGCCAGCTGTGATATCGTCGATGCCACTTGTGCCATTTGTATCGCGGAATTTCCTCGCAATCCGAGCTGCTCGGCAATCACGAGGGCGTGTTCGAGCGCGACAGCCGTCGGATCAATGTCCACGTCGACATTCGGCAAATCGGCTGGAACTTTACGGCCTATCGACATTCCAGCTTCGGACAATTGTCGCAGCATACGCGCGTCGATGCTCGTTTCACCTTGATGCTTGTGAGATCGAGCATTGTAATGGAGGTGCTGGGGTCTCAGGAGACCCAATTCTTCGGGCGTCACCTCGAAACCCTGAACGGAGAACTCCATTTCACCTTCGGGCGTGTCAGTGAGATCCGGTGCCACGAAACGTGGCCCTTCCTCGGTCTGTACGATCTGTCCCGGCACAAATGTCACTCCGTGTTCTCCCGATTCTACGACTCTTCCTGGCACGAATCTCGGACCATCAGTCGTGTCGACCACCTGACCGGGTACGAAACGCGAGCCTTCGTACTCCGTTGATATCACCTGACCCGGTATGAAAGTTGGTCCTACTTTTGTCTGAACAATTTGTCCGGGAACAAAGCGCGGACCGTCTTCCGTCTCTACCGTTTGCCCGGGCACGAATTTCGAACCACTTCGGGTCTCCACCATTCGACCAGGCACAAATTTCGGCCCTGTACTCGTATCAACAACCTGTCCAGGCACAAATTGTTCACCTTTCTCCGTCATCACTATCTGGCCCGGTAAAAAACCATCTTCCGTCATTAGGCCAGGCACGAATCTTGGGCTGTCCTTTCCACCTCGCACCAATTGACCCGGAACAATTCTTTTGCCTTCAGGAAACTTCTTCGTCCATTCGGGAATAAATTCAACTCCGTCGTCGGTCTGCACCATATGACCGTATACCTCTTGCTGCTGCAAGAGTGGTATGGCACTCGCTGTTTTCGGATCCACTGGAATTCCCGTAGGAGTTGCATCTCTGAACACTACTTCGCTTATAGAGTTGGCCGCTGCGAATTCGAAGCATTCCTTGCCTTTGGTAATTATCGTAGTACCCGGTACGAATCTCACACCTTCCGCAGTCTTCATCATCTGACCCTCTACGAATTTAAGACCTTGAGGTGTCTCGAGGGTCGTTCCAGGCACAAATTTGGGGCCCTCGCTAGAGTCCACAGTGACTCCGGGGACAAAGTGAGCTTCGCCCGTATTCATCGTGATATCTTGACCCGCTACGAAGCGTGGACCTTCGGGGGTGAGCAGTGTTCGTCCTGGTAAGAACATAGATTCTCCGGCGGATGATGTGATGCATTGTCCGGGCACGAAGGTCCAAGTATCATTGACCTGAACACTTTGTCCAGGCACGAAAACGTGCTCACCGTGCTGATCAGTGACGGTTTGTCCGGGCATAAATCTTGCTCCAGCCTGCGTAAGGATAGTCTGTCCTGGCACGAAATTATTTTCCGTCACAATGTGACCAGCGACGAATTTGGGACCTTCCTCGGTAATCACCGTTTGACCAGTCACGAATCTCGCACCTTCGCTCGTATGAATCGTTTGACCTTGCACGAAGCGTTGACCACTTTTCGTCGTTAGTGTCTGACCGGCAACGAATACGGGTGTTTTATCGCCATTTTTCTCCGCTATCGTCACTATCTGACCAGGAATCAGCAGAGGTCCGTCCGGCGTATGAACCGTAAAGCCGGGAACAAACGTGTCGCCTTTGGGTGTTTTGAGAGTTTGTCCTGGAACGAATATCGGACCTGATGGCGTTTCGACCGTCTGCCCAGTCACGAATCTCTGAGCGGACTCAACGTCGACCTTCAAACCTTTGATATTGTGCGATACGTGCTTTGTTCCAGCTCCCACATTCTTCACTAATTCCGGTATTTCGTCGATTCTGGGTAGAACTTCGAGTGACTGTTTTCCAGCTGCTAAAAATTTCGCCGATACGTCGGCAGTTGCTGAAAGTTCTTGGGGCAAAATGTTCTCCAGAGCATGCTGAAGTCCCGCCTCGGGCACAACGTTCAACGGAGCGAATGGTTTGACGACGGAAATGGCCTCGAGGCCACCGGTCTCGGGTGATATCGGCGAGATCACGACACCTATCGTCGTTGCCTCGAGATCGATCGTTTCCGGTTCAGCCTGCACCGGAGTTGGAATTTTCTCAACTATAGGCACTCCTCCAAGTTTATCCGACTCTTCGTTAATTCGCGTCCAATCACAGCTCGTGGTTAAATGTTTCGCCAGTGTTTCCCAATTCTCCGAGGACGTTGTCAATTCAGTGGCGCGCGAACGTGCATTTTCCAGATCAATGTGTTTCCAGCCAACGTACTTTTCCTCCTCCCTCAATCTCGTCTCTTCCCTGATACTACGAAGCTTCAGCTGTTTCGTTTTTCTCAGCTCCTCTTCATCCGCAACTTTTTCCTTATCCTCGAAAATTTTCTTAGCATAATTGAGACCCGCGGTGCGCTTGCGCTTTCTCTTTTTCGCCTCGTTCTCGAGTTTCTCACGTTCCTTCAGAACATCGTCGCGCGGTCCGAGACCATCGTAGAGATCCTCGATAATATCGAGATCACGAAAATCAACGGACACATTTTTTCCTTGTTTCAGTCTGAGCAATACCGTGTCACAATCGCGCGACAGCATTACGTCTTTGACGTCACCATCGCGAACGGCCGCTTCGAGTCTGGCGGGAAAGACAAGACTGCATCTACGTTCCTCGACCGTATAAACGAATTTCAATGATTCCTCCTCGGTGGTGGTCTCCTTGGCGTTCAGTATATCACGAAGCGCTTTTTGCTGCTCATCGTTGGCCTTTAGCACCGGAAAAACGTAACGATAATCTTTCAGGACAACGTGCTTTTTCCTCTCGCCGAGAACAATAACGCCGTTATAATGATGCTGCGCGAGTTTGCTCGATGAATTGGTTATACGACATTTTGATTTTTCGTTGGTGTGAACACCCAGAAGCACGGGAATGTAATGATGCGTCGGTAGACCGTAGGACTTACCGGTAATGCGACAAAATCTCTTTGCGTCGGCTGGACTTATCGGCGGCAATAGAGGAAAATAATTTGGCTTGGGGAGGCCCCTGCTCCTCCCCGTTATCCTGCAATACGACATTCCGACTGCTTCGACTTTTTTTTTTTTTTTTTTTTTCAAATGAAAATCTTAATTCGCTTCATCAACGGGCTCAACGACGTATTCACATTCGGTTTTTTTTATTCATGAAGAACAAAAGAAAAGTTTTCTTCGAATTTATCATTTCACATCAAATTAGCATGAGAGAGAATCGTTTGGATTTGATGGAAATTTTTTACTTTCGTTTCTTGATGTTTCGTGAAATAAATTGGTGACTCGTCGTCAATCGTCGACGATGAGAACGTTGATCGTCCAGACATTTTTGTGCTAATGGTCCTTAACCCGTTGTTTTTATTGTTTTTTTTCTTCTTCTTTTCACACCTCGAACTCGCATAGACTTTCGTAAATTTCCGTCCGTCGGGAGTGACGATATTTGAAATTCTGACTTTAAAAAAACGAGAGTAAATCGCGTCTTTTTTCAGTGTAAGTCGCGTGTGAAAAAAAAAAAAACACCGTTGGAGCTATCGTCACCGCGGTTAAAGATGATTTTGGGTTATTTTTGCTTCAGGGAGTCACGCGAGCGGGAGAAAAATTTTCTGGCATTCTCGCTATCGGTCTTTCGCTGTTTTTTCATTTTTTTTTTTTTTCTTCGCCCTCGATAGTTTCTTGCTGTATCACCGATTCTCGAGGAATCCGATGACGAATAAAAGTGAAATAAAAAATGGGGAAGTACGTATTTTTTTTTTTTTTCCAAACGAGTTTGCCGATGACGACTCAGACCTCACACGGGCTTACCGCGTCATGTAAAAATTTCCTATTTCCAATTAATTCATCAACGAGATGCTCGCGTTTGTCTTCTCGGCGAGCTCGATTCATTCATTTGTCATTTTGGAACACAGCCCGCGGCTAAATTTTACAATAAACTTTCGAGATTGTGCACAATTTATATATAGCATAAATGTATTTTATCACTTTTGCTCGTGAGATCTCGCGTTGGAAACCTCGGCACCAATTTTCAGCCTCGATTCATCGCCTCATGTACCGTGTTCCACGTGTTTATGCAGCGGTATATAATTAAATCTGCATTATCTTCTTCGTTATAAAATTTTATCAACGATTATATTTTTATCGGAAAATTTAATCACGCCTTCGATGCGATCATTTTAGAATTTTTCATCGTTGTTTGAGATCGTCGTTTTTTTTTTTTAAATCCTCGTTCAATACGAGAACCGAAAGCGACAAATTGCAAATACGATTTTTCATCGCTCATGCGTTATTTAATTTATTTATTATTCGCGCGATGTTTCGGACGGTGCACGAGAGATGCACACGATTCATCTCTCTCTCTTGGGCATCACTCACGATGGAAAATTTTAGATTTCGCGTAACTCTCGAGCTGCGTGGCTCACCGAAATATATATATATATATACGACGATTTATCCTGGTGTACAGTTCACTCAACTTTACACATTACCTCCCGCAGGAAACCCCGTTCTATTTTCGTGATACCAGCGCATCTTTAGCGCTTACTATCGCTCCCTGAATTCGTCTCTTCGTCTCTCATGCAACGAGAAGCACGATAAGTATATAAGCGTGTCGTTGGATTTGAGCTTACCGGAGCGGTGCAACATTTATGACTCTCTGGCTCTTCTCGAACTTCGAAAAGTCAATAAAATTTCTATTATCATTCCCGAATATTTATCCCCCTCCCCATGTGCAGCAGCATTGACTGACAAAACGTCAACGTGTGTCAGTCTTCGTTTCTCGTATTTCAACAGAATTATTTTTATCCCATTTTCATTCACGTGTTAAGCAATGTCCAGCAATTATCCTTCATCCACGATCCACGTATCTTGTTCTTCTAAACGATTTACACGCGATTGTCAAATTGGAAAATTAATTCGGCACTATAAAAAAATTGCTGAAAATTTTCTTTCATTTTCACCAAAGTCACGAGCTCATTATTTTTCCATGAAACTTAAATTGATAATTATTCTCAATAAAAATAAATAACTCGAACGAATGAAATTTTATTCCGGTCCTCGGATTTTTTGAATTTTTAACATTCGACACACAGCCATTGTTTAGAATTTTTCCGAATTAAAAAAAAAAAGTACATGTATGTATATTCATTTCGCGTTAAAAAAATCTCGGAATAGTCGTCTTTGAGCTTTTTTTTTCGAAGCAATTATTACACAATTATTCTCACAATACTTCGAATCGTTATGATATCGCAAAGTTTTGTTATTTCACAACCTCTTCTTCGGGTAATTTCCGGGCAAATTTAACTTTTATTCCGATTTTTTTAATCGTCTTCTGCGATTGCGGTTAAATGTTATTTTTTTTTTTTTTAAGTTAATCAGAATTTTAGCTTTGACGATAAGATGCGATTTGAGCTTAACGAGGATAGATTTTTGGCATTCTCAGCGACTTCTCGAGTCACTCGGGCACGAATCTCGAAGACAACTATCCTAGAGCCGATGTGGGCCGGGTTGAGCACGCTTTGAAATGGGAGGGAAAAAAAAGCTTATAGTTGTACTATGGTAACGCGGCGAGCAAGCGAGACTAACGCCAGACTACTAAGATGTACGCGAAGTGCGGCTAAGAGCTTGAGCCGTTTGCGCGTTTGCCGAGACTCTCGGCTTCTTTTTTCTTCTCTCTCTCTCTCTCTCTCTCTCTCTCTCTCTATCTCTCTCGCTCCCCACACGAACAGAAATAGCTACCCTTCTTACTTCCCCAATACATCTTTAGAAACTCGAGGTACAAACTTCCCGTTGTAGATTTTGACCGTTTCTGCGTGCATCGCGAAAAAAAAAAAAAAAACATTATTCTGACGCGCTATGCACCCATGCACTTTTTTGAAATTCGAACCGAAAAATGTGACACATTTGTCGAATGATTTTTCCGTTTTTTTTTTTTTTAAACTGGTTTTTTTCTGACGGGGGATGCAAGGATGCTTTTTTCGGAAATCAAAAAATGTCAAAAATATCTCGTTGCTTTCATAGAGATGGATGTGGATGCCTCATTTTTTTTCTCGTTCTTTATGGCATCGATCGATGGATCGCTCGTTTCAACGTGTATTATCAGAAATTTGGTTTATCTCAAAATGGGAAAAAATAAATAGCAGAAGAAAGAACGATTCGACAAAACGTAATGCTGCATGGTTTTTCTACAAAGTTAATTCAAAATTTTCCACAAATCTCAATAATTTTCGTAAAAAAATCGCGTGAAATGAGTTTTTATAAGTAAGTATATATTTTTTTTTAATTACCTCTCAAAACTACGATCAATCGAAAAAAAAAACAGCTTTACTTGGACAAGTTGACTTTTCCAAGTCATCACCGTGTACTTGTTCGTGAAAAATCTCCAATTTTTCAGGATTTCATTTTGAAAAATGGGAAAGTCAAATTTTTGAAAATTTTGAAATCATCGCATTTATTTAATTTTCGCGAAAATTTCGCAAAAGTTTTGATTCATGCGAATTGCAAACGACGAAAATTCTAGCCCGCGAGCTTGACGGAAAAATTTACGCGACGAAGCTGTTCTTTTCCACCAAAAAAATTAAACACCTCTTTTTTCATCATCACGTATCCTTTCGGTATGTACGAATTTGCGAAATCTCTTCGTATACATAAAATAAATATTGCGAATTAAGCTTTCACCGGTCAGAGTGTCCGAACGGCCGATAAATTGAGTCAGCAATAATCCAGCGTTGGAGAAGGAAAATATTTGCATTTCGCGCTTCATCGTTAATCACGATTATCGCCATTATAAAAGGAGATCATGGTCAGCCACGAGGATTCGAGATATAAACCGACGAGTCTTTCGAGATCTTTGAAAATTCTCGAGCACGCGCCTGACAGATGCCAATTTGGCGAAATGACAAAGCGCCGTGAATGCTCAGAGTGGTTCTTTACGAGCATCCAATAATTTAACTCTTTCTCTCTGTCTCTCTCTCTCTCTCTCTCTATCCATCTCACCATCTCACTTTGTTCCTGTCGTAGCGTGAGAGAAGTTTCCAATTTTAAATAAAATTTCTCTACACATTTGGTTTCGTGACATTTTCATTTTTTTTAAAATGGGAAACCATTTTTTGAATTTCGAAAACAATAAAACAATACAAAAAACGTGAGTAAATCGTCGATAACGACGCATCTTGTGATGTAGTGTCTCGCAAAAATTTAATGTCTGTAATTCACGTTTTACAATGTCCGAAACACTTACAGAAATTTTCGGCTTTTCGCGACGGTTGTTAAACTCGGAAATCACCAAATTTTTGGCAGACGAAAGACCGGTAAACGATAAAACGGACGTCGAATTATGAGAGAGAGGGAGAGAGAGAGAGAGAGAGAGAGAGAGAGAGAGAGAGAGAGAGAGAGAGAAAGAGAGAGAGAAAGAGAGAGAGAGAGAGAGCAAAACAAATAGGGGGTTGTTACACGGTCGTTTGCACCTGTCAGAAATCATTTGACAAACTTCCTCCTCCCACGAATGGTGGTGATAATGGACAATTTCCGTGTCTAAAATTTTGAAAACATGAATAACACGATACTAATTGTTTTTCTCTCTTTCACCTCTCTGATTCAGGCTATTTACACCGAGAGCCTTGAACGAGTTCTTTTGAAAATCAAAGAATGAAAAACGAAGGTGACGATTTGCAGAAAAAATTTTTTTTACGCATCGTAGTCGTCTGAATGAAAGAATAAAATAAAAATTATAGAATAAGTGAAAGACATGAATATTCAATGTGTCACTGCAGAGCGGAAAGAGTCAAAAATGACAATTAAAAATTGTGAGAACGTATCGAAGTACAAAATTTTGATGTACAAAAAAAATAAACAAAGCCCTTTGCGACAAAGACAAATCGAAATGGGGGGAAGAAAAAAATTGTAACATATCGAAATTATTGAATTTCAAAGTTTGTCCTTATAATCAGAGCTGGTTCATTTCGAATGGGGCAATGAAATCGAGATCGCTTTGTTCGAGGCTCGTTTCGCTTGATTTATCGTTGAAGATTCGCGATCTTCGCGTGTCACAATGCTTCAGGAAAATTGCAATATAACACAGAGACGTAAATCTCAATTATTTTTACGGAACCATCGAGCGGTCAAGCGTGATGGATCATCCATCGCGAGAATAAAGTGGAATAAACAGGGGTAAAGAGAAAGAGAGAGAGAGAGAGAGAGAGAGAGAGAGAGAGAGAGAGAGAGAGAGAGAGAGAGAGAGAGAGAGAGAGAGAGAGAGAGAGAGAGAGAGATGGATTAAATATTTTGGGATTTTACTCTCGTAGGAATTTCGCTCGAAATAATTATAAATGCCAGCGTGGGATGCTACTGCGTGCGCCATTTTTGACGTTAAGCCAAAGTCTCGAAGTTTATTTCACGACAAAGGCGAGCGAAACAAACGATTTGGCGCGAAACGGTCTGACTCAGACTGACCGTATCTACTCGAAGTTGCCGAACTGATCGAGACTTTACGGTCGATTGAAACACGTCTAGACGGAACGGGACGTGGCCATTGCTCGATCGTGGCAAAGAGCGATTAATGATGAGTTAATCAAGCGTTTGATTAATTAGTCAGAATGTACCAAGGCTCTGTATATTCGTATTAAATTATAATTATAATGAAAATATCATTTCAATTATAATGAAAATATAATTATAATTATAATGAAAATATACTTATAATTATAATGAAAATATCATTTCAATTATAATGAAAATATAATTATAATTATAATGAAAATATCATTATAGTTATAATGAAAATATAATTGCATCGTGTACTTAACGAAAATTCAAGATCCTCATTCTATGCGAAGCTTAATGATCGAAGATAAAATTTATTGAATGAAATATCGCGGATTGGCCTTGAATTCGAAGAATCCACTTTAAAAATAATTTCATTCAAACGACGAAAAAACCTCTTCCTGAACATTCACCAATAATTTACAACAATTATTGTTTTTTTTTCCCCTAAATATTATATTTTTCTAGAATAAATTTTAATTTTCACATGTCACATTGACATTTCCATTCTGTATTAAAAAAATTATCACTGGAGAATTAAAAAATTTTTACAATTAATCGAATTATTTAATCAAACAAATCAGCTGTTCAATCAGTCGAATTGTATTTTTTTTCCTATTGTCTTTAAAGTAAAGTCTCGGATAATAAAAAAATTTTCTTAAAAAATCGCATCGGCATTGCGGAAAGCATAAAAAGTTTTCGTGCACCTCTTCTCTCCACTCTCTCTTTCTATATCTTTGATTCGAGTTTTCCTGGCTACGTACCAAATTTTCTCCCCCCTTGCATCTGTGTATATGAGTTTACGCGCGTTCGCTTGTTCGTTCTCGCGTATATGTATATGCTTTTCGGTTTAATTTAGACAGTTCGTTCTCGTCGTGACGTAACGAAAAATAATGCAGTTTGTATATAGTATCGCCTATTTTGCAATGAATGCACGTATCTCAGCGTACGCGAACTCGAAGCCGCGCTTAACATTATTTATTTTATTAGCCAGACTATTAGTTATCGCAACGTTTCGTTCGGCATCATCTCACACATCCGGGCGCCCTCTCGCACCCAACCACAAAAAATGATAAATCGTCGAGTAATGATTCTGGCCAAGTCACCGTTTTAACATTATTAATTTATATTTATCGCACGATAAAATTGAGCTATGAGAAAATACGACTCACATCGCCACAGGACTCGATGCTGATGCTACTGATGGTCTCCTGAATCGTTGTACTTCCGCTAATCAAAACTCGACTCAGTTCCGTCGAAAATTCTACGAAATTATGGAAAAATTGAAAATTAAAAAAAAAATCTTTAATTGACCTTCGTCGATTTTTCATTTGTATGAACGATTTTTTGTTTGTTCAATGTCAATCATTCGTTTCGATTAATTTTTGGGATTTTGTGTTGATACGATCGAGGCTTTTTGTAAAAAATTTTTTTTTTCTCAACTTTAACAATAATCAAAAAAAAATTTTAACATTCTCCAATATTTATGGGAATCGCGTATGCCAATTTATAAATTTCTTGCCTTTGATTGAATTACAAATGTTGATTGAATCGATTCAATTATCGAACGTATATTTGAACGTACCTTTTTTTCGTTTATTGGTGGTAATGGACGAACTCTTGGATGCCATTATCGACCAGACACTACGTCATTATTCTGCAACATTAATAATTAATATTTTTCGATGTTCAGTATGCATTTGTCATTTTTGATTTATTACAGAGGAAGCTTTGTTTAGGTAAAATTTTTTGTTTTTTTTTTGTTTTTAATTTTCATACCGTAGTGTTAGAAATATTCTAAATAGTAGGAAAATCAGATTTAGAAAAAAATGTCTGGACGCAGGTATTCATATGCTGGTCTTGCAAATTCAAACATTAAATTTGTATCTCGAGAACGCCCTGAACAATCGTGCCCAGAGGCAGCAAATCCCTATTGCTTGTCGCAATTTTCGTCAAAATTTCTGAAGTTTCAGGTTTTATGGAATTTTTCAAACAAAAAATTGTCTTTGGCTGCTCCAACTTTCTTAATTAAATAGGCTCAGGGAACGATAAATTTTGGCATCGAATTTGACGACTATCGTGAATGAATTCAAATTTTGCTGAGATTTCGAATTGTTTTAATTTTTTTTTTTTGCGATATGACATGCTCGCTCTGTTCATCGTGAATCTTACAAGAGAATTGAACAATTTTGAAATCCTCACTTTACCCCTATTTTCTTTTAAAAAATTTAAATTTCAAAAAAATTTCAGAGAACTAAACCTTCCAAGCTTAGAGCTTGGAGCTTCTTTATCATTCGCGATCTGGCACCTCAAAGCTTTCGTTACGAAGAAGCCAAAATAACAAAAGCTTCTTGCTCATAGCACGAGCTTTGTGATCAAGATCAATTAATGACGAAGGAATGTGCGATTTTTTACATCAACAAGATAAAAATGATATTATCGAGATGTTTTTTTTTTCTCGCGAAATGCAATTTGGTTCAACATAGTGCTGCCACCTCGGGACGTTGGGTCGAACATCGGTAAGCATTTATATTTAGTAGCTGATGTTAAGCAAAAGATCACACGGTCTAAGCTTAAATATCTCCTGGTTAAAAATAATCGCATTAGCGGTATATATTTTAAAAGGCCTATTGGTAACTTATCGACTCGATGCAGAAACCTGACGGATAGCGAAGAGATTTTATTAATAGCAATCAGCTATCCGCTCCACCTAAGTCCCCAATGTATTTTCATACTAATCGATCATTTGTGATACGGTTTAAAAAATAATAGCACGACAAAATACGAGTTGATAATAATAATAGCAATAATGGTAAACCGGACATTTTTTATGTTTATAAAGAAGCATGAAAGCCCGGGTTATTATTAAATCGGTAACAAAGGATATATCAACTTCGAAAGATGAGTAAAAAAAAAATCTTTGAGCAGTGATTGGCGAAGAATATTTATTTTGTATCATTCGGTAATTTGATGTTCTTTTTTTAGATCTCACGATCGTTTGATCGTTGATCGAAACTTGTACTATGGATTCGGCAAAGATCGGTGGTTCAACCTTTTGCCGAGCGGCTTAGCGATATCTATTTCCGGCTCGGTGTGAGCGAAAGGACACGATCTTGTGTGTGTGTGTGTGTGTGTGTGAAAAATTGGCTGGTCGTTGGTATAAGCGCCGTCGGTACTCTCGGCCACGAGATTGGCCGCATTTTCTTGCAATTTAATAGTTATTTGGGTCACTTCCGTTGTCAAATTCGATCGCAAATAACCGTAATGTTAGCGACAATGAAATCATCGTTTTCGCGTTAGTTTGTCTATAATAAATTTTTTAATCCAATTGATTTGATTTAACGAAAGAATGATGGTTGACATAAATTAAATGAATTATAATTTTTCTCGGAAGAAGAAACCACTTTCAAGAAAATTTTTTCAAGAAAAGTGAACAAAAAAAAATGGAAAAAAATTGACGTGTCTTTGATTTTTTGAAAATAGCATTATCTACAGAATATTACTTGGTATATATGGCTCAAAATGAATGATGTCATCAATGTCATTGATTAATTAATAAAATATCGGGGAAAGTGTCGATTACACCAGCGTCACGCTGTACCTCGAGCTTTCCGGATATATATTTACGGATTTTCAATGTTCAAGTCTCAAAATAAAAGGCCAAAATCTCGGATAGGACGTTTCGCTGATTGGGATATCGTATACACGAGATGACATGCACGGGCGATGTAATAATTCCTGTCCAAAATTTAATTTCGTTGCAAGTTTAAGGCCGCTGATTCGGATCTCAAACGTGTGCTGCGTAACGACGATCATTCGGTAATATAATTTTCATCAGGTTTTCAGTAACTGGGAAATAATTAAATGCTTCATACCCATGTCGAGATTAATCGTTTTTTTTCCCCCCATCGTCTCACACTCGAGCTAATTATTCTTTTGGAAAATGCAAACAAAATAATCGATTACCAAGAAAACGATCGATATTTATAGGGATATTCATAAGACACTCTGCTTTGGTGCCTAAACTTATATATATCTTGGCGGGGTGAAAAGTGGATCAACATTCTTTTATATTTTTAATTACGTGACGTCGAGACGCCGCTCTTGATATACTATATTTACTATATGACATGCGTTATTCGAAGTCACACGGGCTCTTCCGGCCTTCGTATTTTCACGAACGAAACAAAGTATGAAATTCCTAACGGATTCCACACGTAGTTTTTTTCTATTTTTTTTTTTTTTAATTTTATTTTCATCGACGGTTGGGAAATAAGAAAAAGATTTTTGGCACTTGCATTTTTTTTAAATCTTCGAAGCGTCAAAACTTCAGGCTGTATATTGTGCGGGAATTTGGTGGATTTAGACTTGTTTGCAGCGTTTGGAGAATGCGAATTGTTTCGTTTCGATACCTGAAATTTGATGGACAGTGCGCAACACTTTGAAAATTGAAAGCAAAAAAAAGAAGGAAAATCACGTCATTTTTTTTATTTAAAAAAAAAAAAAAATTTTCAAAGAATACCAGCTCGATGAAAAAGACGTTTTAATGGATAAATTATTACAAAAATATTATCATCGGTATGCCTTGTTTTTTTGCCACGATGCAAAAAAATAAATTTGATCGAATAATTTCCCCAAAAGCAAAGTCTTCTTTCCGAATTTTTAAAAATGTGTTATACGCGACGATAGGAAACGTCAAGCAATTTTTCCCTCAATAGGATATAAATCATGATACGAGGGGTTTTTTTTTTTTCTTCATCAATTCAAAGCCTAACAGCCTGCCAAAGTTCAAGAACTAATTATCTTCGGGGATTTTCAGTTAAATTATACTTGAATCCTCGCCAACGCACGGAGCTTAAATTTCCTCGCAATGAATTGAGACGTAATAAGATTTTCACTGACACACGAAATTGTTGAACCTGCTGAAAAAGGCGATGGGAATTTTCAAGGTTGCTCGAACGTTTCAATTTGATTTAGTACGACGAGACGTCAGGAGTCCATGTTCACCGATGACTTAACGATCTCCGAGCGATGCTCGCTGTGCGGATTTATACGATGTATTGTCATTGTCGTCAGCTGGCACGAGTGTTTTCCTCAGCCAAATTGTAAATCTTGTAAAATGCCAGTTGTGTCGTCTGACATTGAGAATAATTTTATTTTCATAATTTTTCAGAAACCCTCGAATCAATCTTTCACGATGAAATTTCATTGTCATATAATTGCAAAAACAAATTAATAACTCTCTGTTGCCATACGAATGAAATACATTTTTTTTTTTAATTTTAGCATGAAAAGAATTATCGAGATTCGATTGAATCATTTTTTCGTGCAAACGCATTATTTATGGAGATAAAAGGAAAAAAGATTATCTAAAAATAGAAGAAAAATATTGAGACGAGAAAAATATTGGTAAGAAAAAAAGAAAAAAAAAAAACGTACAAGGTAAATAGGCACATGGCGGAGGATCGAGGGCGTTCGGAGCAAAAATATTGCGTGGGGTCGAGGAAGCTTCAAGCTCCGCCACCGCGAGATTGGGGTCACTTGTGTGGATCTTTGCAATCGCCTGTATGACGCGACCAAATGCGCTTGTTCGAGTCTGCGATCGATTTAGAACTATCGAAAACAAATTGACGAGAGTCATATAAACTAAATTCTCGAAAAAAAAAAAAAAAATCTCCGTCTCGAGCTTTTACAATTACTAATATTTCTGTGATTCAAAATTTAGTAGGAAAAAAAAAAATATCTCAGAATAATAAAAAATAATTTAGCTGTTACAAGTATACTCAAATCCAAAATAATTTTCGTCAAATTCACGAGTATAACCTTGAACGAGTAAATTTGAAATTAATGAAATAATTGAAATAAATGAAATAAAATGAATAAATAAATGAAATAAAATCAAATAAATGAAATAAATAAAAAAAATGCACTGCATTCAATTGCTCGGAGAGAATATGTTATTAAAATTTAATTGGTGCTCGAATCATTGTCCGATACATTTTGAATTTCATAAAATTCAATCCCCGATAAAATAAATAAACAATAGAAGTTTTTATTCAACAAAATATGGCAAGCGAAAGAAAAAAAACGTTTCCCAGTCTGCTGAATGCCCTTAAACCTTAAAATCTGTAACGCAACATGCAACGACCATAAGAAGGTTTTGAGAGAGAGGCGCAAGCGATATAGCCGGATAAGTCCGCGCGCGCGCTTGCGATTTTCAAATTCCACCCCGTCGTAAAAACCCCCGCACGGTGTTCGACACTTGCACAACAAGCTTCATGTCTTTGTTGCTCTCATCGTGAATGTAAACCGGCAGAGAGCCGAATAAAAATAGAACTTTGATGAGCTCTTCCATAGGGATTAACCGTGCACCGCACGATCAAGGAGAAGAATACGAAGAGGAAGAAGAAGAGGAAGAAGAAGAAAGAAAGAAAACGATGAAGATGATAATGATTAACTCACTGACGAATCAAACGAATCGAAAAAAAAAAAAAAAAAAAACACTCACCCATCAATTCCCGACGATTCAAGTTTCGTTAAAATCCTTCGAAATTTTTTTTTTCTCCCCTAATATTACGATTGAATGGTAACAAATAGATGTCGTCGGCTGCTGCGGGGGTGGGAATTCCAATTACCAATCGTTTTCTCACTCACACACTCACACACAAACGGCGCACTATTATTATTATTATTATTATTTATATTTTATTTATTGCAGATATATATATATATATATATATGGAGGGTGGATTTTTGTTATTATTTAACGAGCCTAAGTCGAACCAAAGCGTGAAAGATCGGCACGATATAATGGGCAATGGAACAAAAAAAAAAACAAAAAACAAAGTGACCCGTCTTTCGGTTGTTCGGTTAAACTTTGAGACGAAATATACCCGAATAAATCGAGGTGGTTAGAAGCCAGCCGACGGCTATCTCGAGACTGCTGCCTACCAATGCCAGAGCGCGTGTCGTGGCGTCGTCGCGACCGATTCACTTCACGTCTCTTTCCCTCTTGCAAAAGACACGTCTCATACAAGAAAAGCTTCTCCTATTGCTTTTACTCGTGTTCTCCTATACGGTATCAGCTCTCTCTCTCTCTCCTCTCTCTTTCTCTTTATCTCTCTCTCTCTCTCTCGGTCTCTCGTACTCGGGAGCTCAATAGTGATAGCTTGCACATCGTCGTATACAACGTCGAACTCGAACTTCTTATAAAATTGGCCCGCGCCGATGGGACATCGAGAGAGGGAGAATGAAAGAAAGGGTTGTTATCGATCTATAGATCGTTAAACAAAAGTTCAAAGCACCCGATATAGTTCTTGTATATTGTTTTCCGCTCGAGGATTAAGTGAATTTTGAATTTATCAACATATTTCGCTTCAATTTTGCATTCAAATTACCGCAAACTTTCCTGATATTCCGTTCGCAATCGTCGTTACGATCCGGTATACGGGAATTTGCACGAGGTCACGGGGAAAGTGCGAAAAACCCATGTCAATTTACGTGTTTTGTCTTTATATACGGATATCAGTGGATGCAGATCGGTGTGCGGCGATCTTTGGTGTTGAGCAGTATTGGCCATACAGCCAATATATTATAGGATAAGGTTCGATTATAGGATAAGTGATCGCTCAGCCGTGCACACTGAGCTGACTGCTGAGCGGGAGGCAGGTTTTATGAGTTTTCTGTTGCAATACAACGGAAAATCAGTAAAAAATAGCCATTGCATCGGATAGATTTTTCGCAGTTTCCCCGTGCCCTCGTGCAAATGCGTTAAAAGACCGGCAGTGGACGTCACTACACGGAAAAAAATTTTCTGTGAATTCTAGTCATGTTTCCATCATGTTTTACAGTTTTGTTAATAGAGAATGCCTCTCGGGAGGAAAACTTCGGAAATTCTTTAGAATTTGAAATAAAAAGGACTAAGTGATAGAATGAATTTTTACAGTTTAAAAAGTGTAAATAGAGTTTACCACTGTGACAAACTGTACAAATTGTGAAATCAATTATAATATAAAATAGCGCATCTTTTTGGGTTTAATGTTTGAGAAATTGCAAAGTGAACTGTAAAAAATAAAAGTTTAGAAGATTTTGAAAATCGCGGGTCGAATTAGCATAATAAATGCAGTTTATTATCTATCAATTAGCAATTAAATCGATGAACGAATTTAAAACTGATGTTCCATTATCTTTGAAAATACTATGAATTTTGAAAAAAAAAAAATCGTCATTGACCGGGATTTGAACCCGCGGTCCTCCGCAGTAAACGAATTCAACACTTTCGATCCTTAAATAATCATTAAAAAAAAAAAAATAAAGATTTGGAGATTTTTTTTTTACGAGTGTTTCTGGCTTGGTGGTCCGGACTTTTTCCCGTCGAAATTAATTTTGAGCCTACCTAAGATTTGACCTGAGACCTACCTAACGACCTACCTAACGACCGACACTATACCACTACGCTATTGATTTTATGAACGCTTATTGATCCTTATGAATTTCTTGTTTGCGTCGTATTTTCCATACACATTTTAAAACTGTAATTTTTCCATTATTTCACAGTTGAATTCGACGAAAGCGTGCTACAATTTTTCTTTATTTCAATTTCTGTTTTTCATAGAGAATTTAGTATTTTTTGTTATGTCTTACATTCGTAAAAATACTCTCTCTATATAGTTCATTTTAATGCGTCAGTTTTTAAATTTTTCTTGTACAAATCTATTGGTTTTTCATTTTATCTATAGCAAAATTCATTGCGAGCATTTTCAATTTTTACAGTGTCACTTTTTTGAAGTGGAAATAGTTGTTTTTACAGTTTAAACCAACAAATATGGTTATACAGATAGTACAGAAGTATATTCCGCACATTACTTTTTGATCAAAACACTGTAAAAAGATTAATTTACTGTGTTAAACTGCATTTTTTCTCTTCATCGTTGTATTTTTTAAATTTCAGTTATTATTTTTTGAAATGTCTTTTTTTCCGTGTATATGTGGTCTTCTCGAGGAATCAAAAGGGATCCAGGGAATGTGATACAGGGATGTTCTTTCCCCATATTTGTGTAATAAAATTGTCTCCGAGGTAATTTTTTATTTGATTTCGTCAATTAATTGATTTTTCTTTTTTTTTTTTTTGTTATCTCGAACTATACCATACAAATTGAACATGTCTTTACGGCCACTGTCCTTGATGTTTTGTAAAAGACCAATCGATCCTTAATTTTGTCAATTAGCATTCAAAAACTCTTCGTTATTTCAATAAATCGTAACAAATGCGTTGAGAAATGAAAAATTTCTCGCTTTCGTTTTCGCGCGAAATGAAGTTCGTCTAATAATAATCAATGACCATGAGTATATTGCATATTTCACGTTTAAATTCGGCCACAAAATTATTTCGCGAGCTCGACGCTGGTCATGCATCAGCAGAGACGTAATATATATATATACATACATTTGTATATTTCTATGAGAAGTGCACGCCCACGCATCCCCCGAGTCGTAGTAGATGCATCACGAACAACCTCTCAGACATCTGTGAGATTAGTCCATCGTGCTCAATTTACCTTTCTGCAGTGTCTGACAAAAAAGAGTTTACAATTTTTTTTTTACGTAAAAGCTCACGATTTGACTGGCATTGAATCTGTTATGATTGATTATTGTGCTTTTTTTTTGGGCCAAAAGAAAAAAAAAATCGCGAGGAACATTCGAAAAGGGAAATGGTTCAAATGTGCCGGTGGTCACGTGAGGTTCAGATCCATGTGAATAAAAATTTGGAGGAGTACTAGCTTTGAAATATATATATATTTTTTTTTATTGTCAGATGTTTCGCCTAATTAAATTTTTCAATTAGAAGGATTTTTTTTCGTCTTTTTCAACACGAATCAAAGATATACTTCTCAAAGTTTCGGACAAATTGGTCGACCTCGTGAGAAGCACGTGTATTATCCAATACGCCCACGCTTACCACGTCGTCGAGCAGAGCGATATTCTTGAGTGGAACTTTTTTTTGTTACACCTGTTGAACGTTTTGTATCATACGTAGGTTGCATACGATGGATAATCGGGGATATAACGAGCCTGTCGTGCGAAAACGGTCACCGAGATATCTCATAAAACTATATAATTCACACACTTGCACAAGGCTTGTATGCATGTAAGAAATTCCACGTGATTTTAGCCAATCAAAAAAAGTCACCGTACTTCGAGTATTTTCTACATATTGAGATATAAAAATTAAATAATTATTATTCTTATTTTTTTGAGTTTTGTTTGTGCATTGGATCACACGGAGCTGGTAGCTTTTTTTTACAATAATAAAAATAACACGAGAAATCATTTTTGAAAAGCTATGTAATGAATAACTTTTTTTAAATTATGTAATAAATTATTTTTTTAAATTCTATAATAAAAGAACTCCAATGATGAAAATCACAAGAATTTTTTTAAAACTGATTTTTTGGAAAAGATTTTTTTTGTCTACTCTTCCTGACCAATGATTCATCGGTCTTCGTATGATTTATTGTTTCCTCATACTCTGCAAGTCAACAAAAAATTTTGTGAACAATCACATCACGGACAAACTAGTTTTTTTTTTCAAAATTATGGTAATCTTTGAATTTTTTTAATTGCGGAAAATTTCCTCGTGTAACGAATCAACTTTTTTTTTTGTCTTTTGATTAAAATCTCGAATGAAGATTTTCCAAACGATGACGAAAACTTGAAAATTTTACGTTTTGATTTCTCATAGAAGCTCCGTTTTGATCTTTTTTTTTTTAATTTTTCAATGCCCTCTTGGACGTATGTGTGTGTGTGTGTGTGCGTAACCACTGTGCAAAATTAAATCGTCTGTAACTCGATAACCGGTTGAGCTACAATGCTGCAATTTAACGATCAAGTAAAGCATGATAACCTCTTCATTTGCTGTAATTTTTATACAAATTCATTCAGTGACTGAGATTTTATGTCATTTTCAATTTTTCGAAAAGGACGGTTGGTATTGAATTTGGCAAAAATCGATGGAGGAGTTTAGCTTTTATGAAATTTTTCAATTTTTCAAAAAAGCTTCTGTAATCTCTTCAACTTCCAAAAATTTTGAATTAACGTGCTAAATTTTTGTTACAACATTCAAGTCATCATTTGAATGTTAGTAAAAATCGATGGAGGCGTTCAGATTTTATGAAACTTGAAATTTTTCGAAAAATTCATGTAACTATTCTACATTTGTCACACTTTGAGGTATCCAGCTAAAGGTTTCTACATAAATAATTTCGAAAATTACGAGGAAGCAATGTGCAAGTATCAATTCGTTTCATTTTTTCAATATTTTTACGTATTTTTTGGAAACACGAATGAAAATATTGTTACACCCGGTGGTGGTTAAGTTGGCGTTCAATTTTTTTTTTTTTTTGGATCTGCTAAACTGACGCTCAAGCTGGTAAAGATATATGTATATATGTATCTCGCGTGTCCAAAGGGATAATGGCGTGTGCACTTTGCACAGAGTCACAGGGGATATGCCCTTACGTGTTCAGACGCGGGATATATCGCGATACGGCAGTAGTCACGGTGTCGCGAAAGTTTTATTCTTAGGGCACTGACTATACTGATGGAACACAGCGAGAGGTGGCTTTGCCAAAGCTATCGACGACCACACTACGTGTCTGAGACACAAGTAAGCGCACACATGTATACCCAAACCCAATATATCGCTCGTCTTATTCTCGAACTTCATACACGTATTGGTACGTGCTTTTCCCAGCCTCCCTTATGTTCCCCATCCCATCTTCGGCTCGTTTGTACTATGTATTTTCTCCGATTTTCTCTCTCTCTCTCTCTCTCTCTCTCTCTCTCTCTCTCTCCCTCTAGAACCGAACGTGATTCTCTGCAGATTTTCCACTTCAACTTGTTCCTCATTCCCCACCGATTTTCACTTCGACTTCTTCCTCATTCTCTGCAGGGTTAACGAACTGAATTTTCACGTTTTTTTTTTTTTGCAAATTACGAACGATCGAGATGAGGCTCACGAGTTTATTTTATGTGAAAAAAGTAAAAACTTAATTTTTATGGCAGTCCTACGAAATAATAGCTATGGCTATCGATGAAGATCGTAGAGCAGAGGGTCGTCAATTTTTTCATTTGACAGGCAAATACGAAATGAGATCTAAACTAAACTCTGCCGAAGATTTCGTATTTATGGAATTTTTCTTCATTTTTTATTAAACTTTGGGAATTTTAAGATGAACAAAGGATGAATCTTTGTATAAAAATAAATAGAAAATGACGAAAAAAATTAATAAATTTTTATTATTTTATACGAAACTTTGTCTCTATACGTTAAAATGTACTTTTCTGATTTTTGTAATAATTATCGATCATTGATGAATTATCACCGACACCCTATGCATCTGCCAAGTTTCTCGTCCTCTCTCTCTCTCTCTCTCTCTTATCTCGGATTATATCATCTCGGATCTATATATCTCGGTATATATCTCGGATTGTATCATATAACTTAGATCTTTTGTTACATCGTATTATAGCATATCCTGTATTATGAAATTTTGCCTCATGGTATAACCATTGCATATGAAATATATCAATAAATCAATCAATCAATTTCTCTCTCTCGTTTATTATGGGAACTACCCTCGTATAATAAAAGCCTCGTTCTATTCTATTCTCTCGGATCATCGAGAGACAATACGAGAATGAACAGTGCAATGACACGAACTAAAACGACAAAAATGTGCTTCTCGTTTTTGTTTTTTTTTTTTCTAGGGCTCGAAAATCCTTGTGAAATCATAATAATGACAATAATAACGTGAAATGACGAAATTCACCGGCTGCTGATTTTCCGCTTTATTAATGCATTCCATTCGTCGATACGATATTCGAACGTAATATTCACACTAATTGAGGCCGACGCGCATGTACTTGGCATGAATCCAAGACGGTTTGATCGCGTCTCGACTACTTCGGACCCCCCCCCCCCTTTTCTCGCTCGGGAAGTAAGAAAATTTCCGTGAATATTGGTACTACTGGCTGTTGTCTTGTTTTTTTTTTTTTTCGTTTTTATTTGCAAGCAAATCTTTTCGTCAGAGCACATTGTATGTCGGTTGCACCGATCCCGGGGAAAATATACCAAATTGCGAATAAAAAATGCTTAAAAGAAAATCAATTTATCGATTTATCGAAAGAATATTTATCGATCCAACGTTTTGGGCAGACAAGACAAATAGGGAATCGAATTTTCGAAATTCTAAAAAAAATCCCAAAATAAAACGAAAGTGTCAATTGAATTGCAAGATAAATTGAATATATAGTCGAGGTTTTCTTTGCAGAAATTTTTTTTTTTTTAAATTAAAATTGTCATGTACTGCGCCATAATTTTTTTTCTTACAACTGTCAATAAACAATTATTCGCCAAAAGTTGCTGTTCGAAGAAACATTATGAGAGGACTATAATAGATAAGAACTATAATAAAGACTATTAATAATAGATAAGAAACTTGTGCGAAAATATATGATTTTTTGTTCCAGTATGTATGATTGGAAAAAATAAAATAATGAGCAAGTTGAATAAGCACAAAACGCCGAGTGTAAATAAATATTTCATCCCTTTGTTTATACTCTCGTAACTCGGGGAATTACGGGCTCGGAAATTAAAATTTTTTCGAGGGTCGATTTTCCGAGTCTCCACTTTTGTGTATTATATGTATGGCATGTATATATACATAGATGCGTTGAACTGCGTTTGGATGAAGTCTAAACAGACTGCACTTGGATGCACCTGTCGAGCAGTAAAAATTCAACGAGGGGGACTTCTATTTTTTTTTTTTTTTTTTTTTTTTTTACGTCAGTTTATTCTCGAGCTTTCAACGACATATGGCGCAGTAAAAAGAAAAATCTATTTGGCAATTAAATCCGGATGTAGGTTCTCGTTCGGGATCTACGTGTATACATATATATGTATCGACTGGCTTGCAGACAAGAAAGCTTTAACACGAGTTTATGTATGTCTTAACAACACATACATGTGTTAACTCGTTGAATTTCATTTGGCAATCCAAATGCCACGATCATTTCGTCAACAAACAAGCAAAAAAGGTCACGTTCCGAGTTGCACATTTTTCTTAAGGTTCATTTAACTCGAACAGGAATATCCTCGGTCTGACAATGTGACAAGGTCGTCTTTAATTATTAATATACCCGGCATCGTATACACTAAAAATCGTTTGGATCTACGCAGATCTAATTAAGATCTACGCAGTTGTTTTTTTGGATCAAGTTTGGTCTACGTAGATCTAAGTACTGGAAAACCGTAGAGATCTACCTGGATCCCCGTATATAACGGTAGATTTACGTATATTCGAGTCAACCTAATATTATGTTTGAACACTTTTGCTAAATAGATCTCCGATTATCTGCTTGAAGATTAGTAGATTTACTTAGTTCTGAGTAGATCTAATTCAGATTTAGGGAGATCTAATTGAGATCTAGGTAGATCTAACTGAGACCTCGGTCAAACTAATTGAGAACTGAGTAAATCTAATTGAGATTCAGATAGATCTAATTGAGATATTGGTCGATCTAATTGTGATATAGATAGACGTAGTTGAGATCTAAGTAGATCTAATTGAGAACTAGATAGATCCATTTGAAATTTGGGTAGATCTAATTCAGACCTAGGTAGACCTAATTGAGATCTAGATAGATCCAATTGAGATCTGGATAGATCTATTTTGAGATCTAGGAAAATCTGCGATTTTTCAAAGTTTAGATTTATGCAGATCTAAAAAAATAACCACGCAGATCTAAATTTGATCTACATAAATTTAACCTAATTTTTTCCCGCTAAAGATGCTGTGAAGTTCGAATTTTTTTTGCCACGACGTGTGTCAATTCACGAACGAAGAGTACGTATGAAAGAAATTTAATATACTATAAAAATATATTATATTATAAATAATATATTTTTATAATTTCTGGATAAATTACAAATATACATCATTCATGAAAAAATATATTTTTCTTCGGCAAAAATTTATATATTTTCGCGTATATTTATTTCTCATAAGAGGTAAATTAGATGTAATTTTTTTTTCACTTATATTTTCGTGTAAATTGATGATTATTCATCTTTTTCCACGTTCAATGTAAATTCAATGAAAAAAAAAAAAAAAAAAAACAAGGGATATAATTAACGGAGTTCGCGTATGGAAAGTTCAAAGAGTATCTTTTCAAACATTCACGGCTTTTCGAACATGACCATATTGTCCATCGCAGTACAGCCGAAGTAAACTCTCGTGGTATTTTTTTTTTTTTAACCTCGTGAAGCTCGGAACAATTGGAAAACGTGGCAGAAGTGAAATGAACGTCGTGCTTTCTGACGTTTTCGGATTGAATTCGAGGTAAGAACGTTATGACAGAATTTACGAGGACATGGATTATCATCATTCGGGTCAGATGTTAGTGTCAAAAAGTTGCTAAAGAGAATAGCGATTTTTAATTTAAAAAAAAAAAAAATCAAAATAAAAAATAAAGAGAACCGATATTTCTTCGAGGATTCACAGAGTCGTTTGGTCTCTTCGACATCGATGAACTGGGACTCATGGCATCGCGACCGTTCAACCGGTCGTTTTACCTCTCAGAGGAATGCAGCTGAGTCTGTCAACGTGAGTTATGATCGCGAATAAATTATTCAAATATCTCGCTCGCAAAATCTCCCCTCTACGAGCAAGTAGGTTTTTCAATTTTGGCTTTCCTCATAGAGAAAGCTTCGTGAGCGAGATAAATAATCAGGAAGCAATGTGCAAGTTTATAATTTGTACCCTTTTTTTTTCATTTATACCAATTCATTATTTTATTCAGTGAAAATGATTTTTTTTTTTTTTCGTAAAAAACAGCTTAATTTTTGAAAAATTTAAAAATTTTATAAAATCTCAACCCCTCAAGGGATTCTTGCGAAATTCAATAAAAATAATTATCATCTCCTAATATCCTAAAAATATTTCGGATCTATAGCTTCAAATTTTCAAAAAATTGAAGCGATTACCTTCAATTTTGAGAATATTCAAAATTTCATAAAATCTTAATTTAATTTTTTTTTATTAATTGATTAATTAATTAATTAATTAATTTTTGCGATAGACTATTTGTGTAAAAAAATTTCGGCTCAATAGCTTCGAATTATCAAAAGTTAGAGCGATTATCTACTTTTTAAAAAATTTTCCAAATTTTATAAAATCTTAACCCCTTAAGGGATTCTTGTGAAATTTAATACCCATCATCATTGTCTCCTAGACTATTCGCTTAAAAACATTTGGCTTTGAAGCTTCAAATTTTCAAAAGTGAGAGCGATTATTTACTTTTTTGAAAATTTTATTAAATCTTAACCCCTTAAGGGATTCTTTTCAAATTTAATGCCCGTCGTCATTGTCCCCTAGACTATTTGTGTAAAAAATTTCCGCTCAATAGCTTCAAATTTTCAAAAGTCAGAGCGATTACTTACTTTTTTCGAAATCTTTCAAAATTTTATAATATCTTGATACCTTAATGGATTCTTGCTAAATTGAATACCAATTATCATTGTCCCCTAGACTATTTGTGTAAAAAGTTTCAGTACGATAGCTTCAAATTTACGAAAGTTAGAGCGCGTACAACGATTTTGTCACACACGCACATCCGGACACTTTAAAAAAAAATGTTTTCTCGACGTTTTCGGAAATTTTGAACAAGTTGGTACGAAAATCTCGAATTCATAGAAAAATAATAAGATCCCCCAAGCGTTGCTGTTGCAATATCAAATATTTTCGCATTAATCAATCCGTTGATTCATTAATTTCCATAAAAAATCATAATTTTATAGATTTTTTACACAACCCTTGACTTATGCTGTCGCCTTTACTTTTTGCCAATAACATTAATCATCAGCCAATCTTCCAACAATGCCTCGTATGTGATTAATGCGTTTTAATCAAGTACAGATTAATCATAATCGTCTCGCTACTGGCAAGCATCGTTCTCACGAGATCCAAAGAGGTGAATAAAAAAATTTCACTCAACGACACGACGAGCGAAACGCACGAGACGAAAGGTGAAAAATCATCGTCGAACGAACACATCGCGAGAATGATTAATCCCGTCTCGGATGACAAGAGCGTTGATTCGCAATCGCGAAACGGCCGTACGACTTATGTAAAGGCCATACTGTCGAATCCAAAAATTTCACCCACGAGACATTTGGCCGAGAAATTTGCCCGTAACGAGCTCGAATCGCCCGAAATGCAGGAAACATTCAAAAAACTCGCCGTCGTTCATTCAACGAGAAATAATTCGCACGAGAGTGCTCCAGCGAGCATGAAAGCTTCCTCATCGAGTCTCGTTGCTCGCCGTCAGCCGAGAAAATTTCACGAGACTCGCGAGCGTTTCAAGGGACCGAGAAAGAGGAGAAGAAAGAAAAAGCGTTACAAGAGCGCGATAAATGAAGAACCGAGAGAGGAAAATTCGAGACGAAAAAAAGGATACGACATGGGCCCGAGATATGCTCGACAAATTGGCACATTTTATCGCAAAAATTATGAAAAAAATACTAATGAAAATTATGAAAAATCATTGGATCATCATCATCATCATCGTCCCGACGTGACTTTGACGAATTTTAATTATGAAAAAAATTATCAGCAAGAACCTTATGGAAATTTGAACGATGACACGAATTATCAGAGAGCCGAGAATACCGGGACGAATTTTCGAAATTCCATCATCGATGACGATAATACGCTGAATTATGACGCGAATTATTCGCCGATCGGTGAAAAAAATTATTATCCGGATAATACGAATTCCATGATCGATGATAATCGAGATTTTTCCCTGACGAACGATCGTTCGAACGTCAATGAGTTCGATTCGTCGCAGGATAATTTGGCCAAAAAATTTCATTACAATGACAAAACGAGCGACAAAGAGACATCGTGGGACGACGAGCAGCGTGAAAATATCATCAGATCGAGGAATCATGGATTCTCAAACTCGGATCGTTACTCGTCCGATCGTTATGGATTTTCCGGTCGAAAGAATTACAAAAATAATTTTTATCAACCGCCAATCCGGAATAATCGAAACTTTCGTGTTCCAAGTACGTTTGACGCGATTAATAACAATAATAATGACAATAATAATAATAATAATAATAATAATAATTTTCGCGACGATCGTTATGAGCAAAAATCAAAAAATTTGCAAAAAATCGATGTTCCCTCGTCAAATTCAAATTTATATCGATCGAGTTCGATGAATTCCATCGAGACGCGTGAAAATAATAATAATATTCCCGGGTCTCAAATGAATCTCGATAAATTCACAGAGTCAACGAATATCACGATTAACGATTTGTCCGTGAATTCGTCGAACGTCGATAATGGATCAACGTCATCGTCGTCGTCGAGCGTAGATCGCGCGGGGACGAAAAATACTTTCACCGCGACGATCGACGATGGGAAAATTTCGCGTACGAAAAAAACTTCGAGAGTGGGAAAATCCGGTGAATCGATGGAAAATTTGTACTTCACGGATGGCAATGGCAATGGAACGACAACGGAAATGAATCCGAAGCACAGGGGTATCGGCGATGCGTCGGCAGTTACGACCGTACGAAGCGAGACGAATTCATCGATGAGAAAAAATTCGATGGAAGTGAAAAGCAATTTATTGGCAATGGGCAATGCGAGGGAAACGGACCTGTCGCAGGCGGGTGTGGAAAATTTTTTGCAAAATCGCGACAACGACAATGCATTCGCGAACGAGACGAAGGAAGTGGCTGGACAAATATTGAATCGAATAATCGAAGAATTGGAGGATCTCAAGCTCCATAGAAGCACGAATGATGGCAAGGAAGGTTCGCATTGTAAAATTCGTAATTGAGGCATTTCGTTATCCACTTTTGAAAATTTTACCGTCGACGCAATATTTTTTTAATTTTTTTTTTTTTATCGAAAAAACACTGCGAGCTGTTTCGATATAAAATTTAAAAAAAATATATATTAACGAGCAAACGAACGAATCGTCGTTTTGTTGCAAATTTTGATTTTTTATTTCATCAAAATGCACCATTTTTCTAAAATCTACTGCCGAAAAAACTTGTTTGTCGATAAATTCTTGAAATTTTTCCCTCCAGCTGCGTCAATTAATCATATTTTTTGCGTTTGAGATATTTAATTGTTTTTGTCTTTTTAAATCAAGAAAATTAGTTTGTTTTTTTTTTTTTTCGTTAAAATTTCTTTCGCTAACAGGTTTACCGTGCAAACTTTCGGGCTCGTGGATTACTACTCAAGCCGGTGTTCGCATAGACATGCTCGTGACGAATCGCGGTGTGAACGTTTCGATGGCCAAGCTCGAATTACCGGTCGGGATATCGCATCAGGGTTTGCTTAATTATACATGGAATATAACGGGTTACGCACCTTTTCGACGGGGTGGACCATTTTCCCTCGTATCCACTGACAATCATACAAAATCATTGGCCGTTTTCGTAGGTGAGTTTCGCGCAATTTCACGACAACATATGAAATTACCAATGACAATTTGTGCGTGTGTTGTTGTTTTTTTTTTTCAAGTTTATAAGTGAAAATAATCATTGTATCCCCCATTAATGAGACAGCGAGTATTTATGCAGGTAATAGTAATGCATGAAATAGTGAAACATGAAATTTTGAGTCATGAAATGACAAAGACATGAAACAGTAAGACATATAATAGCGGAACATGAAATAGACGAGGAATATAGTGAGAGAGAAAAAATTGTAATGCATGAAAGAATGAGGCATGAACTGGCAAGATATAAAATAGTGAATGCATGAAATGGTATTACATGAAATTGTGAGTCATTAAATGATAAGACACGAAACATCGAGGCTAAGAATAGTGGGACATGAAATGGTAAGACATAGAAGAATAGTTATGCATGAAGGAGTGAGGCATGAACTGGTGAGATATAAAATAGTGACGCATGAAATAGTATAACATGAAATTGTGAATCATGAAATGATAAGACATGAAACATTAAGACTAAGATTAGTGAAACATGAAATAGTAAGACAGAATAGTGATGTATGAAAATGCGAGGCATGCAATTATAAGAAATGAAACATTAAGACATAGAATAGTGAGACATGAAATGGTATAACATGAAATTGTGAGTCATGAAATGATAAAGACATGAAACAGTAAGACATATAATAGCGGAAGATGAAATAGACGAGGAATAGTGAGAGATGAAATAGTAATGCATGAAAGAATGAGGCATGAACTGGCAAGATATAAAATAGTGAATGCATGAAATGGTATTACATGAAATTGTGAGTCGTGAAATGATAAGACATGAAACACAGAGACATAGAATAGTGAGAGATGAAATAGTAATGCATGAAAGAATGAGGCATGAACTGGTAAGACATAAAATAGTGACGCATTAAATGGTATGACATGAAATTGTGAATCATGAAATGATAAGTCATGACACATTAAGACTAAGATTAGTGAAACGTGAAATAGTAAGACAGAATAGTGATGTATGAAAGTATGAGGCATGCAATTATAAGGAATGAAACATTAAGACATAGAATAGTGAGGCATGAAATGGTATAACATGAAATTGTGAGTCATGAAATGATAAAGACATGAAACAGTAAGACATATAATAGCGGAACATGAAATAGACATGGAATAGTGAGAGACGAAATAGTAACGCATGAAAGAATGAGGCATGAACTGGTAAGATATAAAATAGTGATGCATGAAATGGTATGACATGAAATTGTGAATCATGAAATGATAAGACATGAAATATTAAGACTAAGATTAGTGAAACATGAAATAGTAAGACAGAATAGTGATGTATGAAAGTGCGAGGCATGCAATTATAAGAAATGAAACATTAAGACATAGAATAGTGAGAGATGAAATGGTATAACATGAAATTGTGAGTCATTCAATGATAAGACATGAAATATTAAGACGAAGAATAGTGGGGCATGGAATAATAAGACAGAATAGTAATGCATGAAAGAGTGAGGCATGAGATGATAAGAAATGAAACATTGAGACATAGAATAGTGAGAAATGAAATAGCAAAATGCATGAAAGAATGAGGCATGAACTTGTAAAATATAAAATAGTGATGCATGAAATGGAATGACATGAAATTGTGAGTCATGAAGTGATAAGCCATGAAACATTAAGACTAAGATTAGTGGGACATTAAATAGTAAGACATAGAACAGTAATCCATGAAATAGCGAGGCATGAAATGACAAGAAAAAATAGTGAAGCATGAAACAGCTAGACATGAAATTTTGAGTTATGAAACGATAAGAAATGAAACAGTAACAGCAACACTAATAGCGGAACATGAAATAGTAATACATAGAATAGTGAATGATGAAATAGTAATGCATGAAAGAGTGAGGCATGAACTGGTAAAATATAAAATAGTGATGCATGAAATGGAATGACATGAAATTGTGAGTCATGAAGTGATAAGACATGAAACATTAAGACTAAGATTAGTGGGACATTAAATAGTAAGACATAGAACAGTAACCCATGTAAGAGCGAGGCATGAAATGACAAGAAAAAATAGTGAAGCATGAAACAGCTAGACATGAAATTTTGAGTTATGAAATGATAAGAAATGAAACAGTAACAGCAACACTAATAGCGGGACATGAAATAGTAAGACATGAAATAGTGAAAGATGAAATAGTAATGCGTGAAAGAATGAGGCATGAACTGGTAAAATATCAAATAGTGATGCACGAAATGGAATGACATGACAGAGTGAGGCATAAAATGATAAGATATAAAATAGTATGGCATGAAATAGTAAACCCGTGAGATAGTATGACATGAGCTAGCTGAACATGAAATGGTAAGTCATGAAATATTGATATATGAAGTATTAAGACATGAAACAGTGAGATATGAGTGCGTGCGAAATAGTGAGACAAGATATAGTAATTTATAAAACAATGAGACATGAAATAGTATATCATGATGCAGTGAGACATGAATTATTAATGCATAAAATCGCAAATCACGATGCAGTGGGACACGAAATATTAATGCATGAAACAATAAAACATGAAACAGCGTGCCATGAAATAGTAAGATATAAAATAGTACCTACGATATGAACCAGACATGAAATATCAATGTCCGACATGGTAATTCATGAAACAGTGTTGCATAAAATTACAATAATACATGAAATCCTATTACACAAAATCCCAATACCATAAATAATAAGTTTTAACGGTTTTTGTTTTGTTGTGTTTATGGATCAGGCGCATGCAAAGTTTGCCAAGGCATCGATACGATCGAGGGTGTCTGGTCAATTGCACGGGAGCCCCGGGACTGTCGGGACTTTCAAATGGCGACCAGCATATACAATGACATATTTCGAAGAACCCAATTGCTCACAGCTATAAAAGAGAAACAATTGGGCATTAAAAATACCGTGAAGTACACGGGTCCATCGGCCGTTCCTCTCGTAAAAGACGAACATTCCGTCACGAACTTCGGTGACGTTAAACTGCCTCTTTGAACAAATCTTTGTCACACGACACGAATGACAAGAAGTGTCGTCGAAAAATTTGTGAATTTCGCGAAAAAAAAAAAAAGAAAAAAACAAAACGTTATACAGCCTGGTTTATTCGAAATTATAACTCGGATCTCCATTCAGTTTTAGGATGAAGTACTTTTAAAGATATAAGTTTTTCTTTTTTTTTTTTTAACAATTTATCTTAAGGACAGACCCGCACGATTGGAGTTTAATATTTAATACTTATCGATTTATCACGAATAAAAAAAAAAAAGATACAAAGTATTTCTACTTTTTCATTGAAAAAAAAAAAACGATTTTTTATCGTTTATTAAAACTGCTGCTATACATGACAAAAAAATTGAAAAAAAAAATAAAATAAATAATGTATATATATTATTTTCGAGCTAAAAATTCGACATAAAACGACGTACTGCTTCGGCACCCAATAGAGTGATCTGCAAAACAAAAACAAATTAAACAAATACTGCCAATTTCGAGCTACAATGAACTTTTTTTTTTCAATTTATGTCCTCTCACTTTGAGAATTCCAATGGGTTCTGTTTGCTCGACATTCATGATTGTCAGTGACACGTCTCTGGAACGTCCTCTCAGTATGTGATCGCGAATATTGAAAAATGCATAACTAAGGATTTGGGGGAAACAAAAAAATTCCCACTTCACGTCTCGGATTATATTCAAAGGTAAAATTTTTACGAATATTACGAAAAAAACGAAAAAAAAACAAAAAAAAAAAACAAACCCAACTTCCTCGCATTCTTTCGTCTCCATTTCTTCAATCAGAGGTTCACTCACAACGATGAATTTTATCGTTGAATTATCGTTCTTCCTCATGATATCTCGCATTATATTTCTCTGCCTGGAGTGTTGTGCCTCGTCAAGCTCGAATTCTGAAAATTCATACGAATTTGTAAACTAAAAAAAAAAAAATTACTCGGTTCAATATCGAATTTTTCTCAATATAAAAATTTTTTTTGCTTTTATGATTGAAAAATTCGAAACCAACTTCTCATGTAATTGAAGTAAGCTCTTGCGTTGGATTTTGGCTTTGCAACGGAAATGGTTTCCAGCTCGACGCCTCGATATCCCAAAAATGTGAATTCAACGTAAAGTCGATGAATTCCCGGATCATCGAGCAATGAGGATCTTTGAAAGAGCGCTATACTCTCGATTCTCAATATTAAAGCGTCACTGCTACGGGTGGACTGATGAAATATTATTTTTTAATTAACTTTTTTTATTTTTTTTAAATATTTTTATCATTTTTTTGAGCAAAAACGTATCGATAAATAATTAATTATGCGTATATATCGTACGTGATTGGAAAAACGATGAGAACTTTTGCTCCCGTTATCAGACTCATTTGGCACGATCGAAGAACTCAAAGATTCTACAAAAGCCATTTCGTCAAAATTGGTAAAAAAAATTTTATCTCGTAAGATCTCCAAAAAAAAAAAAAAAAAAGTTAAATAAATTTTTCGCACTTGCACGAGCAGCCATTGATCTTTTTCTGTACTCGTGCCAATTTTCATCGGTAAAAACATTGCCGAGATCTCGAACCGAGCTTCTTGACTCACGAGGACTCAAAATTGTACCCTAATTGCAAAATTATATGAATCTATTTTAATTATCGGACGTACCTTCCCCAACCAAAAGTGACTTTCGTCGACAATATTGCATAATTCGTGATAAAATAAAAAACGGAAAAAATTCGACCACAATGAATACGATAAGAAGATTAATTTTTAATAATAATGCCCAAAAGTTATCGATAAATTGTTTAAACAAAACATCGTTTGACAAATTTTTAGGGAATGTTTTTGTTTTGTCATGTGAAATAAATTCGTTGATTTTTCTGACTACACATGAATTTTTTTTTTTGAATTTTCTTATCATTTTGAAATTTTGATTTTCGAAAATTTTTTAACTTTGAAAAATGCAGGAAAAATCGTGAATTTTGGATATTTTTTTGATAAAAACGTTGTATATTACAATTAAAAAGTTTCCAGGGCATTGAACGAATAGTTTCGTAAATACAAACTTTACAAATTTCCGAAAATCGAAATTTCAAAATGATAAGAAAATTAAAAAAAAAAAAAAACATTCACGTGTAGTCAGAAAAATCAACGAATTCATTTCACATGACAAAACAAAAACATTCCCTAAAAATTTGTTGAACGATGTTTTGTTTAAACAATTTATCGATAACTTTTGGGCATTATTATTAAAAATTAATCTTCTTATTGTATTTATTGTGGCTGAATTTTTTTCGATTTTTATCTTATCACGAAGTATGCAATATTGTCGACGAAAGTCACTTTTGGTTGGAAAGATACCTCCGATGAACGAGAAAAAAAAAAATTCCGATGTATTTTATAAAAAAATTAACCAATTAATTGATTTTATTAATCAATTGGTCATTTTTTTTCAAAAATGAGGAATTTTCGTATAAATTTTAATTTCTCACGTTTCGTATGAGATTGTTGAATTCATCGATACTGGCAGTCTCTAATTTTTCGTTGTCCTCCTTCAGCTTTGTTTCCCCCTCGTGCAATGATTTATTTCGAGACCTGTGCGAGTTGATAAATAGTTTTTTTTTTTTTATAACGAGTTATTTCTAAATAAAAATTGAAATAAGAAAATAACGATAACAGGAAGAAAAAAAAGCTCGAGTCACTGACTGACCCTGTTTCGGCTTTTATATCTTCGTCACATGAGTCCTCGGATGTCGTAACCTGCTCATCCTCCATTGCGCGTATAACGGAAGAATCTGATGGTTTTGCGATCGAAGCCTCGGGTAACATCGTTAGATACGAGTCAGACGAAAATGATGCTTTATTCGTTGTTTTTTCATTTACCAATGATCGTTCCAGAATTGACGAAGAGATCTCTGGGGTTTTTTCTTTTTTTTTTTCATTCGCCCAAGAATCAAAATTAAAAAGAAAAATTATATTCAGTACTCGAGTCAGTGCTGAATTAAAAAAAAAAATACTTTTCAAAAATTCTCAGCTTAAATTTTACCATTTTGGCGTTAGACTTAATCACGATCCACAAAATCACAGGATTTTTGATCGAAATAAAATCAAATTTAAAAAAAATAGCATTTTTCCTTTTCCAGGGGAATAAAAGGATATTAAATGAAATAAAAACGCTCGAATTACAAATAAAAATTGGCTTTTCTCGTGACTCGTGGAAAAAATAAGAAATCAGTGGAAATTATTTTAAAAATTTCGGAGCAGTATTTTTCGTGAATTTTTCCATCAACCACGACTGACCTGAAGCAAATGATTTGTGCCTGGAATCCTTCGAGAGTCGAGAAATCCTCGAAGATCGCCGTGAGCTTGATAAATTTTTATTATTCGTCTCTGTTGATTGAAAAATTTCTCTTCCCACCCGATGTGAATTCCTCGATCTCGAGGAATCTTCGTTATTCAACTTTTTCAAACTTTCGGGTCTTCTCGTCCCAGCGAGCAGACCGGAAGAAATCGATACGCCCGTGTCTTTCGAGCCACGAGATTTACGACGACGAGTCTTTCCTTCGTTATTATTAATTTTCCAAATTTTCTCCCTCACCGACGATTCACGATCGACTCCGCGTTGTTTTTTGAATATTTCGATTTTTTCCAGATCACAGCTGAGCCTCAGCCACAGTGACAATTGGCCGAAATCTTGACGATCACGCGAATTTGGCAAAATAGTTGAAAAATTTACGACATAGTGAAGCTTGTTTTGTGGATAATCGAGAATATCTTTGATGCACAAATATGAGCGTGCCAGTGGATGGAAATTTTTTTCACATCTTGAAACGTGAATCGCGAATGAAATTTTTTGTCCGACGAGACGATCGAAAAATTCGAATAAATTCGTTATTCGATGAATCGACGATACGTTGAAATTGAATTTTGGATATTTTAGACAAGGGGTGAATGCTCTTTCCTCATCCCAGAGGTCACAGGCCACAAATAACGAGAGATTTTTCTCTCGAAGGAATGCCCCTTTTGCCTGGGGAGGGGGGGAGGAAAAAAAAAGAAAAAAATTCTGATGAATTGTCTGATACAGGAAAAAAAAAAAAAAAAAAAAAAAAAAAAAAAAAAAAAAAAAAAAAAAAAAAACGAATTGAAATTATTATTTTTGTTGTGTTCGAGGAAAAAAAAAAACCCAATTTTTTGGCCACTGGACCGGGATGACTCATTTGAAGAATAATAAATTTCGAAATCGTGAAACCAAATATTGTATTATATATTCGTTGAATAAATTAAGGGAGCTTTCCAGTGTGAAATTTTCAAAAAATCGATTTTTTTCGTCGGACTGAACAATCCATTGAGCACGATCTTTTCGAAGAAGCAGAAGGGATATTGTATGGATCTGGCATCGCTGATTGACCGTAAGTAAACGATTTACCTAAAATTTCCTCACTTGAAACTTTGAACGCGTTTTTCTCGAAACAGCATTTTTTAAAACGGTGTCCAACCTGGAGGGCAGAGTTTTAAAGCTATCGAGTTGAATTTTTTACACAATATTCTTAACGTCATTGTTTATCGCGCTATGGAAGCTTTTTTTTTTTGACATCTTCCTATTTTTTTGTAAAAAAAACTGCCAAAAAAAATGCTAAAATCGATACTTTTTGTTCAAACCGGCGCCATTTTTGCAAAAAAAAAAAAAAAAAAAAAAAAGCCTCCATAGCACGAAAGCCAATTATATACCGATCAATAATCTTTTTGTGTTTTTTGTTTCCGATCAAAATTGTGACCCCCAACGTGGACACCACATCCAAGTGCATTTTCTGCAACAATTGTTTCATCATTTTTATAGATATTAATTAATAAATAAATCGATCTTTAAAAAATTGTTTTGTATTCTTCAATACCCAATTAATATACAAAAAAAAACCAGACCGATTAGATTATTTTTTCTTTAAAAAAAAAAAATCGCGAAAAACAGCGATTTTTCGGGCTGTCACACTGGAAAGCTCCCTTAAATTCTCATTGAATCGAATTTCAATTCAATTCGATGTATACGAAATTTCATTAAATTAAATAAAATTTTCCACTTTCTCGCGCATCGTTATAGATAATTTTTTTTATAACCAACCACCGATGCGAGCTGCAAGGATATCACGTGAATTTCCAGAATTCCCTGATCATTGGTGATCAGCATTGGAAAATAGCCGTTCTCGAGAACGATCGAACCGTCATTAAAATTTTTTTCACACCGTGAAATACACGCCGAATGATTCACAATTGATTTTTCATCGATCCACGCGTTATTCGAGCGATTAAAATTTTTCTCCATCCTCGCAGGCACGTATCGTTCATATTTGTCAATCATCGTCTCGTCACTCGTCCAATCGTGCAAATTCCATCGCTGTCCAAAGATTTTCATGGACGTTTTTTTTTTTTTTTTTTTCCAACGATCGAGGGGGGGGAAAAAAACCATTTACAAATTCTAATTACGCTTCGACGAATGTTACGAGGTAAATATCGATGTTTTTTTTCGCGAAGATCGATGGAAATTTGGATTTTTTCAAACTTACGGCTCTTCGGCAAACGGTAAATTTTTTGTTGCCCTCGTTGGACGATCGATTCGTCGAATTTCGAGTATCGCAGGGACTCTGCCAGGATTTGTAGAGTCCAGGGGACGTACCGTCGACTCGGGTTACCCTGAAACGGAGAAGAAAAAAAAGAGAGAAAAATTTTCGCTTAAAACTGCATTGGGATTTTTTTTTTCAAATGTTTTTTTTTTTTTTTCATAAAATAAAAATACTCGAAAAATCCGCGCTTGAAATATCAGGCGAATGATAATTTTTCATGTAATTCTGATCCGGGCCAACTTTGGACCGTTGTCATGTAAAATTCTGTTCGAATTTCATGAAAAAAAATTCTGGTATGAAATTTAACATCTCAAAAATAGATTCTCAGTTGTTCGTTCGAGATGAAATTCAATTTCGAGCCTCGTAAAAAAAAAAAATTTCAAAGCGAAGAACTCGGAAAAAGTTATAGTTGTTTCACTGAAAGACATATAAATTTTGTAATTTTTGATATTTTTTCTACTGAATTTTTATTTGAATATTCTTGAGGTACCGTAATTTGAGAAAAAAAATTTGGATATTCCTGAGACACTCTAATTTAAGAAAAAAAAAAACAAACTTCAGTTCATGGCATTCGAAAAATTATAATTTGTTGCTTAAACGAGAAATCGACGCTTTGATCACAACTCTAACGCACCCAACTTACTCGAGAACATTCCCTCTGAAATTTTTAGCTGAAGTTGGGTGCTGGGGTCGTTGAAATCTCGTGCAAGTGACCAGAGTTAAGGAGAAAAAAAAAAACATTTTCTATTGAAAAATTGTGCTTGAATTTTGGTAATTGATTTTTCGTATGGGAACCCAGCTGGTATCTCGCACGAGACGTCAACTTTGTGAAATATAATCAAGAAATGGAAAAAGTGTTTTGTAATTATATTTTGAGGGAAAAAAAAAAATTGAATTTTCTCATTGAAAACTCGTACTTGTCTTATTTATATTTATATTTATATTTATATTTATATTTATATTTATATTTATATTTATATTTATATTATATTATTTATATATATTGTCGTACTTGTTTATAATTTTGTCTGTGAGCAATTTGTCTGTGAGCTTTTTTCCAAAATATAATTATTATTTTCCCCGAAAATTTTACTCAATTGCCGAATAAATTTCCCTCTTTTTTTTTGTATTTTTATTTTTTTTCAAAACTCACCTTGACTTGTGAATATCGTCGAAAGTTTTCCGTATCGAAGTGCTGAAGTCACTGACGAAATTCTTGAAGGAATCTCGTCCAATCTCACACTGACGATCGTCGAGTCTCTTCTCAGGACCGGAAAATTCTCCGATCGAGATCGACGGAGCACAGGCGTATCCGCAGTCAACTTCGTAACTGCATTTCTCGGTATCCGCGCAGCGGCATTCGCCCGTCTCGGTGTATCGGTCCACCAGATGACCCGTTCTCGTTTTCAAATTTCTCGAATTCATTCGCGACGTTTTCGACCTTTCCTCGGCGAAATTTTTCCTCGAACATCCGTCGCTCTTTTGCCTTGTATCGTTGTTAAAAAAAAAAACTTTGGGTTTTCGATTGATTTTTTTTCAAATTGATCGGTAAAATTTGAAACGTTGAACGATTCAGTTAAAGTCAACGAGAATTGAGTTGAAAATGGGAGATTGAAAATCTGAAAAGTCATCGGTACTGAAATAAAAGTGACTTTTGTCGACAATATTGCATACTTTATGATAAGATAAAAATTGAAAAAAATTCAACCGCAATAAAGACGATTAATTTTGAATAATAATAATGCCAAAAATTTATCAATAAATTGTTTAAATTGTAAAAATTGTATATATTATTTTATATATTGTATATAAATTGTAATAAAAATTGTAAAAATTGAAAAAAAAATTCAACCACAATAAAGAAGATTAATTTTGAATAATAATAATACCAAAAAGTTATCAATAAATTGTTTAAACAAAAAATTGTTTAACAAATTTTTTGGGAAAGTTTTTTTTTGACAAGTGAAATGAATTCGTTGATATTTCTGACTACACATGAATTTTTTTAAAATTTTCTTATCATTTTGAAATTTTGGTTTTCGAAAATTTTTTAATTTTGAAAAATGAAGGAAAAATCGTGAATTTTGGATATTTTTTCGTAAAAACGTTGTATATTACAATTAAAAAATTTTCAGGGCATTGAACGAATATTTTCGTAAATAAAACCTTTACAAATTTCCGAAATACGAAATTTCAAAATGATAAGAAAATTTTTAAAAAATTCAGAAAAATCAACGAATTCATTTCACATGACAAAAAAAAAACATTCCCTAAGCATTTGTTAAACGATGTTTTATTTAAACAATTTATTGATAAAATTTGGGCATTATTGTTATCAAAAAGTAATCTTCTTATCGTCTTTATTGCGGTTGAATTTTTTCCGATTTTTATCTTATCATGAAGTATGCAATATTGTCGACGAAAGTCACTTTTGGTTGGGAAGGTACGTCCGATACATCCTTAAGTTTAAACTTTAATAATAAAAATAATAAGGATTCGACTTTTTTTTTCACAAATTCATTACATACCTCGTGCAATCATTCGCATTTTTTCTATTTTCCAAAACAATACTTTCCATATTTTTGCAGCATTCCTCTCTTCGAGAATTCATCGCTACTCTCGTATCGTTGTTATTATTTTCGTCGCGAATGCAGAAATTCGGATCGTCGAGAATTTTCGATGAATTTGCGACGTTATCGCATAGAATTTTGTACAATACGAGGAGTATTTGCCATGGATCATTGGCCAATGATTGGGAGGATTTCAGTGTCGCGGGAAAAGAACTGAAAAATAATTTCTCAATATCGTAATTAGCGATACGAGACGAGTGGCCAAGCAAGCCCTCGACAGACTTTATAGACGATTTTTTTTTCTTCTTTTTTTTTCATAAACTTTTTCGAAAGTATCATTATCGGAAAATTCTATTGAAATCCCAATAATTCCTGATGACAAATTTTTTTTTTAACCAATTCAAAAAGCTCTTTTACATGAGCGAGCAATTTTCTCAATATTTTTTTTTTCAACTCACAAATCATAAAAGTTAAAAATAATGAAGCAACGCGCAAGTTTCATTTTCCAGCACTTTTCTTAATTTTATTTCGAAAAATCATGGGCTATCGACATTGGAAATTTTTTGACAAACTTTCCGAATAAAGTCTATCGGGGAATTGATGATTCGTTCCGGTATTTTTATTTTTCCACTTTAATTCGAGCAATCGAGATTTGTTTGGGAAAAAAGGTCGAAATTAAAAAAAAAACACACAGAAATGAGCAATTTTTTTTTTATCAAAGATTCGTGAATCAATGATTCAGCGATTTATCGTTATTTCAGTCATTCCAACAAATTCTGCCATCTCTCACTCTCGATAAATTTTTTTTTTCTATGTATATATATTTTTACCGAATGATAAAAGTCCTTTTTTTTTTTTTTCCAAAATTATTTACACAATTAGCATGTTTGAGAGAACGTAACGAAAAAAAAAACTCGTTTTCATTAATCAATTGCAACTAAACTAATTATATATATTAATCATTTAAATTATCGCATTTTAAATCTTATCGATATCTCCGAGCTCTTTTGACTATCCGGAAGCGCTCAATGAATACCCAAATCAGCCTCTTTGAACTGTAAATCTTTTTTTTTTTTCCTTCAACAAATGATCTTAAACGTACATACATTTAGGGTGGTCCTTATTTGGGGGTCAGAAAAATTTTCATTGGGACGCCCCTACCCCAGATCTGTTCCAAATTATTGCAAAAAATCTGCGTAAAGTTTCAAGCTGGTACGTCAACCGGACCACCATAGCTCTGAATGTAATCGATTTTCTCTCTTTTTTTTTCAATCATTCTGTCATAGTTAAATATTTTCTAAAATTAATAAACATTGCATTAATTTCTTTAAGCAAGTAAATCATTGTGTCTTGAGGTTTAAAAATTGTGAGAAATTTAACGCGCTCTGCGAGCCGAGTGACGTCACAACACCCCTCGGTATATTAGAGTAAAGTTGCAATATACATTGCAGCGTAAAAAACCCATGCAAAAAAAAAAAGCTATGCAAATGGTATCTTTGAGATTCTTTTAAATAATTTAAAAGTTGAAAATGATCCAAGTTCTTCGTTGCGAAAGTTTTTTGGGGTTAGGAATGGATTAGCTGCTTGAATTTCTTAATTTTACCGCTAGAGGAGCTGCTGCGCAGGGGTGTTGTGACGTCACTGTCACGCGATATACGTTTGGAATGCATTTTTCAAGCTGGTATAAATAATTAAATAATGCTGAGTAACTGAAAAAAACCTATGAAATCGATATTTTTGAATAATTATCTTTTAAATAATTTAAAAGCCGAAAATAATGCAAGTTCTCCGTTACGTAAGTTTTTTGGGGTTAGGAATGGATGCTGCTTGGATTTCTCAATTTTACCGCTAGAGCTACTGCGCAGGGGTGTTGTGACGTCACTGTTACGCGATATACGTTTGGAATGCATTTTTCAAGCTGGTATAAATAATTAAATAATGCTGAGTAACTGAAAAAAACCTATGAAATCAATATTTTTGAATAATTATCTTTTAAATAATTTAAAAGCCAAAAATAATGCAAGTTCTCCGATACGAACATTTTTTGGGGTTAGGAATGAATTAGCTGCTTGAATTTCTCAATTTTACCGCTAGAGGAGCTGCTGCGCAGGGGTGTTGTGACGTCACTGTCACGCGATATACGTTTGAAATTCATTTTTCAAGCCGGTATAATTAATTAAATAATGACAAGTAACTGAAAAAACCTATGCAAATGATATTTTTGAATGATTATCTTTTAAATAATTTAAAAGTCGAAAATAATGCAAGTTCTTCGTTACGAAAATTTTTTGGGGTTAGGAATGGATCAGCTGCTTGAATTTCTCAATTTTACCGCTAGAGGAGCTGCTGCGCAGGGGTGTTGTGACGTCACTGTCACGCGATATACGTTTGAAATGCATTTTTCAAGCCGGTATAATTAATTAAATAATGACAAGTAACTGAAAAAACCTATGCAAATGATATTTTTGAATAATTATCTTTTAAATAATTAAAAATTTGAAAATAATCCAAGTTCTCTCTGTTATCGTCACTGCAATCTCGTGAAATTAATTTTTTATCTGCCGAATCCTTTCCCAGGATCATGGACAATCGGATTCACCGAAGAGCAATGTTTCGAGCGTCACTACTTGCCTATGTCTCGTGTCCGAGCCGCTGATACAATTTTTCGTGCTCGTCGTCGTCGTCGTCGTCGTTTTCTCATCACGTCGCGGCATTCTCGTTGTTACATTTTGCGCATCAAGAGGCGTATTTATTCGTGCCTTTTCCAACAATTTTATCATCTCCTCGGACGTTAAATTTCCATTTTCATGCTGAAAAGCACGATCGTGACAATTCGGTGATCTCGAAACAAAGTGCCCCGGTGATGATATTTTCACGATCTCATCGCGATCCCTCGAATTTCGACGGATTTCCGGCTCTTCGTTCTCCGTCTGCGCTTCGCGGCTCACGTAGGACGGAAATTCTCGCTGATCGATCGTCTCGCGCGACGATTGACGAAGATTCTTACGAATTTCACGATCACCGGACGAATCCCGGATCGGCGAACGAGGCACATTTTCAAAAAGTGCATCCGCGTTGATCCGTCGATCAGCGCAACTTGAGACTCGACGATTCGTGCCCGATTTCTCCTGCCGCTCGGTTTGCGACTGAAAAGACTACGGAGGGAATTCGATTTTCTTGGTTTTGGTTGGAAAATCTTTTTTTGGAATAGTTGACTTTTGTTTTTTTTTCTTGTTTTTTCATCATCAAAAAAAAAAAACTAAAAATTTAATATAAAAATTAAGAATTGATATTAAAAATGCAATTAATTTTTTTTTTTTTTTTTTTTTTTTCAATGCATACCTTGAGCTGAATCGTCAGTGAGTCGATATTCGTCTGTAATTCGTGAAGTTTTCCCATGAGCTGTTGATTTGCTGCCTGAAGAGCGATAATATTTGCCTGCTCGTTGCCAAATGCACTTTTGAGACTTTGATTATCGGACAATTGTTCGGATATTTTTTTCCTCAATTCGATATTTTCCATCTCGAAATTTCCGTATTTCGAGCTAAGGGCGATCAATTCGGCGTTATGCTGATGCAATATCTTCATCTCGCTCATGAGATCGCGAATCTGCTCGTCCTTCTCGCGTATCGACAATTGTGAATTTTTCGCTCTTGCCAGTTGCTCGTCCATGTCGGCAATTTTTTTCCTCTCCGCCAACAGGGAATTCGTGATTTCCTTGTTGTTTCTGGAAAGAAGCGAGAGAGCGAGAGAGAGAGAGAAATTTGTGTATTGACAAAATGAAAATTGGCAAAAAAATGAGGGAGGGAAGGGGGATAAATATATTTTGTTTTTACTTCGTTTTTTCGTCAACGAGATCTTTGAGTTCGCGAATTTTTTCTTCCAGAGTGGCATTGAGAGCTTGCGACTTGACGAGTTCCTCGTTTTGCAATTTCATTTGTCGCCAGACACGAATAAACTCGACGTTCTCGGCGACTTTTTCACGCTGATTACCGGCCTCCTGTCTCGCCATTTGACTCTCCAAATTCTGAATTCTCGATGTCATGTCTTTCTTCTCCATTTCCAATTCCTTAAATTCACGGATCAACGCGTAAAAATTCGATCAATTCGTAATAATTGTAATTTCGGAGTAAATATATCGATACGATGAATATAAATTATTGTCGTTCTTGCCTCAATCTTGGCGAGATAATTTTTGCCAACGTTTCCATTCTCCCTGTCTATTTCTCTCGTTAGATAAGTCGTCGAACTTCTTATTCGTCCGATATCGCTTCGGCAAGTTCTGCGGACATCATTATTAATTATCAAAATTCTTAAGAGGATTCGTAATCGAAGCTTTTTAATTATTTTAAAAAAAAATTGAATAACGATATTTCGATTTCTTCTTATTTTATAATTCTTGAAAAAGCTTAACTTTTTTTTTTTCATTTTCTTTAAATTGAAACCGCTTACATGGGACCCGAGGAAGGGCAAATCTGAAGTCTGCGACTGCGGGATGGTGATCTACCAGCGATTTTGTGATTTAAAATTTGGCTTCTGAGTACAGTTATTTTATCCTTTAACTGGAGATGGGAAAAAAAAAAAAAAAACACATAAGATCTCGCTCAAAATTTGAAAAATTGGATTTCCACGTTGTTTTTTTTTGTTTTTTTTTTTTAATTTTTCCTCCTCGTATCTCGTACCTTGGCATTCTCGAGTTCCAGGCTATCGTGACGATTCTTATCTCCGTGAAAATCGAGCGTTGCCGCGAGACACGAACCTGGAGTAGCGGAGGCTCTCATGAGTTTCGTTGCGAGACGCTTAATCTTATCTTCCTGGGAGTTTGATAATTTTTTCAACTCCAGTACCTCGTCGAGCATACGCAAATAACGATCCTCGAGCTGGTAACGATCGAGCTTGACGACCGCATGACGATCCCGAGGATCTTTTGATTTTTTTTTTCCAAAATGAGTTTTTTTTTTTCAAATCATATGATTGTTTATTTTTAATGCAACGAAGTTTAATAATAATAATAATAAAAATAACGAACCTATTGTACTACTCCGACAGGTGTCTATGCAAGAGCCTTCTTTTACAGGCAACAAGTCACGGTTGGGATCGTCAGCCATTTTTACAAGGATTCTATTTGGCAAGGAAATTTTTTGAAACAATGAAATTTGTAATTTAAATCATTTATCAAGCATTATTTTTTCATCTGCGATCGATTTTTCTAATGAACAGAAAGCTGAACGATGAAAAATAAATAATTTATAAAATGAGAAAATAAAAATGTTTAAAATTCCAGACACCGGAATACTTTGCTCCAGGATAAATGATGATGATAATAATAATAATAGTAATAGCAACGACAAAAATAAAACTAATAAATAAATAAATAATTATTCGAAGATAATTATAGATCCACGCTTTGCAAAAATCGCATCGACGTTACGTTTCGTCTTAAAAATATTGTAATAAATTATTAGGTAAATATTAAAAAAAAAAAAATGAGGATTTCAAGAAAGACCATTTATTGTAAAATAATAAATTTCAAATAATTCACAAATGATCGAAAATTTAATAAAATATTATGATTATATCTCAAATTTTTGAAAATTCGTATATTTTTTTTTTATGATAAATAAAAGTTGAGAGCATTGCGAATTCGTAAGAACACCGAACATCTCCTTATAAGGAAATTTCCCAATCTAAGCACTCATTGGCGCGATACGAAATTCCCACTTGAATGTTTCTCCCATCAAACATTTTCATTTTTGGTGGGAGGATTTTTCTTCCATACCTTTTGGATTGAGATTTTGATGAAAAGCAAAAAAAAAAATCCTGCAAATCTCGAAATTGACACGTGAAGTTCCTGAGAATTTGCTTTTGCTTTCAGAAATACGAAATTTCGAAAGAAAAAACGCCTCGATTAAGAAAATTGATCAAATCAATCAAAAATAAATGAAGAAAAAAATGTTTCTAAAAGGTTTGTCTGAAAATATAGGATATATAACTTAGGGAAAAAAACCATAAAATGAAAAAGATGACAATGAAAACTATAATTGTAATTAACAGTTACAATCGGACTCGTTCACAAGATCTTCATAATCACAATTCGATGTACATTTTGAGAAAGACTCGTATTTGTTAATTAAAAACTCCTGATGTTCAAAGCCGCTAAAAAGTTGTTACGCCAATGCAGTTTTGTTTTTTATGGCCACCCGTTAGATTTTCCGAATAATATTTTGAAAATCCGGGTTATATAGTTCAAATACTCCTAATCATAATTTTTTAAAGGGAAAACGTAGAAATTAAAGGCTTCAACACCATTAGCTATAATCCGGGATCGATGTAATTTTTTTTCGCAATCATCCATTTGATTTATCGAAGAAAATTGAGGTTATGTTCCAAAAAATAATATACATTGCTCATGATAATTCCTGCAATCGTAATTTTATATAATTTAATATAATATTTAATACATTATTATTATATTATTTTATTTTATTATATATATATATTATATATATATATATAATATATATATAAAATAATATAATATAATAAAATAAAAGCGAATTAAAAATTAAAGTGCGAAATAAAAACTCACGTAGTGTTAACTTTGGATCGATGCTGTTACTTTTTTTACAATCACCCGTTATATTTACGCGAAATGCCCCTTGGGATTTGGTTGTGCATAGTGAGAACAGAGAGAGACAGCGAGAAAGAGAGAGAGAGAAAGAGAGAGAGAGAGGAAAGAGAGGTTGGTAAAACGGTTCAACCTGCGCGTATTCACTAAACCGTGGCGTTTGACACATCGTCCGCGAGTGGTGCGTGTGGTGTGCCAGTGGGCAAGGTAAGATGGCGGCGGATGGGAATGACCTGATCCCCGATGCAGGAAAAGTACGAATAGTATCGGATTTTATATTGCACTCGCCACCGGGCGAATTTAACGAAGTTTTCAACGACGTAAGAGTGCTCCTGAACAACGATGTTCTATTAAAGGAAGGTGCCTGCGGAGCATTCGCTCAATACAATAAGGATCAGCTCACGCCTGTTAAGGTACACCATCAATCTCTTCATCTCTCTCTTTCTATCTCGTACGCTTATCTGCTCGCTCACAAACTTATACGTTTTTCCAAAGTTTTATTTCCCTTCATCGCTCTCTCTCTCTCTCTCTCTCTCTCACTACGCGTCATTTGTCATTTTTTTTTTCATCCCGAAAAATGTGCTTTCTCGAAATTATATTATTCGCGAGTTCTCCCTTCATTCACGATAAATAATCATTCGCAATTTTCCTTTCGACGATCGGCGAATGACGTTTTGTTTGCACATCGTAATTTTGAGCATTTTGTAAAGTATGCTCGTTCGACTTTATGGTTTTTCAACTTTTCATCGACAATTTACGAAATTTTTTTGCATCTTGCACAGTGTGGTTAAAAAAAAGGGAGGGGGGGGGGGGGGAGGTTTCGGGCGATAATTTTTTAGTGGTCAAGTCTTGCGGGGAATCGAAGCTTTGATTTTTTTGACGAGGGAAATATTTTTTTAAGAATTTTAGGTAAGACGGTGTTTGAGTGAAAAAATTTTTGCAACTTGTACAATTAGAACGGCAAGAAAAAAATGATAATATTTTGTTCGTGTTTTATTTTTTTTATCTTCGACGGGTCTTGCGGTTTTTTTACATGACTCATTGAAAATGAGATAATTTTTATCAGCGGTTTCAATACTTTTTAGGATTAATTTCCCTTTGCGAGAAAAATGGAGTATCGTTATCTGAAATTCCATTCGATTTTTCATTCGGTTGCGATTATTTTATTCATACGTCTCGGTGCAGACTCGGCAAAAAAAAAAAAACATCAGGAATGTTGAAGCAAAGGATTCCAATAATTATCGCAACTCGATAAAGTATTGAAGGAGTTTCGATATCACTTTTGAAAATGATGCCACCGACTCAATTTTTTTTATTTAACAAGTGACAAATATAGCAAAACGTGAACTGCTCAAATTTCACGTCTACCCTCCGTGTCGTTTTTTGTAAAAATCAATTTTCAAAAATTTGTCTCGTTCACGAGAGTAAAAAATGGGAGCAATGTTTGTATGAGCCGTCAATTCCATTAAAATCCTACCACCCGCATAAAATTTATGCAAGATCTTTATTGGATCTTTGATACGACTGTCGACAAATTTGAACGGCTTCGTCCATCCGGTTTATTAGTTACAAGCCAAAACAATAAGCTCGCTATTCGCGGGTATAGCGCACGAACGGTCGGGGACTCTCTTTTATTTTACGCATGCCCCGCTCGCCGCCGCGCCGTCGTTTCCGCTTATTCCCCGTCGCCGGTCTCTACCGAAATATCTCAATTTCCATTGAATATCTCCACTCGTGAATTTTACTCCTTCGACTACGGTGAAATTAATTCCGTTGGAAAAAAAAAGTTACATTTTTTCGTCACAATATATTTTGCGCAATTCCATTATATTTTTTTTTTATTATCTCCATGACTCATCGAGCATATCGCTGACTCAACGCGCGCGTTCATCGCACCTAAGGCTCGTTTCATCGTTATTTTTTCGCTCTGCGGATTTCGTTTGCAGTTTTTTTTTGTTTTTTTTTGTTTTTCTTCTTTTTTTGCTCAAATTGAATCACGACGCGATAGGTCGGTTGTAAAAAAAAAAGCCTCCCCTCTCGTTCAGGTCGACGGTAGCGAGTATCAGGCGCTGATAACCGAGCACAATGACTTGGGCGGTCAGAGGTTTTACGACGCTCGTAGCAAGCAGAGCTTCAAGTACGATCATCTGAGAAAGGAGGCGCAGGATTATGAGACTTACGAGCCGGATACAACCGCCGAACCGTGGAGATCAGCGCTTCAGGATGAAATAACGAATTACACTCAGAGTCATTATAAGCACGGCGCCTGTTCCGTATTTGGCAAGAGTCAAGGAGGTGAGATTATTTTTTTTTTTTTAACAATTCGATCGTTTTGATAAAATTTCACGTCGATGAACGGTCGCGGAGATTTGAAAAGAAAAAAAAAAAAAAAATGTACAGGATTCGATACGGTCTGCATGAAAAATATTATTTATAAAGGGCTATGGAAATTTTTTTTTCGTATCAGGGGAGATTGATGCGAAATTTGATAATGGGGAAAAAAAAAAAAAAAAATAGCAAAACCCAGCCCAGCTCGAGTAAACTTTGAGCTATCGATGCGAAAATTTTTGCACGACTCCGGTGGTTTTGAATAACGTTTTGTACCAAATTTAATGATAATCAACAAAAGAGGGTTACGATTTTGAAAAATTCGACCAAAAATCGTGTCAAGGCTGAAAAATCTGAGGCTGAAGCCGAATGACAAATATTTTTCTTCACGAATATCCAAGAGTGGTAGGGGGGAGCCCCCCCCCCCCCCCCTATGAAAGAAAAATCAACGAGCAAAAGAAATTTTAGAAATTTCAAAGCAAAAAGCGAATAAAGTAAAAATTTCAAGTTTCATAATCATTTTTTAATATTTCAAATTAACGAACAATCATATAAAAACCTTGAACATTTTTTTTTTCAACATAAAACTTCTGGTACTTTAAGGAGGTTCTTAACCCAGAGAAAAACGGTAAGAATTATTGTAAAATTTGAGGGGAGGTTTGTGCTGGTACTGGGAATACACCGTAATTATTTCAGATTTTTTGATCGCGTAGTTGAGGAGAAAAAAAAACATTAAATATGCCGCTTGTGGGGGCTCTTATGGGGAGAAGTACTCGAAGTTATGATTGAAGATTATTTTAGGAGTGAAAAAACGGTAAAATATCTCCGAAGAACCGCTTAAACGACAGATCAGACCTTCATAGATATAATTTGCCGATAAAGAAAGTTTTTCACCGTTTCGATTGTGAAATATACTTGTAAATAGAATTGAGCGTGAGCGAAACAAATCACGTTCCCCTTGCCGCACCAAATTGACGTTAAGAACCTCCTTAAGCTAAATATTTGTTTTTTTTTTTTTAAGTTTATTTTAATATCAATTATATTCGTTTCATATATTATTACATTCTTATTTCATGAGATAATTATAATTACTTTAATCGCACGAAAAACTTCAACGGTTTCTTTTTAACGTCGAGCCTTGAGCAAAAGAACTTGACTACTAAAAATACAATCAGTAGTTTCAATATTTTTCAATCTTAATGTTTTTTTTTTTTTAAGTTAATTTTAAACCAAATCACGAGCATCCAAGTCACGAACTTTGGAATGAAGCATGAATAATATAACGTTCTTTTTATTGGCCCCATAGCTTTAATTTCCGATGCTTATAGCTATCGCGAAGTTATGAAAATTCTACAGTTATATTTGGCTCACTTCGCGCCGCGGATTTTTTCGTTGCCTAGGCTGAATAAAGTCTATTCATTAAATAAAATAATAATAAATTATATAATATAATTTAATATAATATATTATAATATAATATAATATAATAATAATAAATAAATAAATGAAAATAATAAAATAAGAATAAAGTAAATTGAGCCTGAGCAGTGCCAAGCCGCCTTTTCACTGTTAATACGATAAAACGCCATCTTCGGTCTGCAAATCAGATCGAAAAAAGCCGCCAATTGGGCATAAGTGACGAAAAAAAAATATTATTCGCGTACACATTGTTAAGAAAAGCATGAAAATTACATTCGCGCATTGGTTCCTCGGAAAATTGAGATGACCTGCGGAGCTTTCTCCCTCGAGAAAGCAAAAATTACGAGGAAACAGTGAAAATTTAATTTACATCCCCCGGAATGATGCGCAGTAAAGAAATTTTTTAAGGATGCACGAGCCACATAATTGAAAGTTGAAAAAAGTTTTGATGAGAATTTCAAGTACTTCGCGTTGAAGCAAAAATTTGAAAAAAAAAATCAACCGTATCGAAAGATGATAATAAATATCGATTTTCAATAATAACAATTCCGTAAAACTATCAAAAAATTGTTTGAACCATAAATTGTTGCGCGAATTTCCGGTAAAAATGTTTTTCGATTGTATCCAACAAATTCCTCGATTTTTTTGAATACATATGAATTTTTCAAGAATTTTCTTATGATTTTTAATTTATGTTTTTTTTTAGAATTTTGAAAAACTGTATTTTTATAAAAGTATTCTTCCGATGTTCCGGATACTTCGTGAAGTTAACATAGTACCTTCGTACGAGAACATATCTAAAATTCTCCACTTTTCATGCAATTTTCAAAATTAAAAATTTTCAAAAACAATTTTAAAAAAACCATAAGAAAATTCTCCAAAAATTCAATATGTATTCGGAAAAATCGAGGAATCGGTTACGTATAATCGAAATACATTTTTACGGGAAATTTCTGCAACAATTTATTTTTTAAACAATTTTTTGATAGTTTTTCCAGCATTATTATTTTAAATCGATATTATTATCATCTTCTATACGGTTCATTTTTTTTTTTTCAAATTTTTCCTCCAACGCGAATTACTTGAAATTCTCACCAAAACTTTCATCGACCGGGGAATATATGTGGGCTCATATAAAAATCCTTAAACGCGAGACGTGAAATACAACGACCAAAGTTTCAGTGACTGAGTTTCGTCAATTTTCGTCTCTTTTTTTTTTTTTTTTTTTTTTTTTTCCACAGGAAACATAACGTTAACGGCTTGCATAGAGGATCATCAGTTTCAGCCCAAGAATTTTTGGAACGGACGCTGGCGCTCGGTCTGGAACGTATGTTTCAGTCCGAGTTCCGGTAGCGCTGAATTGCGGGGTAGCCTAAAGGTGCAGGTACATTATTACGAGGACGGTAACGTGCAGCTCGTGAGCAGCAAAGAGGTAAAGGAGAGCCTGCCGATAACGAACGAGAGGCAAACGGCGAAGGAGCTCATACGTCTTATCGAGGAATCGGAGAATGATTATCAAACGGCTATTTCGGAAAATTATCAAACAATGTCGGACACGACGTTCAAGGCTCTGCGACGGCAATTGCCGGTTATGCGAACGAAAATCGACTGGAACAAAATCGTTTCGTACAGTATTGGCAAAGAGCTTAAGAGTCAATAGAAAATAGATTTTTTATATAATTATTAAGAGAATTGAATATGAATTGCGAAGAAGGGAGTATAAAAAGAAAAAAGAAAAAAAAAATAACGATAAAGGAGGAAATGAGCGCATTTTTTTTGCCGCATGAAGTAATGTCTGGAGGTGTGATGTGCATGGGAGCAATTGTAACAATGCCGACGAAATAATGGAAAAAAAAAATAAAAAAAAATATATATAATACATATATATATATATATATATATATATATGTGTGTATATATATATATATATGTATATATTAGGTTGTGTCGAAAATGAACTTTTTTTTTCTTCGCTCCCACCACTCAAAAATTTAGATTTTGACATTAAAGAGGTCCTCGTTCAAGGAGTGCGCTGTAGCTTGAAGTTTAGAGGTCGCTCAACGAGGATTTAGGTTTCCCATCTAATTAACACGTAAAAAAATATTGTTTTTCGTTCAAAATGATGTCGGGTAACCAAAAAAATTGGCGATTTCTGTGTTTCTTGGCTTATTTGAAAGCATGACTCATCCCGTAAACGATGATAGGTCGTTTTTCGACTTGTTCCAATTTTTTTTACGCCACTTTTCGACTACTATATTCACTTTTTGCAAGTTTACAAAGTCTCCAAGGTATCAATGAGTCCAAAATTAATTGCTGCGAGTACTGATTGTTGATTCGAGTATAAATAATCAACAATCAGTACTTGTAGCAATTCATTTTGGGCTCATTGATACCTTGGAAACTTTGTAAACTTGAAAAAACAAACTTTTTACGCCACTTTTCGACTACTATAGTTACTTTTTCAAGTTTACAAAGTCTCCAAGGTATCAATGAGTCCAAAATGAATTGCTGCGAGTACTGATTGTTGATTCGAGTATAAGTAATCAACAATCAGTACTTGTAGCAATTCATTTTGGGCTCATTGATACCTTGGAAACTTTGTAAACTTGAAAAAAAAAAAACTTTTTACGCCACTTTTCGACTACTATAGTTACTTTTTCAAGTTTACAAAGTCTCCAAGGTATCAATGAGTCCAAAATGAATTGCTGCGAGTACTGATTGTTGATTCGAATATAAATAATCGACAATCGATATTTCTAGCAATTCATTTTGGGCTCATTGATACCTTGGAGACTTTGTAAACTTGAAAAAGTAACTATAGTGGTCGAAAAGTGGCGTAAAAAAAAAAATTGGAACAAGGTAAGTCGAAAAACGACCTATCATCGTTTAGGGGATGAGTCGTGCTTTCAAATAAGCCAAGAAACACAGAAATCGACAATTTTTTTGGTTGTCCGACATCATTTTGAACGAAAAACAATATTTTTTACGTGTTAATCAGATGGGAAACTTAAATCCTCGTTGAGAGACCTCTAAACTTCGAGCTACAGCGCCCTACTCGAACGAGGGCCTCTTTAATGTCAAAACCTTAAGTTTTGAGTGGTAGGAGCAAAGAAAAAAAAGTTCATTTTCGACACACCCTAGTATATATATATATATGTATATATAGAGGAAAAAAGCATTCGATCAAAGTTCACAAAGTGCACAAGAACGAATCCAGTTGAGAGATAAAGTAAAATTTATTCATTATCGAATATCTCGATCGACGAAATCGTTTCATTATGAAGGGGACTTCCGGTCAAGCGAGTACTGAGATTTGGAAAAAAAAAAAAAAAATCGTACGAGGTTTCAAAGAGAAATATAATGTCAATAATGATGGTCCGAGAAACACACAAACTGCAAAAACAAATGAATAATTTCGGATTTTGGAAAAGTACGCCTAATATGCGACGAGCCTTTTTTCTTTTTTCATTTTTTTAACGCGAATTTTTGCAATCGCACATGAATATCGAATTTTTAAAAATTTTATCCTCAAATTATCGTTTTAAATTGAAATTTTATGCCAAAGTTTTTTCCCCGAGCAACAAGTTTCTTTTTTTTTTTTTCTTCTTCTTTTTAATTAATAATCGGAACGGAAAATTGGTCATTGCCACTTTTTCCAAATGTTATCAATGAATTTTTTTTTTCTTCTTCTTTCTATCACAAAGTTCTCCCGTCGTTTTCAAAAAAATATGAATTTGTTTCCAGAAAAAAAAAAATAGCTGCGATTCGATGGCAATGTCTGCAAATTTCTGCAAATTTCAGATGCAGAAAATTGCGTGAAAATACGATCGGCACAAAACTCGTTATATTTTTGTAAATTGATCGTCATTGATTTTTATTTTTTTTTATTATCTCGCGTATTTATGGGATTCATCCCTGGAAAATTGGTGGAAACATTTTTTTTTTTTTTTTTCAGCGCTCAGTACACAATTTGAGCGAATGGATCTCGACCAAATTAAATTATCCACGATATTGCACAATTGTGAGAAAAAAACACACACACACACACACACACACAAAGGGCTCACATAAACGCTGTAGCAAATTTACAGCATTTTTTTTGTTTAAATTATTATAATTTTTTTTTTTTTTTCAAATTTCAACTTTGCTCGAAACTACAAACGGGACTACAGAAATAATTCGTGGAAGATATTCGAAGCTCTGCGACAAACTATTTCAATTAAAAAAAATAAAAAAAATAAAAAACATAAATCCATAAATACAATTTTTCTATCGAATCTTATAAATCGTTTGATATTATTCTATACCTCGTTGTTGTAGTTGATACGCAGAAAGATTTGATACGAAAATGAATGAAGAAAAAGAGAAAAAAAAAAAACGAGAAAGAAATAATCGAGTAACGGAATTTCGTGACGCATTTTCTTTTTCTAATAACTTTTTTCTTTTTTTTTTTTTCTACAACGCGACGAACGAGTCGAGAGAGGTTGTTTTTTTTTTGGTGCTATCGCTTGCCCACACATTGCACAGCCAGACGCGCCAGAATACGAGAATGAAAAAAAAATAAAGAAAATTTCAAGGAAACAAAAAAAAAACGAATGAAACTACGAGAAAAAATGAAATGAAATAAATAATGAAAAAAAAAAAAACAAAAAGGTACATAATGCATTGTAAATTTTAGAATCATAGCCTATAGCCTGCTGGAGCCTTAATCTGTTCACATTTTTACGTTGAAAGATAATTGTGTACATATGATTATTCGAAAGTATGAATGCAAGCGAGGAAACGAGAGAAAAATAAAAGAAAACACGCAACAGGCTTTCAAAAATTTCACGATAGAGACAAAAAAAAAAACTCATGAAAGATTGACCCCGTATAATTCAAAGACGCGTGTGTGATGATTTATTTATGTTTTTTTTTTTTTTTTTTTTTTTTTCTTTTTTTCCACCGAGGATTTACATCTCGAGCCAAATCCGTTTCTTTACTTCTTGCGATATTCGAAACAAAGAAAAAATTTGAAAATCATTTTCCAGACCGCCCGATGAACCGGGGACAGGAGAATTTTGAACGGTGGCAAAACCATTCGAAATGATTTTTCGTCATCGGTAAAATAATCATGAAAAATTGTTTTGAAAAAATGATGAAAATTACAATCACAGAGAGAGAGAGAGAGAGAGAGAGAGAGAGAGAGAGAGAGAGAGAGACCATGAAAAAGATTTTTTTTTTTCTTTATTTCTCCCCCCCAATATCGAAGAATCATTCTTCCATAATAAATATAAATTCTTTTTTTCTTTACACCTATTCGTATTGCTTTACAAAAGTATATTTAATGATTTTTCATTCGAAAGGTGCGCCCCATCTCCGCTGATAACAGGCATTTCAGTGTTTTAGATAATTACAATGGTACAACGTAAGGATATATATACGAAAAAGAGAAGAAAAAAAAAAAAAAAAAAAAAAACAAGCATAAAGAGCATAATAGTGATTGCGACTTGGGAGAATGATAATCGAGAATATCGCAACTGTAAAGAGCTGCATGTAAATAAAATCATACATGTTATTTTTTTTTTTCCCAACTGTCGTAAAAAAAAAACCAAGAGGAAAATCGTGTGCATTTACAAGAGTGAATTTGGAACCGTGGGGTTGAAGTTTTGAATCTTATCAAATTCTTCGCGAATGCGTACTAACGAAGAAAAAAAAATTTATATATATATATACATATATATATATATATAAATTCTAACTAGAATTAGGATACTCTACCTACGATCAAGTGTATCTTGACATGAGTATCGCATGTTCATGTAAAAAAAAAATTCGATCTAACAAAAAAAAACCTGCTAACGATTTATCGGTTGAATTATGTAATATTGAATGTTACTATTGAGTTAATAAAGTGAAATGCCACTTTGATTATTGGGCTCTGTACTTATCCGAATGTCTTGCTACTCGTATACTGCTTTTGTTAATTTGTCATTTAAAATAATTTTCTTCGTTCTTGTAACGAACATAAAAAATATATGTAAGATAATATATATATATATATATATATATATATATATATATATATATATATATATATATTAGACTGTTTCAAAATAAATCGATAATTTTTTTTTTGCTTTACACAATCTTAAACTATACTTGGACATCAAAAAATAATCCTCGCGAAAGGAAGGGCCGGTCCTTTAAGATTTAGAGGTGTCTCATCGGACTTTTGTCATTTTTATTTCGTTAATACGTGAATAATTAATTTGCATGGATGGAACAAACGTTTTTCTAGTCCTAAAATGATGAATATATTCCAAACTTATGTATAAATACTGAATATACTAGAAAAAACGATCTTGATGACAACAACAATTATCGGTCGATATATACGTCGATAAATGCAAAAAAAAAAACAAAAAAAAAATACAAAAATCAATATTAATAATCTCCTACTTTCCTTTTATGGTACTTCCTACTTTTTACTTTCTCCTACAGTTAAGTAGGAGATTATTAACTACTGATAAATAACGTTTTTAAGAAAATTTTTATAAAAATCGTAATTAATTGTTTTTTTCATTTGCTAACATGTTTTTATTTTGTTCAATTAATCATAAAGTCCTGTTTGCTAATAATAATAATTTGTACTCGATTGACAAAGTAGACTAAGAGTTGAATAATAATTAATGTTATTGAGAAAAACGATGTGGGGTTAGAAAACCAGGCGTGCAAAGGTACCCGCGCGCCGATACGACGTGCCGCGCTAGATAAATTAATTTATCTCTACCAGTAAACATAATTTCTCCATTAATAAAAATTACATTTTTTATGGAAAATTTGACGTAGAATACGATGGTTGTATTAAGAAATCGTTAAAATTTGGGGCCCATGGTTAAAAAATTGATTTAAACATTTCAATTGTTTATAACAATATGAAATTTTTTATAAATTTTTTTGAAAATATTTTTTTCTCAAAATTCACTCTTTTATCTTCAAAATGAAAAAAAAAAGTTTTCTCTAGCTTAAAAATAACCGGAGTTATGAATTTTTGAAAATGAGTCTCCAAGGCACAAATCACGAAAATCTCAAACTTTCAACCCCCTCTATTAAAAAAAAAAAAAAAAAAATAAAATAAAATTGCTCGAACGCGTATCTTTTTTTTTCGACATAGTTTCAGCCAAATAAAAAATGTGTCAGTCAGAATGGTGTTCGGTTTGTAAAAGAATTCGTCATTAATGAAATGAAAAAAGACAAAAGTTCGATGAGATACCTCTAAATCTTGAAGGACCGGCCCCTCCTTTCGCGAGGATTATTTTTTTATGTCCAAGTATAGTTCAAGATTGTGTAAAGCAAAAAAAAAAATTATCGATTTATTTTGAAACAGTCTAATATATATATATTATGGTGGTCCTTATTTAGGGCTCGGACGAATTTTTAATCAAACGCCCCCCAAATCGGCTCCAAATAATTTTAAAAAAAATACCTTAATTTTTTCAGATTTTTATCTAAACTCTAACCCTTCGCACCCGAGGGTGAATTTCCCGATTTAAAATACACGTGTTTCGGCCAAATTCTCAGGATATATTTTATTCCAAGAGTAATAATTTTTTTTTAAATCTGTAGCTGCGATTTTTTAGTGTTCATTGGTGCTACTATATGAAAAAAAAAAAAAATCATATTATCATACGGATCAATTTAGACAAATTGCACATCCTTTAACTTTGAAACATGGTGGTGACCCACGTTACCACCTCGATTTTCTTGAATTTTTCCAATTTATTTACTTTTTAACGTATTCAGATCCGGTTTTTTGCACTTTTCAGTTACTTTAGCGATGAAAGAACATAAATATACAGTATGATTGTCATCATTGTTTATAATATAAGATTTATAAATAAACAAGCTAAAAAAATGACGTTTTTTTCGGAAAAATTCATTCTTGAAGAATCTATCCAAGGTAATAACTTGAAATTTTAGGCCGTGTTCAGAAATTGGCTGACAGTAATGTCAGTACCAGAAAATGTACGGTATACGTGACTTGCACTATAGATTTTCTAGTACTGACAGTACTGTCGGCCAATTTCCGAACCTGGCCTTAGTGAGAGGGGGTTTTTGGGGTCACTGATTACGAATCCGCTATCAGATCTGCAAAATTCAAAATGGCAGATTCAAGATTGTGGACACCGAAATTTGAATTTGAAAAATCTGACTTCGGATTCGTAATCCATGACCCCAAAAACCCAATCTCACTGAATTTCAAGTTATTACCTTGGATAGATTCTTCAAGAGTGAATTTTTCCGAAAAAAACGTCATTTTTTTTAGCTTGTTTATTTATAAATCTTATATTATAAACAATTATACCAATTAGACTGTATATTATATTCTTTCATCGCTAAAGTAACTGAAAAGTGCAAAAAACTGGATCTGAATACGTTAAAAAGTAAATAAATTAGAAAAATTCAAGAAAATCGAGGTGGTAAAGTGGGTTACCACCATGTTTCAAAGTTAAAGGGGTGTGCAATTTGTCTAAATTGATCCGTATGATAATGTGATTTTTTTTTTTTCATATAGTAGCACCAATAAACACAAAAATCTCGCAGTTACAGATTTAAAAAAAAATTATTACTCTTAGAATAAAATATATCCCGAGAATTTGGCCGAAACACGTGTATTTCAAATCGGGAAATTCACCCTCGGGTGCGAGGGATTAGAGTCTAGATAAAAATCTAAAAAAATTAGGGTATTTTTTTTGAATTATTTGGAGCCGATTTAGGGGGCGATTGATTAAAAATTCGTCCGAGCCCTAAATAAGGAGCACCCTAATATATATACATACATTTTAAGGCAGTCGTCTGGTGTAGAGGCCTAAAAAAAGGTGATTTTTGGTGATTTTTTTTTTTATAAGGAAAGTAACAACGGACCTTCTCAAAAATTTTATTGTACTTTAACGCACATTTGAAAAGTAAAAAAAAAAAATTTTATCCACCAATTGTCGCAAAATGGCGGAGTATTAGATTGACCATAGAAGCGCCTCTCCGCTGGAGTCTCGAACTGGCGGGCGTGATATCAAAAAAACTATTTGACCTATCGACCCAAACTAAAGTTCATTCTCTGGATTATCAAAAACCATCCTAAATGCACTAAAAAATTCATTTTATACTATTTTTATTGCGCAAAGGAAGAAACAAAAAATTGTAAAAATTGTCACTTTTTTGTTCAAGCTCGAAAATTAATATGGTTTCACGGTTTTTTCTGGGTTTTTTTTAGTTCATGGACAATAAAAATATATGTCAATTAAAAATAATGGTTTTTGACGTTCCAGACAATAATTAAGCGCACCATCTTTCCCGCCGGTTGTAGACGCCAGCGAAGAGGCGTTTCTATGGTCAATTTAATACTCCGCCATTTTGCGACATTTAGTTGATAACATTTTTTTTTTATACTCTTTAAATGTGTCTTATAGTACAATAAAATTTTCAAGAAGGTCCATTGTTTCTTTCCTTATAAAAAAAAATCACCTTTTTTAGGCCTCTACACCAGACGACTGCTGTCTTAAATGTAAGTGGCTTGTTCAAGGTGTTTGGAATATAATTATCCGTTGATAATCATCCATGAGTGTTTATTTTTTTTTTAATATTCATAATAAACGGTTTTTATGCATCGAAGATATAATTTTCATGTTTTTTTTTCTCAAAGATCGCAAGTTTCGATCTGCAATAATAATTTTCGCGATAGATATCGAGCATTCATTTATTAAGGTTAATTATGTGGATATTTTCTTTTTTTTAGCTTCTTTCATTTATCTTACGTATAATAACGAGGGAGAGAGGTTAACTAACCCGCAAGTACAGCGAGAAGACGCGACCGTGCAGGTTGAAAAAAAAAACGAGAATAAAGCTTCTTTTTCATAGGAAAATATAATTTAAATTTCTTACCTGTTTGATTTTGAAAATGTTCTAGGACATTATGCTGGCACATGTATTTCCGGTCCATCGGGATTCTCTGCCCATATTCGAAGGATTGAAAGGAGCGTCGTCGTTCAAGGATGAAATTCTTGACGTTCGTGAACATGTTTTGTTTGTTTACAATATTTTGATGGACCGTTGCTACAGGCATGTGGCGTTCTCTGTCGTAACGTCGCGAAGCTTCGAGTCACGTGATCGCGATCGTAGCGCCATGTTTAACGAACAAATAATGGCTGCAATATTTTTTGCCTCGATATATAGATACGAAAAATAACTCTTGATATACCGAATAGCCTTTGCTTTTAATCTATTTTTTTCATTAATCTTGAGGAAATTTTTTTTTTTTAATCACGAGAATTCGGTGCTACTTATATAATACACAAGACTCACTTTACTTTTCATATAGAAAACAAAATTTCGCGGACTGCCCGTTTATACCACTTGTTGTTTGCCGCACTGCATCGCAGCGCTGCGGTGCCCTTAGTGGACATTACAAGAAGCTAAGTGGTGTACCATCTCACCATGGTCCATGCATCTCACCGTCCACCGTCAGTGCCGTCAGTCAGTACAAGTCAGTGTCAGTACCGACTCAAACCGGCACTTAGAGTGCACGTTCTTTTTTTTTACGATCTCTCGCCACGTTTATCCCATAGTTAACAAGTGTCACAGTATTTTTTTAAAAGATAAAAGTGATTTGATATTACGATTGTATTTCTTGAACCGCGTGTGAATTTATAAAAAGAAAAAAAAAAAAACAATTAAACAAAATGGCTCTGGGACCTCGAGAATCCGGCAAATTGATAGCGAGAATGGCGAAAAATGTTTTTATCGAGGAAGAAGGAGTGAAAAATTTGGCATCCGAAGTGAGTACATATTTACGAGATTCAATCCATTTTTTAAAATTATTTCGAGTCACTAAATTGACTATTTTTTTTCAAACAATCGAAAAAATGGCATCATCACAAAGTACACTTAGCAAAACCTCATTTTCCCCCGTAGTTCTTGCATTCTCAAACTATATTTTGATTTCCCAGCGACGAATATATTGCAAGATTCCAAAATCGAGTTTGCCCGTTGCAATTTTTCGCTCTCGATTTCGTTGAGCATAGCCATTTTCGTCGAGAACTTGGAAAAAATTTCAGAGAAAAAAAAATTAAAACAATACAATACCGACTCGATTGATCGTCATTTTGTTGCATAAATAAATTGTTGTCGATAAAATTTTAAAACTGCAGACTTTTTTTTCCGCTCTCTAAAAACAAACGGTTTTTTTTTCCAACCTTATTCCTTGTTAGATTTATCGATAAGCGCCGTATAAACACATTTTTCCGTGAATTTTTCATTAACCGCTAGTTTCATGATGCATTTTAAAACAATAACGGAGCAATTTATGGCTCTGGCAGGTGTTGATGCGTTTGCTTGAGAAAAGTAGCGGCGAGAATTCTGGCTTTGGTCTCGAAACGGATTTCTCGCAGCACGAATTTCATCCGAGCGCAGAAGATCCCAGAGCCTTGGATTGGATATTTGTCCTCGATACGCTGAATTTTTCATTCTGGAGCTCGAATCCGGAGAAAAAATGGCGAGTAAACGGGCAAACTGGTTATTTTGCGATGTGCGCAGCAATCAAGAGGGCGATAGACGTGAGTAATGAAAATTTTATTTGATACGGCAAAAATAATGAGAAAAAAATTAATGAATATTTGAAAAAAAAAAAAAATGTTTCTGCAATTTTTGGCCAAACGAGCTACAATATTTTATTCTCTCTCTTGGATCTAATATAATTTATGATCAACGCTGAAAATGATAAAAAAAAAAATTTTATTTACATCAAGATAGGGAGTTGGGCAATTTAAGAAAGGTTTTTGATTCAATTAAATTCTAAAAAATTGATATATATTCAAATAAAATGAAAATTTTAAAGAATTTTAATTTTCGACAGAATTTGCTCAAATTTTACCGAGTAATAAGTTTTGTTTTTTTTTTTTTCGAACAGTCCGAGGGGTAATTCGACTGAAAATAATGTTGAAAATTAAAACTTGCGCATTGTTTTCTCATAAATTTAACGGATTCACGAGAATTTTCATCCTCGAGCGAGCGGCCCTCTCAATTTTTCACTCTCTCGCAGTAAAAAGCTTCTTGTTCTTTCCTCTGTCCATCGTAGCATCGTCCACGCGTATGAAAAATCCATTTTCATTTAATTAAATTAAAATTAAATTTAATTTAATTAAAAGTATCATTTAATTGCGCGGATAATTAATTTTGGGCGATCGATAGGAATTGAGAGACGGGAAATTCACAATTTAGATAAAATTGGACCATTCGACATTTTTTGCATCTTAGGAGTAGAATTTGACTTTGCGTTGTTCGATTTTTCTCCGTCGTCTTCGCTCTTTCTCTAAAATGCAAAAAAAAAAAAAAACCAATTAACCCATGAAGCGCGTTAATCCTTTGAAGCATAGTTACATACTGGTATGTCACCCGCTTTCACTTTGTTTTTCTTCGATAAAAAATTTTTTCAGCGAATAACGACGAATATAAATATGGGCCATACTCCCAAATCCTGTACGCAAATCCGGCCTTCGAATTTTCAATGTTTTTTTTCATGATATCTTCACATTATATGGGTGTCAATGAAAAGATTTCTCGAGTATAAAAAAATCTATGACTTCGGTTAAGCGGGGTTTTCGTAATTATTAGATTTTACTTCGAAATTTTTCAATCTCACGAAACGGTTTTAAACATGCCTTAAACAAAAAAATAGAAAAATGGTTTTCGATCGGAAATTTGCCAAATTTTTCGAAAATGATGATCATTTATTTTTCACTCGTCATTTTCGGCGCGAGATTCAAAAAATAAAACTTGAAACGTCAATTTCACCGTGTTTTCCATCGATTTTTGGAAATCCAATTTTTTTTCTCAGAAAGTTCAGAAAATTTCCTATGGAAATCATGTCTAAAAATTTTCCGCTCGTTCACCTCCAAGTCACAATTATGGTTTAAATAAAATTTGAACGGTTTTTAATGACAAAAACCGCTCAAATTGCCGCAAAAATTTCGCAAAAATTCAATTAATACCGCAAAAATTTAATTAGTACCGCAAAAATTTCCGATCGAAAACCATTTTTCTATTTTTTTTTGTTCAAAGCATTTTTAAAGCCGTTTCATGAGATTTAAAAATTTCGAAGCAAAATCTAATAATTACGAAAACCCCTGTTAACTGAAGTCATAGATTTTTTATACTCGAGAAATTTCTTCATTGACACCCAAATAACGTGAAGATATCATGAAAAAAAACATCGAAAATTTGGAGGCCGGATTTGCGTACAGGATTTGGGAGTATGGCCCATATATATTTAGGATTTTAAGAGATCAATAGTTACTACAATATGACTATTAAGGGTTTATGTTTCACTTAGCGGATGTTAATAATAACTACAGTACAAAAAAAAACACGTTTTTTTAGATGATAAATGTAATTGTAACTAATCCGACAGTTAAACAATAAACGAAAAATGAATTCAGAGATGTTTTTTGGGTCGCTGATTACGAATTCGAGCTCAAAATCTAGAAATTCAAAATGGCGGATCAAATATGGCAAACGAAAACCGGAGATTTTACTGAAATTAGTATCAGTGATCGAGCCAGTTTTTTGTGTTTCATTATCCTACAATGGAACTGCCATTTTTATTGTTCAAATTTCAACTGAGATTCGTATTCAACGACTCAAAAAAACCCCTGCACACGGAGTTTCATCTTTATCAAGCTACTTTGAGGATTTTGGTCCGCCATATTGGCACCATTTTAAATAAATTTCTGGACTTTGAGCTCGGATTCGTAATCGGCGACTCAAAAAACCCCCGGACACCACATTTGAAGTAGATCTTGTGCCAGGAAAAATTTATGCCTCAAAGGGTTAAGAGCCGAGAGACGATTTTGATAAAATTATTTATTTTTCTGGCAGACCTTTCTTCGCCTCATTGACTTTCCACAGCATGTACCCTTTTTACGGCCCGCAGCATTTCTAACCATGTAGCATCCCAGAAATCTTCGGATTTTCTTGAAGCGAGCTGTCCAGAAAAAAAAAAATACAAATATTAAAGTTTATTCTTTAACTTGTATTTTTTTTTTCCAATTAATTTTTGCTTTTTTCCAATTAAATCGGCTTACTTTGCATCATGGCTCTTTCTCTTTCTATTTTATTCGTATAATTTTGGATAGATCTCTCACGCTCCTCCTCGGCGTAGCGCAATATCGATTGGTTTCTTGCTATTTCGAATTCTTCGTACGCTTTTCTTCGATCCCACCTAACGGAATAAAAAATATATTTGTTACAACGGAGCTTTGTGACATGGGAAAGGTAATTGAAAAAAAAAAATCCATGACTTGAAAAAATAGCAACTAACGTTAAATCCTCTAAAAAAAAAATGATTTTTCATTTCTTACTGTTCTTGTATGGCTTTGCGTTTATCCTCGGCTTCTCTCGCCAATCTTTCTTTTCTTGCTTTCTTACGATTCGACTCTTTCGCCGCCCACGCGACAAGATTCTCGATCACCTGTGCCTTCTCGGATTCCAAAACTTCGGCTCTCTTTCGTCTCGCTCGTTCCATTTTCGCTCGTAATTTCGCTATACGCTCTCGCTCCTGCTCCTTTTTCGCCAATTCTATGAGCTCCAATCGTTTTCTCAGCTTTTCCGCTGCATCTCGATACTTTTGTCTCTTCTTCTCCTCCTCCAGTCTCTCTTCCTCGCGTGCCTTGTCTCTCGCGAGCACTTTACGTTCCTCCTTCTTTAATCTAAATAAAAAATTTTTAATTATCCGTCCCTCGGATAATTAAAATTAATTATTTCATTAATCATACGATATGTTAAGTTTAAGCAAATCAATAAATTATTTGTATTAATTGCATATTAAAAATTGATTACAAGTTGAATTATGAAATTTGATTCAATTAATTAAATTACAATGAAAGTTGCTCGTTAAAATTTCTTTTACCTCTCGATTTCTCTCTTCGCCGCGGAGTCAGCGAATTCGAGAACTCTTCTCTCGTCGATAAGGCTCGCGCGTCGTTTCAACTCCTCGTTGATCATGTTGTCGTGGAGTTTTTTCAAAAATTTCCTATACATGTTGTAATCCCTCAGCGTACACTTGGCGTCCATGTTCTTGCTTATAAAACCGAGCTTGAGCAAACGTCGAGTATTTCGCTCCTGGGAAAAATATCTCGCAAGATGCTCATCGTGCAGCGAGTCGTAGGAAAATTCCATCTCGTAATTGCACGGATCGCTGAGATTGAACTTGGCATTTTTCGTCTGTAGCCATAATTTTTTTCCCAATTTTTTACGCGTAAAATTGTACGCATCCTTCGGTCCGGCTATCATTGGAATTTTCGATTCCAGCGGTATGTGCTTCCATTTTGGTAGACCGAAATTTGGCACCGCGCCTCTTGGTTTTGGAATTTTTTCGATGATCTTGTCCAGAGCGCTGTCAAATTTTGACGTTTGTCAGAGAGACACGCACGTCGGAGAGGTGTTCTTTGTTTTTTTTTCCCCCCCCAAATATTCATAAAAATAGTTCTCAACTTACGTTGGCTTTCTCAGACTGATTATCCTGTTCACGAGTGAATTTTTACGACTTTTCGCACCTTTCACAGTCATAATTTTTCTCAAATTATTTTTCAATGATTTTTTAATCGAAAAATCCAATGTTTTTCATTTTTTTTATATATTTTTTTTTTGACATCGCCGTACGAACAAATGCAAGAACGAGTAATGCATTTGTTTGGCTTTAGCCCCGCTGCACTTTCCTCCTAAGTCTGTAATTGAAAAGAAGAAACAAAAAAACGAATTAGGGTAAGTGGTGGGTATTACTGCGGTTTGAAATGCGGGGCCAGCTTGACGAGCATATTTTAAAAAATCATTCAAAATTACGGACATTTTTCGTCTGGAACGACGAGAAGGTATTGCTGCGCACCAAATACTGCGAATTGTCCAATTACCCTGCGCGCCGTGCATGTAATTTATAATTTTTTAAAAATGATAACAATTCAAGCCCGCTAATATCTGATCTTTATTAATTACCTGCTTCACAATTAATATCAAATTCGAAATAATTATTTAATAATAATTATTATTATTCCTATATCTTCTCGAAAAAATTTTAAGAACGGGAAATTCAAGGGCGCTGGCTCATGGTCTACTCAAACCCGCTTGTTTTTATTCGATTTCGCTTTACTTTTGTTTCTACTTTTGACATTAGCTATTATCAACAAAGTTAGGCGCTATTATTATATACAGAATATTCGGCTGTGATATTAGACAACTTTATAAGACACGAGACTGATAAAAAAACATACGTCTTAATATTTGTATAGGTCAGAAATTGGAAATGTGTAAACCGCAGTAATCGGTGCGCACGCTTCGAAAGGATGCGGAGTCTAATACCGCAGCAATTGTATTAAAACCGCAGGAATGCACGCATCATTGAAAAATTCGTACCAAATACCGCGGCGGCAAATTAAAAATGAAAATAAATTAAATTTTGATTCTACAAAATTTTTTTAATTAAAAATAACTCTTATTTTTAGCGACCGTAACAAAATATAAGGATATTGCAACGATAACAAAGAAAACAAGGACCTTATACCGATATCAATTTTTGACCATTACTAGCCAAAAAAATGGTGAAATTTTCACTCGCAGGCACCTCTTCATTTTGAAAAATCAACAATAAATCAAATAATCATGATGCACGTCATTTTCTTGATTCATTGTGTTTTCTGGACATTGAATTGACGGTCTGATTTTTTCAAGCTACAAATTATCAGACAAGATTAAATTCTGATGAAATAAATAAAAAAAATCGCAGCAATACCCGCACTTGCTCTATTCCTTAAGGATGAAAAATATAAATTACTCGCAGGAAAAAATTCCAATTGTCGATCCTAATTATTACTCGAGCATAACCAAGGAGAGTCTGGAAAATATTTTTCGCCCTGACGGCGGCAGCGACGCAGCGCCCATGATCGACGAGAGGGTAAAAAATTTGCAACAAGTCGGACGGATACTCGTTGAGAAATACAACGGTGAGTCAGAGTCAGCGACGAAACGAAAATAGGGGAAAAGATGAGGGGGGGGAAAAAAAAAAAATTGACGTCACCTTGAAAAAAGCAAAAAAAAAAAAAAATATTTACAATCTTCAGGCACGTTTTTGGATTTCGTTAAATCGTGCAACGGATCTGCCGTAGAGTTGTTGAAAAAAATTGTCAATGAATTCGAATGTTTTCGCGATGAGGCTGACTTTCATGGGACGCGTGGTAAATATAATACGTAATATAATTATAACAAGCAAAGCGATGAAAATTGATTGAAAACGCGTTGAAAAATTAATTCGAGATTATTTTATATCGTCTTGAATTTATTTTTTCCAACAGTCTCGTTCTACAAGCGTGCTCAGATATTGGTCGGAGACATATGGGCTTGTTTCAGGGGAAATGACATCGGTGAATTCAACGATATCGACGACATAACGATGTTCGCGGATTACAGAATACCGCAGGTGCTTTTGCACTTTGGCGCAATGAGATACAGCAATCCGCTATTGAGTACCCTTCAAACAGGTTAGATTGTTGAGAATTGCAGAAAAAAAAAACAAGTTTTTACGATAAAAATTAGGATCTGCATCGAATGGACTAATTGAGGAATTTTTTCCGAGTATCGCATCGTCGGAAAAATGACAATATTTTGCCCAAAAAAATTACGAAAATAAAAATTATGAAAATAAAAATTGATTGTGCGATGAAAATAAAAATTTGAACGATTAAAATTTAAAAACAAAGCCAAAAAACTAAAGTGGAAACAAATTTTTTTAAATTCTGCCTCAGTTTTGTGGCTTGATCTGAGCAAAGTAAAATTTGAATTTAATTTTTAATTATCAATTTCGTAATTACGGAAGGATAAAACAATTTTCTCGAGTACTTTTCCCTGAAGTTGAAGAATTTTCCGGTTGTAGTGGGGAAAAAAATGTAATTTTGACAAATATTTTCAACGAAAAGGAATCATCAGATATAAATTGAAATTATAATTCGATTGAATATTCTTTAATTTTTAATTTTCAATATTACAAGTTCGATACTTGAAAAATGAATGATAAAATTGCACTGCGGGACAAAACGGGGGAAAGGAATTTATAATTTGCAATTTTTTCGATAATTAAAATTCAATAAAATTTTAATTCTCAAAAAAAAAAATGCAACAAAATCGCGAAAATTGTCGAATAAAAATGTTCGTACTGCCAGGAACCGAGCTGTCGCCGGGTTCCTTGGAAGAAATTGAAATACGCGGCTGCTCGATCGAGGTGGTCGAGCGCATGGTCGACGTTGTGCGCAAGGAATCGAAAAAGTGTCGTTCGAATATCGATCTAACGAGATGCAACGCCGTGCGAATCGATCACTTTCTCTGGGATTACAGAAGAGAGCACGCCGAGGAATTGGAAAGATTTCCATTTCACAGGGTTAGAACAATTTATTACTGATTGCTCAAATTTTTCCTTGTTTTTTTTTTTTTTTTTTACTGTACACGTGGTCAATTTCCAAACCAGTAAATTTTTTTTTTCAATCTTAGAATTAACGTTAACAATAATAATGAAAAATAAATAAATAAACAACGAATACTTATATTTTTATACAATCTGAATCCGATGACGGAAAAAAAAAACATTTTATCGTTCGTTCATTTTTTTAACTGAAAAATTCGACACGCTGCTCCGATAATGCGACGAATGAGTAATGATAAAAAATGAAAATAAAAAAATTACGTTGAAAGCTTTCCCGTGAATCGTTCCCTTTGGATTAAGACAGTTCCTCGGCCTTTGGCACACGAAAAAAAAAGAAAAACAAAACGGACGTAAACTTTTTTTTGCCCACTCATTCGAATGTTTTTTGTGGATGACGTAGGAAAAGGAAGTATTGAGAAACTTCATTGACGAATTTATCGAACGATTTTTGGACAGACAAATGTTACATAAGGTCGGTTTACACTCTCTTGCCCTCGAAGCAAGAGATGTAACCTTGCTAATTATAAATAATGGAGAGCAGAGCAATAGTATCGAGCAAGATGTGATTAAACATCGAACTGAAACTGAATTTGCTATCTCGTAAAAATCGATATCGATCGACATGAGTTTCAATATTTTTTTTTTGTTTTTTTTTTTTCTCTCTATTTTTATTCGAAACTTCACAAACGAATATTCGAACAATATATTTTTTTTTTATTGTCGAATCAGGGCAGCAACTCAAAATGCATGGATTTTTTTTTTCTAACGCTCGTTATCGCTGAATTATATTACTAAATGTAATATTATGATGGGGAAAGATTTCCAGCACTATAAAAAAATATAAAAAACTGGCAATATTAGCAGATAATAGGAGATATCGAGTCGGTACCAAGATACGAGACATACACACTTGGGTGGTCCTTATTTAGGGCTCGGACGAATTTTTAATCAAACGCCCCCCCAAATCGGCTCCAAATAATTAAAAAAAAATAGCCTAATTTGTTCAGATTTTTATCCAGACTCTAACCCCTCGTACCCGAGGGTGAATTTCCCCGATCAGAAATACACGTGTTTCGGTCAAATTCTCAGGATATATTTTATTCTAAGAGTTATAATTTTTAAAAAAATCTGAAACTCCGAGATTTTAGTGTTCATTGGTGCTACTGTATGAAAAAAAAATCACAATATCATACGGATCAATTTAGACAAATTGCACACCCCTTAACTTTGACACATGGTGGTAACCCACGTGATCACCTCGATTTTCTCGAATTTTTCTAATTCATTTACTTTTTAACGTATTCAGATCCGGTTTTTTGCACTTTTCAGTTACTTTAGTGATGAAAGAACATAAATATACAGTCTAATCGGTATAATTGTTTATAATATACGATTTATAAGTAAACAAGCTAAAAAAATGACGTTTTTTTTCGGAAAAATTCACTCTTGAAGAATCTATCCAAGGTAATAGCTTGAAATTCGGTGAGAGTGGGTTTTTGGGGTCACTAATTACGAATCCGATGTCAGATTTTTCAAATTCAATATTTAAATTTCGGTGTCCAGCATCTTGAATCCGCCATTTTGAATTTTGCAGATCTGACAGCGGATTCGTAATCAGTGACCCCGAAAACCCCCTCTCACTAAATTTCAAGTTATTACCTTGGATAGATTCTTCAAGAATGAATTTTTCCGAAAAAAAAAACGTCATTTTTTTAGCTTGTTCATTTATAAATCTTATATTATAAACAATGATGACAATTATACTGCATATTTATGTTCTTTCGTCGCTAAAGTAACTGAAAAGTGCAAAAAACCGGATCTGAATACGTTAAAAAGTAAATAAATTGGAAAAATTCAAGAATATCGAGGTGGTAACGTGGCTTACCACCATGTTTCAAAGTTAAAGGGTGTGCAATTTGTCTAAATCGATCCGTATGATAATGTGTTTTTTTTTCATATAGTAGCACCAATGAACACAAAAATCTCGCAGTTACAGATTTAAAAAAAAATTATAACTCTTAGAATAAAATATATCCCGAGAATTTGACCGAAACACGTGGATTTCAAATTTGTCGGTTTTTCAAAATTTTTCTTATGGCGTTGTAAGTCTTCCCCCTCCTCAATATCACATGGAATATTATTTTTCAATAATAACGAATGCTAGAAAAAAAAAAAAAATTCGGAGCAGTTTTGAGCTGCAGCCCTGATTCGACACTTTTACCATTTTTTTTTTTTTTTTTTTCCCCTCAACGATTAATTTTCACGATAGTTTGGCTATTTTTCGTCGTTTTGGCACAGACAAGTCGATTTGCCCGACGATCAGCAATCGATGAATCGTGCTCGATCTTAAAAAAATATGGCAGCTTAAAGTAATAATACAAATTAAAGAAAAAGAAAAAAAAAATAATAATTCTTGACTCGAAAAAAACGACAATTATTTTCTTTTTCGTCTTTACACACGAATGACGTAGATGTGAATTTTTAATTTTACAACACTGTACAAAGTTTTCTTGCGGCACTCTCGTAATTATATGCAAAGTGTGGAACAAAGAAATTTGAGCGAATTTTTTATTTTTTTTTTTGAAATTTTCTTCAGCTCTTTCTGTGCATTTGTTCCCAAAATTTTATATTGCTCTTCAGTTTTCCCGATCCAACGAGACACGCGGCGTCTTCGCTGCCGCTGTCTCCTCGTTGAGGGGCCGTTGAAAATTCCCCCATACGAGAATTATCATTGGGAATTAATATTTTTTTCGTTTGCCCGGTCGTTTGTTTGGACGTTATTTGACGAAGACCCTCACGAAATTCACGCGATATCGATCGCGCCGTCAGACTGTGCATCTGTCGCGGTGTATCGACGATGTGAATTTCCGGTGTGGTTGGTCGTTCCCTCGACGAATTGACAACCGTCTTGGAAAGCTGTTGATGAAAAAATGGGATTAGATATTAACGCTTCGTGGATATTAAACAATTTAAAAAAAAAACAAAACTCAAAAATAGCAAAAAAAAAATGAGCAAGCAATGTCCAAGTTTCGAATTCAGACATTTAATAGCTTCGTGTCTTTTATAATTCGAAAACAAAAAAGAAAAATTAAATTTTTCCCAAACCGGCGAATGCCTTTGACGATTATTTTCAAAATCGACAAAAAAAAAAAAAAATATATTCCTTCCCTGGCCTTATTCGTGTGGAAACTTTTATCGAAAAAAAAAAAACCATAATATATTTACATTCGATATAATATTAATATAATTAATAATTGTAATAACGTTACAATTTTAAATTATATTAAATATATTTACTCGAGATTTTTATCGCATATATCATTTCCGTGAATTTTTTTGTCCCCCATGGGGAAAAGTGCTTATGAAAAATATTTAAAAAATTGAAAAATCTGAAATTAATTCTGCATAAAATGTTTTTTTTTTTCGATTTACGCAAGTAAAATCATTCTACTCGGATAATTGCTTTTCTTCTTTCAATTCCATTTTCATTGACATGGAAAAAAAAAATGTTTTCAAAAAATGGACTCACCCTTCGTGCCGGTACTGGCACATCTTTCTCGTTTTTGCTGAAAGCCCGAGCCAATTTTCTCACCGAAGGCATAAACGATTTTTCCCCAATCTCGATATCTTCGTCATTCGTCTCGTTTTTTCCATCATAATTTTCGAAATTTTCATTTTTTTCATTCTCACGGCTCGTCTCGATCCTCGCGAAAGATGAAAATCTCGCGTCAGAAATATTTTCACCATTGTCCCCGTTGAATTCGCAATTTTTCGAAAATATTTTATCGATACTCGTCGCCGATCTTGCCGAATTTATTTTATGAAAATTTTTCATATCTTCGCCAATCTCGAGGCTCAAACTTTCCGTACTTTTCGTCAAAGCTTCGTTTATCAAATTTTCGGCAAATCTTCTCTCGCTCGAGCCCGCGAACGTGTCCGACGATGCTAATCCGAAATTTCTCACATTTTTTCGTTCACGCTGCGACAAACGAATTTTTGCCCCATCGTCGATATTGTTGTTCGATTGCGTTCGCCTCAGGCCCGAATCATAGCCGTATGTTCTCAAATCGAGCTTCTTAATTACTCGTTTCGTTTTTTTTCGCCCATTATCATATTCATCGTTCTTAAATTCATTCGCAAAACCATAATCACGCAGATCTATTCGTTTTATCAATTTTTCATTATTCTCGAAATTTTCACGTTTTTTCAGTCTCGCGTTTATCTCATTATTATTATTTTTTCCCTCGCATTCGGGATTATCGTCGTAATAATTTTGCGACAGGTCGGACGATGATCCCATCGTCTCGTCGTAATTGGAAATTTCTCTAATTTCGAATCGACGATCGGCCGTTATTGATCCACGACGAGGAGTCACGCGTGAATTTTTTTTTCCCAAATCTGCGGATAATTTTATTCTCGAATCGCTGGATGTGCTGCACGTCGATTCCGTCTCGATGCTGCGAGAACGTTCCTGCAACAGAGATCGTATAATTTTTTGAGTCATTTTCGAGCTTGAAATTTTGGGAATTTTTTCTTCTGTTTTTTTTTTTTTTCTTTTTTTTTTGTTTTGTTAAATCAACGACAGTGACAGAGAAAAAAGCATCCAGTGATGTAATTCGATGAGATCTCGTTGAATTATAATTTTTGCATTGGGAATATAAAATAAAAAAAAAAAAAAAAATTAACCGATTCTCGTGTCACAATTTGTGCCAGGGAGGATTTTAAAAAATAGTGAAATTTTCCTCGCTGAGTTAGTATTTGTTTTTTTTTTTGTTTTTTTTTTTCGATAAAATGGGAATTAAAAGGTTTCGGATGATTTGGTTTTTATTTACAAACGCAATTTAACGATAATTCTCGTTCTCCGGATCAAAGTAGCGTGACAAGAAGTGATGAGCCTAATTTTATAGCCTTTTTTTTTTTTTTTTTGGAGTAAAAACGAAGTTTCATTGAAACAAAATTTTATTGAACTTTATTCAATGTCTTGACTTGAAATTTTCATGGGATTTTACTCTACAATTTTGGAAAAAGCGAGAAATTGTAAAAATTCGCCGAGAATTTCGAATTTAAATGAAAAAAGTTGGAAGAAATTTTGCCCCTCTACCGCCGCAATTTTGCAATATTTTGTCAACGAAAAAAAAAAAAATTTTGACACATTTTTTTATATTGATACATTTTTTTTTTAATAAAACTTTCCCGAGGAAAAAAAAATATGAAGGATGATTTTTTTGGCTGATAAAAGTTTTCCAATTCCTATGATCGTTTCACCGAAGCAAGTTTGAAGTTTCGCCCAGAAATTAGCGCCAATCGGGAGGCAAATTAATTATTGTTATTATGATTTTGCTTGTTAATCACGGTTAAGCACAAAATACGAATAAATCAAATTCATGCGGGCGTACTTACCGATTATCTACTTTTGATATCGCGTCTATGTACAAGTCTATCGAGAGCTCTCATGCATTGTGCAGCCAGTGCACCGAGAAAAATACATTTATTTGATATTAGAAAATTATTCGAACGAAACAAAATTTATTTTAGCCAAAAAAAAAAATGAATAAAAAATTGCCAATCTCTTCAATATCGAAAAAAGGACGTTTTTTTTCATGAAAATAAAGTTCATCGTGATGTAATGAAAGATAAAAATCGATCGAATAAAGTAAATTTTGTTTCATTAAAATCTTGTTGAAATAAAAATAAATCCATTTTTCTCAATGCGATAGTGGGAGAAGATTTTTTTTTTCACTAAAACGTTCGATGCAGAGTTAAGTAGTGTTTATTTTTTATTTTATTAGGAAAGATTTTGCAATTCAGGATCAAATTTTTACTATGTACACAATAGTTTGATGAGCGATTAGAAAAAAAAAGAAAAAAAAAATAATATATCTCGTAACGTTATAATTTTTAAATTACAACGATAATTTAAAAGTTGTAACGTCACTCTAAAATTAAGTATTTACAAAGAAGCCCCCCTGCCCCCGAAATATTTCCTCTTCTGGTAAATTAAAAGAAGAAAAAAAAAAATTAGTACTGTATCGAAATAATTGTCGCTGCTCGATATCGAGGTCGATCTAGAAATGGAAAAATTTCGTTTAAAATTTGCCATTATATTGAAGTTTTTTTTAAGGGATTTTCGCTTTACCGAGAAAAATCAATTTAATTGATTTCAATAAATATACATATATACAATATTTGTGTATATAAAAGTAAGTAAATATAATATCGAGATGAGAAATTTATTTTTTCAACTAAATTGTATCAGAAATTTTATGAAAATCAAGCCAATCGATCTTTCTCGGTAAAAAAATTAAAAAAATAAAAAATAATCCATCTCGCATCAATTCTCTGTGTGCGATTTCGATTTTCTTCGTCTCTCAACGTTTTCATTTCTCGATGATGTCTCTCTGATCTCCCGCAAGCTCTGGAAACTTTTTTCAACGACTTCCGGTACAATCGGTATCTCGAGTCTCAAATTTTCCGTTTCAACGAACATTCGTTTGTCACCAACGTGTCCTCTTTTCGTTCTTTCAATCGTTCCGCAATGTTGCCACGTGCTCGTCACCGGAATTTTCATTTTTTCGCAAATTTCACTCGTCAAATTTGCCCGCAATTCTGTCGACCTTTCGAGAATTCTCATGGACGGTCTTACCCTGAATTTACGATATTTCGACACGCGACTCGTGTCGCTCTTGTCTCTCTTGATACCACCGAAAGTTTGATATTTAAGGCTGGCAAACGGAACAGCCGAATCGTTCGATAAATCACGCGACGTTAGCGCGAAAGAATGAAAATTTTCAAGTTCCTCGCTGCTGTTCACGCGAAATTGCGAATATTTTCGTCGTTTTATACCACCGAAAGTGTGAAATTTTTGCAAAAACGTCCAATATTTTCGTCCATCGGCGGTGCAGGCACGATCATTGTCATTTTTTTCATTTTTAAACATCAGCCTGTCGCGCGTATTTTCATGGATACGTTGATTTTTTCCAATTTTTGTAAAATCATCGGATTCCATGGAACAAAGACCGGAGTCTCGATCGTTGCGACGAAATTCTCCATCGTTACGTAATATCTCAGGATTAAAATTGTACAGAGGATTCGGCGTCGTTGAATTCTCATTATTCGCGAAAAATGGATTTTTCGCCTCGACGTGAAATTGCACGGAATTCGGAATTTCAAAATTTGACCAATCGACGATACGCGATGATTGAATTTTCATGAAATTTTCGTCACTATTTGCCAAGAAATTTTCTCTCATCGTTGTATTTATCGTCTCGTATAATTTTCTTCCATTTTCCAGGCTACACGAGGGAGGGGAAAGCTTTTCGTAACGAGTCGTTGTTTCGCGATCGAGGGTGAAATTTTCGAAATTTTCGAAATTTTCGTCATTACGCGCGAGATCCAAATGTACGAGGGGATTCGTGACGAAATTTGGACTCGAGCTCGAACCGCGATAACTTCGTCTACGCAGACTATCTCTCAGTGTTGACTCCTCCAATCTATCAAGTCCCTGACTCACCTGATGCTCGTAATCGCTTCCGGTTGAAGTCTGGGACATTGAGCTGTTCGAACGGCTTGTCGCCGTGTAAAATCCCGTCTCGATCCTACGACCGTTTGGTGATTTAGCCTCGTTGATGTAGTAATCACGGCCAAATCTGATTTAAAAAAAAATTAAAAAACAAAATTATATGAATTTATACAATTTTTTTTTTTGATGAATTTATATATTTTTGTTTTCTCATGGAGAAAGCTCTTTGTTTTCATGAAAAAAAAGAGAGAAAAATGGATGTCGCTCATGCCAGAGTTCTTAAAATGTGTAAAAATGTCTAAAAATCGGATTTATAAAAAATTTCCGAACGTATGCGTGCGTGTTGGCCTTGCAAAATTCAAATTTCTACAATTTGAGAACGGTTCGTGCCAAGCCGTTGTTTCCTCGTAGGCTTTTGATACAATTTTCGTTAAAATTTCTCATAAATTACGAATTTTGTAATTTTGAAATATTCCAAAAATGTCCGCTTGGTCGCGCTAATTTTCGCAAATTTGGCGATAACGAGCTAAATTTTTTTTTTTGGCAAAAGTATCGAATCAGGACTGCAGCTCAAAACTGCTCCGAAATTTTTTCTAGCATTCGTTATCATTGAAAAAAAAATATCCCATATAATATTGAAGAAGGGGAAGACTTCCAACGCCATAAAAAATTTTGAAAAACCGACAATATTAAGTAATACAGATGGTATTACCACTCTCCATCGATAATACAACTCTGATTATATTTTACCACAAATGCCACAGAAAGAGCTGAGGAGAATTTCAAAGAAAAACAAAAAAAAACAAGAAAATTTCGCTCAAATTTTTTTGTTCCACTTGCATATAATTACGAGAGTGCCGCAAGAAAACTTTGCGCAGTGTTGTAAAATTAAAAATTCACATCTACGTCATTCGTATGTTAAGACGAAAAAGAAAATAATTGTCGTTTCTTCGAGTCAAGGATTATTTTTTTTTTTTTCCTTTTTCTTTAATTTGTATTATTACTTTAGGCTGCCATATTTTTTAAGATCGAGCACGATTCATCGATAGCTGATCGTCGGGCAAATCGACTTGTCTGTGCCAAAACGACGAAAAATAGCCAAACTATCGTGAAAATTAATCGTTGAGGGGAAAAAAAAAAAAAAAAATGGTAAAAGTGTCGAATCAGGGCTGCAGCTCAAAACTGCTCCGAAATTTTTTTTTTTTTCTAGCATTCGTTATTATTGAAAAATAATATTCCATGTGATATTGAGGAGGGGCAAGACTTCCAACGTCATAAAAAAATTTAAAAAACCGACAATAATGAGTAATGCAAATATTACGGTAATACAGATGGTATTAACACTCTCCGTCGATGATACGACCACGATTATATTTTCCATTGCCAAACTTGGCTTCATCGATTTCTACAATTTTGTTTGGGTCGCCAATCCGAGGCGCCGAATTTCGTCAATGACGCAATGCTCCGGTACATCGCGAATAAAATTGGTCCAATCACACGCGGTGCACCCACTTTTAATTCGTTCATAATAAAATCTTTATGCGGTGGGCTCAAAAGGATATAACAGGCAATTAATGTGCAGCATTTTTCCGGTGCCAAATTACTGTTGCGGCGTGACGTTTTGATTCGCAAAGATTTTTTGAAATTTACACATTTTACGAATAACTTTTTTCCCAATTCGTTGCTTCGCGTTTTAACGCTCCATGATTTTGTAAAAAAAAAAAATCGTCTTTTCGATTTTGAAATTTTACAATAACATCGGTAAGCGATATTATACACCCGTCACAATTCATCGTTACGTGGATACCCTTATTATCTTCTCGCAATGTTATTATTCGGTGTTCCTGTTTTCATTTCTTCTTAAAATGCCATGAGTTTTGGCTCGATATGATAAAAAAAATTCACGAAGATCGCGTTGGGATTAAAAATCTTTTTCGAAAAATCCGTAGTCTCGTAAAATCAAAGTCCCTCGTGTAATTTGAACGAAAGCTTAAGCAAATTGAAATTTTATACTCCAATATGCGTGTGACAGATCGGTGAAGCCTATTACGAGATCATTCGGAATTTTTTTTTGCAAAATTAATCGAATTAAATGAAATATTAATCAATTATATTTATATGAAAATAATGTGATATGGAAATTGCAATAATGAAATGAATCATTTACCTCTTGAAATCCGGTCGTCCAGCTCCCAAAATAATTTGCAACGGTGGACTCGGACTCGTTTGCAATTTTCCTGAGCTGCTGAAACGAAATCGAGATTTTTCATAATCGAGAATTATTTTTAATCGATGATTGAATGTTTGCGAGTATCTTGAGGGTCGAATTTTTAAATTCAGATTAAAATTTTTAGCCTTCTTTGAGACCCTAAACCAGACGAATATGTACCATTGCAACGAAAATTCCAAAAAATCTTTATCCCTTAAAATTACAATTAAATTTAATTAATTCGATCTCGATGCAGAATTATTTTTTTTTTTTTTAATGAAAAATTAACTGTGCTCGTGTAATTTTACCCTGAGACATCGGACGACGATCGTCTGGCATATTGTCTCTCGAGCAGTCTCTTTTGAATATTTTCTTCGCTGTAAGGATTGTTCTCGATCGGTGCAGCATTTTCCCATTTTTTGTGCTCACGCTCGGCGATCGTACCTTTATTTTATTTTTTCATTATTAATATTTTTAAAAAATAAAATATTCGAGTTTAAATAATTTTTTTTGACGTAAAAAAAAAAAACAAATTGATACCTGGCCGAGGTGGCGTCGCCAATTCGATGTCATCGTCAGTCCAGTATCTTGAACACGTTTTTTCCGTATTCAGGATGACCTTGGCACTTGCCAAAGACTGGCATTGACTGAAAATTTTTATCGCGAATAAAATTAACGAAACTATTAATGAGGAAAAAATAAATGCTCTTTTGCATAACCGGTCGTCGCGACTCGAGGAGACTCGAGGAAAAAAATTGAATCAAAAAATAAAAACAAGCTGAAAGAAAATCAACGTCAGATAAAAATCGATCTATCGTTCGGGAAAAATTTTTGAAGAAATTTAATACGAAGGATGAATAAAAATTCAAAGGCAATAATCAAAGGACAAAATTCTATGATCAAGTTTTTTTGAATTTTTTAAAAATTGGTCGATTTTTGTAATGTTTTTTTACAATCAGAGTGTATCGTGATTTTTTTAAATTTATTTTTTAATTATACGAGAAAGTTAAGAACAAAATTTTTAATTACGGTTATTTGATGGATATAAAAAAAATGTAATTCTATTTTTTTTTCTACTGATCGTTGGACTTGTAGCAAAGTGACATCGTATCTGGTATTAAGATATAAAAATGTTTCCTCATTAAACTTCACAATGGTCAAGGACATAGTGGATTTAAAAAAAATTTAGAAAAATTATGACAATATAAAAAAAAAAGTCACAAAAATTTTCTTAAAAATGTTGCCAGAGAAAGGTGAATAAAAAAAAAATCCTCCTCGAATAAAAAATAAAATCCTACTCGAATACCATTGGCATATTGAAATTAAAGGCAAAGTAAATAAAAACAGAGAAATTACATTTTTCGTTTTTTTCACCATGAATTTATTCGCTCACTTGACTTGCACTTAGCCTTATGACAATTTTTGGGAACAAAAGTAACTTTTTTTTCTCGCAAAGCAGCATTGCCTAAAGAATTTTGATCGTGTCGAGGATAAAAAAAACAAAGAAACGTATTCAGGATCATTGGAACTAGTAGTGATCAATATTGGAGTAAATTTTCGTAAAAAAAAAAAAAATCTTTCACTACTCCAAAATGCCCGAAATTGCATGCCTCGACCTATAATGTCAATACACATGAATTTATAGACACATTAAACTCGCAATAATTCTCAAAATATGTGTGAGCACTTGCAATTTTTTATTTTTTATTTTTTTATATTTACAAAAAATACAAAATTTTAAATTTAACCTTCAGAAATTTTTCTTTTAATGTTTTTTTCTTTTCTTTTAAATACAAATATGTTTTTTTTTCTCCAAAAAACTATTCAGGGAGTAATTCAAGTGTGAACGACACGTTTTTTTTTTTCTTTTTTTTTTGACTAAACGACTGAACTTTATGACAAAAATTGGAGTCTAAAGGAAAAAAATGAAAATAAAATACCTGTCGATGCCCTCGTTGGTCGAGCCATTCGTAATCATCTCAGGCTTTTCAATTATACTCCCATTCTCATTCGATTTTTTTTTCTCATTCGACGAATTTTCGCGTATCCTATGCACATCCGAGTCACGCTGATCGATATTTTTTTTCATCTCCAGTTGCTCTAAGTTTTGTCGAAAATTCACGAATATTTTTATTCATCGAATTACATCACGATCGACAATTTTTTAGAACAAAAATTAATTAAAAAAAACAAAAGACAATCAAACTTTTTTACTTTTTTTTTCCAAAATCATTGAAAATTCATAAAATTTATATTTTTTAATTTAATTTATATCTATTAAATATTTATTAAATATAATTAAATATATTAAATATAAAAAAATATAATTAAATAAATATTAAATATAATTTATATTTAAAAATCATTGAAAATTTATAAAATTTATACGCGAAAGTGACAAATTGATTTTTCTCGTTGGAAAATGTTTGCATTTAAAAAAAAAGAAAAGAATAATTTACCTTGAGAAATGGCCTCGAGGCATCCGTTAGTCGTCGACGATGTTGAATTGACGTCACACGACGATAATAATCTTTCAACGCTGATCTTATCGTTGATTTTTTCATCGTAATTAACGTTCCGCAAATTTTCACGTTCAATTGTTTCCTCGTCGATTGCATTATCGACGATACCGAGCTTTTCGCTCAATCGTCGATAATCAAGGCACTCGGTGACTTCCGGTCTGTCAGCGGAGATTAAATTCTCCAATAGCGACGAGGCAGGTGTCTTTGGTATTGCGAAATTTTTTCTCTCACTATTCACAGGATCGTGCGAATTTTTCGACAATCCTGAATCATTATTTTCACATTTGTCGTCGTGAAAATTTTTTTTCCCATCGATGTCACACTTTTTTACGATTTTTTGTGAAAAAATATTTTCAAATTTCTCATTATCATGAAACTCATGACGATCCTGATTCTCATCGATTTTCTCGATCGTAGGATCATTGCTCGATGTTGTTTCGTCGATTTTAGGGCTTTCCCAAAGAATCATCTCGTTCGCGTAACGATTTTTCGTTGTTGCGATTTTTTTCGTTTTTGGCAACGATCGTGGCACGATCGTTTCGATGAATTCATCGTTATCGATCTCGTCGTCCGATTGAGCCGAGAATTCCGAAAGATCGGACGTATCCTCGGCGTCCCTGTCACCGATCAGAGCACGATAATCGGCGCTCGGATTCGGCACGAGCATCGAAACCGGCTCCGATTGCGTCTGTATCCTTCGTCTCTGAAAGAGCCAATTTTCTTCCCACGACTCGATCGGCGTTATCACGTCCACGTGAGCCAAATCGTTTGTTTCCTCCTCGCTGTCGTTCGAGGAATCTTGCGAAGCTTTCGTATTCGTCGAGAAAAAAATTGATATATCAATTTTATTCCATCGTTTGTTCGTCGATTTGGTATTAATTAAGAAAAAAAAAAAGCCTGCCCAAACAGGTAGTAATTTTTCTGGAATTTATTGTAAAAAAATTATTCAACGAATCTCGTTGAAATTTTCGGGATAATTTATGGTACTATTGAACTGCATGAAAAAAAAAAATTACTCCAAAAAAACCTAAAGTAGCAGAGTTACAAAGACTCGTGTCCAGCTAGTTCGAAAAAAATGTTGGGACATTTTTGCTGCTTTAATCCAAAATCGAAAAATCAATAAAATTCGTACAGCTTATGGAATTTATTTATGGAATGGAGTTTCAGCTTGATTGGTCAAGTTCTCCAGATCGATGGATATGAATTTTTCGAGGCTAAACATTTTTTCTCTAAACATGATTTCTCGACGTTTTGGGACATTTTACCAACTGAAAATCTCAAAATTTTCTTTACTCATGAAACCCAAAGCTTCCTCCATGAGGAAGCGAAAATTAACGTTAATTAAATAATAACGTTAATAGTTGAGCAGCTTTTCAAATTTATATATTGTTAATGGCTGATTAATGAGACGAAAACTTACGATCGACGATGTCCATACCGAATTCCGGAAATGGTACTCTTCGCGAATTTCGAAAATCTAAAACATTCGTCTTGGATGAGCCGAGTTCCTCGTCCGAATCATATGTCATCGTGACTTCCTCGATCTGTTCCTCGATCTGTGAGAATAATTAAAAAAATATTAAAACTTGAAAAACGTAAGAAAATTGAAAAAAAATAATAACAATTTCTTTGGTGAAAAAAATTTGTAAAAATCTTTTCCCAGTGATTATTATTATTATTTTTTTTTTCACTTGTAATTGAGTCTCGAATATGGTGAAGATTCATTAATTTTTGTTGAAATTAATAATTTGGCCTGCGAATTCGTGATAAGTTAATTTTTTTGTTTCCCCCGTTGGCTTTTCGAGTACCAATGAGTGAAGTTGACGCTTGAAAAATCCTCATGTTTTTATGCATGCAGATGCAATTTTTTTTTTTTTCGAGTTACGTAAATCAACGAATAGTAATTGTGTATTTACAGGTACAGAGGTATAGTCTGTTCGATCGATAAGCATAGGAGGAAGGTGCAATTATTGGTCGACACTGCTTTTAAATTCTAAATCGTATGCTATACATACATACATACATATATAATATATATATATACATATACATACATATATTATATATATACATACATACATACATATATACGAGGCATTTAACGTAAAATGGCCTATCCTATTTTTTTTTGTTCTACCAAAAAATAGTTGATAATTTTTTTTTCATGAAATATATTCCGATCGTCAAAATAATCGACGAATCGTTAAAAAATTTTTTATAACTTATTCAAACTGGTAATTGAGGCATGTTAACCGTAAAATGGTGACGAGTTTTTGGGAATTTTTTTTCTAAAAAAGTATCCAACGAAACTCATTGAAATTTTCAGGATACTTCATTGTACTATTGAACTGGATAGAAATTTTTTCTTTACTTGAAAAGAGCGAAAAATATGAGAGTTACAAGGACTCGTGTTCAGCTGCTTATAAAAAAAAAAAATGCTGCTGTGTCTACAAGCCCTAAAAAAAGAAAATCAAACGTCTATATCTCGAAAACTACTGGGGCAAACATGAGCAAACTTTGCACACAACTTGAGAATGAGACCCTCTTTGTTCATAAAAATTTTTGCCACAATTTGCCGGAATTTCACAAAAATAACGAGTGTCCCGTTTTATGATTTTTAATTTTTCCAAAAATCTCTGTGATCGCTCTGACTTTCCGTAAATTTTAATCTGTCAGCTCGAAATTTTTCACACGAATGGGTTAAGGTACAAGGATGTTTGATATTGAATTTGGCAAGAATCGCTCGAGAGCGTCAGATTAAAAAAATTTTTGAATTTTTCGAAATAATCTTCCGATGGCTCTGACTTTCGCAAATTTTTGGTCATCGAGCCAAAATTTCTCACATCGATAGGTGACAGGACAAGAATGCATGAGCTTGAATTTCACAAAAAAATTTGAAAGGGTTCAAATTAAAAAAAAAAAATTGAAAAAAAATCCTTTAGTTGCTTTAATTTACGAAAATTTATATCTGGCTTAATTTGGGGCGTACTTTTGACACGAAAAGAATATTTTAAAGGTTCATTGGCATTAAATTTTGGAAAAATTGATGCAAAATTACGTGTTTTATTGGATTTCTTTAATTTTTCAAAAATTCGTGTTCATTCGATCATTGACGTGATCATTTTATTTCGCTCAAAAAGCTTCCTCTATGACAAAGCCCAAAATTTAAAAAGTCATAGAGGAAGCTTTACGAGCGAAATAAAATGATTGGAAAGCAATTTTCAAATTTCCCATTTTCACCCTTTTGGTGATGGTCGTTACGATAAAAAAAATTTTTTTCCAAAATTATTTGTTAAAAAAATGATATTTTTTCAGGCTCAATATTCTTTTTCTCTTCAATTTTCCATCGTTAAATTTAAAAATTGGTATACGAGGAGTGTAAGCTCCATAAAATATACGAATCTTTTTAATTTTTTTCATTTTTGGAGTAATGCAGCAAACGTGTCCCTAAAATTTTTTCGGACTAATCGCACACGAGTCCTCGTAACTCTGATATTTGGGGCTCTTTTGAACCAATTTCTTTATTCCCTATGCAGTCCAACAGTGCTATAAATTATTCCGAAAGCTTCAATGGGATTCGTTTAATATTTTTATTGCAATAAATTACCGGAAAAGCCGCCAATATTCAGCTATTTTCGCAAGTCTATACACAAATGGAAAATATATTTACAAAAATAGAAAAAAAAATGCTGATTTGACAATTAACGATACAATGCCTAGCTGTATCGTAAAATGAGGGAAGATAATTTTTCATTTTTATTTCTGTGCATGATTTGCAAAAGTCTCGAAATAATTTGTCGACATTCTCGACGTCAAGTACAATGTGGCAAAGAAAAATATACAAGTTTTTATTTTTTTTTGTTCTCTTGTCAGGCAAAAATAGGATCGAAATTTTGACATTAAATTTCCCATGTATGCAGGAAAGATATATATATGCGTCATGTATTTTCCGTGATGCGGCCTAGGTAAAGTGCAAGCCGGTAGTACAGTAGTCAAGAGACGAACGAAACGAACGTATTGACGATTATGCTGTTCGTCGAGTGTTGCAAGAGTTTTTGCGAATTCAAAGATGCTATAACGTTAATCGGAGACACAAATCCGAGACTATACAACAAGACATATATACAGGCTCGTCTCCGCAACGAGTCTCTCAAGGATCACCACTTTTTCTTTCAAAAAAAAAAAAAAAAAAAAAAAAGTGTTTTTTCTTTTTCAAATTTGCATTAAATCTTCAACCTCGAGTTTTACGAATCGTCGACGCGCGTCGACTTTTCCCGGAGATTGGTTTCCATTATTTTCCATTATGGTAAGTAACCGGACGATCAGATTTTTATTGAAACGTTTCATGGTCAACGCGAAAAAAAAAATAGAATTAATGAAAAAAAAAAAAACGTTCGAGAAATTGAATATGCATAAATTTTTTTTTCGAGATGTGCATCGTGATTGTGGTCCGATTTTTGTAATTTTCTTTTTCAAGCCAGCCGTTAGCAAATTTCCAAAAATACACATTTAAAAATTTTTTTTTTTTATAAATTACTTGGTAACGAAATTAAAACGAAATTAAAAACTATACAAAGACGCTCAAAGGAGGGAATTCTTTTTGCATGAGATTTTTTTTCAATTCTTTGACTCGTCAACTTTAATTAAGGCAAAGAAAAAATAATAATATTTAAAAAGAAAATTGATTATAGCAGGAAAATTCGTTTTTTCTTCTTCAATATATATCAAGTCAAAGATTGGAAATTTTTGCAGCTGATTTGCTCGGATTTTCTTCATCGAATTCGTCAGCAACGCACTTTTACGTGTTCCTGGATGAATTCGACGAGTAATTTGGGCTATCAGCCATTCAGAGCAAGGATGTGGTTTTTTTTTACTTTTTTTTCGGAGACAGCAACAGATTCTCCGAACTTTTTTCGATCTTGTTTACTTTTTGAGGTTATACGAATCACGACGATGTATATGTCACATAGAATCGTCGAGAAAAATGTCACGAATCGATCTATGGACACGATTATTTGACTAAATAACAGGAACAAAGTACTCCTAAACTTGAAACAATCTCGAAATTTTTCACATTACATGATTAATTGGATGTTTGAATGCGAAAATGCCATATGCGCAAAGCCTTAGCGTACGAAGGAGGCGAAAGCGAAAGCTTGCTGATTTCGCCACTACGAGCGCTGGTTGTTAAAACTGGATTTTGTGATCTCGAAGGTGACGCGCGCACAACGAATAAACCTCTGCTTCGAGTTCTTTTATTAATAAATTTTACGGTTTTAGAGCCACGATATAACGTCTTAATGATAATAATTATGCAAAAGCCAATAAAAAATGAAATTATGAGAAAACGATAATGTTTCGAGAATCTCTGATGTACAATTGACTTTTCTAACCTCTATATGGGCCAGAGCAAAGTATGAAAGAAGAAACAAAAGGCAATCCTAGCGATTGAACTTCATTGTATGTTAATCGTTGTTTCATTAAAATTCAGTCAATTGGATTTCTCATTCTTTTTTTGAACAGCAAAAAAAGGCTTGAGTCCTTAAAAAAAAAAAGTGTCGAGCCCTGCGTACGAAATTTAAAAAAAAATTTTGCAATTTTTCCTGTACTTCAAGATCGAAGGATTTTAAATTCTCGTAAGGGAAAAATAGTGAAATAATTTTTCCAAGGTTATCACGGAAAATAATTAATTATTTTCCCCCAAAAATAGGCATTAAAAAAAAATAGGGTTAGACTTGATTTTCTTAAATAATAATAATAATAATAATAATAATAATAATAATAATAATGATAATTCGAGCTTTACCGTAAGGGACAGTGGCTCTTTTCGTACCCGAGTATGCCTCGGTCTTGATCCACTTCCCTCGCTGCTGCATTCGTCCTGCGAAAGTGGCTCCAGGCTACTGCTACCCTCATCGACACCTTCGTCGAGCCCAATTTCATTATCATCTGAACAGGATAAGCGAGCTCGCTCGGTTAATTCGAATCAATTCATCGAGCCCATAATTACATTCAAATGAAAATTCATTAAAAATCGAATTAAATTTTTGGATAATTCATTGCCAATCGATCGTTAAATCGATTAATTTAATTTAATTGCAATTTTTTTTTTTTTTTTTTTTTTCATCGTACATCATTTTACTTACGATTCGTGTATTTCGATCTTTTTCTTCTGTGAACAACATTGCTGTTACCGTCGACACGCTCGTTTTGAAATTTCTCGATCACCTGAATGGCGGGACATCATTAAAATTCACAAATTAACAAATTTATATTGAATCTTTGTTTCGTTATAATTTCGTGAAAAATTGATTTTTTTTTTTTTTAGCAATTTTCGTTTGTTTTTCTTTACTTTATTGAGAATCGCCGTGGCGAGTAGATCCTCGTAGTTTTGCTCGGAAAAATTCGAATCCTCGTGCAGCTCGGTAGAAACTGTCGCTCCGAGACGAGGCAGCTTACGAGCCTCGTCGACCGCACGTTCGACTAACTCACGAAGTGCGGTGTGAGCCATGGTCGGCGTGTCTGTGGCCGGTTTGCCTGAGAAACGAAAGATTTTTTTTATTTTTTTCCCCTATCAACGAAATTATAGACGTTTACGACGAGATGCCTATAGAGTTGCTAATATATGCAATCTCCATCGCAATTTGTTCGTGAATCGAGCATTTTGTTTCATAACGAACGGTCAACTCTACACGATCCTATAGAAAGAAAAAGTATTTGACTCGAGGAAGAAAAAAAAAAAGCAAAATTATTCGAGAATGTTCAATTTTTTATTTGGGAGAAAGAAGCTTTTGTGGATTTGTTCAAAATTTTTTTTGTTTTTTTTTTGCAATTAATTCATAAAATCAATTAATCTGGTCGAGCTTTACGAGGCTTAAGGATATATCGGACAAGATTGCATACTTCATGATAAGATAAAAATCGGAAAAAATTCAACCACAATAATGACAATAAGAAGATTACTTTTTAATAATAATAATGCCCAAAAGTTATCAATAAATTGTTTAAACAAAACATTGTTTAACAAATTTTTGAGGAATGTTTTTTTTTTGTCATGTGAAATTAGTTCGTTGATTTTTCTGACGAGACATGAATTTTTTAAAAATTTTCTTATCATTTTGAAATTTCGGTTTTCGGAAATTCGTAATGTTTGTATTCACGAAACTATTTGTTCAATGCCCTGGAAACTTTTTAATTATAATATACAACGTTTTTACGAAAAAATATCCAAAATTCACGATTTTTCAAAATTAAAAAATTTTCGAAAACCGAAATTTCAAAATAATAAGAAAATTTTTTTAAAATTCATCTGTAGTCAGAAAACTCAACGAATTCATTTCACTTGTCAAAAAAAAAAAACTTTCCCTAAAAATTTGTTAAACAATGTTTCGTTGAAACAATTTATCGATAACTTTTTGGCATTATTATTATTAAAAATTAATCTTCTTATCGTCTTTATTGTGGTTGAATTTTTTCCGATTTTTATCTTATCATAAAGTATGCAATAATGTCGACGAAAGTCACTTTTGATTGGGAAGATACGTCCGATACATCCTTAATTTGAATTGAAATAAAACCAAATTTTGATTAATAGATTTGTCTTTGAAATTACAATGCTCGATTCGAATGAAATGAAATGAAATTATCATTTTTTTTCCCATGGATTCTAAAAAATTATCTCTCGAAAAGTATTTACGAGAATATGGAAATTGCAGAAATGAATCTTTGAATTAAATCCCTCGAAACGATAGTCAATGGGTTTGTGAGAAAGAAAGAAAGAGGGAGAGAGGAAAAAAATCGAAGTTTACTATAGAAAGTATGAATGAATATTCATGTGATTTATTCGTATGCATATTCGTTCGCATTGGTATTCCCGAGATAATACGTAGTAAGTATGGAAAGTAAAAGAATGTTTCTTTTCGTAGCGTATTATTATTTTTAGCGCTCTTCCATCGATCGTTCACAAAACGGAGACACTATAAATATACATAGCTGAGGTCAACTGCATTCCAAGGCTAACCGGAAATAGAGAACAGCTGTCGTGTCATTTATCAATTCTTTCAACTCGACTTTAGAGCGATAGGAAAAATTCCTCTGTAATTTTTTCCGTCATTACGAATAACTTAATTCCATCAAAAATATCACGAGAGCTCATCATGACCGAGAAGAAAAAAAAATCATTGTTCAAATTTCGATTACAAAAAAAAAACATCATTCCCCATCGTCATTTTTCAATATTTTCAACTGGCCTCGATTCTCAAGTAGCGAAATTTTTTTTCATTTCACATCTTCCGCCATTAAAAATGATTCGAAATGTTTTTTTTTTCAAAATTTGCTGGAGCAAAAAAAAAAATTACTATAATTTGAATATTTTCGAGAGACGCAAAAAAAAAAAAAAATCACGATTGTCAAATTTCGTAGTCTTCCTTTCGTTCTTCAATTTATCTCATTCTTTGGCAACCGGTGAAAATGTCACCGTGTCTTTTTCATTCAATTCGAAAAGAAAGGTTTCCCATATAATACGAGAGGTGAAAACAAATGGGTCTTTTTTTTTTTTTCTTTCGTTGCTAGAAAACGAGAGATTCGAGTTAAGACAGAAAAGAACGTGCTCGACATTCATGATCACGAAAGGACGGTAGCTCGTTCGAAATCGTGGACAGAAATTGTCAACTTTTCTCGAACCAGGTTCGAAGCGATGTTTCTTTACGTGCGTCATCCATTTATGGATGTTTACTCGCGGGATATATCAGGCGTGAGGAGGGCACACGCGAGTGATAAATGAAAAAAAAAAAAAAAAAAAAGATTCGTTTGAAAATAGCAAGAGAGTGTCTTCGGAAGAAGAAAAAGAAAATCCTCGTGCGTCTGTATAATGTATATAGGAGCTACACGAGCAGGTAGAGAGTCCGAAGGTAATTTCTCCTTGGCGGCCTTGTCGAACTTTTTCTACTGTCGGTCACGGTGAAATTCCGTGACGAGAAGCGCGACCCCATGAACTCTTTTTCTTTCATTGCCAAGCGCATTCACCATTGACCACGTCCGAATGATGGGAGGATAAGAAAACTTGTGTTTGATCTTATATACATGTAAATATATATACATGTAAAAATTTGTATATACAATTATACCCAGTACTCTTCATATGCGGGACTATAGACATTAAAACCGTAGTCACTCGAGTATATATAGTTAACCGCAAAAGGGTAAATTAATGTCTTGATAAACCTGCCTAGATAAAATATTTTATCGCACGGTAAACATTTTTCTTTTTTTTTTTTCTACATTCTGTGAAAAACGACAAGAAAATATTTACTTCCATATCGTACGATTTCTCAATTTGACTAACGATGCCTGTCAGTAAAGTAAAAGCTAAAGTCAAATAAGATCAAATTAGTACAAATTACGTCTAAAAAAAAAGTTTCTAGTGACGAATAAATTCCGGAAACAAAATATTTTTCAATTGCTCGGACTTTTGGATTTAAAAAAAAAACAGTTGATCATCATTGCACACAAGTTTCGTACTCCGGAGGCTTCTCGCAACGAATGCAAAAGTACAACGAAGCAGAGCAAACGTTTGCTCGATAGATCGTCCATGAGGATTCGTAAAATTAAAAAAAAATTTTGTTCCGCTGTTGCAGTCAATTTGACGAATTCTCGAGGGTTGTCAGTTGGTTCGAAACGGTTGATATTCTCGTCAATTTTAATCTCATTTTTAATGGCAAAAAAAAAACTTAATTTCGAGTAAAAAAAACATCAATGATCATCGTGATTTTTCGAAAATAAATTTCCTAATATCAATCAAATAGTTTTTTTTGTAAAAAAAGGCTCTTTTTCCAGGATAAATTCATGAAAATTTCATTGTACAAAAATGTAATTTGAGTAATTGGGTTTATTTGATTTATATTACCGATAAAAATGTTTACAAATTTAATTTATCTGTGAATTTGTGCGCCAATCAAGTTTCTCGATTGCAAAAAAAGAAATTTTGAGAAAAATAATTCCCCTGTGTATTTCGAATTATTCGAGAAATTTTGACACTACCTCTGGTGTCAAATTCGAAGGTGAGAATCACCAAAACAGCAATTTCATATTTTTATAATTCCATAAAAATCACCGGATCGAAGTATACACAGACTTTGCATATAAATTATCGATTATGTGCTATTTAGTGCCATATACATATAATGTATGATGCAGAATTTTATATGCATTTACAAAAGTATATGCTCGATCAACGATTTCCCGAGATAAGATCGTTGCACGTGCTCGATCCTTCGGGCTATATGCGTTGGCACCTCTGTGCACCGTGCACTTGCACTCCGAATGTTCTTTTACTTTGTGCAAGGAAAATGAAGATCCCATTGCACGCGTGTTCTCAACGAATCGTGATCAATATTTTTTTCAGTTTTTATTCTTCATTTGCTCATTTACATTTCGCTCGTAATAAATCTTGATTATATAAATTTAATTATTTATATTCGAACATTTTTGTCCAATTCGCGAACAGTCGAATAAATTGGAGAAGAATTATTTTTTTTTTAAATAATTTTCCAATCAATACAGTTTTTTCGATTTCATTCACAATATCTGCATATCCTTGAACTGTCAACGGTTCATCCAAAGGTGCAAAACGAGTATAAGGTACGGAGTATACGATCTAAGAATTTTTCACTGGCTCCAAATGAATCGCGATAATCGCCGAAGGGTAAGAGAAAAATGACGCACGCGAGCGTCATTCTTCCATCATGGGCTCGAACATATCTTGAAAATCGGCCACACAGGGAACTTTCTAAGACGACCGGGATATAAGACGAAGGTGTTTTCAGATGCTGTGCGTCTGCTCCGGGGGGGGGGATTGTTCAGGCTTTATACGCGTATAGATACTTGCACGCGTATATATCGATATGATTAGAACTCTCGCGGTGAATCATCTTTCTCGCTTGTCAGAGTGAAATTCAGGACTGACATGTTATCACGTATAGTATATCTGTGCTACGATGGGAGTGTAGAAATGAGCTTTGGAGAAGGATATCGAGGAAACGGGAGTTGAGGAACAACCGGAAGTAAAATTGAAAATTATAAATAAAAAAAAAAAATACATCGATGAGGAAAACACGTTTTTTCAAAGTGCATTTGGAAAATTCGAACCAAATGAATTTTTTTTTTTCGTTTCAAGACAAGTTTGCTGTTTTTATTAAGGGAGGTCAGAACCCTTGAAAAGAAACAATAACGTACTCAATCGAAAAATCATTTTTTTTCGTACGATAATACTCAGCTCTCTCTCTCTCTCTCTCTCTCTCTCACTCTCTCTTTCTCTCTCGCGTATCCAGAATTTTCGATACTTTTAACAAAAAAATTGACAGACAGTAGGAGAAAAGTTAGATAAATATATCTGCCAAATGAAAAAAATTACCTATCACCCAGTTTGTGTTCAATAAATTCCTTAAAATTACATATTCTTTTGGCCAACAAAGTGGACAGCTCTATTAATTAAAAAAAAAAAAAAAACAAAAGGTTTTCGCGAATATAGGGTACGCGTGGGAACTTGTGGGAACTCGAGTAGACTTTTGCAGATGTCGCAGACTGAAGGAAAAATAATAAGCAAAAGTTACGAGATTGGTCGTTGCGATTATTATTAGCGCTTGCAAATATGCAACATGTTATTCGATCTTGCCTGCGGGGCTCTGACCGTAACTCATATTTCTCAATTCTAATCGATCAATTTACAGCCCCTGATTGTACGGAGTACGGATACACCGTTTTACCCATATATATATCATTCGTTCTCGCGTGAAATGCATTCTCACAGGTTACTGGGAACGATCCGATAGACACAAATATAGTCGAGAATACGATGCCGGTTAAGCAGGTTAACAGGGAAATGTAGCATGCTACGACGTGGATATGTGTATTGAGAAAAAAAAATCGAGAATATCTTATGAATCTAAACCATGAATTATTCTGATTAATTGAAACGTCCAGAATTGATTGAATATTAATTGAATAATAATTGATTGTGTATATATAGTGCGTTGAGATTTTAGTGCAATCGAAATAAATGGCAATAGATTTGATCCGTATACATTTTTTTTTCTGATCGCACTCTCCTATTTATACGATGAAATACAAAAATGATAATTTGATCAAACTAAATTACGTTTCGCAATCAAATTGAGCAACATGATTTTAATTAAACTTGCAATCTACTTCATTGAAATATAATTTTTTTCAATTCGTTGAGCTCGATATGCTCCAATAAACTTAATTCAACGAGTATAAATATGATCGTATAATTGAATGTACGAAAAATATTTCGAATTGAAAAAAAATATTTGCTTCAATATTACATGTTTCAATTACTTTATTTTTCTATGTGCATTCTGCAACGTTATAAAACGTTAATTCGGCATTAATGTAAAAGTGTATTATCTCCATTGTCATAAAAATAAAAAATAACGATGAATTTTCTAAGTAAGGTGAGTTTTAAATTGCTCTGCAAATGGAATCGTCGAAATTGCTGCACTTTCAGCGACGCTTATGTGAGCATTCGGAACTAACGCGCCGAAATTACTTTAAAATCTCATCAAGACTACTCTCCCTCTTCTCGGATGCACTTTTCGCGCTCATTTCGCAATTACTGCAGTTGCTATTTTACTCGATGCATTATCTCTCTCTCTCTCTCTCTCTCTCTCTCTCGCCCTCGCTCTCTCTTAGATCTCGAGAGCAGAGACAGCTCGGAAAAAAAATCGTTTAGGATAGCCAATTGCAGATGAGATCGTTAATTTCAGCTACAATTTTATATGACAATAGACGAATAAAATCATCCTTCATATTAAAATACAATAATGTTCTACAAAGTCTTTGAATTCTTTTAAATTCAAATTAAGCAAGAATTTCAACTTCAATTAATTCGGTTGATTTTTTGAATTTTCTTAATTTTTTTTTTCTGCACGTTTGACAAGATTAATCTTCATAAAGATTCATTTTCATCGATACAAATTCATTGAGCTCTCTTCACGTAATATATATATATACATTTTTTTTCGTTATAAATAATGAAAACGAAAAATTCACTGTAGAAAAAAATTTAATGAATTCATTACGATATGAAAACTTTGATTAAAAATATGATGAATTAGATTTTTTCGTTAATAATTTTTTCTTCTAAAATTCATGGCCAAATTATGTCTCGGTGAATGAGGGACGCCTTTACATTATCCCATTGAGTAATGTGTTGCTAATATAGTTGAGTAAATGAATTGACTAATAATGCGATCAAACATGATGATCTCGAGATACTATAATTGGTTGGCGTGCTTTCAATTTTCATGCTATCATGGTTCATGGCTAGGATCGCATGTACCGATAATATATTATCCATTACATATATATGTATATCTCTAGCAGTAATGTGCGGAATAGCGATTACAGTCGAAGGCGTAAATTATAATATGCCCCTGTTCAACGACACGAGATGATCCTATAAATATATATATCGCATATGTGCTATTATTTGCTTAATGTTGCACGAGAATTGTGATAAATGTTGTTTACGATGAGTAAGCCAATATAATGAGAGCAGCTCTGGAACATGAAAAGAAGAAAATTTCATGATGGGAAGTGTGAGGTACTGAAGAGTTTTTATTTTAATTATTAGTTATACATTTTGCACGCGATTTTCATGTCACGCAATTTTCATGTTCGTTATCAAATGCCGGAAAGATCTGTCGCAATTTTTTTTCGATCCATTTATATGGACAATAAAAAAATTTATTCTGCTGTCCGGTAGAGAGAAGACCCAACAATATATCTTTGTTTTGTTTCGGGAAATGAAAATTTGAAAAAAAAAATTAATTAATTTGACGATCCCCTGCAGCAAAAATATCTCGAAATATATTTTTTTTTAATTATGTACAACATAATATCGTTCATTTACTCGTGAAGAAATTAGCCACAGATCGTTGAGGATCGAAGAGCAAATTAATATCTGTAGAATTTTTTTTTTTTGTAAATACCATGGTTCCTCGTGAAGTATACGTAGACGATGTATGCTACGATAAGTCCGCCGATCAGAGTCAGCATCTCTTCGATGAATTGCAGTAACATGTGACACGTGCGATTCACATTATTCACACCAACCGCGTATACACACAAGACACTTTGACTATTTTATTTTTGCTATTATTATCCCCATCATCATCGTCATCATCATCATCATTGACGACGTAATGTTCATGAAGATATGTCGAATAACTGTTCCTATTTATTCCACTTTGAAAATGTCGATGCACAATGTAATTATTTCGTTCTCCAACTGTCCCCGTTAAGATCGATCTTGTACGTCGAATTATAATGGCAATATAAATCGGTATCTAATTTCGTGAATTACCAAAATCGTAAACATTTTTTTTTTCGAAAAATTATGTCAATATATTTTATAAAATTTATTGTTATTATTTCGAGATTACTCGATAGCTTGGCTTCGATCTTCTCAACCTGATAATACGAACCAACCGGAAACGTTTTGCCCTGACAATCGTTATATTTAGTCGTGAAAAGAGAAAGTATCTCGGAAATCTGCGTTATATCATTTTCTCAGAGTCACCGCTCGATCATAACCGTCCATTGTTAAACGTTTTTTTTGCCAAAAAATCGCGATGTGAGAATACAATTGTCAGCTGGATCGGAAATGCGATGAAAAAATGACAATAAAAACGTTATAAGCATCATGAAAATGAAAAAAAAAAAGCTCTCTTTCACCGATGCTTTATTTCAATTTTATTCATATGTTTATAATCATTTTTTTTTTTTTTTTTCATTTTTCCATGTTATGAAAACAAAAAATGAATTAAGCCAACGTTTTTATTTTCGAAAAATGCGACATCATTCTCGTTTTCGATAAGAATTAATTTATCCTCGTTTACGGTCAGGATTTATTTTAGAGACGAGGGCAACCGGTTTGCACAGTTGTTGATATATATATACGATGTGATATCGAGATAAAGAAATATATTTCCCGTGCATACGTATAATTAATGACGTCAGTACACAAGTATCGCGGCTGTGTATTATTTTCGACTGCATCGAGATTCCCATTTTTTTTTTCTTTCGTATCTTGTAATAATTAATAATGGATAGATTGTTGATTGTTTCATAGACTTATTGCTAGAAAAAGGATCGATGAATTGAATTAATGTCGTTCTTTGTTCAATTCTACTTTTTTTTTTTTAATAATAAAAATCAAAATCATACTGCCGGACTTTTATCTTGGGAGAGACACGATATGAAGAATTTATAATTGGATTTCGGTTCAGTATAGTTATTAATTTTTTTTTTAATCGTCACTAAATTTTAAAAATTGAAAAAAAAACATTGAAAAATCAGCTGGAACTCTCATACGGATTAGCCAACGATAAATGATTTTTTTTTTTTTTTCTTTTTTCTATGTAAAAAGTTGTTCTCGCCGATATATGAGACTTTGATCGAGGGAACTTTAATCTTTGAACTCGGATGGCTTTTTCAAGGCTTATAATCATCGGACAGTTCGTGTCGATATTACGTACAAGATCGTTAAACTGGCTGGGTTCAACGTAAATTACGTGTGCCGAGTCCTGGACCGGGTTCAAGGTTTACCACCGGTGAATAATATATTTTTTTTTTGTTTCAATTCTCATATATTTCATCACGTACTTCGAGCCGCTTGTGGTATCGTCTATGATATCTATAAATGGTTTTCTTTTTTTTTTTTTTTTAACGACTGTGTGGAATGAACGCGTTTTTTCAATTAGGACACCTGACACCTCGAACATTTGGAATCATCACAAGTGCCCTCGCGACCCGGCTTTCCGTCACGAATATTTTGCTCGCTTTTAGCGCTAATAGCGAGCGACACATGAGAGCAATTCTGTATTAATCGAGCTTGACGTCGTTCTCATTTATACACGGCCTCGAAAAATAAATAAAATATTACGAAATATTCGATGGAAAAACAACAAATCCGTCACGACACGGAAAAAAAAAAATTCATGCAATATCTCTGAACTATTTTTGCTACTTTTGTTTTCCCTCTCGTTTTTTTTTTTTTATAACAATTTTTCAATTAATTCGAATCCTAATCAACTGGATAATTATTTTTCGATCCACGCGTTTCTTCATTATCTCAACTTTACGTTTTTATTTTTTCCTAACGCACACGAAAAACACTTGAGAATGAAAAATTTTTCTTGAATAAAAAAAAAAAAAAAAAATGAGGAAAAACGTACGTCGCGTGTCGATACCGTCGCGTCGATCGTTACTGATCGGTAGATCGTACGTTTCTCGACGTATTTCGCTCTTTCTCGGTCGTCACGACGATGATGACGATGACGACGACAACGACGAGGAGGAGAGAAGATACACGAGAGTCTCTTTTCGAGGGGGGAAATTCGCGAGCGCAGGTATGCACACCTCCTGGGGGGTTTTCCTTCTCTCTTTCTCTCTCTCTCTCTCTCTCTCTCTCTCTCTTTCTCGCGACCGACTTTGATCGCGGCCCCGAATGCCTCGAGATCCGACCTCAGCAACCGGAGGATGCGGGAGAAAAAAAAATGTATTTGCACGAAGAGGAAAAATAAGTGGAGGAGGGAGGGAGCAAGCAAGCAAAAAAAAAGAGAGAGAAAAATTCGCAACGTCACTGTTTGAGATGATGCACGCGCGTAATAGTCGGGCTCTTTGATTCGATATATAGTATATTCGCGCTCGTTTCTTCTCGCGGTTATACGCGGTGCTATCTCAGGCGTGTGGGAGAACTCGCGAGACTGCGTCGCGGCGCCGGGGCAAAGACGATTCTCGATATATAGGCAGGGCCAGGTGAAGCGCGACGAGCAGGCAGCATAGGATACCCCACATAAGCACTTTAAGGTTTCTTCAGTAGAGGGGACAAATTTTACATACATATGCAGATGTATGTATTATAATATACATCGATATATATATATATATATATGTGTGTGCATAATATGTGCCCAATATTAATTTCGCATATATGAAGTTTCACGAAATAAAAAAAAAAAAAAACGACGAAAATCTGATCGTACGATCGTTCGATTTTTTTTTTACGAATCTTCCTCTATGCGACTCTCTCGGACTCGATACGAGCGTTCGGTTTTTTTTTTTCCCCAGATTTTAAGCACAAATCGTTCACGTGGTTATGAATTTTTCAATTTCGAGATATTTCGCTGGTAAACGAGATTCCCAATCGGCTACAATTTTTTTTTTTTTTTTTTTTTTTTTTATCGACACGAGCAGTGATAAGAATTGGCCTTGTGAAAGTTCGGCTTGATATACGGAATTGCTTGAAAGAAAAAAATTCTAAAACAATCGCTAAAGATCCGTATGCATATAGTGATAAGAATGTGTCCCGATTCTCTGTTTTGTCGTATATAAAAGTTTGTGTACAATTTTGAAATGATAACTAAATGTTTCAAGGCTTCGGACAACGCGGGCGTATTTTTTGAGGGGTTTTTTTTTCTTTTCGTTTTCATCGAATTATTGGAGTTTTCAAATTTTGAAAATTGTGCGAGAGAATCGAAAAGCTCTGAGGGCGAAAAAGCATTGGGATTTCCGATCAACTGTAGGCAGAAAAGATTTCTTATGTTTTTGTACAAAATAATTTTGTTTATGATTAAAATAATTATGCTATGAGCGAACAAATATGATTCGTAAATTATGAAGAATTCGAGAAATGAAAAATAAAATGTCGGATCATCATTATGGATTTTTCAGTGGATAAAACCGAAAAAAAAAACAATTATTTTTTTCTTAAATTGAAGTTGATTGTGTTTGTTTATGAGTTTTTACATGTTTTTATATTAGCTACGTTACTAATTAGGCTGATAAAAGGTCATTTAAAAAAGTTTCTCGAAAGGATCGTGTACGTAAATTTTTTTAAGCTCGGTACTCGTTGAACATGATTGTGCAACGAGTACGTGTTTTTTTTTAAGTCCGATAGTGAAAGCCAAATTCCACGATGTCCTAAATAAATTTGAAGAATTCTTGGCCACTTTGGGTGTGTTTGCGTGCATGGTCATCAGAATTTTACACTCCACTTGCTATTTTGATGTCTTTCAGTCTCACAAACCTCAACGAAATCAAAACTTTAGCAACAAAATTCAAACTTTACACAATAATGATTAGCACTTGGAAATTTTTAATGAGTTTATTAATTTTTCGTCAAAGTGATACTCCAAAAAAGGGTCAAGAAACTGAAAAAAATTCGGATTTTATTCGTAACGGATTAATTTTCTTTCATTTTGAAATTTTTTCATACCAAGGTTGTATTGGGCGTTAGGAAAAAAATATCAGAGAAAAACCAAAAATTTTTTTATTATCTTACCATAGCCAGACTCCACATTGCGTTATAAATATTTCAAGGCCATTCACTGACCAATTTTCACACCTCTCTTATATCCTACTGGATAATCTCGAGACACATTGTTCTGGATTGTTTATTTTTTATGTGGAATGAAATTGATAAAAAATTGCCAAAAATTATTGAACTCCGACCACCCTCAAAGTGAAAGAAATTCTAATATTTTCGAAAAATAAATTCCAGATTAAAAAAAAACAGAGATTTATCAATAATTCAACAAAGCTTTATGTATTCGTAAAAATTTGAAAATTCATTCTGTAAGAAAAACAGCTTTGTTTCTAAAAAATTTGGATAATGGTTTTTTTTTTCCATTCCTCCAATAATAATTTTGTGGCATTATTATCGTTTGAACTCAATATGTTACGAATGTCTTGAGTGCAGTTGAATTCTTTGGGATTTTTATTCGAACATCATGGCAAATGATATTTTCCAAATATTCATTTGTGTCAGGATTATCGTTAGTCGCTGAGTCATTGAACTTATATAGATCCGTTGCGAAATTTCAACGTGAATCAACCTCTGTTTTGATCACAATTCGACTGACGCCTCAATTTTATTTCGTCGAATGACAAAATTATCAGTATACTACGACGCGAACACATTTTTCATATACTCGCGGTCTTTGAGCAACACACTTTTTCGTTTCATGTATATATACGAGAATCACTATAACCATATTATAAGCAGGTTTATTCACGTATTAATATATACAAGCAAGTTTATCCACGCATGCATATTCACGGTTCATTGACGTTTTCGTATCAAATTTTTATGAATCAGGAAAAAAATTCGATGTAATTCGTAATCAGCGGAAAATTTTTGATCGCCTAGAGCCTAAAAATATGGTAAAGGATGAAAAAAAAAAAAAATTTCTCGATTTTTTTACCCTACTTTTTCGATAACCTGAAAATATCGAAACTTTAAATTTCCAAAACTTTGCTCCAGTTTGATGGATTTGGGCTTATCGGTGGTGTTTTGAAAAGCCCAGGAGTAGACTCAGAGAATTCCCTTTGATTGAACTCGAGATCGTGATTTTTTGTACCGAAAAGAGCACTTTGAATATCTCCAAATTTGAGCCCAGAGGAAAAATTGGCAAAAATTGATGGTTCGACTTTGAAAATGCGTAAAAAATTGAAAAATCATCGTAGCTCACTGAACCAATCACCATTTTGAAGGTAAAACGGTTGGGAAGAGAACGAGCACTGTATCGAATTTTAAACCCATTGGGAAGAGGAGTTACAGTGATTTTAGTGTACATTTTGGGAAATGACTAAATGTTCAATTTTTCGTTTTTGTATCGAATTTTTGCCATTCCGCAAAAAAAATCCACGTGATTCATAATCAGAGGAAAAGTTCCGATCTCCTAGAGCCTGAAAATAGTTGGAAAGACGAAAAAAAATTCTTTAATTTTTGCCCCACTTTTTTGAAAACCTTAAAATATCGAAATTTCAAACGCCCATAACTCTGCTCCGGATTCGCGGATTTTGGCTTAATGGGGATTTTTTAAAAAGCCCAGGAGTAGACTCAGACAATGCCATTTCATTAATCTCGAGATCGTGATTTTTTTGTATCCAAAAGAGCACTTTGAATATCGCCCAATTTGAGCCCAGAGGAAAAATTCACAAAAATCGATGTTCCGACTTTAAAAATTCGTAAAAAATCGAAAAAAAAAATTGTACAGCTCAATGAACCAAACGATGGTTTGTGGCCTGAAAGATTACGAAGAGAATGGGCACAAGTTTCAGCCTCAACTCCATCGGGAAGCAAAGTTACAGCGATTTTAGTGAACCCATCATTTTTTGCAAAAAAAAATCACAAAAATCTTGGATTTTTCGAAAGTTCATTTAGGACCCTGTATCGGTGTACTTTGTTTTCGTTAATCGTGAATCTGTTGGTAGTTGTCCTTGAAACTCAAAAATTAAATTTCAAAACATCAAAAAAATGTGTTTCTCCCTAAAATTAAAATAACAATTTATATCGGATAAAATTTAATGAAAATTCGTATGGCTCATATGGATTTTGAACAAATTACTACGTTTTCGATATTATCGATAAATAAAAAATCGAATTAATAAATAAAATCATGACGATAAATAAAGAATAATCTTTCTCGTCGTTTCTAACGATTTTTTTTTTTTAATTTAAACATTTGTCAACCCGCAAAAATGACCGCAAATGCACCCTCGAATTTGCAATCTCCTCAGCCCTCTCCTCCTGGGAATGGCCGAAAATTCTGCTATAATGGACTCCTGCATTTGCGGTGCACGGATATGAGGGCCCCTTGACTTTTCATGGCTTAACATGGCTGATGCGGTGGCGGCAAGATCTTTGTATAATATGGAGAGATATTATACGTAGGATAGATACGAAGCATTCCAAAAGTTAAATCGACACTTTCGTGAGACGCACTCGCCCTTTGGAAATTCGTTTGAATTTGTTCATATTTTCTCTACAAATCCTAGAATGCTTGAAGAATTTTTCCTAGATTTTTTCAATCACTTGCCATTTTATGATAATCATAATTTTAAAAAAATTTCAAAACCAAACGGTTGGAAATGTTGAAAAAGGTAAAAAAAAAAAAAAATTTACCAAAATCGTGCTTGCGACATAGAATTTTTTTAGCTGCATCCCAGAGTGTGCCGGCGTTCATTCATATTTTTTTTCCTACTATTTTTTTTGTTCTGAAAAATGATAAAAAAAATATTTTTTAAATGAAAAAAAAATCTAGAAGAAAAAACTGCATGCCGTCTGGGGTTCTAAGCAACGACTTAACATTTTTTTAACCAATTCCGAGATGTTAAGAGGCCATGGAATTTGACGATTTGATTTGAAATGTTTCGCACATACTTGAGAAGCTCGATTATCTTTACACGGCGTAAAATCGTTTCTATGGTCGCGAGTAAATCGTTTTGGAGATAAAACTCTCGGGTTTGCTCAAATATACTGATAAGTGCGTTCATGCGGAGCATACCTCGCGGTATAACGAGCCCGAGTTTGTCTCTATATGCTCTTGAGAGACAATAATAATTTCGGTTGAGTGAAAAGGTTTCTGTCTGTCCCACTTTTTTTTTCACCTCCCTCGCTCTTTATGGGTCTTCCCTATATAAAGCTCAGCGCCATCAACGATATTATTAGGATCAGGGCCGAATGAGCCATTGTCTCAAATGACGATGACTCAATTATAGCACCTTAGAGTCATAGACACACCCAAATTTGTTTAAGCATTCATAATATTATTTTAATAACGATATTTCGATAATTATAGTCAATGATTTTTTCATTTATTTAGCGATTAAGAAAATAATGAAAAATTTTACTTTTTCATTACTTTCAATCGCGATTTTCTGAAATTATGGGAAAAAAAAAGACTCGTTCACGCATGAAGCCGTGATACGTACCGACTGGAGAAAAAAATTGCGCATTAATCGCTCTACGGTCGTGATAATTAAGAGACGACGGAGCGCGCGATGCTGACAGGAGCTTTTTTTTTCTTTCAAATTCTTATGCCTCGATGAAATGGCAATTAGTAGCAAACGTTAAAACACAGAAGGCTGAATAGAAGAAGAAAAAAAAACGAATGAATAGACAATGAGGGTTCGCTTGCGTCAGATATGTTTAATTGCGACAATCATCAAACGGCGGACATGCACGCACATGTTTCTCATGTGAATTTTCTCGACTTATGGACATCTCAGGTTATTCCTTCCAGCCTTGCAGTTTTCTCATCGACATTCATTCTGGACAGTCGTCGTGCTGCCTTAATTTCTTTCTTCCACAACATTTTTTTTTAATTCAAAAAAATTTTAAATACATTTTTTTCTTCAAATTTATGTATTAACATTCAATAGCGATATGACGAAGTAAAGAAAAAAGTTGAGTCAAATGAGAATCGAAAATTTATAGCCGTTCGATCGAGGGTTCTTTTTTTTTTTTTTTTCTTCCGAGGCAACAACCAAAAAGTTTCGAGTAAAACGCCTACGATGTTTGGTCTCAAACTCTTTTGCTAGACAAAATGGAAATTTTGTTCCCCAATTTCTGGGCATGAATTAATTCATGACAAAGTATATATGAAAAAAAAAAGCAAATTCTATTTTTTCGAAATTTCCAAACTCGACAAAACGGCCTCAAAGCGAATGCCAGCCAATGTCACAAGAGTTTCGATAAAATTGAGTCGGGCGATTTATAAAAAATAAATTACCGGATGGATGAGCACGAAGCTTCGAGCTATCTTGAACGTGGGTTATTTCATGGGAAGGTCGTGATCGTAAGAACATCGTGTACATAATGATCATTGGAGAGAGAGAGAGAGAGAGAGAGAGAGAGAGAGAGAGAGAGAGAGAGAGAGAGAAAAATTGAGAATCACGGAGAACGAGACAATCGTGATTTCTGTGTCACTATAGTTACGTAATTTTTGTGATTCACGTTGATAGAGGAAGGATGCGATATAAATATAAATATATATATACAGGTTAATCGATTCCGAGCCCGATACGAGTATATAATATCTATAATATTTATATACGTGCGCAGCACGAATAAGAAAATTCAGTCGTCGCGGATGCCATAAAATGCGCTCGCAAGTGCAGTCACGACAATCTCGCCGATTATAGTAATCATAAATCAAGATCATACAGCACTTTGTACATCACGTTTTATATATATATATCTGCCTTATATATCATAATAACTTCAAAGGCACTGAAAAAAAAAAAAAACATCATGTCCATAGCGCTATTTATGTGTACAACACGCTGATATTATATCGTATACTTACTGTCGACACACTGCCTCAAAGACATCGCCAGGCGTGTCAGTGTACTTGCCAGAATTGTCCCATACGCTTCGAAAAACCGATCATCTGTTAATTGTGTGTTAGTGCAAGTTGTTAGCAAGACACCAATGGCAATTAATAAAATTAGAGAGAGAGAGAGAGAGAGAAAAAAGTATATCGATTAGTGGTTATAAAATTGCGGATAATTAATAGTTATGGGATCGTTAGAGTGTCCTGAGATCTGTGGAGCTTTGGGTAAAATTTTTTTCAATCGTTTTCCATCATCTTTGGGTATAAGAAAAAATGTTGTGATTCATCATAGACGTATTTTTTATTTATTATTTACGATTCATTATAAACGGCTCAATGTGAGTGAACTCTCGTCAATGAGTTCGTCAAGACGCAAAGTTATCGCACGCGAGTCGCGTGTCCGTTCGGTACATTGCCTCGACTACTGAAACGAGAGACGAGCTTTCTATCTCCCAGCCGCGAGAATTCAAGAATGAATTTGCGGCTTGCCAGATGGCGTTACTTGCCTGGAGTTACAGACGATAATTCAAGAATTCTTGAGACTCGAAACATGCATTTGGCCATCAAAATCAATTAATAAAAATAGTATTTCGACAATTTTTCGATTCCATAAGTTTTTTTTTTTTTTTCGTTTCTTGGAAATTTTGACGACCCTAATTCCACGGATCTCCCGGCATGTTTGACAATTGAATCGAAGATTCGGGAATTTTTCTTTGTCAAATGACAAATAAAAATGAAAGAAAATTGTACATCAATATACTTACAAGCTGAATGATCGTAGAGACGATCGATCGGTGTATCGTCAACATTGCCAACCAGTCCCTCCACTATTTTCTCAACAAATTCACGAACGGTTTCCATCGAATCTCCCTCTTCACGACCACCGGCCGCCAAATCCAATTCCGTATGGATGGCCACATGCTCGGCTCCTGCAAAGATAAATCACAAATTTTCGATTGATCAATAAACAATGCGATGAGAGAGATTTGTTTATTTGTTTATTTTTTAATTTTTTGCAGCATCGCTATGATCGAAGCTAATAACACAATTAAATTATTCGACAATTTATTAAATTTCATTGATTCATTCGATAAAATCTGAATCAATAACAAAAAAAAATGCAATATTATGGCTCATCATTTTCCTTCAAACTTTCTAATTCATCTCAATGCCAGAAGCAATATCGATCAATTTTCTATCAGCTAGGGAATTTCATACCACCAGAATTTCTTAATTCAATCGAATTTCTGTATTGTTTTAAAATCGCTTCAATCCTTCTCGATCACACTTACTCATCCAACAATCCTATAGTGTCGTCTCTATATATACGAGTCGATCGATATGGAAAAAAATCGGATCATTTATTCCAAATCCATGGTCATTAAATTTCACGAAATTCACACGTTCCAACGAATTAACGATTCTCGAAAGTTATCGCTAAAATATATCATGACGCAAAGATTCATTGCTCCGCAAAATTGTCATTGAATCGACAGGGCTTTCTCCGTGAAAAGTTCGTACGAAGTTAGACCCGTCAAATGCTCACAGTTTATGGGTGTGTGTGTGTGTGTGTGTTGAAGCACGTGCGCTTTCACGCGATATGCATTCGTTCGCGCGTAATTACGATCCTTGAACTCTCGCACGGGTAATCGATATTGAATCTCGCGGTTTGCCTCCCCGAATTAACGGGGGACTACATCGACTACTCGTCGCGGTTCGCAAAAATGAGAGTGCGCGCGGTTCCGCCGGTCTCATTTAGCGCACAAATCGATATAGATCATCGTGTAACCACGATCGTATATGTACACATTTTCTTATCGTTCCAAACGATCCAAGACGTTTTGTGCACTGCTTTTTATCATCAAAGACAAAAAAAAAAAAAGACAACTAAATACAAAACATCGTAGCAACAAAACTATAGCCGATACGCTAATCTCACAATCCGAGCAAGAACGGGAGCAAAAAATGTCCGTATATGAGCGAAGCACAAGGAGAAATTAGATCCCTATCGCAGTAAAATGGTGTCACTGAATATAAAGCGCATGTATACAGAGCACGGAATTCTCTTTTTCCTTATCGTGCAAGTCCTGTTGCAAAAAAAAAAAAAAAAAATTGTCGCGAGGAATCGTCGTGAATCGTTATGCCGAGGGTCTTGGATAAATGACAATATAACGGGGCTAAACGAGAGAACTGTATGTGCGTGTATACGCGATGTCGATGGATTGGTACACAGAAGCGAAGGTGAGAGATGGCTGTCTCTCGTGGTGGCTGTACGAAGGCCAAACGATGTTGCCCGTGAGAGTACTGGAGCAGAACTGAGGTTCACCATCGACGTTCATGGCTGTCTCTCTTCCTCTCTTTCTCTCTCTTCCTCTCTCTTTCTCTCTCTCTCTCTCTTTCTCTTGGCAGAAGACAATAAGACCTGAGAAACTGCAAGACGAGTCTCCCAGAAGAAGAGTATTCGATTATCGAATTGCAATTTTTATGCACTTCGGACTATCGCGAACAGGTTCGTCAAATTTTGAGCTAGTGCGGACTGATTCGGAGTTCAGTGTATTACAGAACAGTCGAGTAATATTTTTCTCTCAATTGACCGACAGTAGTGGACGCGCGGTCGATGTGCGGCTCTGGCGATCTCCCATGTTAAGCAGTATTAGCCGAGGCTACTACTTGGATGGGTGACCGCTTAGCCGTGCACTGGCTTGGCGCGCCGACTACCAAGCGGGAGGCAGTTTTACTGAGATTCGGATGGTAACATATCGAAAACTCAGTAAAAGTAAGGCCGTCTGTATCGGCGTGGGTTTTCCGCAGTTTCCCCATGTCCATGGCGAATGCGATACGGTGTAGCTAAAAAGCAGCTGCGGATGCTACGGAAGTTGGGTTAGCTTAGCGAAGTGCGGGCAGCGAGCGGTAGGAGGAATCAAATGGGAAGGGTTAATACGTAAAAACCCGCAAGGGTATACGTTGGAACACACAAAAATAAAAATAAAATATAATAAATATTTTTCTCTTAATTCTCGAATCAAAAATGCCGTTGACAACGCGCCAGAGAATGTCATCTTCATCCATCAGCAAGGAACCGGCAACGAATCTGACAAGTTCGGACTGTTTATAACCAGTGCAGTGTGGTCCGAATCAGTTTGAAGTGCGAATTCGATAATCCAAAAATCTTAAATCATATCCTTTGTTCCGAAATTATGTGCGAAATTGTGCTCAGCAATCGCAATATCTTGCGAATTGTAGAATAACTCGATTGGGAAATATCCGGATAGAAAAGCTGTTCGAAACAGTTCAATGTTGTCCGAAACAGTTTTAACAGTCGATTCGATGTCCCGAAAATCTTGTATCATCTTTCATTCGGCAATTATATGGGTAAATTACGCTCACGAGGCTGGCATGTCAGTCAAAAATGCTGTCAAAAAACGCGATGAGTGCCTTTATATTTGCCAAGTCCCGATAGTAATACCGCAAAAAAAATTGTGTGACTCTTCGTGTGCTACGCGGTTTCGCGATGAACCCGTTTGATACGAGCCGTAGACCATCGCGCTACTCCGGAGGAGAAGCGCATTCGAACAATGAGCTTTAAACGAGCGAAAGAACTGCGGGCAAAGATCCTCAACTTCGATCCTCCATACCTGTAAAATGTACATATATATACATACATTATACGACTGCAGGTTGTACTTACTGCATAGTTATATATGCATGTACCTTGCCTATGTTCTGTTTCTGAGTAACGGTTCACCTGGTCCACACACACACACACATATATATATATATATATATATATATATATATATATATATATATATATATATACAATAATAATAATAATAGTAATAAAACAACACCGGCACCTCCTCCGCGACCGGCGTAGCGGTCGAGGTCGCGAGAATGGTTCATCCGTGCCGGGGCACAAATATATCGCACTCGATTATCTCTCCCCTCTCTTTGATTCGCGCTACGTTTTCTTTTTTTTTTTCTCTCACTCGCTCGATCGTTGAACGACGATCGCGGAATATTCAAGGGAGGTCAAAGAGCATGTAATTATGAAATCACGATCGCGATTATATAAAACTCGTTCGTACACAAGGAGATAATTTTTTCTTCTTCTTACGAATAATCGAGCCCGATTACATATACGTTGATCGTTGCATTTTACACCGGAAATGAGGCGCATATCCGATCGAACAATATACGACTGCATTTGCGTATGACACGACTGATATATTCGATGAGTCTATCGATTGAGAATTTCTCGTGAGTCCTTATAGGGATCCGGAGAATAAATTTGAAAAATCTTCAGAGATTCGTGTTTGTTTTTTTCTTTCGAATCCACAAAGGCGATATGGAGAAACAAAAAAATAACAGAGTGACGATCATTTCGTTATTCATATGGAGAAACATCGAGTATGCAATTTTAAGGATGTATGAGCACAAGGTGGCGGGAAATGAGCGGAAACGTGGGCGCGGGTGAGCGCGGTGCGCGAGGGGCACGCATGAAACAAGAGAGAGTCGGACCGCTCATTATGCGACACACGCGAAAAATTTCCTTAAAATCGATAATTGTATGTCAAAAGGTTCGTTAACCCCCATTTTTTATGGAACGTATGTAATCGTGATAGTTTTCTGAACATTTAACAGTTTTAATATTGATCGTATCTGATCGTGAAAGATACGAATTTCTGTTTCAAAGTTGCGTCAGCCCAGAATTCGTATATGGCGTGGGATAAATATCTTGATTTCACAAATTAATTACTCGCGTAAAGAGTCGTTGACCCACTATGAAATTTTGCAGGTTTTATCATATACACTTCTGCTACACCATATAAAAAATTCAGATTTTTATATGATCGTGAAGCTAGTGCTCATACATCCTTAAGAAAATAGACCCAAAGAAAGTAAATATAAATGCGTTAGGATATAGTGTAATCATTCGTAAAATTATTTTTTTATGTTCATTTGAAATTAATTCGAAATTCCTTCGATGTGTGTGCAATTAAATCGTGAACTCAACGGTTTGCCGATGCCTCTCTGGTATATTTTCATGATCGTGCTTTTACGGACCATTTGAAGAACGGGAGTGGCCTCTCAACTATCCTATACTAAACAGAGTCTCAGGTCGATCCTTCACCATCATACCCCATGGTATTCCGTATGGAATTCCGTCTTTTGATGATCAATTTTCTTCCCGTCCATGTTCGGGTGGGTAAATCCTCTCATCTGGGGTAGACGAACTATTTTGACCGCTGAAAGAATCTTTCGCATGTATACACGAGTGCAATTTTCGATGCACTCGATTCCCAACGATTCCACGGTCAAACGTTTTTATCCCTATGGTGTTCTCACTCGCTCTCTGCAACTTATTCCCTTTCTGTATCCCCATATTCTTCTTATTCTTTTTCTTATTTTTCATCTTCTCGAAACTCCGCACTCACGACGTTTGTATACTGTTTCATTCCGTTCTCCATCCTTTTGCTATACTATCTTCGTACGTACAACGTGTGTTTCAGCTTCGTTCGCCCGGACACTTTGGAATGTAAGCGAGTTCGCGTGTTCTACGTTTATCTCAACAATATATATATATATCGATGGCTAAATACCATAGGGGCATATCGGTCACGTATAGGCATAGCTTATACGCCCCTTTGTCATTAGTCCATCGATTATATATGTGTGTGTGTGTGTGTGCACGTGTGTGTTTGCTTACACATACCACGAGTAAGAATAAATTATTCATACAACGTGAATTGTGCAGCGCAAATTTCCCTGATTTTCTTTTTTTTTTTTTCCTCCCTCGATGCTTCTCGACTCCGATGCTCCGAGGCTCGTTCTCTCGAGTCCCAGAGCATTCCACAGCGATAAAAAAAAAAAAGCGTCAAATGTTGGCGGTTATTCTGTGCAGGATGCATCATTTCGGTGCATTCTTGCCGAAAAGATCGTGAATAATTAAGGTTTTCGACAAATATAACGCTAGTTGCAATTATAGCCGTACGATTTTCTCACGATATCTCTGCAGTTTTGGACTTTTGTTTTGCTGCATTTTAACTAATGGCATTATTTTCGTACATTTTCACGGGAATTACTCTAATTAATTACCGTAATTTGTAATTAATGGAATTTATCGGTCAAAATTTTGCTGCTCGATAGTAGGATCGAAGTTCAACGATAGCCATTAGCAACAATAATCACGAGATAATTAAAAGTTTCATTGCTCTTAGAAAGTTTTGGCAGTAGTTGAGCAGTAATAATTATTCTTAATAACTGATTCAACGGTCGACGCCATTTTCAGTAAGTTATTTTTTTTCATTCCGTGCATCGTGCTTTTGTTCAAATTTGTATGCATTTTTTTTTTTTGTTCGAAGAATTGTACTAATTTTGTGAAATTATTTACGAGACAATATATCTCGTTGACCAATACTACACACAGTTTGGGGCAAATTTTTTTTGCGGGCATTGTATTTGATTTTTTTTCTTTCGTCGTTGATTATAAAATTTGACAAATTTACGAACCTTCGTCGTATACCCGAGACTTCGCCGTGCTGAAGTTCTTACAATTTTCGGGCTCCACTGGCAGTCCTCCGAAACTTCGAAACCACTTTTCCCTTCTCTTTGCCCACGTTCTGTGTGAAAGTAATACGAATTTTGTAATACAACATTTTTTTTTTTTCTTATCAAAATAGTAAATTTTGACCTAGTTTTACTAACGAAATTCATGAATTTATAATGCCAATGTGTTTGGAAAGATCGGAGATTCTCGTTAAGAAAAAAAAAAAATTGTTATTCTGGACGAAAGATAATTTTTGCCGAGCTGCCGATTTTGATATTGATAAAATAATGAAATAAAAAATTACGAGCATCTCGCTTCTTAAATAATTTCTTCATTTCGCTCCTCTGTACAGAGGAAAACTGTTGTTTTTTCAAATTAACAAAAAAGAGTGGGAGATTGTTGCTTTTTTGGAGTTTTTTGTTTGTTTATTGACGAAAAAAAAAGTTACGAGAAGAAAGATAATCTGAGAAAATTATATTAAGGTATACCTGCTGTGATAGCAGAATAGACAGAACCAAGAATTCTCAACCGAGTCCCAGCGACAGCAGGCCTTTCTGCACGATCTTGCACCGCAGTCGTTGCACTCGACGCCCCGCCCAATCAGGAATGGCTTGAGACAACAGGCGCAACGGCTGTCGTCGTAAGAGACGCTCTTTGAACTTTTCCTGAAAAGAAAAAAAAAAGAAAAACACGAGACTTGTATTCAATAAAAAAAGCGCGGTAAATCAAAGTTAGCAAAACAAAACAAAAAACGACCTTGTATAGAGACGCTCGCTAATTAACGTTAATCAAGGATTCCCGGGTCGAGGACGCAGACAGAATAAAAAAGAAATTCAAGTCCATTAGACTTTGGATTGGTCGATCATTATTTTTCTCTCATTTCTATTATTTTCTCATGTTAATTTTTTATTTTTTATTTATTTATCACGAAACAACGAAGAATAACACTTGGCTTACAAGAAATTGGATTAAAAAAAAAAAAGAAATTCTTTCGTTTCGGTAGCATTTTCATATATTTTCAAAAAAACGAGACATTCATTTGGTGCACGAAAAAATTATGCATCTCGAAGAAACGTTATAACTTATTAATTTAACATTATTTCATTCGCTCTTTTATTCTTTATTTTTAAAAACATTCCGTCATTCCAAATATTCCTTGAGAATAGCACCGCATTCTTTTCCAATTGTTCACGTTTATTCACGAAAAAATTACAGCTCGAATATTTTACAAACGAAAATTTAAGGATGATAGAAAAAAAAAATCCAAGATTTACTTTCGTAGTTTTTTTTTTTTTTTTTTTTTTTTTTCGTCTGGTCACTCGCTTTATCTGTCCATGTCGACGGTTCGTTCGACCGGACCACGTTTGAATCTCCTCGAGTCACTATCCTCCAGCATCTCTTTCGCAATTTTTTTCGTAATCCTTCGCGCATAGTGAAGAAAGAAAGAAAGAAAGAAAGAAAAAAAAACTCCCTCGACGGCGTGAGATTCCGGAAAAATAATCAATCATAGCGATCGAAAAATCTCGAAACTGCTCTGTCCTCCAGATGACTATCCTCGTCCCGTTCCATCTCAAATGTCACGACCTTCACGACCACAACTTCGATCGTTATGAGTAAAAAAAATACCATAAACGTTGCCAAATTGTATCTATTTTCGGGATAAGTCATCACGTCATTCTCGAGCATTAGCGTGGAAACGAAGCTCGGCATGAATGACAACATTTTGTTCATAATTTTATAAATCTCAACGCAATAAATGTTACTCAACGTTGCAAAAAAAAAAAAAAAATATTGTTCCTTCATCAGTGTCTTCTTGATGATTTTTGATTTTTTTTTTTTCCCCAAGCTTACTACTTTTAATTAAGGCTTAATAAATCACGTGAAACTCGTTCATCGTTTGGCTCGCCAAACGGTGAGGCAACTTTCCCTGCTTGCAGCAATCGGCAGCATAGCTCGCTATTACTCAATCCGGCACGCGATCTAACGTACATCTACGCTGATGTTGTATATGCGGTCAGCTGTACATGTATACAGGCAATTATGTGTTCGCACCGACTCGAGCATTCCACACACTGTCCATTCCCAAATATATATATTTTTTTTTTTTCGAGGATAAAAGATCGTGCGATTGATGATTTCCAATCGATTCCATACATCGATCGTTTCTTCTCTCGAGTATTAAAAAAAAAACAATGATTTTCCGCACAAAAAAAAACCCCAATAATTCGTCAATATTTGGTGGATAAGTGAAAATTTTTCGTTCCATTCATTTATCCACTTATTATTCGACACGAATATTTATTCATTGTTCTCAATTTGGCTTCGATCGTTTTTACATTCGTCCACTTTTCAATTAAAGCTCCAGTTTGTTCATGAAAACGTGTCTTTTTTTTTAAACTTTGTTTTCGTTTTTATTTTTTTTCTCAGCGCACATGAAAAAAAAAAATCCAATATCCTTTCAAAGCGTGTAGAAAAGCGTAGGCGATGCTTTTCACAAACGAAGCTTTTTCTCTAATGGTCCTCACGAAAAAAACGAATCATTGATAAATTAATTTTATCGATTAAAAACTTGTTTTTCCATAATTAATTAATTATTTCTTATTAATTTTTATGGCATGCTTGAAACCACTTTTCGTAACTTTGACAGTTTTTTTTTTTTTTTATAAATCGTATTCACTTTGTGTATTATCTCTTTTGTCATCTCTGCCCTTATTTATCGTTACATTCTGTCCAATTGTCGAAAGTTATCTCCTTCGAATCTTCGACGATCATTTTTTTTTTTACTTCACCGTTGGTTCACTTTTGAAAATTGAGCCACGAAGGAAGAATCAGCGTTCCTGTCGTTCATATAATACCGAGGAAAATTGGCACAGAACCCGTTCAAGCTGGCTTCAGCCATCCGCGTTTCCGGTTCTTGCGTATAGGATAACCCATCCGGTTGTCCCGGGTTCGGTCTACTCGTTCCCCTCTCACACATGTACACCGTGTCCGCTGTTTCCTCGTTCAAACGAGCGATTTTTTTTTTCCCCGCTCAAATATTCTCTCGGAACCAAAATCAACGTCCGTTGAAAATTAATTTAAAAAAAATAAATAAAAAAAAACACAGCTGAGATCGACGCACCGATTTCGAGAAAAATGAACTTTCGTAGTCACTGTTATATTGCCGATATTTTTTTTTTATCAAACTTCCGGGAAAATCCCCCAAAATACTCCCCAGGCAAGAGCACCGAGAGATTTGTTTTTTTTTTACTTTCAACCGATTCTCACGCGGTTCCAGCACTTTTGTATCACCGGTTGGTCTGGCGTTTGTGCTGTTTCTGATGGCTTCTCGCTCTGTGCCCGACTGACCGTTCGAAAGTGACAGTGCACAAAGCACAAAGTACCCAAGAGTTTTATATACATATATATAAATAAATATATATGTATAAAATACACTATATATGTATATACACGTACGAATGTATTGATATATATATATATATATTTATATATGGACGAACTGAACGTGCAATTGCGATTGAAACTCCGGTATAGACGATCCCGATAGGTATGAATTGCGATGGCTGTGTTGATATATAAACCGAAATGCGCGAATAAAGGCCCGAGAAAGGGGGGAAACGGAGCCGCGAATGAACGAGCCAAAGAGCGGGAATACGAAGGTAAACGTGAGAAATCTTACGTCACAGGTAACCCATACACTCGAGAGGGCATCCCCCTCCCCTCCTTCCAACAGTCACTCGGCTGATTCACAGACTCCCCGACTACTTCTTGTCCACAGCTTGATATGAACTTTCACTGAATTTTCGAACGTGTCTTGCAATGTAAATTTATATAACTATACGCATACATACATCCTAATTGCATCGCATGCGAGGCCCTGTAACTATAAGAATTCAACGAGATAGACCCCATGAAGCGTTCCGAATCTTCGATTACCGCATCATTCGTTATCGTAGCGGCTAATTATCGAGTGAAGAATAGCCTCGAACACATTGCGAAACTTTTCGTATGTAATGAAACCGAGTTTTGGCAATGATGGTTCAACTTGCGGTAAATATGGTAGAGGAACAATGAAAAAAAAAAAACAAATCATAATTTTGAGCTTCAGCCCCGATTACACTGTACTTGAAATATTTCGATCTTATTTCGTTAAATCGAGATAGTGATTGTCTTCTGAATTTCTTTCTCGTTGAAAAGCACGAATGACAATTCGTGGCAAATTTTTTTGTCAACATATTGACAAATTTACAATCGCATTTGGCAAATAGAGGGGGACGAGGGATCGAACGTTAATCACTACCGAGAATAATCGCGCTCTATACGGCGAGATAATGACAACCGAGTGAATTGACATATTAACATAATTTATCCAAAGAAATAAAAATTGACAGCATTATTTATAAGGCTGGTTGTCACTTGCCCCGAAAATTTTGGAATTGCCCGAAATGAAAATTAAATTATCTACGGATTCATCGATAAACTTTTATTCGAGAAAAAAAATTGCTTCGACTGTTTGTGGCTTGAATATGATGGGAGACAATCGACGATTGTTAGAATTATGGAAAAAAAAAACTGAAGGACGGAATTATGAAAAATATAAAGATCATAGGTGGTTAGCGAAGACCAGGTTGTCTCTCGGTAATTAACCATATATATGCATGTTAAAAGAAAAAATTGATTTTCGCTATTATTCCGTTCTGCGCAATATGAAGTTGCTATCATTTCATGAACGTTGGATTTTCAATAACGATAATCGAACATGACTTGTCCTTCACTCCGTGACTTTATGACACTTCTTATACGCGATTCGTGCCTGAGAAAAAAAAAAATTTCACCGTCAGCACGTACGTATCGATCAAAACAATGAATGTATTGGCATTGAAGTCGAGATACTTCATTATATTTCTTGAGACTTCGATATTAATTTTTTTGTTATCGCGGCAATTTTTTTTTTGCAATAATACTCAGCAAATCATCGTTATTTTAATGTTAAAGTGAATAAAAAATATCGAGAAATTTTGGTGTAAATTAAGTCCACTATTTCTGCTTTGTTATATTCTCGATCCAATAAATTTCTTAAAACGCATACGCGCCAGCAAATTTTCAAATTTTGCTTTCAAGTGATACTACGAGAGCTGCCTCGAGAAATGCAAAAGTGGTCCAAATTTACCTGGTCCATATTTGCACCAAGTCCTCTATTGCATTGTGGTTTTTTTTTCAATAATACACACAAAGGTTGGGAGAGCAAAAAAACTTGCTGCAATTTTCAGCCCTAATATTAAAAAATCAATTTAAAAAAATATTTATACCCTCATGAGCTGGCACGAAAAATGAACATTTTCTGATAAATTCATTTTTATCGATTTTTAAATTACTCGCTGATTAAAAAATGATCATCGCAGACAACCATATTGCACTTTTCATCGTATTGTATAATTTGCACATTAGCAGTTTGGGTTTAAGGCGTAAATTTATGAAACGAGTGTGGGCCGCGTATTTTTATGTCTCTCGCGTGAGAGGTGACGATTATTCAATAATTCTTGAGTAACTATGTTGTTCAATGGATAAATATCATCGTATGAATAGTAAATTGCATTGAATTTACGAACACTTGAGGACGAGCCACACCTCATTTTTAGTCAGACGATGCATCAAAGTTTGCAGAGAGATTTCGTCCATGTTCGAAACTCATTTCACTTACGAATGAAAATAAATGTAAAATTCAATGAAATGATTCGTCTATTGCACATCACTGTAGCAATTTCACTCGCGAGAATATTTTAATTCCTACGCCAGGACGTGAGTAAAACAAAAATGCATTTACTGCCATTTTTTTCGACATTTTTTCGTGTCGTCAATATCGTTGTACGAGTTTCCTATGTTTTTCCAGACAATTGGGTAGACAGACGCAAAACATCGTCGTCAGACACCTATCCGGAACGTCGTTGTTTTTTTTTTTTTTTTTTTTTTTTCATACATTTCTCCACCTTCGCGTACAGCGGCACGCACTCTATACATCACGATCAAAGGTGCCTTCGATATTTCATAACGTTATGCGTTATACCGTAATCCATTTTACATAACGACAATAAGCGTGTAATTTTTTTCTTCTTTTTTTCGCGGTTATTGTGACTCTCGATTCAACCGTTATACACGCTATACAATTTCTTGTTGACTTCTGTGTCACTAGAATGAAATACCGTAAAATTTTTTAGAGCAAAAAATAAAGGAAAAAAATGAATAAATAAATCACTCCTTCGGATTGCGTAATTGAATTTTGGAAATTTCATGAAAAAAATTTGAAAACCTTATTACCGGTGCGATTTTGGTTGATTAATTTTACCATCAATTATTGGATTCTTGACGATTATTTAAATCGTAATTATTTTTTTTTTTTTTTTTAATGTTCTTATTTTACCGTTTTCTCGACCGAAGCAGACGACGCTGCGGCAATTTTATACCGTACGATATCACGTGGGTAGAACCAACTGATGCTCTTCGTAAATTCGTGCAACATTCGAGAAATCGAGTTACGTTTTTTTTTTTTTTACTTTTTTCCCCCTTTTTTTCTCGGCTCAACGTGTGTGCTGCTGTCAGCTGATAAAAGATAAGAAAGTCGCAACGTGCATGTGCAATGCATGGGGAAGGGGGGGATATAATACGTTGACGACGATGGGATAAAACCGCGAGAGCTGGGACAAGTATTTTCAAAAGGTTTTTTTACAAAATTCCTCGCAACAAACATGTGCGTGCGGCTTAATGAACAGGTGGGTCTTTACAATTCCGTGGCACGAAATATTTTTCATGGGACCTGACATCAGCGAGTGTGTGGAATTTTTCTGGTATAGGGAGGCAGTTGTAGCATTTTTTTTTTTTTTTTTAAGATGTTCCAGCCACTTTATCTCAGCGAGATATTTTCATTATTATCGTTCCATTTTTATGATGCCACGAAATAAAAATAATTATGAAAATAAATTTTCCGTTAATTCATAATTACTTTTCTTGATTATCCGATTGTTCATCAACATCACCGAATATTGCAATTACAACGAACAGCTGTGGATTAACTTGCGAAAAAAAAGAAATTCGGAAGAGCTTAAAAAAATAGGAATATCAGAGCCAATGTTAATCGAAAGTAATTCAAGACTATGGCAATGCTAATTAATGATTACAAAAAGTTTTCTTCGACCCTGATAACGATTCAATATTAATGTATATAATAAATAATTAATTCATGTTATCCGAGTGAATTTTACCCAAGTGCATGCATTGTAAAAAAAAAAAAATCGCAGTTCATATTCCATATATGATACACGACGATTTGGGTCAATAAAAATTACACGTTCGGATGAATAAATTTTACGAACAATGTCCATTTTACGTGTCGTATCGAGTGAACGGTGTATATCGATTCGATCGTCGTTTGTCAATTCGCGTGCGAGAATAAATTTCCATTGATTACAATAACCATGGAAGAAAGAATCAAAACGAAAGAACAAAAAAAAAATGATATCTGTTAAACCTTCCGTCGTATCGCGGTTACGTTTTAAATGGCAAATTGACGATTGTGCGGTTCGGTACGATGCACTTTTAACGTTGCGGCAAAATCGCATTGTAATTTGCAACGACTCTCTCGACTCTCGTTCTGTAATTAGTGTTACTTAGCACGAATAAAAGTGAGGAAGACGTGTGCTTATTATGCACGCAAGTTTGTAAAAATTATCTCACGAAGAAAAGGAAAAAAAAAGCAGCATATTCGAGTTCACGTCTCACCGTTTTTTCCGACTTCGACAGAGCACCGTGCGTAGAAGAAAAATTTTAATAGCTCTCTTCACCTCTCCGGGTTTCATGAAGCCTTTTTTTTTTTTTCAACCTCACGAACACTTTGTTTCTTTTTTTTTTTCCAAACTGACTCAATATAATTTTTTCGCGTTAATTTAGCTAAATTTAAAAAAAAAAATTAAGATTAATTCTATTAAAATAATTGAGCAATTATTTCCGTTGAATTCATCGATTTTAAAATCGTAGAGTCATTGTCATTAATAAAAATGGGATTAAATTTAGAATGAAAATTTTTCTTTTTTTTCCCACATCATTAAGAAAATTGTATTCAACGAAATATTTAAGAATAAAACAAAACAACACCGAGAGTAGCAAGCACCGTAGATCACGCACGTAAACTAGCCACGACAACGACCATTTCAGCAATGAAATACTGTTCAGCGTGGTTGAATTCCCCTTCCATATTAGATGTGATGCGCGGCACCTATATATGTATACTTCCGGTAATTCCATCGCGGGCCCACACTGCCCACGGTATGTCCCATTGTTCGATATGGTTTGATAGAATACCCATTGCGCAATGACGTTTTCCCATTAAAGAATATAAAATCCCGCGAGGGCCCCCTCTCGCGAGAGTCGATGAGCGAGAACCACGACGCACAGTCTCACACGTATGCGGCATCCTAATTATGGTGAAGTTATTGAACTCATCGCAGCGCGCACGACGAACGGTCGGTACTTCCGGTTGTCGAAACGTCGCGCAAAACGCTTCAACGTTTTAACGCATCAGCGACGATTTTTCCAGAGCACAACCCAGACACGAAATTCAATTAATTACAATTAAATTTGAATTTCATTTTTTTTTTTATCAATCACCAATTAATTGCATCATTCGTCATTTTGGTAATCTTCATTAAAGCTGTGTAATATTACAAGGTGTGATTCAATTTTCATTCGTCAATTATTTTTCCCTTCGTTAACTCGATTTGGTCTTTCAAAACTTGAACCTATTTTCACATAACTTGATGTTACTCTTTCGCGTTAATTAGCACAGTTAATTAGCTCATCCATGTCACGGCGTTTAATTGACGAAATTAATTTTTTTCGTTTTGTCTTCATCAACCCCAATTTTCTGTATCACACGCGGATGAGAGCATCTCGTGGCTCCACATAAATTTCGAGCTTGAGGTGCGAAACAGGGAAGTTCGCGAACCATTGTCATGTCATTTCACCATTTTCCCATACTCGCTGTAGATCCACTTGCTCTCGAGAATGACTCGCCGAAACATTCTTCTTGGCTTCACTGAGAAACGAAATGTTTCTTTTTTTTTCTTTCCTTTGCCTTCTTTTACATGTGTACTGATTTGCGAATGCGAACCCGGCGAGAATTTATATCTGTTATCTCGCAAGAGGATAAGTATCTCGAGTTGATTATTAACCGAGAGAAGCTGATCCGCTGAGAAAAATGTCTGTATAATGCTTTAGCCTACTTATTGCTTAGGGTTAAATAGTCCGCAGTGATTCCGGGAACGAATCTCTTTTCATTTCGTATCCAAAATATTAATATCAAATAATGCATTGGCTCAATTCTGAATTGTCGGACTAAAATTGACAGGGAAAATCTCAAAAGAAAAAAAAAAATTCATTTAACAAACGAATCAGTGAGTAGCATATCTGATTGATCTTTTTTTTTTCATTTTTAAGGCTAGCTTGAATTTATCAAATACTAAAAAAAGGCAAAGATCGTACAAAAAAAAACAATAATGTAGATCTGACAGCATAATCTGAATTTAAATATTAGGATATTAGAACCGATCTTATTAATCGTAAAAAAATTGTTGAATAAATTTTAAAAAAATACTGCCGTTTGAGCTGCCCCTGTTCGATGCAGCCTGACTTACAGCAACGTATCACAAGTTATCTCTCGCAGGCTCACGATTTTTCAAGATTTATTTTACAAAAATTTCACGTCTTATTTTTCGCATTAACAAACTTTCCACATGGTATCTTTACCGTAAAAATTAAACATCACAATCGTGTCGTCAATTGAGTTAACAACGTTTACGTAACGTTCAAATCTTCCACATATTTATTTTGTCAATTTGTCGGTCACGAGCATGCAAATTGCGTTAGAATCTCGTTAAGAATCTCGGACACGAAACGTAAAATTGATGGTAAAACCTTGGTTTACAACGATATTTCGTGAAAAATTTCGTGCAAGGACGCAGGCAAAATGTGAAGAGTTATAAGTGGGGTATTTTTTAAAGGTATTTTTTTTTTTTTTTACATTCATTTTTTATTTGTCTGTACGATAATTGCTGTGCGGTGTGAGTATTGACCGTGATAAATATTCGAGAGCGGAAAATATACAAGGGATAAGGATAGATAGAGAGAGAGAGAAGAGCAATATTTAACTGTCCAATAACCGGCTATACAAAGTGGAAAGTTGAATTTCAAGAGTTTCTATTTTCTCATGGTATACATGGGTCCTCGTATCTGATAGAAGTATATATATGCTACTCGCATACAGTTAAGCGTGAAACCGATTCGAATTAATATTCAAATGGGTTACCGTATGTATATCGATTGCGTGCACGAATATACTGGACGTCCTCTCGGTAACACGAGTCAATTTCACTTTCGCGAAGATGCGCGGCAGTCCTTTGATAAAAAAAATTCCCAAAGCCTAAGATATTCGCCTGCTGTAATTGCTATAACTGCACGAATTCACGATTGCTCGTCGATAAATGCTAATTGCATTATGACGTGACAATTGGCAGACTCGTGTACAGGAGAGAATATATTTTTAACATCAAACTATTGGACAAAATGTAGAATAAAGTATGGAACGACCAGAAACGCATCGGAGGGATTAATAATAATAATGTGTAAACAACTTTTTGAAAAATTGTACCAGCAAAAATAACGGATTTAATATTTTTTTAACGAAAAAAAAAAAAAATACGAAATGCTTATAGCATAAAAAATGTCTTGAAGAATTTTTATGCAAATCGTGAGATACATTTTTGGGACAGACTCCATTCCATTCTTACGAAATCGAAGGCCATCGAACCGTCAGGGTCATCAGTATATACGGCCTTCTAATGATTCTCTCGACGTCATTTATTTCAAAGTCGACACCATTCGCATGATAAATCATTCGAGATACATTTCTAACGGAATATTTATGAATAATTGATGGGGAAAAAGAAGTAATAATTTTTTTTTCATCAGAGAAAATAAAAGAAAATCATTAGAGAGAATCATTAAGAGTAATCCTCAGTCATTTCGACGGATCTCGATGTTTTGTATGACAAAATAAATTTTATGGAAAATCATTTTTTTTCTAATGCCTTTATTGAGCATCGGCATTGTCATTGTTTTAAATGAGTGTTCACAGAATTTTCGATTTGAGTGATTTTTTTTTCTTATCTTTGTCACTGCGATGTACTGAAATTCTCATTGACACACAAAAGTCATTGAAAAAAGAAATGATTTGTACTTTTTTTTTTTACAAAACTTACCCTTTGCGCAAGCTTCCAATTAAAAGATAACATATCCCAGACGCTACTCCTGCGACCAGAATTCCCAGGGTAGGTGGAATAATCATTTTCACTTGACTCTCGTTCATTTTAAACGAAATTTAATAAGCGATAAACCGTTTCAACGCTTTGTTTAATGATTTTTTTCTCAATCGATCCGGAAAATACACAAAAACCGAGGAGAAACTCACAGAATCGACTGTCTCGTAGCACTATAGTCTTCTATACGAATTTTCTCAAATATATGAATGATTCGTTCAGACGCACCGGTGGCCAGTAAAATTTGACACGAATTCGCGAAGTTGCATTTACCACGGTACTGCTGATCAGAAATATAGGAACCATTCGAATAAAAAAACAAAAAAGTTCTCGAAATAACTGAGAATAATTTTTCACTGAAAATCATTAATTCAAGAAAACTTATTTACATTATTTTTTTATCGACAGATCAAAATAATATTTAAACATTTCAATCTAGGAAATCGTGCGAATTCAAATCAAGCAAAGAATTTCGATGTTTCCCTAAAAATTCGAAAAAATCGACCAAAATGGTCGTCGAAATTTTCATCATTTTTTTTAATTAAAAAAAAACAATTCAAAATAATTATTAATTACGAGAACAAAGTTATTGGTTTCTTGTGATAATCGTTCAAAAACCTTTTGTCAGAAAATTATTATGAATCTTGTTTTGTTTTTTTTCGTTAAAAAATTTTCTACCCCATTTGCTGAAAATGATAACTGCGCGAAGCGGAACGGACAATGAGAGAGATACCGCACGAAATATCTCGATATAGTCGTTTTGGCTTGTCCGCTGTACCTCGGGTTTCCCGCGACTGTCGAGAAATTCTATAATCCGGATGAGAACTCATGATACGGTATGGCATAAGCGAAACCGAGATATCTCTGAAACGCTATCGTCACCGAGTGCGATACTGTAGAGCTGCTCACGGTTGGAAAGTCGACGACGATGAATGTAATTTCGTCGAATCGTGATTAAAAAAAAAAAAACCCCCCATGCTCCGATCTCTCGAGCACACAATAAACTTCGCGATGATCTAAATCGATAAACACTTCAAATAATGAGAATTCTGATTTTAATTTTTATCCTTTAATTGTAATCTTATTGAGCAATATTTCATTCAAATCGTGTATTTTTTTTTTTTCAATCTACACCAAACCGAATGGAAGTTGACACAAATTTTTAACGATACTAGATTAATCGAAATTTGAATTAAAGTTGGAACAACTCGATTATTTTTTTTTCTCATCATACACTGTGTCGTCCTAATCCATCTTATATTGATTTAAAAAAAATTGCATCGTGTTTAATTTCATGCAAAAAAGTTCTCGTTCGACGTGAATTTAAAATCAATTTTTTTTTAATCAATCAATTTATTCGCTGACTCGTTTTTGACGAACATTTCAATTTAACTCAAGCGGCTTGATATATATATATATATTTATATATTTTTTTCTTAATCGAACAAGCATCGCGTGGTCTCGCAATTTGATCAAAGTTCAAAGAACACATCGATCGTTAATACAGACCGTTGTTTTTCGCTCTCGGGCTTCGTTGAGAGCCCTTTACGTCTCGTTGCCTCGTTCGCGTCGAGAGAGCTCTCGCGAGATTACAATATCTTTAGTACGAATCTCATCGTTATCGTACATGTTTCATATTAACAAATCCACAAACACACAAATACACCTGCACGCATGATTAACGATTTATTTTTTTTATCGATTCACGGCAAAAAATCGTCGACCATTCGATGCAACACAAAGTCCACGGACATTTTGTTCAGAGCTCGCCGAATCGCGACTCACACGCACACCGGGGGGGAGCAATTTTTTCTTCGACAAAACGAAATAATGCGAATAATGGAAGTGAATAATGATATAATTGCAAAAAGGAGAAAAAGATCGATTTACTATTGTGGATTTAAAAGTCAAGATCGTCTGTATGCTGTGCCACGCCGAGATGCGTGCCTCGAGCACGATAACATTCAACTGAGGCAAAGTTACCGCCGGTAAGACCAAACTATATGACCAACACACTTTCATCTCGTGCATACAGGCAGATACAATTCGATACTAACTCGATCGCCTATACGTTAGATTCTTGCTTATATATACACGTGTGTCTTATCCGAGGGACAATTACACGAAGGTGGCCATATGCACGTCGCGTGGCTCTGAGGCCACGTGCAGTATTCATAACATATAGTGCAACTGACGCGCTGTATGTGTGTCTATGACAAGAAAAGAAAAATGACAGCCTCGAGGATATGCTCAGCTTCGCGTAACCATATCGAAACTTTAATGCGCTTAAGCATTGACTCGCGAAATGTGACAATGAAAAACTATCACTTTTTCCATCCGTGAAACGAATTTTTCATCATTATCCTGAAGTTTTATTGGACTATCGAATAAGCTAGGTCGCGAAATTTCAATTTTATTTTTACTGCATCGAGGTCTTCTTTATTAATCTGTAATAATTTAATTTGTCGAGATACTCTGAACATTGGGATTGAAGAATAATTTATATTTAATAAAAACAAAAATTTATATTTATATATTTCCATGTCTCAGCGAGCGGTCACTCACCTCAGTATTGATCGTTGCCAAAACTGCTTGGTATGCGAGATCGTTGCACATTGACTGCGCGCATCCGCTGCTGACGCTCAAAAAGTTATATATTAATTTTGCATTTTTTTTTTTTTTTCTTCGTGTGGCAGATAATGCTCGATTTTTCGGTAACAGCTGAACGATAGCGAATTCTTTATCGCTGCATATAATGGATCTTCGTTATTTGTAAAATGTCGAGAAGTGATGCTTGTATTACTAAAAATCGCAATATTTAGACCGTGATCTTCGACATGAAATTTTCGTAATAATTTTTGTTCATTGTTTCGTAATATTTTCCAGTTTAATTGCGCGATAATTGCTCTTTGATCGTAATCGTATATCTTCATGAGTCATTCATTCAATTCCTGAAAGTTCTCATATTCGATGCAATTTTCCAAAGAGCTCTCAGATACAAAAACAGACTCGATTTCGATAGCGATAAGAGAAATGTAATGAAAAATTGCCAATTAAAAAATTATTTTTGACAAAAAAATTTTCGTTACAGTTCACCAATTGTCTCGTAATATTTTTCAACCTAACTTTTAAGGAAAAAAAAATCTATTCATCGTGAATTTCTATCTTGAAAAATGCACCTCTTTTTCGATGAAATAAAATGCACCTCTTCGCGCCCAGTCGTGTGATTCATTTTCCTTGATCATCCACGCACGAGGCGTAAAATCATATATGCGGTGAGTTCCAATGGACCAATATTCATTTCGATAGAGCCTTTGTACAGTTATACCGTTCGAGCAACCAGGCAGGTATGTGCCGGTGAACGAAAAAAAAAAAAAGTAAAAGAGAAGAGAAAAAAAAAATTCTTATGGATCGATGATTATGAAGTTGAACTGCTGGGAGTGGTTGCACGTATACACCTTCCGGGTTTCTTCCAATCGCTTCTGAAAACCTTTCTCTCGTTAGATCTACCGAACGATCATACGAAGCGGTCGGGCGGGGGCTTTGGGTTAAAAGAAAAAAAAAAAAAAAAAAACGTTTAATCGGAAAAGCAGTCGGAGATTGTGGAGTAAACTTAAACACCTTTTACACCTTTTATGACCCATATATTTTTTTCCATCATGTACGATATGGATTGTACCACTTTCCTTTAAAGTTATTAAAATCATTGAAAAGTATATGCCCAGCAATCATGATAAATAATATCAGCGAACACATCGAGATAACGCGCTCGTGTTATTTATCTTTCGTTAATTCAGATAAGTTGGCTCTAGGTCAGACATATAGTAAGGCGACATTCCTGACACTTCCACGAAAGTAGTAACGTCTTCTATGAAGTATATAGTAACGGTGTAAATGTAAAAAGGGTCAGACTGCCTGTGGAATCGGTCAGAATGACGCCTGTATACGCGAGCAGACACACAAAAAATACAAGACTGCCAGTAATAGCGGGATTTGCTTTGACAACGAAGGGAAAAATTGCTCTTTTATCATACCGTTTGTCGAACTTAAACTCAGCGCGCCGAATTCGCTCTTCTTAAGGAGGTTCTAAACGCATATACTTGGGTGCGGCAAGGGGAACGTATAGCGCGGCGCGGGCGACGGTGCGGGACAGGTTGCGTTCGGCATTTTTGTTTCACCAAATACGTTTTCATTTTATTAATTTGCCATTACTCACGCTCAATTCTGTTTACAAGTTATATTTCACAATCAGCACGGTGAAAAACTTTCTTCATGGGCAAATTATATCTATGAAGGTCTAATCTATCGTTTCTCCGATCATATAGCTTCGAATACTTCTCCCATAAGAGCCCTCACGAACACGGAAAGATTTTTTTTTAATTTTTACTGTGAAATCACAGTAACGGGCGGACAAACCCATAATTTTCCAAAATTTAGGAAATAAAAGGTAAATTTTCATGGAAATAAGTCAGAATTTACTGTCGGGTGAAGTAAATTTCAATTGTTTTCAAGAATTTTTACTGAAAAAATCAGTAAATTTTACCTAAATATAAAAATTTTATACTTTTTGGTACACTTGTCCCCACGTTAAAATTTTTCACAGTAAAAATTAATAAAAAATTCTTTCCGTGTATAAGCGGCATATTTAATGTGTTTTTTTCTCCTCAACTGCGTGGTCAAAAAATCTGAAATAATTACGGTGTATACCTAGTACCAGCGCAAACCTCCCCTCAAATTTCAGAATCATTCTTATCGTTTTTCTCTGGGTTAAGAACCTCCTTGATAAAGACGTATTCATAGCTGACGCATATATATTCTTGCTAAAAATTGAGCAATGAAAAGTGTTTTTGAAAATACTTTCCTCAGCTGCATATGATGAAAATATATTTTGTTCATATTGAATTATATTCCTGCATCGGAAAGTAAAATATATTTTCGCATTATATATCGCATCTAAGTAATGTGTCTCGTATCTTTAAAAAATATTATTTACAAGTGTCATTAGACACTAGAAATATCAGAGTCGAAATATTCGTTGCTTATCGGGTAATCAAATAAATCCTGAGGCAACAAAATTTGCGAAATTTTTACATGCATTAAAATGTTATTTTATTTTGAATACATTTTTTTTTTTTGCGTGTAGATATAAGTTCACTCGATCCTATTTTTTTTTTTTATTACCGGATATTACCGATTTTTCAAGTAAGAATGTAATTTTCCAAACGAGATCCGGAAAATATCTTTGGCACAACCGTTTCTACTTCCGTTGGGGAAATTGTACTCGCAGTGTCAGATGCGTCTTCGCCGTTGCGCTGCCATCGGGCACTCGATAGCCATTTTATTTCGTCATTGTTCGAGAGTTCGTCTCTCTGTTCCTGAGACCGCGTGTCAACGAAAAACGGAAAGAAAATGTTCTGGAACGAGGAAAAATAATGGGAGCGTTAAAAAAACAAATGTTGCATTGTCATTAAAAAAAAAAAAAAACAGTACTTTATCAATAGCGCATTGTCCAAACTTACCTGCTCCGCGAGGCAATCCAAAATCTTACCGGCCGTTTTACAGTCATCCTCATCCGCTGATAAAAAATTTATTGCAAATCAATATTTCAAGAAATCGTGTTATTTTTTTTACGTACTGTGATTGAAGCAAATATTCCGTTCCCGAGGACTGTCTGTCACGGTCGTATTGGCATCGTCTCTGATCTATGAAATACGAAAAGTGTTTTATAATTTTCAAAAATTAATTAAATTAATTCATCAAACTCTTTTCACTTTTATTTACATTTAGATATTGTCATATACGCGGTTGTCAAGAATCTCGAACAATCCTTCGTTTGGGAATTTTCGAAAGGATTTTTTTTTTTTTTTTTTTACGGCAAGTTTAAAACAATTTTCAAGCCCTGAATCACAAAAATATTTTAGCCACGCAAGCCCGAACCTTATAGTTTTGTCATATTCGATGCTTGATTTTTGGGGAACTCACCGCACCGTATTTTCTCAGCACGCATCCTGCATAACAATCCAACTGATGCTCATCGCTCAAACTGTGCGATCCCGATTCGAATTCCGACGGTTTAATTCCGGTTTCTGCTATGCAAGCTGCGTGTTTCTCGCCGTATACGGGCACGTCCGTCTGATTACTACTGCCAGCCTGGAATAATTCGTTCATCGATCAGGAACGTATGATTTTCAAATAATAAAAAAGAAAAAACGAATGCAGAAAAATTGTATCAATGTTGAAAGTTGCACTAAAATTATTATTCAATTTTTATAAAAATATTGAATTTGTAGTTAAAGTTGTCAAATCTTGCTTGAGCTGAACAATATTCAACTGGGCCAAATGAAACTCGATAAAATTCGATAATCAACAAATATTATTAGGCTGAATGAAAATTTTGTAATTATGAGAAAAGTTTTATTTTTTCCTATGCACAATTGTTGAATTTTTGAAAAAATTTTTATTTTCGTGAATGAATTAGTATTACCGTCGGTATGTTTGAATTCACGGATACCAATAGCGCGAAGATCCCGATAATTAAAGTGCCGATGTACATCTTTGTGTCCTGATCTCACGCTGGAGACTGTTTCGCGTCTATTGAGCTTTCACGCTATTTATGAACGAAAATTATCTCTTATCGTTGAAAAATTTTCTTGAAAACAATTTACGAGGCTGTCGGGTCAGTGATTTAACGAGAGATCAGATGCATGACCTCATGGATTTTCGGTATATACGTTGCATAATCGTTTACCAACATGGCAGCGAGTATTAGAAGGAGCCCTCATTTTTTTCATATGCCATAATACTTCAACGATTATTACCATACTACTTATTGAACACTTGAAAGAGTAAATTATTATTGAAAATGGTAATTTTCCAAATTTTATTCAACTCCAAGTCGTTATACTTTATGCTCTTGGCGATTGCATGAAGCTACTTTCCAAATTGCTATTTGTTCGTTAAACTATAAGGCTTGAATGTTATTATCAATAAAAATTGAATGAAAAATTTGCTAATAATACAATGTTCTGATCATGCACACACACACACATACACGAAAGTAGGAAACAACGATGTATACATATTTATCGCAAAACGAAAATAAAAAGTTAATTCTTGATACGCTATACTCGTTTTCGGATGTGTCAACTCGAGAACTTGATAATTCGTCTTTACGAGCAATATTTATGAGTAAAAAAAAAATAACAGATCGTCGTTTATATACGCTTTTTTTTTTGTCATATACGCTCTAGCTGGTTTCTCCCGTAAATATAGCATATGCGTCTCCGATTGACACGGTCTTTTCCGAGGTGCTGACATCATCATTAAAAATAAACATATCAATCCTTAGCATAATAATGTAGTTTGGAACTCTGACACGTTTTCATTTATAGTCCATTCGAGTTTTCTACTTTACAATTATTTTTCGCGAGTATGACATTTACTGTTTTTGCAATTGATACAAGGGCTTTAATAAATTGATGAATGAAAAACCTAGAAGGAAGAAAAACGATATTCCAGTGATGTTCTGGATGGAACATAACAATTATATCATTGAATTGCTTAGATTTTCGTTGCTAACTAATCTAGTCATTCTAGCAAAAAAAAAAAATAGGTTCATAATGAAATCTTCTACAGAATTAATTTTACTTTTGGAAAAGGTTCAGGGACATCCCCTAAGTGTAAATTAAAGTTGGCGGGTCAGGGGGGACTTCAGCTTCAGCTGCCATCTTGGAAAACACGTTTTATCAAATATCTCGCGAAGAGTTTATTGTACCACAGAAATAGTATAGACCTTTTTTGTAGATAATAAAATTTTCTACAACTTTTATTGAAAACTATTTTCTGTACAGTGCATGGTTTTTTATTTATAGCGTGGCACACTTTTCCAAACATCACCATTTTTACAGTTACATCAACCGTTAACTATATATTTCTCAATAACCATGTTTGGATAAGTTTGCCGCGCTATAAATAAAAAACTATATACTCTAGAGGAAATTGTTTTTAATAAAAATTGTAGAAAATTTCATTATCTACAAAAAAGGTCTTAACTATTTTTATGATACGATGCACGGTTCACGATTCATGAGATATTTGATAAAACGTATTTTCCAAGATGGTTGCCGAAGCTCGACTACTCGCGTCTCGCCAACTTAAATTTACACTCAGGGGGCACACCCCTGAACCTTTTCTAAAAGCAAAATTAATTCTGTAGAAGATTGCAGAAAAAAGTGGCTAGAATGACTGGGATAAACGATCTCTATACACGCCTACCGCCTAAAGTTTTTCGTTTATCAGATTGCCTTGAGAAATTGGATGAAAAAGTAACCTCCCCTTATCATTCGTCTCGTAGGAATATTTTCTCGAGAGATCCACTTAACCAACAGCGATGACTTTTATCGAATTCCAGTACATCGGTAGACAGCATGATCAGCCTATGAACAATAAATACCGCTCGTAAGTGGTAACGGTGACTGTTGTACCGGCAATGTACGCGATGCATAAAAAAAAAAAATACCCGGACTGCCAGTAGTCGGACCGGGCGATCTTTTTATATCGGACATTCTTCGCCGTTGTCTCTCGGTGTCAATCAAAGATTCCTATCGTCAAGATTTAATATCCATTGACCCGAAACTGTAATAATTGTAAACAAAAAAAAAAAACAAAAAAATTTCAAAAGCTCCGCGACAATATTGGAAACACGATAGAACGAAAGGCGATACTCGAACGGCGCAGTAACACACATATTTATCGGGCTGCTATGGCTACGTGCTAGATAGGAATTTTTTTAAATTGTTTGTTTATATTCAAAGTGCCGAGAGCCAGTCGTCATCTATACCCGGAATAACGACGTGACTAACTATACACGCATTAATTCATTATAACTGGATACGCGAGACGAGTGTGCGATTAACGTGTACGAATGTAATTATTATTTTTTTTTCCTGTTAGCCACGATATTTCGTGCAGCTCGATTCTCATTTTGATCATCGCGCAAGTTTTTCGAGCTATACCCGAGGCAGGTGTTATTTTTCCCCTCTTTTTTTTTACAACAATAATAATGATAATATTTTTTACTTAACGACAAGCGTAATAATCCATTTGGAAAAATAAAATATCCCCCTTTTTATCACGTCTTTTATTATTTTATTGGCCCGACAAAGACGCCAATGCGCGATGACACATTGTTTGGCTGGATAAACAATACGTTTGACAATCGTTTTTGCTTCTTTATCGTCGCGGCTGTCTCGCGCTATCGTGGATCGAAGCTCTTCGACCAAACGTTGAAATTCACATGATAAAAATTCGACCCCGACGCAATATATAGTGACGATCAACGACCTTCAATTTCCAAATAATACACGACTGGAAATTCATATCTGATTGAATTTCGTTGTAATTGTAAACATTTCTTGAATTTTTTAAAAATTACTAGTTCGTTGTTTAAAATATTACGTGATGATGCATTAAAAGGAAAATCCTCTTTCGTGCGCATCAATATATTATTTCTTCGAACCTTTTTCGTCCTTCATTAATGCGTATCCACGCGATGGACGAAAATGAAATGACACTTTTCCATGTGATAAATTTAAATTTTAATGAGGGGCCTAGCACTGAGGGCCAAGAGATTTTTACACGTGTGTGCTATCGATCAGGGGAACGAGAAGGCCTCAATGAGAATGATTAAATAGGACGACATAATTTGACAGCCCCTTGAAAAAAAAATAGATATTGTCTGTGACCTTTCATGCATGCACTTTCGACCTGTTAACCACCCACGCGAAAACCCTCCATGCAGTTGAATTAATTTGAGCTGCCTCGTGCATCATTGGGCACTCGAGAACCATTGAGGATTTTCGATAATCAACGCTAGGCTTTTATTTAAGAAATAACAAATAATAATAATAATAATAATAATAATAATAATAATAATAGTAATAATAATAATAATAATATTAATATTATTATTAATAATAGTTAGATACAAAAACTGATTGGATTAAAAAATTAATTTAAAAAAAAATATAATAATTCGACAATAATAATCATCAAATGACAATGCAAATGACGCGCAACGAACCTGACAGCCTTGGAGGAGGAGCATTGCTGTGTGATGAGATTGTAAACGCCATAATGCAAATTCGATACTAGACTCGTATAAGTGCCTCAGCTCATAGGTGAAACTACAAGGCTTTGAGATCCGTCACCTTTGTATTTTTTTTCTCTCATTCGTCGTAACAATCCGTCTAAGGTCTCACACGTTCGTCGAACCTCCGGATTTTTCAATGTCATATAGCATTCATTTTTTTTTTTTTTTCTTTGCCCTGCAGTAATTCAATTCTGTATTATCAGCAAATTTTTGTTTCATAAGAATCTCAAGTGACGTGAAAGTTCCTATAAAGTGGAAAAAAAAAAATGGATTACCCTGGCGATTTTCAACCAATTCCCGGGGATGACGAGGAAGAGACGACGAGCCTGTTAAGTTGAATTTTCATTTATTCATTCAATATTATTCATTAAGCTTATCGACGATGTAATAGAGTTTTATTTTTCATTTAAACATTCGAATTGATTATGATAATCGCAAACGAGTAAACGATTATTTGTCAAACTTGAACAAGTTCCACTGGTGTTTCGTTTACAATACAATATTCGAGAAGAAATTTTTCAGTCAATCGACAAAATAAAAGAAAAATAAATTTTACATTTCATTCAATGACTTTTATTTTTATCTATTCGAAAAATGTATCCGGGTCATATACGTCACCAATTTGAAGCATCCACGAGTCACTCAAGTACAGCCAGACATCGTTCGATATTAAAAATGACAATTTTGCTTTTTAATTCTACAAGCTCAATGATATCAACTTAGAAGCTCGTCAAGTGTGAAAGAAATCGTGAATGTAGGTGAACCAGAAAACCCGATAGATATATAAATGCACGATGTGTCTGCGTTGTGTGCTGCTTTGTGATGTCACATTGATGACATATCGTCGTTAAATCTGGCACGTTCGGAGCTTCGATTCTCGTCGTTCAAGATATCGTCACACTCAACGATGGAAAATTTCATTGGAGAATTCAGATTCGACGATCTGCTCACGGCCAACATAGACGCAGAGCGCCTTCGTTGAAAGCGATACTGTAATGGAGAAAATTTTCCAAACGCCATGCCGGTTTTTACGAATTCGATGAAACGTGAAACTTTTTACTTCGCGTGTGATTTATGCATTGCTGTTCGGTATACTTCACGATGCGACCCGATCTGAAAGCCTTTCGAGTCTTCCAGGGGCGTGAATCCTGACACCGAATTCAATAAATTTCCGGCAAAGTGAAGGTGAACTCCCACGCCTCAAATCAATGCGATGAGGATCGTTTAAATAATGTGATTGAATTAGTTATAAACACGCTTGAATTTATTTATAATTGTTTAAAAAATCATCTGTTGATGTGACATTATGCAAGATCGATCAGACCGGCTTAAACTCTTCGTAGTTATATATCGAAATCACGAGTCACTGAATTTCATTGAGTTCGCGAAGAAGATAAAGTGTACAATTGACGAGTGTAATCGCGGTGATATTGTTCGAGCTAACCCTCGAACTGTCCCCGTCGAAGATCTTGGTGCGCCTGATCTATCTCGATGGGAAAAACTCTGTCGAACTGAACTGTATAAGGGCATTTTAGAAATTTGCATTTTTATTTTGATTGGCTAATTTTAATTAATAATGTAAAGTGCTCGTAATTCCACGCATGCGCGCGATTCGCACCGTCTTTTTCACGTACCAAAATTACCAAGCTGGCTCAAGAAGAGTCGCTCTTCGAGCTACAAAACCGCTTATCATTTCTTTTCTAAAAGAAATCTGATGTGAGCTGATTTAGTTCATCTATATTTTCACCAAACAATTTGTCTGCAAGTCTTAATCTCGCGCACCAATTCGAATAATCTGTTCCTTCTTTCAGCAGTTCCCCAAGGCTAATTATCATTCAATGAATTAAAATGTCTATTATAATAGCACGCAATACCACACACCTCTGAATTTGTTTTCATGACTTTCGCAAACCATCGAATACAGTTTTGTTCATATTTATCGCAATCATTAAAATTGCCCGAGTGTTAGCCTCCTCTGACCAATCAATAGTACAGAGAATTCTCATACCTCAATCGAACTGAGAGACAAGGACCTTATTATCCCATTCGTATAAACCAGACCACAGTCATTGATCTTGTCGATTCAATCCGAAGCTGTTATAGTTTTAACGGCTGGATCGAACTCAGGTAGAAACTTCTCGTTCAAGTGATGACCGTGGCTTAATCGTCTTGGGCTAAGCGTTAACGATCCCTGTCAATACATCAGCAAGCCGTGCCAAGTTCGAGTCCCCACTCCTTGCACCCGCTCACTCCAGACTATTGACTCGACCTATTCGTCATACTTCTCTGTATATGCCCATCACCTTTTCCTTTACGACTCCGGGGTGGAACTTTCACGACGCATGACGGCCAAACAGTCACGGAGGCCCGATGTGACGTCTCGAGCGCGTCGTCTCCCAATGCCCTAATGCTCCTAATGCCTGAGAAAACGATCATGGAAAATTCCTATAATGTCGTAAAGACCCAACGAGGTAGTAACCGTCTATCAAAGCGTATCCTTCGTAACAATGGCAAATGTCCGGGTCTTCCTTGAAAAGATTCCGATATAAACTTTGATCTTTTTCAATCCTTTTAACAACGTTTTGAAACATTATTCTTCCTTGATACCAAATATCAATACAAGACAATAACAAAAAGGTAATATGTGAATGGAATACATGAAAATTCGAAATTCCCAAAAATAAAAAGCATAACAATAATATTCCGTATACGTGACGCAATCGCCATTATCGGTGCAAGCAATTATTTGTAAAAAAAAGAACGCCAATTTTGTTGCTTATAAGAAAAGACTATTGAATTTATTTTTTAATTCTCCGTAGCTTACTTTGTGGACACTTTTTTCCGTATTTATGTAAAGCTTAGAATCGATTGATTCTATTTCGTTCCTGAGATGATGCTGTTTTGAGAAAAAAAAACTTTAGTTTGAAATTTGGTTACCGAAGATGTATAAAATGGAAATTTCCAATCTTACGCAGCTCTAATCCAAGCTCCAATCAGCTATTCGAGGGCCATGTAGCAAGCTTTTTCTTTTCGCAAAAAGCTCCGTTTGGGATTTCAGAAAATATTCCCAACAAAAAATGGAGGGGTTTTTTTTTTTTCTAAAGACCCAACGAGGTAGAAAGCTTACTCGAAGAAAGAACTAAACCCTGAACCTTGGATCGTGGCTTTGAGATCACGTGATCGTGGTTCATCATTCGCTATATTGAGGCAAAGGATAACAGGGAAAATCCGATGATTTCTTGCATTTGGACTTACTCATTGGACGTACATACGAGTATGTAATCCATCGGGTATACATACGAATGACAAGTCACTCACGCGCGATTTCCACACCTTCGACAACGGCTTTGCCAGTATCAGTGCGCGTGTCTCTTTATACCAGAGCAAAATAACTCGCGCAGAAGCACCAGCGTCTCTTTTCTCTTCCACTCGCTCGTTCTCTCTCATCTCACCCGCACCTAGGATAGGCAAATCTATATATTTTTACATATGTTGCATGAGCCATTCCACGCCATAAATTTGGTCCATGATTTTTTATATTACTGTTTCGAATATTAAAAAAAAAATCTTTTTTTCCAAAGATTTCTCCACGCTAATCGTTATTTAATGATGATTCTTTTAAAAGCAGACATCATAGTTGAAACGAACAAGTTAGGCAAATTGAAAAATATGAAAAAGTCTTGATAATTCTGTGTGATATATTTTTAAAAATTCTGGAGTTTTGGACGAAAAAAAAAACGTGGACGATAAAAACTAAAAAACAAAAATCCGCTCACTCAGCGATGTAGTTTGAAGATGTTGACATCTGTCAGAGGGTTTTCGGGATATTTTTTTGACTTTTCGATCAGAGCTTTCAGCTCCTGTGACTCGAAATGTTTTTTTTTATATCTGCCACAGGATTTTTGAAAATTTATTGTAATTTTTTTTTAGAGTTGGACCAAAACTTGTCTTTCTTAAAATATTTTTGAAAAATCTCGATACGAATTTGAGATTATGCGGAATTACTCATCACATACAGAAATTGATAACAACTTTATCTACCTATATATATATGTATACATATACGTATATGCATGTATATATTTAGCTGCTTCTGATATGCTTTGCTCGGTCTACTCGTATATAAATATATATATATATATATATATATATATATGTACGTTTGCCAGCTGGACGAGCCCGAATATACCGCGAGAGACGAATCTCAGTTTAGTTGACGTCGAACGCTCCGATCGTGCGGTGCTGCTCGAACTTTTTCTCGTGCATCATCAACAGTACCTTAATTAATTGTAAAACGTCACGTAATTGATAGAGAAGAAAAACAACGAAAGAAATTACTAACCCTTCTGTGGCAAATTAAGTTTTGGCAAAGCAAAAGAACAGCACCAAAGACGATGACACTTGTATGGAAAAAAGAAAACAAAGCACGATGAGGAAATGATAATTGAATGATAATTGACACTTTGAACGACATTGTTGGTTTTTTGTTTTGTATTTTTTTTTTTAAGTTCAATTCGAGACATTTTGTGACAATAGGAAATCCATAACGAGATGTAGTATACGGCGAGGAGATATATATATGTAAATATATGGATTTTTTAATTTATCGTTTTAATTAAATTCGATATCCGGTTTAGTTTCAAGAACAAAAGGCTTACGAGTAACATATAGTCGTCTCAATTCGCTACTGGGATACACGCGTCTTTTACGACCGAGACAGCTTCCGGCAAAGCTCGAGAAGGGTCCTCGAAAGACTCACACTAAGAAACACGTACTGATCGATAAGTCGAAACGTGCGTTCCGCGCGAAACAATATACCCTCATACTCTCTTCTTCTCTTTATTCCCTTCTCTCCCTGTATCACTTCTTTTGTTTGGCCCTTTTACATATAGCCACGTGCGTTCTTGACAAGTCTCACTACGCATGAGCAACGTCTTGTATACACGAAGAGAGAGGTATTGCACCATTCTTTTACACACGGATTCGCGTCCTTCGCTCGGGTAAAGAAAAAGCTCTTCCGGGGTCCTCACGCAGGACCTTGGACTTGCTCAGGAAGAATGGAAGGGATGGAGAACGAGAGCAGAAAGAGAGGAAAATGAGTATTTTGTTTCTCGTCAGACACGAAATTCGGAATTAAAATCATTTCAGCTGTGGAATTAAAGGTTTAATTAAATTCAAGGGTAAATTCATTCGAAGGGTGAAGAACAATCGAAAGATTAGTTTGAAAAATAAATTTGGTCGAAGAAACAGGATAAAGTCGATGAAAATTGAGTATGAAAAATCGTAACTTAATATATATTTTTTTTTAAGCTCTGACAATGCCTTGTTGATTGATTTTTCGAACGTAGATATATTTTTGACAGCTCGAAGAATCATCTTGAAACGGACTAAAGCGGTTTAAACGAAAAATTAGTCGTGGGATAGAGCAAGAGAGACGGAAAGCGGAATATTAAAAAAAAAACAAATTAAATGTTTAAGCGTTGTGCTGTATGAATTGGAAGCCATTGGCCTCTCGGCGCTAAATATACATTCGTGATTCGCGGATACGTGTTTAGAATTTGTCGTTCGTCACGCGAGGCCACGTGGTCTGACGAAAAGCTCACGAGAGAAGTACACGCATTATTGTTTTGATCGAAAGATCTATAGAGTGATGAACGATAATAAACGATAATATACGACGTGTGTGTGCGTGTGTGTGTGTGTGTGTGTGCGTATATGCATGTGTAACAAAAGATGTCAGTGGCTTGATAAATTATTGATTGCCCGAGGTGTAATTATTCACGTGACACTCACCTTACAAACGTAAACGAAAATTACTATAACAAAAGAAAAAAATTATTGACGGTGAAAAAAATATCTGGATTTACTTCCATCGATGCTGGTAAGTTGAGATCTTTAATTTTTTCGTTGCCAAAGTTTGCTTATACTTATTCAATCAAAAAGCCCAAAATAATTATCCGAATTTTTCGAACGAGCTGAAAATTTCATTTTTCGTGTATTATTTTTTGTGATTTTTAAATGACGAACTCATCAAATTCTGATTCATTTGTCTTGAAAGAATGTTTTATCGCAATAACACTGTTATCATATTTGACCCAGCTGATCCTAAAAATCAAACTCTCCATAATGGAATTTCATATAAAAATTTTGAAGCAATCGTGTCATTAAATTCGAAGCGAACGATTCCATCGAAATTTTCTTTTTTTTTTTTTTATCAGTCAATTAGAAGAATATTCAGTAAATCACTTTCTGTTGATTAGTAAATGACATGATTCATTATCATCTGCAACAAAACTAAATGACTCGTCGTACCGTGAGTAATTTGTTTTTTTTTTTTCTTTGCACCAACGCGCCTCACAAATTTCTTATTTCACGAAATGAATACCAACGGTCGCGTGCAATCAGCAAGATGTGCATAACGAGCTTGAGTATCTCATTAAAAATCTTTGGATCACCAACCACAATTTCGTTTCTTCGTCGTCGCTCTTTATTATTATTATTATTATTTTTTACTATTTCCATCAACGAATCGCGAGCGATTTGAGCGGAAAAAATGCTATTAATTCCTTGTTATTATCCTGTAATTACTGCAATTGGAGGATTTTTTTTTTAATTAAATGGATATTGCACTAAAATATTTTCATCTCGCATCCTAATATTCGTTTTTTTTTTTTCATATAATATTATCGTGTGATATATTGCCAGATAATATTCGTCGTTTAATTTTTCGGAAAATATTAATCTCAGCATCTATATCAAAATTCTACTAGTCCTGTTTCATTATAATATACGAAAATATTTTATTTATAGCGAAACTTTTTAAAAGTTTGATCGTACGATAGTGGACGTAATTTACGATACGTTTATCAGCCAATCGAAGCCCTCGTCTAACGTTCTGCTCACCTTCTTCATATGACCACTAATTTATTATTTCATGAAAATTGGGCGTTTCGCATCAATGTGGATACACGAATTTTATGTATACTTTATCTTATATACCAGGCAAAGACGAGAATAAATTCGTTGGCATTTTTCAACTCGTCGTCAAACTCGAGCAGACTTGGAAGATACCAATAAAAAAAAGTTTAAAGTCAAAAAGTGTGAAAAAAACGACTAGGTATCTTTCTCTTTTGTTTTTGAATTTAAACGTTTGCCATTATTTGCAAAGTGATTCAGAGTTATAGCACTCGTTCGTGATATTATATAATCAAGAGTAAAACAAAGCTTAGACGACGTAGAAGAGAGTAAAAGGCACACAACATTTTTTTTTTAATCAATCCGTAACTTTATTTAAAACTAAAACGGAAGTTTCAAATTATTGCTCATGAAGAAAGTGTTGTTTTTCAGTGATTGATTCCTGCAATTTTTTTCGATTAATCATGCAAATAAAAATTTCAAAATCAACGTTCCAACTATCCAAAAATATCAACTTCGATATTTAAACTCAAATAATAGAAGATACATTGGAATAAAAATATACGAATGAAGAACAAAAAAATTAACGAATTCATTGCATTTTTTGACCTAAAATTTTTGAGAAAAAGGATATCGAAAATAACGTTCATGAAATTAATGGAATTCGATCGTAACGTAACTTCCTTTTGAGAGAAATATTTTTACGTAAATTATAGGCAAAATGACGTGAAAATTTCACAATTGGGTCGTTGTAGTTTTCGTCCTAAAACCAAGAAACGAATATCCCGAGAATGATAGTCGAAAAGAAACTCGCACGAGGGCCAATTAACGCGATCTTGCAATGCTCGAGAACTCTCCTATACGTTCATCCTGCTATTGCAGCGGGGATACTTTTTGTTACTCGTTACTTTCCATTGTTTGTGGCAGTGTACATGCAAGTGGCTCTTGGTGCTTTTTTTTTCTTCCTCGAGGGTACGCGCGAAATAGAAAGAAAAAAAAAACAAATCTTTCAAGCGATCGCATCATGGAGGACGTAAATATTTTATGCGAATAAAAAAATAAATTACTTTGAAAAAAGAGATCGTTTGACTTGGCTAATTTTCGTAGCAATAAATACAATTTCATCTGCTCAAATTTCATCTCCATTAGCATATTGCTGAAAACAATGAGTAAAAAGATGTCGCATATCGAGGTGTTCTTAAAATTTTGGAGTAATTTTGCAGACATTATTGAACGTTTCCATCGTATCATTTCCCATTTAATTGATCATTAATTTCAAGCTCGAAATGAAGTTATTTTTTTTGTCCCATCGCATCCGGCTTCGATAATCATTTTCGCGTCATATCATGAAACATATCGAAACATGGACGATATTTATTTTTAGGACGTTCACGGAAAGACGAAAAATTGTCTCGAGAACTTTCGTGATATCGAAACGAGATATTTCAAGACGTCATCGAGCAATTGTACGAAGCTGAAGTGCCAGCGGATTGACGAAAAGTAAAGTCAAAGGCTCCGTGTGTCTATAGCCGAGATAAATATTTCGCCGCGTTTAACGTGTCGAATGTGATAAACTTTATATTACGATATATTGTACTCCTGCTCGTTAATGCAGGATCTCACTGAAATGACGAAAACTACGTCCGACTACGTTAAGGCGATCGAGTGTGGAATTAGCCCGACTCAGGTAAAAAAAAAAACAATAATAATAAATTATTTAAAAATAATCAGAAATAAAAATGATTTTTCGATTGATCGTTACCGATACTTGTACTGGGAAAACGTGTAATTTATTATATGAAAATAAATCATGTTTCGCAATGAACATGTCGTCGAATTAATTTTTTTACTTTTTTCGAATGATCTGTGAACTTTTATAATGAGAGTGTTCTGTTTTATTTAAAATGTTCCAAGTTTTATGGTTTAATTATAACGTTTACGAGCAGAGAATAACTCCCAGAGTGTGTGCTATTAAGATTAGGAAATTGTTTTTTTTTTTTTATCATTGAAGATAAGAGAGATAAACTTTGTAACACTAATGAAGGTGTGTGTGTGTGTGTACGTGTGCCTGTAATAGCACGAGATTTTTTTTCTTCGTCAAACGACAAGTTAGACACGTGCACAGACTGCACAAATTTATCAAATGCACGCGAAGCCAGCGTGTAAACTTAGATTTGGAATTCTCGACTGACTCTATATACGTGCTTAAACGCAATTGTGAACAACAGTGAAATTTCTTTCAAGTCCTGAGTCGTAAAGAATTGATTTAAAAAAATCGTCATTATATCAATTTTTTTATCAGTTATAAAAATACTTTGAGACGAAAATAATGTTTGCGTATGTTCATCGATTAATCGACGATAATCGGTAATTATATGTACAACAGCATGTGTTCACAGCATTTAAAAACAATTATATTGCCTTATCATCAAACAATTAAGATAATTTTCCACCATTTTTGCCAATGGATGCCGATTTTTTTACGATTATTTTGATGATTCTATTCAAAACTATAATTTGTTAGTAATGGTTATTTATGTTAAAAAAAATTGATGAAAAATACGTTTACAAACTTTTATTCGATCATATTGTATACAAGTTGATAAGAAAAAATAATCTTATGAATTTAACACCCACTTGACTGAGGTGACGATTAAGCACTGTTGGACACGCGAAAAATTGCAATTCCTTCTCCATTATATTCGACAAATTTTTCATGCAACACATTTTCGAAAATTAATTTAGGAACTTTTGCTTTCGATGAACGTAACTATTCAATATTTTGCTGAAAAATAAATATCACATGATTCGTAAAATATTTTTCGATTTAAAATTTCATTCCTGTGAAAACAGAAACATTTTCAGGTAAATTTCCATTATTTTTTTCTTTTGTTTTTTTTTTTGTTTTTTGCGCTCACAGGTCGTGGAGACAAAATTGTACAAGAGACGATGGCTCGTTCTAGCTATATTCGTCGTTTACAGCGCCAGCAACTCGATGCAATGGATCCAGTACAGTATTATAACCGATATTGTGAAGGCTTATTACGGCGTTTCGAACTTTGCTGTCGAAATGACGAGCATGATTTACATGATAACGTACATACTACTCATAGTTCCAGCGAGCTATTTTCTCGACAAATTCGTAAGTGAAATTATCATAAACGTTTTTTTTTTTTTCTGAATTTTCTATCAACTAAATTTCTTCTGCATGTCATTATTCGCGAATTAAAAAGCCATTGATGTGCAATCACGTCTTTTGATTTCTCGAAGCTTCCCGATAAGAAAAAAATGTATAAAAATAGATAATGATGAGAAGATTTAAAAAACTGGATTAATAGTATACATTTTTAGGTAAATGAAAAATTATTTATCCGCAATATGCTAGATACATCGTCCAATATATAAATTATAATTATCTACTTGTTCGAGGTGTCATTCGATCGAAAATCGAAGACGTTGGATAAAAAGACGATAAAAAAAAACTCGTGTCGTAAAAGACTCGTTTTTGCGCTATTAAATATTTTATATAGGTCTCAAAAAATTCGATTTTATCGATGAATTCATCGATCGCTATTGCTCAAACTACGAATATTCATGCTACATATGCCAAAATCAGGATTGCAAATAATTTGGATGCTAGAAGTATTGAGATTTCGGGGACAATGGCTTTATGGGTAGAACAATTAAAAATAACGATAATAATTTTTTTTTTTCTAACGAACCCAAGGCAAGCAGTTCGTAATAAATTTGACGCCTTAATGAAGCAGGTATCCTCCGCCACTCCAAGATCACTTGATCCAGCGAGTTTATACGACACTTGTCTGGGCTCTTCAAAAATTTCATATGCTAATGTATCTCCTTCCTGGTGCCCTATGTAATATCCGGGCCCAATCTCGTTAACGAGACTTTAAAGGGGGTTTTACATCCATCCAGCCCGGATACCGAAGTAGGTTGAATCAATAACTCGGTAACACTCATTGTGGTTCACCCTGCACACGCTCTCTTCTGGCTAGACACCTCTGAGCTACAATTATACACATGTATCTTGTATTATTTATACATGACTGTACACACACACACAAACACACACACACATACATACGCAAGCCATCTCAGATGTAGACACAGCAGGGAGAATAATTGATCCGTTTAGCAAACAGAGGCTTGGATTGGGTTGCCTATTTTTAGCAAAATTTTAATAATTAATATGGAAATCATCGGTTAGCCACAGCGATTCGTCTTAGCATAGGCCCTAAGGTTGGTTAACCACTTGTATATTGATTTTTTTTTCTCGATGACCCTTTCGGATAACAAATTAACAATTCTGCCAGTTTATCGAGCTACTTTGTTCTTTTTTTTTAGATCCTTGTGATCCCAAGAGTTATATTTTACTACGTTTTATCAGACGAGATGAAAATGATGTGATAATTAATAATTTTCAATACGCTATGGAATATTAAATTACCAATTAACGCTTTAAATAAATCAAACATATTTTAAAAATTCATAAAACCATAGAAATCTTAACTGCGTAATCTTTGAATTTACAATTTCGTAGTATTTTACTTTAATATTATAGAACGTAGTCTTTTTATAGTTTTTTTTTTTTTACGCTTTTGCTGGTGAAACATGCTTCGTATGCATAATTGCTTTTATTATTATTCAGCAACGAGATTTTCACATTTTTTTTATAGCCCTTTTGCTCCGATACTCGCTTCCTATGCATGGTAATTCTGATTATCATGCGCAGTAGATTTCTTTTTCCATATTCGTTGATCCGCGCGAGATCGCATGAGATTAAAGGGGATAGGCAAGAAATGGATCAAGGTGGCTCGAACTGATCGATATATTTACGAATACCCAAAAGTAAAGGTTACATATTTACGTCCAAAAACATAATATACGTACATATAAATATTTGGCCATTTATATGCCCGAAGGAAATCCGTGGATCCGGACCAAAGGTCTTGGCCAAATCTTCATCTAAATGTGGAAACAACGTTCTTTATATAATGTAACGAATGACCTCTTATTCTCAGGGTCTCAGATATTCAGTATTGTTCGGTGCAATTGGTACGGCAGTTGGTGCCTGGATAAAGGTTTTCAGCGTTTCACCTGACAGATACTGGGTCACATTCCTGGGTCATACGATAGTTGCTATCAGCCAAACCTTCGTACTTTCCATTCCTTCTAGATTAGCAGCCGTCTGGTTCGGTCCCGAACAGGTCAGCAGTGCCTGCAGCATCGGAGTTTTTGGAAATCAGGTTAGTAATTATTACTTAAATCTTGCACCATACTTTTCACCCATACTTTGTGAAAAAAAAAGTACGAAATCTTGGAAAATTCGTTTTTACAATCTTCCCCAAAGAGCAAGCAACCATAATTACGGTTTTACGGCTATAATTAATGTGTGGTTAACATGGAAAAAAAAATTACGAGCCAAGACCATTTCTTGAGTTTTTTTCAATGAAAAATTCATGAAAACTTCAATTTTTCATAAATTCGTCAAAGAATCGTCTGCAAAATTGTCAGCAGAGTTATGAGGAATCTTTTGATGGATAGAACGACCAAAACGGAAAATTAAAATTTGGCGATTATTATAGAATTTTGTCATCTTGTATGATTTGAATAGGACCTTACAGAGAGCGATCGATATATTACGAATATTGGGCAAGTCTTCCATTTAAAAATCACAAAATTCCATTCGAAAATACAATCTTTGTGACGTAGCAGTTCATCGTTTTAGATTACACGACGATGGTTGAAGCAAGCAGTTTTATTATTTTAACCGCATCAAGCTCATAATAAATCCCCGGATAAATTACTGAATTTAGTCCCCGCAGTGTTGATTAAACTGGCTGATGGGAAGCCAGGCCGAACGGTAGACCCACGATTAGTTTCACGGTAACGAAAGGGCTCGAGGATCCCCCCTCCTCGATTTGTTCCCTGCACGAAGAGATGGGTGTAGGAAAGTTAAAAACGCAATCGAGCTCCCCCTGCTATCACACCGACTAGCGTGATTCAATTTGTTCAACAAGCTTGGGGGACCGTGATAAGAACGGATATATATATATATATATATATAATATATGTACGTACATTTATACATATGTATAGTTCCGGTATTTTTGTTGTTATAAGACGCGAAAGTCGCGAACGAAAAAAAAAGACAAAAAATATGTGCGGAAATATATATTTTACGTGTGCCAGATAATTCGGCAAATAAAAGGAACTTGGAAAAAGTTTTCGTGAATTTTTGGACATTATATTCTATGATTAAACGAGAGGAGTTCAGGGTGAACACCTCGTATATATGCATGAACCTTGTTCGTTCTACTCAATTCTTCCGCTCCGTATATTACGAACAGGAAATTCTTTCACCCCGAAAAATCGATGATGGTCTTTTGTTGATGAAATTCATTGCTCGGGTGAGCCTTGAATACGTAAAGCGTAAAAATTTAGCCTCGACGTCTGAATCATATCCATCCTTAAATATTCGTGACGATAGGGACAATTAAGTACGAAATGAATAGACATCAGTAGCAATGAAATATTGAATAGCTCTGAATGAGACAAAGGGCCTTTCTGTTTCTATTCTCATCATATTCAATTCATTTTACATAAATAATATATGGTTTCGATCATTTTATTAATTTTTTTTTTTTTTCGCAATCATTCAATCGAATATCGATGCTTGCAAAAATGCAGTAACCGGAGATTTTGAAAATTTGAATTTTAAAATAAAAATCATGGTCACCGTTGAATAGGCAGTTGATAAGATTGAAGCGAAAGTAGAAATGGCATATTTTCATTGTTCGTCGCTATATAATCAAATGAGCCTCGACACTGATTCTCAGAGTTCAAAGCCACGTTAATGAGGTAGTTACTGAGATATCACACGCGATGAACCTTAAGCAGGATGTACGCTGGCCAATTTCATTGAGTGTGTATGGGAATACAGAGTTTGAAAAATTAACGTACGACTCTCGGGTACTTTAGCATACATGTATAGACATATATATACGTACATGCATGCTTGCGTATGAATATGTCTTTCACCGTAGTAAGCCAATTTAAATTTGACCCTCACTATCTGAGATCTTTGAAAACTTCAGGTACTTTGTGCTTTTTATCAAGGACAATACTTTTTGTTTATCAAAGCACAAGAACCCAAAAATAAACGAACCCAAACTCGAAATATACAAAAATTCATATGAATATTCGTACCTCGGACACTGATTTAATCATCAAATTTATCTATGACACCCAGAAAATAAAATCCAATTTATTATTACGATAGTGAAGAGTTTTCGAATGAGAGCGAGTATTTTTTATTGAAATGTGTCTTGAAAAATTTTAATTCTCGGAAAAATAATTATATTTTTTACGTATCGTGGTACACAAACAGTCGAAGACAATTTTTTCATTTTTTTCCAGCTGAATCGTGGAATTAAAAAATGTGAAAAAAAATGTATTATCTTTCTTCCGTGGTTTAAGCTATACTTGAGAAAATATTATTCTTAATTTTTAACGACACGAAAAACTGGGGTGGCTCCCTTGGTCTGGGATGTCTCATATATAACTTGGCTTACGAACACTTCCGTTGTTATAGAGGTCTCTACTCACAAATTGTACAATTGCGAACATAGGATACCACAATTACAATTTACACAAGCGATTACGCGCTGTAAGCGAGTTCAGGGACTCCATTGTGGTGTGTGCGTGCGTGCCTGTTATGGAATTTATGAGCATACAGTTTACATGAATTGTCGTCCAAACCCCGAGCACCCTTTACTTCTCCGATATACGTCATGATGATCGTGCCTCGTGCGTCTAGACTAATCGCGTGAAATCGGCAAAACGATAACAAAAAGATCGACATCAATGTCATTACGCTCAGACATATCTCATCTCGATGGCCTCTCCGGATAAGCCGATATTATACATACGTATATCCAAGGGCATTATTAAAGGGCGACAAGCCACTGTGACGGTTGAAAAATGCTTTTTTTTCCCTCATTTTAACAAACTTATGAAAAATTATTTTATTTCATTGAGGTAGAGTACTTAATACAGAGCTGGGCAGTACTTTGAGTGCCCGTTACTTGCGATGTACTGGAATTACATTACTCGAAGTACAAAGTACTTTGAAAGTATTTCAAGTATTGTACTTCGATTTTCAAGTACTCGACCTGTATACTTTAAGTATTTGTACTTAAATTTTGAAGTACTTTCCCGCACCGCAAGTACTTTTTCAAGTACCAGGTGTGAAGTACTTTTGAATACGTCTTGCTAATCGTAGCATGTTTAACGCCTTTGAATAAATTGAGAAACGTTATGCGCCATCTTTGGTTAAGATTGTAAGGAATGACCGCTCAAATGCTCAAGCTACGGTAGTTACGGTGTCATTGTCAATGCATGGCTCCGTTTTTAACAATCCGTGTATTATATTAATTTTTTTCTTTTTCAAACCTAAAGCTAAATAAATCTTTATTACGATCGTCAATGCTTTTTTTTTTTAATTATTACTAAATCTTCGTTTAAATATTTCTATTCAAATCTGCCTAACCTGAGTGAATTGCACAATGTGAAAATGTGTTTTGATATAAAAAGTACTCGATTCAAAGTCAAATGAGTTTAAAGAGTACGTTAGAAATCAAATATAAGTACTAGAACTTACGAGATTCATACCTGAAAACTTGAAAAGTATTTGATACTTGATACTTGACCTATTTCAAGTACTTGATACCTCAAGTACTTTAAATATTCAGTACTTCAGTACTGAGTACTTGAAGTACAGTACTTCAAGCATTTACGGTACTTGGTACTTGAAATACACGAGTACTTCAAGTACTTACAGTACTTTGTACTTTGTACTTGAAGTACTTTCAGATACTTTGCCAAGCTATGACTTAATACAAAAATATCTTCATATGACGATGAGTCGTAAGGCTTCAAACAATTTGACGGGTTTTGATAAAAATTTATTTGAAATAAACGGCACAATTATGGAGAAAATATTTTTGAAAATTATTTTTAAAAATTCGTCCGTTCTTTCAGCTTTCTTAGAAAACAAACGAATTTAAGAAATTCACTTTTGCGTATCAGTTGTTTCGATCACTGAAATTTTCGCACTATTAATATTCTTTTAATTTTTTTTACACAAAAATTGAACATTTTTTTTTTATTTTTTAGTTGCTAATTCATTCATTCTCTACGTTAGCTCAGTTTTTTTCTCTCTGGTAATTGTCCATTTTTTAGCCTCGATCGCGATTCCGAAAAAAAATTTGAAATATTCCTCAAGATATTTAAGTACATAGGCTCGAAAAGTTTGAACGATTTGTCGCACGAAACATATAGATTGAATATTTATCACATCAGATTCGAAATATTTCGATGTAACTCGTGACGTCACGTGGTCTGGATCGAAAAATTATGCAACCTGTATATATATATTATACATATAAGGATTCATAACGATCAAGGCTCCGGGGAATCACGAGTATGATACAAAATTTTTTGCTCTATCGATATCGGATAAGCCATATCGAAGATGCATAACATCGAATCTCATGAGATTACGATAATTTTCAAATAATATACACCAATGAATTGTCGTATATCTAATTTATGATGTAAATAATTAACGTTACGATTTTTCGAAAAATTTCTAAGATCGCGCCAAATTTCTCAAATTTTTGTACAAGAAATATAATTTTTTTTGCTTAAATATTAGGATGTGTGAAAAAAAAAGCTTCATTGTTTGTTTGTTAATCTACTATACGCGTAAATTTAGCACAGTCTAGTCTGATAAAGATCGTCATGAAAAGTGGAGTCAAACGAAAAGTACCACGAGGTGCCTAATTTAACTTGCAAATTGTATACCGACGTATGCTCTCTCAGAATTGTTTGTTGGAAATTATGGCCTTCGCGAGGCGTAAGGTGTAATATCTGGCTAAAAATAACATTTTGTACATAGCTAAAATCTTATTGAAGGACAACTGATATTGAATTTGGTGACATCCAATTAATATGACTTTTCGAAATTTCAATTTTTTTCCGAAATATTTGTGTTCGCTATGACCTCCGTAGATATTAGTAACCGTGTAATCAAAAGAATGGTAAAACTGTAGAGTGACACTGAAGAGTGCGAAAAATCTGCAAGTTGGAATTAATGAATTGCTCTCTCAAAAACCCGTATACGATGCTTCCCTCTATGAGGAATTTAAAATTGACAAAGATCGTAGCTTAGGTGAGCGAAGAATGAAATTTTTTTCTAATATTCCTCGACTCCTGCTGACAGTTTTGAAATTCACGATTAAAATATCGCTGATTCCGAAAATCTCGTATCGCACCAGCGTATAATTATTAATTTTTAATCGAATCTAGCTCGGAGTAGCGATTGGTTTTCTATTTCCGCCGATGTTGGTACGAAGCAGCGACGATTCGACTGTTGTGGCGTATGGCTTGCAGCTAATGTTTTACATCGTTGCAATAGCCACGTCCATCATTCTCGTCCTCATACTTTTATGTACGTAAACGTGTCGATTAATCCAATTACGATAATTTTAATTCATCAATAGAGCAATTGTATTTATATCAATAGAGCAATTGGATTTATTCACGAATCGAGTGATTGAAAAAAATCGATCAATCGCTCGATCGGTAAAACAATTCGATAATGAATATTGAAAGGCGAAACAATTTTTTTTTCTCATCCAGTCTTCAAGGCAGAACCACCTCTGCCACCGAGTCCCGCGCAAGCTGTACAACGAGAGGCCGAACATGACGAAGATTTTTTACAATCGATCAAACGTTTATGCACAAATACCGGCTATCTTTTGCTCCTACTGAGTTATGGAATAAACGTCGGTATTTTTTATGCCATCAGTACACTTCTGAGTCCAATTTTTCTCAAACACTTCCCGGTGGGTATATACATTCGCAGACGTTTATTATTATCAATATATGTGACACATTGGCCAAGTGCATTCCCAGAGCTTTGTGCGCGTATACGATGACGACGCGCAAAACGGAGCAACTGCACATTACATTGCAGATTGTCACGTGAGACACACGCCGCGGTCTGTGATGATTTACAAACGTCTGGCTTATCTGCATACAATGAAATATTATTAAATTCATCTGACTCCAAAAACATTATTTGAACATTGAAAAAAAAAAAAATTAAACTACAATTTTTGAACAAGTCCCCAACCGAGAAAGTGCAATTTTATAAAAGCTTAAATAATTGTTAGAGATCGTTTTGAAAATATTCCCAATGTAGAAAGAACCTCTGATCGGCTTGAATGCTTGACATTTTGACTCGAGAGTATTTTACGAAATAATCATGAAATTACGAAAATTTTAGGAATCAAAAAGTTAAGGGATTAGTTTGAACAATTCTATGGATTTTGATCGAAGTGCAGTCGTTTTTTATTTATACTTTAGTGACCCGCTTTTGTGTCTGACTCACAAGTCGAACGCGCAACAATTCTCCCTTCGCAGTTGGATGTTAAGAATGGAGAAATTTTTTTTTTTTAAATTGCGATTCACTGACATTGTACTTTGGTTGTTTTTTTTGAGGGTCGTGAAATGGATGCTGGTGGGATCGGTCTGACGATCGTTTGCGCCGGTATGCTGGGATCCGTACTGTGCGGTGTCGTTCTCGACAAAACTCACAAATTCAAGTGAGTCTTTAACAACGATATATACTTACTCGAATTGCACAAATGATGAATTTTAAGTTTTCCCAAATTTCAATGACGTTTTAACTCTGTTCAGATCCGAGAATGTTTTATCATTGCCAAAAAAAGTGTCCATTTTTTTTTTCTCAACTGCCGCGTATATTCGCGTGTTCAAATAAGTTTGAAAAATGATGTATTTGGAAAATTTACTTTTTTCACAAATTTCATAAGAAAAATATAACAATACTTGAAATGACAATAAGAGTAGCACTAATTGAACGATTAATTGCCATTTCGCGCTAAATTTTTTCGTATACGAAAATTTCATGATGAAATTTCATACTTCCTAATCATAAAAGAAAATGATGAAGCAAATTTAATTTGAATGCTTTTTTTTTCAAATTAAGGCCAGTACATCCTTAATTTCGGAATGAATAAATGTCCAAGCTAAGACTAAATATAGTTAACTCGTTCCAGGGAAACTACTCTCGGTCTTTATGTGTTCTCCTTTCTGGGACTAATGGTATTCACCTTTACCCTGGACGTTGCTACGATAATTGTCGTTTACGTTACTGCCGGTATATTGGGGTAAGCAAACATCATATTGAGCCACCCTTTATTTCTCATAATTTACTTCGTCACTCATTTCATGCATAATGTGTACATAAAATTTTTAATTTTCCTCGACAACTCGGTGGAACTTTTATCGAGCAAGAATTTTGCGATCGATAAGCGAGTCTTGAAAGTTTAGCAAGGATGAAAACAAAAATGTCCACTATATTTCACTCTTTTTTTTTTTATTAGAAACCTCAAATTATTGAAATTTAAAATGACTCTGCGATTCTGCGCTCTCTTACAACCGATTTATACTTATTTGTGAAGGGCTTTTAGAAACGCCGCGAGTATAAATTTAAAGATAACCCTTTGATTTTTCCCCGATACACGAATTATACGTATGGAAAAATTTTCGATAAGCCCGCTCGAAAAATCGATAAGAAATTAGAGAAAAAAAAAAAATCATCGCTCAATGGAACCGCAAGTTATTTTGAAAAAATGAAAAATTACGAAGAATTAAAATGGAGTCAACAGCTCCCCTTAAATTTAAAGTTAAAGCCATTTTAATTGACCAAAGTTTTTTTTTTTTTACTCGAGCCACTATATTTGCTTTTCTCAAAAATGAACTTTCAGCCCAGACTCATAAATCTTGACAACAATAATAGCAGGAATTTACGTTAGAAAATTATGAATATCGATCTCGATTATTCTTTTTTTTTTCTCGTAGTTTCTTCATGACTGGTTATTTACCGGTTGGTTTTGAATTTGCCTCCGAACTAACGTATCCCGAGCCCGAGGGTACCTCGGCCGGACTTCTGAATGCCGTGACACAATTTTTCGGTATTATATTCACGATTTTGTACGGCCGTATGTTCGAGGCTTGGGGCGATTTTTATGCAAACATTGCGCTCTGCTGTACCCTTGCGATGGGTACGTTTCTCACCAAGATCATTCCCAACGATCTTAGAAGACAAAACGCAAAATCTTAGGCAACTGAATCGCTATTCAGCGATAACCATTATAGAAGAAAAAATTTTAAACTTTTTTTTTTTAACATTCCTTTAAAAAAAAGTGCCGAATGGATCTCGAGATAAGCTTTATTTTTACGAGCAAGCGCGAAGTAATTGTATCTCTTTAGACTAAAGACGAGTCATTGCTGGTCCCAAATTTAATAAGCGCATACATCATCAAACATATCAAGGAACGATACGGCAATAATGATAATATAATAACGATATTTTTGTAAGTTGAAAAGTTTTCATTGAAGCAGCCCAACGATCGAGGAAAAAAAAAAAACATTTTTTTATAATTTTGAAATGACGAAAGGCTAAAAGTTAGAGCGGTTTTTCTTTCGAACTCATTTGACCGTGGTAATTCAAAAATATGGAATTTACTTTTTCGAAATTTAAACATTTATATATTTGAAGAAAAAAAAAAATATATAATACCTGCCAAAATAATTTTCAAAAAAAAAATCTTCGATATTTCTTGGGACACTTCACGACGTATTGAGGTGATACGAGACATGTGTGAGTGCGAGAGAGATAGCTCCAATCAAGCTCTGTCCAGGACACGTGATATTTCATGAAAAAGAAAAAAAAAATCAGGCCTGACCAGTAGAGACGGATGTGGCGTGAATTTGTTTTTTTTTTTTTTTTTTCCCCGAAGAATCAAAAGTCTCCAAAATGCTGGTTGTTTAAAGTTTTTGTTATTGATCGCGGTATTTAACTTCGTCGTAAAAGTAGGGGGAGGGGGGGAGGGGGAATTGAAAATCTCGAGGGCCCCAGCCATGCTAAGTTAGCGCAGAATATTTCGTGATTATAATTACGAGTGCCAAATTAAGGATTCACAATTTGGGCCACAATCGAACTCAAAAGTGACGCTCACGATGAATGAGAGCTCTATTTTTCGAATTTAGCTATACCGAGACGTCGAATTGTCGCATTTATCGTCCGATAATGGCCCAGGAATTAACGAAATATCGTTAAGAAAAAAAAAGAAAAAAATGAAGAAAAAAAAAAATTACGAAAAAAAAGCCACTTTTTGCGTTTTTGCGTTTCAATAGTTATAATTATAGGCATCAGAAAAAAGCTTTGGAAAATAAGAAATTAATTTTTAAACAATTGCACCATCTGTATGCAACGCACATTGTCCATTGTTATTTATAATTAAAGCGAACAAAAATGGAAATGTGTTATTCGAGGCTAAAGAATCGATAATATGTCATGAAAAGAAGAAGGATTTACAATTGACATTATAAAATTTGTCAGAGAAGCCAAATATTTAGATTCTAATGTACAAATTCTCGACCTATTTTTTCTATCTCATGTACACAAACTTGCCGTGACTCGTGGTACGATGAATTTTCTTTATAAAACGAGAAAAGTCATCGTAGAAATATTTTACGATTCGAAAGTTTCCTCCTCAAACTCAATTCAACAGGCTTTAAAACACTTCCCGATATGTATATATATACGTATATATTTTTTTTAGACGTACGGTCGTTCAGAAATAGAAAAAAAAAATTATTCATTCGATTATTCTTCGATTGTGAATATATATATTTTTTTTGCCTGTTCTTGCTCTCGAGATTATCAAATAAAATATGTCAGATATGCGGGACCATGTGTGAGAGAGAGAGAGTCGAGGATTTTCGGATGACAGAATTTCCGATTTTTCAATATGAAGATTCGTCAATTATATCGTCTCATGCAATGCAGTTTTAAAAGAAACAAAAGAAGAAAGAAAAAAAAATAACGAGAATGGTAAATTATTAATTTGCGTGAAGAACGAAAGAAGAATTTAAACGAAACAATATTGAATGAGTTTCAAACACGTCTCATATGGGTCTTCGTACCTGTTGTTCATCACGTATATATTTTTTATAGAAAAAATATTCTTCCTTCGTATTCCCGAAAAAAAAAAGTATAGATACATCGAGGCAACGTGATTACATATTAATTAAGCAAAATCATTAACCTAAGAATTCAATGAAAAGCCATATACAAACTCGTTGAAGCAGCATAAGCATATTATCATTCACTGATAAAGTTCATAGTCACAGTCGGTAATGAATGAGGCTTTTTGGTAAATATATTCTCATTGATTTTCTATGACCTACACGAAATTTCATGATTCACTCTAGGAGCCGATGATTGCTATATTTTTAAACGAGAACAAATATCATTCCAATGAAAAAAAAATTTAGTAAAAAGAGACAAAATTCGTAAGTGGATTTTCATTTTTTATCCCTAAGAGACTCACAATCGCGCCTTGTAAAGTCATGTACGAATTAATAAACAAATTAGGATTATCGTTGTTATATGTATATATATATATATATATATGAGAATATATAACTGTTGCAGAGATATACGAATAAATATGTATGTAAATATATGTAGCGATGTTGCACAATAAAGAAAAAATGTATTTTTATCGACCAAGGGCTCTTGTCAGTGGCGATAAAGTGTTTTTTTGATATATTGCACACTCAACCTTATCAGCTTTTATCGATTGAACGCGTTATCAACTTTATCATCGGAGAAAAGATTCCTCAATGACCGGCGAGCAGCTCTCTACACTGGGGGAAGAGAAAAATATTTTTTTCTCTTCATATCATCAGCAGGTAATTGCCTTTATTTTTAACTAGATGGCGTAAATGTATCAACCACGATCCTTGCCCGAATGAACAGAATATACGACCGAACCAATAACTTTTTTTTTGCAGCAATATTTCTTCAATTTTTGTTTCTCCAATTTCAGTTCGTAAAAGCATTCCATCCTTAACTTTGGATATATTTTTTTTTTTTCGAGATTAAAATTTTTCTTTGCATCCAATCAACATGAAAAAATAACTAAAAATATTTGAGTCAGATGACGAGAAGCTGCATATGCAATACCAGTGATGACTCTCGGTGTACTCTTTGCCGGGCTCAATGGCTCAAGGTACAATTTTTCTTACCCTAAAATGTTAAGGAAGATTTCTACCTTGCTGGGTCCTGAAATCCTCGATTTGTTAGAATTTTTTTATGAGAAATAATATTAAACATAGAATGCTGAAATTAGGTATGTTTGCTTGGTGATATTTATTGAATACAAAAGTATTTTTTTGAAGTTCAGCAAAGAACAGCGATTTCGTTTTTGTGCATTTTTGTTCTGCTTATTAACGAGAGACTTTTCAACATTTCAAAATAATTCTAGTTGAACCAATGAAGATGTTTGTCGTGCACATTTCTACCAAACTTCATGACGATATTGCTAATCTTAGGATGTATTGGAGCTTCCTTTACTATAAATCTATAAAAGATTCCTCGTGAGCCAAATACTTCAAATTTTATATATAATATGCGCACTCTGCTCTCTTCGACGGTCTATAACTCTGCGAATTTTATAAATTGAGACTTTAAATTTAGTGAGCGTATTCCACAGACTTGACTCTTTCCGATAAGGCAAAAAAAAATCCCGCTCAACAAGGTCCTTACAACCTACCTTAAGGCTTCATCAAAGTCAAAGCTGATTACGATAATCGAGTTATTTTTATGCGCTAAAAGTAAAAGGCAAAACGTCAACATACTTAGTGGTAATTAAAAAAAAAAAAAATTCAATATTATGTGAAATTTAATTTTGCTCCCGTTTGCCTTCATTCGTGCAAATTTTTCGGTTACAAAAGGTATAGAGTGCAACTTTTTCGTGCGCAAAATAGACGCAGCTCTCTTTTTTTTCTTCTAACCTCTGACAGACGAATTTCGTTATGTCACATGTCAGATAAAATTTTTAGGTACCGAGAAAAAGTTGTTAAATTTTTCGTTAAAATCATGCACGAATTAATCCGCCAAATTCAACGAAAGAGCTTGACAAAATATACGAAAAGTATTCCTGAAACATAAAAGTGGAAGACAATTTTCATCATCGGAAAGATCGAAAACTTTTTTGTCCAAAAAAACGAACTATACTTCGCTTAATTCACCATGGCATTGATATGCGTAAGTTGTAACAAGCGGTAAATTTTTCTTTGCCCAATTCACGCGAATTTCCATCCTCTCGATGAACTCGCACATGTATGCAGGTTTGGCTTTCCCACCAAACTTCCCGAGAGAGAGAGAGAGCATATAATTTGATTTTCCACTATTCCTGTAGCTCTAACGAAACAAATAACTTCGAAGCCCCGCGGGTAATAGCAGTTATATAACGTAGCACATATTTGGTACTGAAAATCGACATATGTACACGTACATAGATATTGCACATGCATACGTATAAATTTCCATAATTGATTACAGATTCTATGCGGTGGCCTCCAGGTCTTGATACTTTTGTCGATTACAGGAGTTCTCATGAGTCTCGCTGCACTCTCAAGACTTATGGAACTTATTTTCATTATTGTTTCACCTGCCGTAATATTTATGCTACAAGCATCGCTAAAATTAATTCTAGTAAGTATGAAAATTTGAATCGAAGACAAATATATACTTTATCTCGTTATCAATGCTCGTGGGAAATAACGTGTGAACCACCGATCGAAGCAGCAATTAAATCTTCGTTACTATACTCTCTCGGTTTGATGAAAAAAAAAAAGGGTATACGAATGTTTCGTTTGATTTTTGATATATTTGGTTTCAATGATGACAATATCCTGTGTTGCTATCGAGGTTAAACTAGGTCTCTCTTTTTTATCCTCTTTATTTTTATACTCCCCCAACAGGAAATTTAATCCTCTGTGGACCCGTTTGATTCATTAACATGCTCGTTCGTTTTCGAAATTTGTCGAATTTCACGAAGTTCACTTCAAAACAAATTCACCTCCTATCATTATTATTATATTTTATTTTACAAGGGAAAAGAGCATTGGACATTTTCAATGATTGACACAGAGAATCCTCGTTTCATGCTTAATTACATATTGCTCTTCGGGCTTTATTCGGCAAAAACGTTTTGTTATACTCTCGGCTCATTTTAACGTTTGATCGATCTTTTTTTTTTACGACTCAATGTGAATACGAAAATAATTTTGCGAACAAGAAATTTTCTAATTTTTTAATAAAATTTACATTTTCATAGCCCAGTTTAATTTGATACCCGTATTTTTACATTTTGCACCGATTTCCGGAATGATTTTAAATGTTGGAAATAAAATTATGATAAAAAAAAAAAACAAAACATTGTATCGCAGGGCAGGGTCACCGAACTCTTGCTCAGTTAATTTTGAATTCTTGGCTCCTGGGCACAGTTCATGATGATTATGAGCCTTCAACGAATATCAAGTGTGACGCGGAAAGTGTGCCCAATTCGACAGTATGATGTTAGCGATTTGACAAGTCGGTTAAATGGAATCGGTGCAACGCCCATTCAAGTTCCATACGCGAGAAACAATTATGCGAATGAACTCGGGAGAAAGTCTTCTCTATCTGCGACGCGTGGAGATGAAAATTTTTCGAACAAGGCCGAGAACGAGGGAACGAGAACTTTGGATAATGCTGATGATGATGATCGATCGGTGAAGTCGATGAAAGGATCGTCGGCGAATTACGACGGTGTCTCGGAACTTGCTCGAAATCTTTCCATCGCATCTGTCTCAAATTTGGAATCTACAGGTATATGAATACTTTATACATATTGTTCGTAGTAAACTCATTTTTTGATATACGTCAAGACTTGGATTTTTTTTTAATAATTAATAACTGTAATTACACACAATTACATCCTATTTTTTTTGGCAATGCTATTAAACGAACTCTCGGAAAACGTACCTTTTGATTTATTAACATAAATATAGTAGTATTTTCCAGATATCTAATATCCAGTTTCACTTTTATTTTTGCTTCGAAAATTTGTACAATAATTTGTTCAATTTTTATTACGCGATTTATCCTCATTTTACTGAAACTTCATTAATATCGTATTGTACCCAGCATTAATAATTACAATGAATAATTATATTTTATTCATTTTTTTTTGCCCCGGTGCAAAGCGTCGTAATTTATCGATTAAATATTTTAGGCACAAGCAATATAAGCGTGCATGAAAGTCTAGGAAGATCCTTATCGTCGAATGATTCGTCATCCACCATTGACGAGGATTGATCGAGAATTGTGAGTGGAAATCGTTCAATAAAAGTTAAAGAAGAGTGTACTGATTCTGTGTCCAATTAACATATCCAGCGTTTTTATGGTCCAGAACGACATGGATGATGGGAAAAGTTGCGCAAGCTCCTGGGAAACAGTTTGCTGTTATTAGGGGGGGATCGGGTAGCTCGAATGACCCTTTGTTAATAGTGCAACCAACTTAAATTAAGTTGTCAAGGTACACTTTGAAAATTACGATACTTGTAAGCCACGCTAAACACCTAAAATAGCAAAGTTCTGGGGTCTTCATGCTCGAGCTATCACTGAATACACAATTCAGCTTTTCCAATTATAAATTTGTCAATGATCTCATTTGAATTTCCCACTTAAAATTGGATAGTTGGCCGTAACTCTCCAATGTTAACTCTCTGTTTTTTCCATGAGCAATTTAAGTTTTACGAGTATAATGATTAATATTGATATAATCATTGGACTCAGATACGATGTTATGGATTTCGTAGTTATGACACTTTTAGGTAAAATTGTTCGATTAATCGAAGCATTAAACTGAGAATTTTTCGTTTATATATTGATTCTGGTATATCCCATTTTACACGGAGAGCGTACAGTAAGCAGAGAAAAACAGCGAACGATTGAATGAAATGAAAATAAAAAATAAACTGGTTATTAAATATCGTGCAGAGTTATCGTACCTTTTGTTCGACAGGCACAGATTTTCCTATACAGTGAAATCGTTGCGGGATTTTGACGGCATAGCATGTATAAATACACAACTATACGGGAATATTTCCATTTTAACCGCAAGCTTTTCTGTTTCGTTTCACTCCATCCTACAAGACTTTTCCTGTCGAATTAGCCGAATGATAATTCATCAATGACTCGTTCGATAATTTGCAATCGGTCAATTTCCCAAAAAAAAAAAAAAAAAAACAGTATATTAGGAAGACGAGGCACTTTTGAAATATTCATTTTTACATTTTCCCAGGATTGATCAATTTTTGGTTCGATTTTTTTGGCTCATATTCGAATACGACAATTATCATAGGAAAATTGCCGATTGGTTTGGTCGATCGGCTAATTAATCGCAAGCATATAGTTATGTGACGCTGAGAGTTGTAATTCGTCAAGTAACAGTCAGGTGTACCATAGCCGGTAATATACGACTTCTGGGACGATGGAAAAATTGTTCGGGGGAAATCTGCTTGTAGAAAGTTGCATGAGTCGCAAGGCTCGGCGATTTGATTTCTCAAATTAAGTTCGCTTGAGCCCACATGGAAATCCTTATACATTATAGAGCGGGTGCAGTTTCTTTTTCACCACCTAGATAGTGATTGGCGAATTGCCAGGTGCATAACGAAACTTGAACAGCAGAATATGTTCGTCAAACGTATTCCGTATGCAGAGAGAGAGAGAGAGAGAGCAGAGTGCATAAGGAAAAACTTTTGGGAATACAGGGCATCTGGCATATTCGATGCAGAAATGGCATTGCATCGATGGAAGGGTTCTCAGAGAATAAAAAGTGATTTATTTCGTTTCCCAGGAATCTATTTCGTATGGGGATATTATAATGTCGATCGGCACTCGGATTAACCTAATACCAGCATTGCATCAATATGGCACGAAGAGCAACGAAAGAAACTTCTTTTGGTTATAGAAGAGTTATAAAAGTTATAAAGTTATAAAGTTATAAAGTTATAAAGTTATAAAGTTATAAAGTTATAAAGTTATAAGAGTTATAAAGAGTTATAAAAGAGTTCTTTTGGTTATACGCACATAGCTTAGTCTTTCGAAATTGACCAGAAAATTTCAATGAAACCTGAGCAATTATTTTTTTCCTCATTTCTTTTTATCCAAACTCGCGATACGTTCATCAATCATCGCCAATCATCGTGGCGCATTGTTTTCTTATACGATAGAGACGAAGAAGCGAGAAAAGTATTATCCGAGTCAGCACATGTTTGCTCGGGTTATTTCTCTTCTCTCGTTTTCTTTTCTTTTTCACCTTTTAATTTTTTAACGTTTCGTCTATTATTTTTTTTTTTTTTTTCAATTTTCCGTACGAACTTTTTTTCTCGTTCGCGCAATTGCCACGAATAAAACCAATTACTTTTTCCACGATTCTCGCACACTCGCATCCGGTTGCCATGTTATACGGACTGTACGAGATTGAGAAAAATGAGATCTTCTGGCTGTATTGCTGATGGGTGCGCCTGGGATAATTGGGTACACGATACCGAGAGCTCTGTACGCTCCTATATGTACTACGATACGCGATATAGATATGTGCGGTATACATGTATAAAAGAAAGCTGCAACGATGCAACGAAAGAGTCGACGGACGAATGGTCTCCGTAAGGGTTGCCGAAGAAAACCTCAGGGGAATCGGGAACAAATCGTACGAGTACACAATATGAAACTGATCTCCGGAGTAATCTTGAGAAACGAACGATGTTATTGACCTGTCGAATTATCTGAGACAACGAAGGAAAATTCTACAAGACCTCGCACCTATATAGGTGGTCCTCGCAGAAAACAGGTCACTTCACATTTATCGACGAGTTTTGAAGTGTTATTCTCACAGTTGTATCTTTTTCTAGGTTGGTAGCAATAAACTTCAATTGACCCAAAATACAAAGCTTTATTACAACGAATTTTTGTTTTTCGAAACAATTCTTGTTTTTCGAAATTACATTTTACATTTCAGTTGCGACATAAATATTTTTTACCCAGAATTTTTTTTTTTTTCTAGGAACCAAAAGTCATTTCAAAGAAGAAAAGAGCTCTCGGTGGCTTAAATAAAAATTATAACCGTAGCTTTGTATCCTAAAATGATGTTTCAGTCATTTTTGTGATTCATAAATTACATCGTGCAAGAAATAAACTTACGAAGCTTTTATATCTCTGCGGTAGTATCATTCTTGTTTCCCCCCCTAGATTGAGTGTACATGAACGTGAATCACGTTTAGTTTCTTTTTCTTCAATTTCGTGTGGTCGTAAGAACGTGGAGAAAATCGCGTAAAACTCTTTTATTACTACGTCACAGCAGCCTTTGCTGGCTCGAATGTAAAAGTATATAGTCCGCGGGCAGCTTGAACGTAAATTAACGATCCTTTATGTTCGTCCTCTCCAATGGTAAATGGTCCGATTATAACGAGTTACATACGAAGTAATTAAAATATGAGTTTAATGTTGGTAAAGAGAAGATGTTTTTTTACAATGAAAATTTAAAAGAGATCGTTGGATCTGGGTGAAAAATGACTTATAAATACGTGAATTCAGCCAGAGATTCCTTTGACTCGTATAACTGAGATTTTTTTTAAACAGAACATATCCAATACCATCAAGAGGCGGTATTCTTTCTTGTATCAAAGTGAAGTCCATCGCCTCGCTTCTTCTGTTTTCATCCCTGGAGCTCTCTCTCAAAAAATCGATAAAACTCGAATAAATCCTTGTGAGCAAACGTCATAAAAATTCTAGTCAACGTACCGCTATATTGTAATTTTGAAAATTCAGAGATCATCTCTCAACGAAGAAAATCCTTTCTCCTCTTCTTACTGGTCAACTGGAATGGATGTAAGCTATTCTCGTGTATTATTCTTCATACTAAAAAAAAAACAACTCGACGTTTTTGAAAAAAATGAGCCTATCAACGAGACATTTTGTATCACGATGGTTCATGTTTTATCGTGACTCCAACGAGCTATTTATTGTTCATGAATCAAAGATACGACCTTAAGAACAATTTAAAAAAGAAAACGAAATCTGACAGATTTTTCATGAGACGTATAAATTTGTACGACAGATGGAAATTATGTTGTCAGATCTCGGGGACAAGGTACCTTGGTTGTGTTCCGTGCTTCGACCGGAATACACTCCATATCTTAATACCGCTGGGACAGTTCTACTTGGTTGGATGGTCGTTTGCTGGATATCGCACGTACAAAGTTTTTTGTTTTATTTTTTCTTCACAATTTGATCGGAAAACTTATTTTAATCCTCGAAAATTCTTCAATTAAAAGATCATTTTGTTTTCAATGTTTCTTCATTAATTCAAAGTATCTATTCACTCTTTCAAGGTATCACGCAGAACTGTATATATATATGAAAACAAAATTGAGATACACGATAATTCACTATAAGTTTTTGTTTTTATTTATTCTTTCGTCAGATCGTTTGGACCCTTTTAGCCCCGCTGGTTATCAGCACAATAGCAGTTGTTATAGTCTGTCCGAGTACGGCAAAATGGCTGATAAAACAAATGGGACCGAACGTCGAGACTGCGGTTAGGAATTTTTTGTCCAAGGTACAAGCCTCGATGCCCGATGTGAGATAAAACGACCAGCGAGAAGTCACGAACGACAAAAATAATCATTCGAACAACGTAACTAAAAATGTCAAGTGTGATTGCTCAATAGAAATTCCCTGACCGTGCGGTAACTTTAAGAATCTTTTAACTCAATGACTTTTAAAAAAAAACTTTATAACGAACAATGTCAGATGGTGTTTGCTGAAGATAAATTCCCCAGACAAAAGTTATATCTTCGGTGTGGCCGAAAACTTTTAAATGAAATTCTCATATTCTCTATCATTTAAGCATGAACAAACAAAGTAATTATTGTCATTCGTTCCTTAATTAAAACCTCATTCAAACTCTTCTCTCTCGCCGAGCATCTCCTTTTTCCGACTCCTTCTTTTTTTCTTCTCTTCAACTTCACCGCGTCTTTCTATATCTTCGCCAGCACGAAGAATTACATCTCTGCAACTCCGGTCCTCATTGATTGCAAACTTTATTGTTTCTTTTATATATATTTTTTTTTTGTATTAGTAAACTTTTAATCTCATTCGCGTTCTGCCGTCCCCCAAGCCCCAAGATCGTTGCCTTCGTCTCTCGCCCATTAATCCGGAATACATATACAGTGATGCACCTGGCTGCATGGAAAATAAATTTCATTCTCGTGATTTTTTCCTAATTAGAGTTCTTTCATTACTGCCTGATGGCTTTTGTGCTATAGCTGTGTACATTACGTCGTATCAAAGAGCGGGGAATTTTTGCTCTTCACCCCCCCCCCCCCCCCCGCCTCCGTGTTTTTCGCTTTTTCATCGATGATGAAGAGCGCGCGGTCACAGAGAAGCGCTTACACATCGAGCTCTCGTGGAAGGAGATCGCGTCAAAGCCGTTGACGTCGTTTCCAGCTGACTTTCAGCCTTAGGAAATGAAGAGTCAAACTTTAAAGGAATGACTTGACGTATGGCAAAAATGAAAATGGTTTATGCCACGAAAACTTTCGATGGAGATTCTTCGATCGAACGACGCACTGCTTCTTTGTGTCCGGGACAGAGACGACTGCGAGGCTACTTGACGAAGGTTTTGATTGCTTCCGACAGTGTTGTTTTATGTTTCGTTCGATAAACATTTGGTAAAAAAAATAAATCCTTAAAGCCTCGTAGATATAGATTTACTTTGCCTAATTGAACTCGTGGGGATGCTTTCATCAACACCGGTCCGTGGATGTGGAATATGCGACTCTGTGGAGAACTCGCGATTCTCACGTAATTTGTATGCTCGCAAATGTATTTGCTACAGAAAATTCGACGATTAACGCTTCAACGCGTTCTGTCCGCTTGGGAACTCGAATAAACAGTACGATTTTCCCATCTTGTTCCACATATAGTCCGTTAACTATACCGTGATTCGCTACAGAGGCGCCATTTACGTTCGGGCAATCGACGTAATGCCAGTTATATGTTCTCGGTTTAATTGGGCTATACGAATTACGACGATTTGCGAAAGCCACGCTCTGTTAAGGACTCTATGCGCTGATGGGAACGGTGCTAAACCTACAAAAGTGATGAGCCAAATGTGGAGAAAGATGAAGTACAGTGGAACACAGGAGGGATAGTCGGACTGTAACGTTTTTATGTAAAATTAGCTGACATCATGGATTTGTAACACATTATCTTGTACAATTCACATTGAAACTACTTACGAAATTTGGGCCTCATTAATGACAGATAGAATAACAAATGATAATGTGATTCAGTCTTCGGAAAATACTCGTATTATTCGTATAGTAAATCGTCATTTGGCTTCGACAGTTTAATTGTAAATTCGCTTCTATACATCGATTAAGTATTCATACTTTGAAGATGATGATTTTCAAAATATTCCTCACCGAACAGTATCCACTTTATAATTTTCAAATTTCTATCGCATACTCTCAGAGCTATGGTTTATATAACCTATTTGCGACTATTCAAGAGTCATAGATATTAAAAATAAAATAAAAACCTGAATATTTGTCCTACGACCAATTGCGATCGACCATTCATAGATGTTCAAATATCTTTTCAATGGCTTGGCATCGCGACAACATCTCGCCCCTCTTCATATCTCGTGCTTTATAAGAAATAATTGAATCAGTCTCACGACATACTACATGGTCACCCCGATCCCCGAAGGATGTATAGAAGCGAGATAAAAGGACGTGCACCATTAGTAACCTCTTCCTTTAATAGCGTCGAATCTTTTTCGGATTTTAAAGTTTCCCTGAAAGCCACGTGCACGTATATAGCGATGCTTTGGAAAAATGGAAGAAAGGAGTCTGATTGCTGTCTGTAGAATTAAGCGAATAATGGAAAGAAGACGAAGAAAAAGAGCTTCCTGCTGGAGCCTTGGAAATGTTTTACTTTCGTGAAATTGTTCAGTCGAGCTTCGAGAGGCTCAAGTTGGCCCGAGAAAACATATACGATCCGACTGCTTTTGCCAGATTCTCTTTTCGCTCGCTGGGGGCTGCCACCCTTAATCCTCTGATGCATTCACGGGAATTCCGGGCCAGACTCGTGGAACCGTGAAACGAAAATGCAATCGGTCGGATCTACCGGTGAGATCGGGCGAAAGAGTGCTAGCGCAAGTATAGGCCGACACATCGGCGAAGCATGAATTTTTCGGGGTCAAGCTGAAGGGGGTATGTAATTTTGAAAAAAAAAAACAAAGACAGACAATTCAAATTTATATATTCGTCCAATAAGATTTTTCTAAACATTATTCTAGAGAAATTTCGCTAATTTCGTCTACTGGAACGTTTTTCAGTCTCGTAACTACCCATTAAACCGCTGATTCGAAGAAAAAATTACTTATCAAAATTACTTAAAAATTACTTATCGCATTATAGTTTGATTTATCGAAGAATTTATTAACACACAGCACCGCCCGTGCAGAAATTTTTTAGGGATACCCCAAGTCCGACCATATCCCGATCGGGATTTTCCATGGACTCCCCAAAACCGGTATCCCCATAGGAATCTATATGGTATCCGTTTCGTAATCGGATTGGTGGATGTGAGAAAATTTGTAAGTAATGGCGCCACTTTCTTTCAGGGTGTACCGATTGAATCCCGATCCGAAGTGTAACTGCGTCCCGAGCGTAGACATAAATTCCAATCTCACGTTTTTTCTGAATCAGGATTTGTTGCGAGCTCCGCAAGACGAATATCCTCCGATGATTTAATGGGATAATCGAAGAATTTTAATTTGCGAAATGCCCAGTCATATTCCGGTTGTGGCGGTGGCGGTGGCGGTGGCGGTGGCGGTGGCGGTGGCGGTGGCGGTGGTGGTGGTGGTGGTGGTGGTGGTGGTGGTGGTGGTGGTGGTGGTGGTGGTTAATGCCGTTATTATTATTATTACTATATATTAATTATAATTACATGGTTCTCCATTATCGAGAACCTCCACCACCTTAACCACTTAGCAGTGTGGCGAAAATTACATTTACGAGCCACTTTTGTGCATTTTTCATGCTCCATAGAGACTTTTAAGTCTGTGTGTATACTAGGATGTTTAAAAAAAAAACAAATTTTGATTTTTCATGCTCCCATTCCTTACAACTGAAGTTTTCATTAAAAAAAGACATCCTCCCAAAGAGGGTACTTTGTAGCTTAAGTGGAAGCCTTTTAGTCACTGATTTCCATCGAAACACGTATGCTACGTGTAAAAAGGCGTCATTGGCATCAATCTTTACCGACAATAAATAAATAAATAACATTTTGCGTTTTTTTTTGCATAAAGTCATAGCGGCAAAATTGTTAAAGGTGAATAAATTTGCTTATATATACTTCCCTGAGACTAATGATTTCCTATTTTAGCAAAAGAATAACAAGCAAGGGAAAAATCTGAAAAAATTTAGGAGTATTCTCTATCGATCCTGGAACACGATCGATAGACAATAACCCTGAATTTTTCCAGACTTTGCCCGCCATGCGTGTGATTTTAATTATCAGCAGTTATTGTTAATTAACAAACAAATAAACAACGGAGTTCGTCCACTCAAAAGTTGAAACGCCATCGTATTTCAGGATCGAATGACAATACTCCTTAATTTTTTCAGATTTTTCTTGTCATGCGTGCGATTTTAATTATCAGCAGTAATTGTTAATGAACAAACAAATAAACAAGGGAGTCCGTCCACTCAAAAGTTAAAACGCCATCGTGTTTCAGGATCGATAGACATTACTCTTGAATTTTTCCACATTTTTCCCGTCATGTGTGCGAATTTAATTATCAGCAGCCATTGTTAATTAACAAACATATAAACGACGGAGTCCGTCCACTCAAAAGTTGAAACGCGATCGTGTTCCAGGATCGATAGACAATACTTCTTAATTTTTTCAGAGTTTTCCCGTCATGCGTATTCTTTTCTGAATTTTGGCTTCTCGCTACCGCTGCTAGCTTCAGCCTCATGTATAGTGTATAGAAGATATTTATGAAGTAAATGTACAAGCATTCGACAGCGTCGTGGTTAGAGCGTTAGTTCATTAAGTAGGCAGATAGATAGGTAGGTTGTCCTTAAATCATTTTCCGGGTTAGCAAATAAATTTTCAATGACCGGAATCATCCTCGGAACAACAACAATCAATAAAAAATGTCAAAAACTTTAATGTTCATAAAATATATTTTTTTTTGTCATTTATTTCGGGTCCAATACGCAAACGAAAGCTAGTGAGACGTCGTAGGTTCAAACCCCGGTGTCGACGTTTTTTTTTGTTTCAATTTTTTCTATGGCTCAGGTAATAATAAACAATTGCATATAAAATGAATTGCGGAAGATAAATATTTATTCGGGATTTTATATATATGCCATATATAAACCATATTTCGATCGGGTTTTGACTGGATACCATGATTGGAATCCAGTCAGGGGTCCCTGTCGGATTCCAATGTGCAAATGTTACATTCAGTCATGGGATCTGATCCGATGACCAGCTGGATCCCTATCAGAAAATAGGGATCCTTCTCAGAATCCACCTGGATCCCGACCGAAATTTCTGCACGGGCGATGCTTTATAAGCTACACTTAAAAAAACGCCATGCGCTTAACCAAGTTTTGCAAAATAAGGGAATAGGTTAGCCAAAAAGAGAAGAGAATGATGACGTTCGGATTGAACAGTAAAGAGCCACTTTTGTTCTTCAGTTACGCACGTATACCTATAAGCTGAAAGCGTTTGTTCAACAAAAGACACATCTTTGGCGTATTTGATCGAATGGATTTCCCAAAAAGTGCTGAGAGCAACAAAACATCAGGACAATAGAAATTTGTTGGTAAAAAGATTTAGAGACGGTTTGTTTCGTAAATATTGACCCAGTTCATCATAAGACTCGCACCTGCTGCCTCCCCCGTTGTCATTGTCTTGTAACTACAAGGGAATTAGAAACGGTGGTTGCTTCTGCACACAAGGGAATTCAATCGACTGCTTTCGACACTGGCAACGTCATTCAGTTCCATTCTTCCCTCTAAACAATGGATCGAGCTCGTGGTAGAGCTGGAAGTAATCACGTTAGCGGGAGAATCGACTTGAACACAAACGTAGATTCCTATCGTGTTAGATCCGCATTTCTCGTATAAGCCCGAACCAAGCGTACCGACGCTCGAAATTCGAAGTCCCCAAAAGGTATATCCGCAGGAACAGCTGAAAGTGATGAATTCAGTCTATTCCCGCATCGCTGCAATTCTCCTTAATCTGCTTATAGCTTCTGTACACGCGATTCTCGGAATCGTCTATCGGTTATACCAGTTGCCTAGGAATTTCCGTCTTCACTTTCCTCACTACACGTAAGTTCTATGATATGCACTCATATATACCGGAGATCTCCTTGAGTGCTGGTGACATTGGAAAACAAGTAGACCAACTTGTTATTGAATAGGTCAAAAGAATTGTACCGATTTTTGAAAAAATAAGTCCTTGTTAGGTTATTCCGTTTTGAAGACTACCACGCAACCACGCAGTTTTGGGAAAATTTTTAATTTCGGTAATTTCTTTTGTTTATTCAGAAGTGCCGTATTAATTTGCCGGTTTAATTTTATATTAAATCGAACATCACGATTGGAAGGTTTATTTTTATTTCCTAGCTTTGATATTCTCATCGTAAAAAAAAAGACATTAGTTTTTGAAAACTGGCTGTTATCGATGATGCCCAATGGATAATCGGTTATATCTTTCGACTACTGAATGAAGTTGGCGAAAATGAAAATTGCAATGAACGCTCTGGGATATTAAAAAAAAAAGTAACCAGAAATCTGACGCTGTCGGAAATGACATGACACATGACTGAATATTTTTTCTATTTATTCACCGTTAGGGGGCCAGCTTCACGTTGTAAATTTGAGTGAAATTGTATTTCATTTTTTCTATTTAAAATTTGTTTTTATTTCGAGAGAATGACACTTGTTTACGTTTCATGCTCCTGTAATATGTTACCTCTCTCGCGTTATTATCTTAAAAACTCTTACAATCTCCTATGATGGATGTGGAGTGGATGCGTTATTAAATCAAGTACGGGCTTGAACGCAATCTACCAGGACGATTGCCCAACTCTCTCTCTCTCTCTCTCTATATATATATATATATATATATATATATATACCTCTTTTCTTCTCGTCCATATACCCAATTATTTCATCGCAGTAACAAAGCACTTGCATCAAAATACAACGGGCACCAGGCCGTCACGGTGCATCATTTCCTGTGTCACTACCATGACGTGCAGTACACATTACGGTACATCAGCTTTCGACTCTATAGCAGAATTCTACGGATGATTGATACGAAATGTCGTCCGTCAGAGCAGCCCGAGAGATGAAAAGTTTCCAGGGCTCTGATAATAACGAGGCACGAAACGTGTCCAGGAGTATATATACAGAGTGCACCAATGAGCCTGTCCATCTCCTTTCGTAGAATCTGCCTATCTGTTTCGAGCCCTGTGTTCCTCTCATCGATTCCTCGCCATCCTCATCCCTATTGTGATATAATATTGCCTGCCCTCAACCTATGCCCTCTATTGCCATCCATCCGAGTTATCGGAGTGTTAATTACAACTTGATACGGGTTAGCTATAGCATCCCTATATGATGAAGATCCATCGATCATCTATGGGTGCATAAAGTTTTCACTGAAACGTGTACTGCCTCTTGTCCTAATCGACATTGCTTCTTGCAAGGTCTCTTCGTATCAAACACATACGAGTCAACCAATCGAATTTTTTTTTTTTAATTTTAATTTTTATTATTTTCCTCAAACAATCGAAAGGTTCCGCCATTGCCACTCAAGAATGCACATATAGGCGGAGACGACGGTTATCTATGCTTGTTCATGAGTAGTTTAAGTCATAATGCTGTTGAAGAAGCGCCACACGGAAGAACAGCGAAGCAAGACTTGGGGGGATATATATTCACGTTTCTGCAAGATAAAACCGATCGTATCTTTCTGCCTGGTGGGACGTTCTTTTTTTTGTCGTCCATTATACCGAAACAACTACTTTTGGCGTTTCTGTGAAATGACGCACGAACCAAATATGATCCAGAAAAATTCCCTCGTTCTTCATGGAGATCCAGAGAAGGAAAGCTAAAGATCTCAAAACTTGCATAAGAGCTTTGGGCGAATGTTCTCTGCTGGATATTCGGGGCTTCTATCTGTTCGTCATCTCGACCTTTCTTCCCCTATCATACACCGCTCCTTCATATCTCGCATTTCTTTTTTTTTTTTCCGTCAATGGAAAATCCCATGATCCAGTCGGATTACATTCATCATGTGTGCATTTCACTGATATTTTCAGCAGTCTGACGATCGTGTTAATACGTACTCATAGGAAAAGGTCAGATGATTGAAAAAGAGAATGTGCTTGGTTGCTATATTGGGTCGTATATATTATATAAGTGGTCCTTCCCAAAGCTCAACTACGAGAAATTCACTCGACGTATAATCGCAAAGCTCATGCAACGAGAATTCACTCGACGCTACGCGTTGATCGCATAAGCCGATAAATAATTCGTGATATGTATTTTAATATGATGCAATCCGATTTTCCACTTCAGTATGAGAGCGACAGAGGGAGCACGGGAATCAACGTGAATAATTAGACGAACGCTGGCTTTACGCGATAGAATAAAATCTCGACTCAGCATTATGCTAATTAAAACGATGAAGTAGTTCGTATAATTTATTCGTTGTAACAATACGATAAATGTATACACCCAAAGGCCAAAACGTTGGTATTATAACAGAGGGTTGCGTTATATACATACAGGTAAAAGTGACGTATACATGCTCTTCATTCCGAGGAATAAAGTAAAAACTCTGGAAAAATGTATTAATTATAATGCATCAATTCAAGGTTTCCTCTGCGTTGTTTCTCGAAATAATTCATTATTTGATGTTCATCCATATACGAGCTCGCGATAACATGATTCATTAGTTTAGACTTTTATTTAAATTCAATAAAATATATCTCGCCCAAATCAAATCTATTATAGCGTCAAGTAAAAATTTCGGTTTCCCAATAAACTTGTTTTGTGAATCGATGAGACGCCGCGATGCGTCTAGTCGATTCTCCTTTTGTCCTAAAACAAAATGATTTCTTACTCGAGGACTCAAATTTGCCCAAGTTTCTTTTAAGGGAGCTTTCCAGTGTGACAGCCCGAAAAATCGCTGTTTTTCGCGATTTTTTTTTTTAAAGAAAAAATAATCTAATCGGTCTGGTTTTTTTTTTGTATATTAATTGGGTATTGAAGAATACAAAACAATTTTTTAAAGATCGATTTATTTATTAATTAATATCTATAAAAATGATGAAACAATTGTTGCAGAAAATGCACTTGGATGTGGTGTCCACGTTGGGGGTTACAATTTTGATTTGAAACAAAAAACACAAAAAGATTATTGATCGGTATATAATTGGCTTTCGTGCTATGGAGGCTTTTTTTTTTTTTTTTTTTTTTTGCAAAAATGGCGCCGGTTTGAACAAAAAGTATCGATTTTAGCATTTTTTTTGGCAGTTTTTTTTACAAAAAAATAGGAAGATGTCAAAAAAAAAAAAAAAGCTTCCATAGCACGATAAACAATGACGTTAAGAATATTGTGTAAAAAATTCAACTCGATAGCTTTAAAACTCTGCCCTCCAGGTTGGACACCGTTTTAAAAAATGCTGTTTCGAGAAAAACGCGTTCAAAGTTTCAAGTGAGGAAGTGACGGCCGACGCGGCAGCTGTAGCGCTCCGTTCCCTTCTTCCAAGAAATGCTGTACAGTAACCGAAATAATCTGAATTTCGGCATGAAAATTTCAGGGAATATTCGGAAGAGTGTATACTATTCGATGAAGCAAAAAAAAAAAATCGATTTTTTGAAAATTTCACACTGGAAAGCTCCCTTAAACCTCCCAACAAAATAAATCGCCTCTAGGCATATTTTTCTTTGCCTGCTGGGCAAGGAAATGGAGATTTTTGGCGGCAGTTTTGTCTCGTAAGGGCGCCATAAGAGCGTTAGATGTCTTAACATTCACGATATTTTGAGGCTGCAGGGAATAGCTATGGAGGGTATAATGTACTTTAAAGACGCTTGTGCCCCTACTTACACTTAAAAATCAATAGACCAAGTTGAACCAAAGTACATGAGTCTTTGTCGATTGAATGAAGGGAAGAGTGGTGTGCACGGAAAGAGGGTGGATGGATCGAGAGAAAGCACGTATCAACGCTTCTTCTCTCGGGGTCTCTCCAAGACTGGTATTGTCCAATCCTCACACATACACACACATATATTTATCCTATACATGAGTATAATCAAGCGGATCCTGGGGTAAAATGCTAATTTGTTTTAAAAAACTTTTCTCTCCACCGCAGTCGAGCGATGAAGCTCTTCTTCTCCCAATTAACGAGTTACGAATTGTCTTCTGTAATTTTTTTCAAATAAGCGAAATTTCAATCTCATATTTCAGTTCCAGCTTGAAAACGGCACATTCGAAACATACCCTTCAATGCTCCTGGTGAATTTTTGAACTGTCAACAAAATACGCGTTCGTCCAATTAATACGAGAGCCTTGATATACTTTCAATACTTCAGCCATAATCTTTTCGCATATTTTTGCCTTTGCACCGACACATTAAGTATTTTTCTCAATAGTATTCAGCAGCTTTTTTTTCCTGTACAAGCCGTTGAAGACTCCCATGCGTTATATATTCGCATACGAGGGAAAAAAAAAATTATTTCAGGTCACATATTCGTTCATTAATTTTGCGTGTGACCTGATTCGCCTTTTTCTTCAAAATTCTCAACACACTTTTGATATAGTTTGCAGTTTTTCGAGAATTTTCTTTTTTATTGACGCTAAGTACGGGGCTTTTTTTTCTTGGCCACGTGGTTTTATGAAAAAAAAAGACTGTACGAGATTTCATTCAATGAAAAAGCTTTGCTCGTCAACTTTTTACTTGCGTCACAGTTGCATTGGATGCAGAAAATTTACGCTGCTTTTGCCATATTGTATATTATACATATATATGCAATCTGTCCATGAAAGCTTGCCGATGTAGAGTTCAACCGCATACTCCCCGACCATTATCCCACGCTTTCTGTTTCTATCGCAAATATTCCCCCGTTCGTTCTCGCAAACTCGTATTTTTAATGATCGAGTCAAGTTTAAAAGCCCGTGAGAGGATAACGTCGGTTCGTCCGAGGAATTCAATGATAAACTTTGTCCAATAGCCGAGAACGCCCAAGAGCCTTGGGGTGTGCAAACACACGAAGTGTCATCTCACATCTTTTAATTCCTTTCTCTATAGCTACGGTATTGTATACGTTGTTTTTTTTAATTATAAAAAAAAAAATTCATTGCACATATTCCCGTTGATCTTTCGTAATAATAAACCTTTGGCATTGTCCGAACCGCGTGTGACGCATGAAGCTCGCAATTTTGGGCGCACTTTTTACAAGAACACGATCCTATACATGCGATTGCTGAGAGGAGAAAAAATGATTTCGTACTTTGAAGAGAGTCCATTCACCGCTGGAATATTTCGGTCAGATTTTAATTCCGTACTTCGAACAAAAAAATCTGAGAGAAAAAAAGGAGTTGAACATTTTTTTTTTCCATTGGATTTTTATTTTTTGGCTTTCTCGAAGCAAAATTTTACTTTTTTTTTTATATAAAAAGAACGCCGATCGATTTCGAGTATTGCGGAGTTGAAAAGTATCATTTGATATTTGATTATTCGTGAAATTTCCATCGATCTCATAAATATATACCTGGGGATAGAGTTTGGGAATTAAAAATCTTGTCACAGTCGGCAAAGGCCAAAATCATAATATAGATAAGCGTCCGAATGCCGAAAATGTTTTTTTACTTTCCGAAAAATCATTTTTTTTTTCATTGATGGTTAAAAATAATTGAAAATGAAAGACTAGCGACTCATCGAAGCTGAAATTTTCATTGTCAAAGCAATATCTTTTTTTTTTTTATTATTTTTAAAAAAGTACAAGCACGAAACTGCAGCAGAGAAATATGGCGCCTGAGGTCAATTAATTGCAAACTCTTATTCCGAAAAATATCGATTCTATTGTCTGACCCTTGGGAAACAATTAATTTTATCGATTTTTCGTTTTTTTTTTTTTTTCCATAACGCGTTTGGTATTTTCGTTTCTCACAAAGGGTTGGCAGATCTGTCAATGAATCGTGTCAGAGGCAGATTGGTCGAGGAAGAATTAAAAAATTAAAACCCCCTCGTAACCATATATGGTCGCAGGTATCAAAAGAGAGTCATCACAGTCGAGCTCTGTGTAAATTCATTCAATTCCCAGAACATTATTTTGATTTGTCGTCGGTTAATCAATCCTCGTTGCTTTTTTTTCTCGACATAGACTGAACATTTTTTCATTAATTTATGGAAAAGCATAATACGGAAAATAACGAAATAAAAAACGGGGGGAAAAAATGCAAACTGCTAAAAATGAAAAAAAGAACGCATTTTCAAATGCTCGAAGAGTACTTCGACATTTTTGGTACATTATCGATCGACCTACGGGTTGCATGAATGTTACTGAAAATATTTCTGCGATTTTAATTTTGCATTCGGTATAAAAATTTTATAAAACTTTGCTATATATATGAATCATATCGTTCGAGTGTAATTTTTATTTCCTACAATTGCGAGCATTTCGAGAAAAAAAAAGAAGAAAAAAAAACAAAAAATTGCAATTTTTGAATTAAAAAATTCTATTTTGTACTTTGTCGTATCGCGCAACGATTTATGACGAATACGTATCCTCGATTTAATACAATTATTATCGTCATCGGAATCAATGGGTGTAGCATAAATTTCTCAATTTAACGACAACTTTGGCGATGAAAAAAAAAAAAAAAAAAAAAAAAAGAATGAAATAATTATTACCCATGCACAGATTCGATACGAGTATTGTGCGAATACTTGCAGTATATTCTCAATTTTATTTTCAACGGTTATTCGCTTCAGTGCCACGGACAACCTCTACGCGTGATCAAATTTATTGTTCACAGTCCGTATGAGCCACGAACTCGTTTTATATGTCTCGTTACACTTTTTTTTTTATCGCTACAATTTTTGAAACGAAAGAATAATTTTAAAATGATATTTGGCGAAAAGTAAAGTCACCGTGTGCAAGTTGTTAAATTGGGCAAAAATGCCAATAACGGTTAACGAGAAAAAAGATTATTTAGTTGATGTTGTAAGGATTTTTTTTTTTCGTTGAAAGCCAACGAAAGTTTAACGGGGGAAATAAAATAAAACAGAAGATTGAGACAACAATGGTTCGACGAAGCGAGAACAAAAAAAAAACATTAAGGATGTATGAGCACTAGTACTAGCTTCACGATCATATAAAAATCTGAATTTTTTATATGGTGTAGCAAAAGTTTACAGGATAAAACCTGCAAAATTTCAAAGTGGGTCAACGACTCTTTACGCGAGTAATTAATTCGTGAAATCAAGATATTTATCCCACGCCATATACGAATTCTGGGCTGACGCAACTTTGAAACAGAATTCGTATCTTTCACGATCAGATACGATCGATATTAAAACTGTTAAATGTTCAGAAAACTATCACGATTACATACGTTCCATAAAAAATGGGGATTGACGAACCTTTTGACATACAATTATCGATTTTAAGGAAATTTTTCGCGTGGGTCGGATAATGAGCGGGTCCGAGTCTCTTTTGTTTCACGCGTGCCCCTCGCTCACCGCGCTCACCCGCGCCCACGTTTTCGCTTATTCTCCGCCACCTTGTGCTCATACATCCTTAAGATTTAACGAGGCGGAGAAGTATAACGATACCGTATAAGCTCGAACGCTCGTAAAGTAAGCTTTGAAATTTTTTTATCTTTCGCCAGAATGAGAAAAATTGTCCGGTTGTCTTTGTAACTTGAAGTTGAAGCGACACAGCGCGACGTTTGATGCGTTCGGATGGAGGAGGTTTATTTTTTTTTTTTTTTTTTTTTTTTGCAAAGCTTGTTATTCACTCCGGAGTTTCAACGCGAGATGGAAGTTCTCTCAGCGAGAGTGAAATAAACGGATGAGGGTTAAAAGCCCTGACCGTTCCGGGCTTTGCGACATCCAATTAAAAAATACGTTCGCGCGTTTTGCCACGCCGAAGTATACCGGATGAATGCTCTCGTGAACCGTGAGTTTCGAAGAAAAAGAGAAAAAAAAAATTGAGGATTATTACCAGCGTCGGAAAAGCTGCTCCTCTCACCATGTGAAAATCAGATGTGATAAAAATAATTGCATCTACATCCATTAATTAAATTGTCAATCCACGTAATTTTTATATTATCTTCAATCATTTTTAATGATCAGACGAATGTAATTTTTACATTTCATATACGTATTATATGCAAAATATTGAAATATACACATCGTGGGCGGAAAAAGTATAACTTAATTTTTTGTTTTTCCATTTTGTCCAAAGTACAATTTTTCATCTTCAGCAGCTGCGAGCACCCGGGAACGTGAAAGTTTTCACCAGACACACGTGAAAAAAGCTCGCACACAAAAGCCCCGCGCACACTCATTGATTTATGAGATTTGACCGATAGACAGCGAGAGCATTATATATACATAGCCTATAAAACAAAGTCCCCGCTATCTTATCGCTCGTGCTTCATCTGCGTAAATGTCGAAAAAAAAAGTATGTGCGTTAATAATATTTTCCTAAAGATTCGTCGATCGCTTTCATTTTTAAATCATTAAATTTCTCTGATCAAAATATTTTCGGGTTTAACGAATGATAGACATTTTTTGCAGAAAAAAATGAAAAGAAAAATGGCTCAACGTAGTGAGAATTGTTGATTGAAAAATCTAAAGGGCAATGGTAACCATTGTCTCCGAGGATAGGAACGATTGTCAAACTTTCGTGCACGATCGTTATATTCTCACGTGTCCTACGACCACGTCTTTATTCGAACGGATGACGTCCCTACCTTTTTTTTTTTTTGTTATCTCTGCATATGGAGCTTTGCAAAATTAAGTCACACCTCGCAGTGGTGAAGTTTTGTCTCCTTGGACGTCGCAATATCCGGAAGCATTCTATGCATATTAAACAATGAATATTATATAACCAATGTATATATATATATATATATATATATATATGGGGCATTCCATGCCAACTTTGACAAGCTGCGACCCTCACCCTCTTCGATGTTTTTCAAATTTTTTTTTTCTTGTTCAGTAGACTCAAAGATTTATTAATTTTTGAAAATCCTACATTGTGGATAGGATTTTCAAAAATTCGCCGAGTCAAAACCACTTGAGCATAAAATCCAAAAAAAATATCACAAGTCTTTCTTTGAGTCTACCGAACAAGGGAAAAAAATTTGAAAAAATCGAAGAGTGTGAGGGTCGCCGCCTGTCCAAGCTGGCATGGAATGCCCCATATGTATAATGTATAAGCTCGTATACACAACAATCTTGAAATATGTAAGCTCATAAGGTATTCCATCAACACCACCCCTTCCTCGTCCCGAGTTATATTGTCGTTTACGAGGGATGTCACGTGCGATGCAATAAAACCCTATATACCCATCAGCCATCTCGAACCATAGCGCGTCATTCATTTCCCGCAACCGCAGGGCTTCAACAAGAAGCGATATTGCAATTTTCCATATTTATACGACATTCATGAAATTCTTTTTCAAAATAGCGAAGCTTACCAATTGTTGGACCATCGAAGGAATATAATTATAACATTTTGCGACACGTTCTATCTCGTAAGAGTGTCAATTTTTGCACTACTCTTCATCGTATTCGTGTTTTCAATTGTCAAACTTATTTAATTGATGTTGGTATTCTTTTTTTCTTTAATTGTTTTTTTTTTTTCATTACGTTTAAAGTCGTGAATTCCGTCTCGAAACTTCAATCTCCCGCGACGATGATTTTAGTTCATCCGACTTTTATCTCCCAATTGCCGAGTTAATTGAGAGACTCTATACGATCTCTCGTAACTGTAGATTTGTCTTGAGGGTAGATCTTAACGCTTGGATAAACGCCCCATTGCGATAAAATTTCCACATTACGTTTCTCCCGTTCCAGATTGTTTATCACTCGGTCGGGCAGAGAGGGGCTTCGCTGAGTCTCTCTTTAACATCGCGTGAATTTTGGCGTAATTATATCGGCGAGACGAGCGCAGTACTATATATATATATATATATATATATATATATATATATATATATATATATATATATATATATATAGAATCGAGAGCGTAATACGAAAACACAGGATGTAAGGTATGAATATTGCGAATACGAAACTTGCGAGAGTTTCCATGATGCCGGTCTCGTTTCCCGGGTACATTGTATCGCGGGGATTTATTGTAATACGCGTTTGTGGATCGTATAATTACCCAGCTGGAAGCGACAGATTTTGATTTATCCCGATCGGGCACTCATCAAAGTCGTTCCCCAGAGGGCGGAGTCGATGGATCATACGGACGCGCGTGCATCAAGCATCAGTTGACGCTGCAAAGTATCGATCATCATAATATCATGTCACGGTATAATCCGGTGAAGAGTACTTCGAGGAATTTGCTATCATTTTATACTCTATTTGGTTTTTCAGAGACAAAATTCGCAAATATTATCGCAACGAGTGTATTGGAAATTTCAATATTTTTGGGCTAAAAAATGAACGAACAAAAATGTTAAAGCGATAAATCCTCTTTCACTAATCCCGGGGTGTTTTTCCCAGGGGTTTTTTTTTGTTAGAGAGTTCAAGATTCAAGTGGTAGAGTGGAAAAATTCGCAAAAATTTCACGATTTTTTATCCATCAATTGGAAAATTCAGGGCCCGATGACCGAGCAACTATAGTTGATGATTTTGTTTTTTGTAAGGAGAGAAACGACGAAGCTTCTCAAACTTTTGACGGTGTTTTTACGCACATTTGAAAAGTATTAAAAAAAAATTTTTATCTTCAAATTATCGCAAAATGGCGGAGTTATTTTAGCTGTTCATTGAAGCAATCCTCGTCTGATACGTAAGAACCAAAATTATTTTTAATTCACATATATTTTTATAATCGACGAACTACCAAAAATCCAGAAAAAAAAACCGTGAATTCATATAAATTCTCGAGCTCGAACAAAAAAAGTAACTATATTTTTATAAACATTTCTTTTCATTATTCGTGCAATAAAAATGGTATAAAATTACTTTTTTTTTTTTTACCAATGTTCTAACTTCATTGAGGACAGTTTTTCGATACTCCAGTGAACGAACGTTGATTTGGGCCGATAGGTCAAATAGTTTTTTCCTCATTCTAACCTCGAAATCGCAACTTCGTTGCGCTTTCTCGGCTCTCATGAGGAAAAATTATGTTCGATACTCGTACGAAAAGGCTTTTTGACGAAACTCGTTACAGCACTCGCCTTCGGCTCGTGCCGTAATCCTCTCGTTTCGTCAAAAAAGCCTTTGCGTACTCGTGTCGAAATGTACTATTTTTGCCATCGAATCCCGCCAATTTGGAAAAATCACAAAAAAATGAGATTTCGAGAGAAAACGCGCTTTAAAGTTGCCAAGCGTTCGTAAAAACCTGGCTCGACGCTGCCCTGTTCTCGGATCCGTGACTCGGAATACTTCGAATTGATCTCCAAAACTTGCGAGAACATATATTATCCAATAGTCACCTATTATAATAGTTAACTAATAGTTGACTATCGGTTAATGAAAAAAAACACTATTTTTTGACCCTCTAAACCAGAGGACACTGCCTGAAGTTGAATGAAGTCCTGCAGCCACGATGTTTTTTTTTTTTAAGTTAGTTTTATGAGTTAACTGTCATAATAGTTAACTGATAGTTAAAAATTATGATAGTAAGTACTAACTAATCGATGATAATTAGTTAATAGTTAACTATCGATTAATGAAAAAAAAAAAACCCCCCGATTTTTTTTACCCTCTAAACCAGAGGGCACTGCCTGAAGTTAAATGAAGTCACGTATAGCCACGATGTATTTTTTTTTTAAACTAAAAATCTGATGATAATTATCGAGCGGTACTTACCTTCGTATTCGGAGCGGAAATATGGGGTTGGAAGAGAAGAGAAGAAGTTGAGAAAATACAGGGCCGTTTTGTCAAAATGGCACTAGGATTAGCCAGGAATACGCCAAATTATCTTTGGGAAGATGGAAGCGGGGAGGAGTAGTGTAGAAATAGTGGCCAGGAGAAGAGCAGGAAACTACTTACTGGAAGTCCTGGAGATGGAGGATAGTCGCTGGCCAAATATATGCCTCAAAGAGGAAGTGAGAAACATTGTGAACGGAAATCCATCGGCGTGGGGCAAAGATTTGGAGGAGGCAATGAGGGAGGTGGTCGAAGGAAGGTTATGGAACTTGGTCCGAGAGGCGGTGGGCGAGCGGAAGAGATTGGGAAACTGTTAAAGAAGGGCCTGACGACGAAAAAAAAAGATCAAGATGTCCAAAAAGACTGGGCAGGAATTGACAAATCGACCTTTGCGAATTGGTACAAAGAAATAAAAAAAAGAAATCGGGAGAGAAAAATATTGGGAAGAAGAGCCCAGAAATAAAAGGGCATCTTAAGGAGGAATGGGCGCGGCTACGATGTGGAAACGTGGGAAAAGTTGGGAAAAAAGGCTTTGCGGACTGGACGTGCGATCTGTGTAAAGAGGAAGAGGAGAATTTAGAACATATTTGGGTTTGTGCAACAGCGAGAGAGGAAATAAAAGAAGAATGGGTAGAAGCAGTAGACAGTTGGAGGAATGGAAGGTCAGGAAGGGACCTGGAAATCTGGACAATCGAAACATTAAGGGGTAGAATTAATAAAGAAATTTGTGAGTATGTAGGAAGTTTTAATAAAATAAAAAAGGAATCAATAATAAGAGACAAAAACAACTGCCAAAGCGGATAGGGTGACTGAACCAGTGAATGAACACCTACCAGTGAATGAACAGGCTCAGTATTTTAATTAAACGGCAGAGATATGATTCTATTATTATGAAGAATTTTGTATTCATAATGGAGTGAAAATTCTGAGAAAACATCTAGTAGTGATATTATTTGACGCTGTGAAAGATTTGCGATGCTATGGATTTTTTTTTTCGTACTTTGGGGCGCATATTCATAAGAGACAGCCATGTTGTTATAACCATCTGACTGTGCATCGAATACCAGAATATTCCATATCACCTCGATAAATCTTTTTAAAAGATATGCAATAATTTTTTCAACGTTATACATTGCCAAGCTTCAATTATATTAATGAATTTTTCGTCAAAAACCCAATATTGTTTGCGATATATGGCCGTTTATTCACTGGTCCAGCTTTTTAACCTATTTCCAGTGATTGAACGAGCGTTGAAAAGGCTTTTCATAACCTCAAAACGCACGAGTATGCGCGTACGCATCTCTGGTTCCATTGTACGTTCATTCACCGGAAAGACAAGAGTTCATTCATTGGAATTTTTGTTCATTCACTGGGAAATTGGTAATTTCGTTCATTATAATTTTTTTTTTACAAAATCCTTGCGAACAGGGCACTTCGAATATTTTTTTTTTATATTCTGCGAACATTGTTCTACAAGATCTAATTAGCTCATAAAGAAATTCGTAATAAGTTAAATTATACGGCTTTATCGAAATAGAAAAAAAGGCTTATGCGTTCATTCACTGGTTCAGTCACCCTAGGAGGGCTGTTGTAACAAGCTAGAATTTAACGATAGCTCGCCCGCCAGAGACGGTTTAATTGTTATTATTATTACTATTGATAAGCACTAATGTGTGCCATTTAGTCAGTAAGGAGAAATGTAAAAAGCAAATGCTGTACACTGGAGTAAACATATCTATCTATCTACTTACCTTCGTATTACTGCGGCGATTTTTTTTTTTTTTTTCCTGCAGTATATCCGTTCGACGTGATTTCTCATATACCGACGTGAAGCCTGCATGCGAGACTCGAAAAGTCTTGTAAATTTCACAAAATCAAATATATGCGTGGGTCTATTGTTAAAGTTATTACTGCACAGCGGGGCTGAAATTTAATATTTTCCGTGATACGAGATATGCAGGCGCATCTCGTTAATTATCGATGCTCGCCTGTCCCACGGTGTGTAGAATTTTTTTTTGAATTTTTTTGTTTCTCGTCGAAATGAAACAATAGGTAGTAGGAAACGAATGTACTTCACATTTCGAGAAATAATTTTTTTCACGAAACCATATTGCGGAGTTTATTAAAAATACGACGAGTCTTTCATTTATTCCCGTTCGTTTATTTTTATTCGTTTTTTTTTTTTTTCGATTGCTTGTTTTTTTTTTTTTTTTAATTGATGTTTTTTCCTCGCGCTGCCTTGTAATTTTTTTTTTATTTTTTTGTTTTGTTTGGTCAATATTATATTATCATAACGACAGAAGCGTTACCATTGTCTCGAAAATAATTCTTTCGATGCACATCGTGAACAATATTTAATTTTGTTCAATTTTTGTTTTTTTTTTTTTTTGTTTTTTTTTTATTTTTTTACTTCTTTTGTCGCAATATTTACATTTGAAACGTAACATTACACGTTGGCCTCGCGAATCTCGGGCTCATGATATGAATCTGTCGGATAATAATGGGGGGGGGGGGGGGGGGGAACCCGGAACAAAATGGGCCAACTCGGACGATGATTGGAATTTTTTATTTTCCCTTTCAAAAGTATTTTTTTTTTTTTTTTTTTCTCCAAAAATATTACAGTTCCCAGTGAAAGTTTTGCTTTGGGATGGGAAATCCGGGGGAAAAAAAAATGGGCACTGAGGCTAAAAATGATAATTTTGGTCGAAATGGGAGTAAGAAAAAAAAAGAGAAAGGTTTTTTTTTTTTTAAATAAAACAAATTGAATGAAAAGAAAATGAAAAATTTCGAAAAAAAATTTTTCGAGAAGAAAAAAAAAATTTGATTTTGGATTTATTTTTGAGTTTGGGTTCGAATGGAGAGAAAAAAATTTTCGAAAAAAAAAAAACAATTTTTGAAAAATAAAAATTTTTTTTCTTGAATTTCCAATTTTCAGCTGAGGTGCACATTTTACCCGGGTCTTGCCTATATAGATTATACTGTTTTTAATTAATCGCATAATACTTCATCTCGAATATATATTTATATGTATAGGTATAATAACGTTTTGGTTGGACGTACTTTTTTTTTTTTTGATTTATTATTAAATCGATGATGAAGTGGTCCATTCGTGCTAATTAGTAAACGAGTCAAGGTATTCGTCCAATTTTGATAAGCCACCAAAAGCTCAATTTACATACGATCGGAGAGAGAGAGAGAGAGAGAGAAAGAGAGAGAGAAAATTTGATTATTTCAACAAACATATTGTACATTGAATATTCAGAGTCCGATAATTATTATTATCCAGCGATAACAAATGTCGAATTCTGCAAGTAAAAAAATAATTGTATAACGATCGAAACAATATTACAATGCATTCACATTATTCAATGAAAAAATCATTCGTCGTAAGTTTGATATGAAAAAAAAAAAATTTCGTAATTACGTTATCTCCATCGAGGCGAAAAAAAAATTGACATTAGGTTCAAGAGTTGCGAGAGTGTTTGATCAATTTTTTTTTTTTTTTCAATTTATCATTCAACAATTTAACCTATTTTTTATTTTCTTCATTCTGTTCTGGCCTTCGTTAATTTGATTATGAAAATTGCAATCATTAATTCAATCCTACTGAATTAATTAGAATTAATTAGAATTAAGAAGAAATATACTTGGAGGAATCGTTAAAAAAAAAGATTATTAAAAAAATTCAAAGTTCCCATACCAGATTTGGATCATCGCGAAAAAGTGAGAATTGGAGATTTGATTTCTTTCTGTCTTTTATCGAACAAACTGATTTTCGTCTCGAGCTTAATTTGAACTGTATACCAAGCTCACTCTCACGGTTCTTCGTTGGATTGATTTATTTTTTTTTTTTATAGTCGTCCAAATTTAAATCATCAACTTAATTCGTCACGAAAAAAAAAAATGCACATCACTTATGTGACATTGCACGTAAATTTCCTGACTATAATTTTTTGTTTTTCTCGAAAACGTAAAACTTTTGTAATAAAAAAATTACCAAAAAAAAAAAAACGACTGTTGTCTAATTATTTTTTTTACACATTCATTAATTACCTCTGAATATTCTTTTTTTTTCGATTGGTGAACAAATCGTAGTTCAGGTCAAAGAAAAAAAAAAAAAATTCCATCGAGCACAGCGTTGCTATTTTCTTCATTTTTTTTTTTTTTTCATTATCCACTAAAATCTCCCACAGGATCGAAGAAAAATTATCACTGGCTAGAATTTCAGTGCGTGTCACGTGGAGCAAATTTTTCGTTTCGGACTTTTTTCAAATTTTCGATTCGAGTTAGATGGCAATTTTTTTTTTTTTTTTTTTTTAGTAAATTTACTCCCTTCTCTCTTTACCACATTTTCGCTTGTTTAATTCTTAATTCACATTATTATTACAGAATTTTCGGAAATGTATATATGTACCTATATCTTATAACATATAATATGCATTATTGTTTCTTCGAATTGATTATTCTTACGTACGATTTAATTTACTATTTACACGAATGAGTCTTAGACTTTGAAGAATCTCGCAATAATTATATCATGTACTTATAATATATGTATATATATATATATATTTACACAACTCTCGTCGAGAATACGAGATGGACAATATATGTATTTGTATATACATGTAAAATTTTTTTTCTTATTTTCTTCATAATTCCTTGCTTCGTACCTCGATGATATTTTTTTTAATCCATTTCCAATTTACCTATTCACGTGGTTTTATTTACACATCTATGCAATCAAGTTACACGCAACGATCGTTCACAATTTTAATTTCTGCAAAATTCTCAAAACTTTGACAGAATGGCGAAAAAAAAAAAAAAACATGGAAATTTGTGCCTATTTACGAGCGCTTCTTTCCGAGCAGGTATGTACAATAATTTGCTAAAATTTTTTGTTCTCGTTTTTTTAACTTCCGTTCGGACTTGAGATGCAATTTTTTTTTTTTGGCTCAGTGCATCAGGCAGCAATCGTTGTGAAATAATTCAATGATTTATTATATCCTGTTTGACGTTTCTCGAATCGAGAGCATCGTATATTGGCAAATTTTCTACATAAATTATTCCGGAGAAGCCATGGCACTTCCGGGGTCTTGTAGACCACAAAATTTGGTAGTTGAGAATAATTTTTTTTTTTCATTTTATTTCTGGCTCACACCGGAATATTAAAAAATTGAGACTCTCGCAAATGAAGTGTTAATTTTCTTGCCACAATTCATTAGTCGTGTGAGCCAAATTTTCCAACCAACAATTTCAACCATTTTTTAGATTGGAAAAAAAAATGAAAGTGTCAACTTTCTCGACGGTTACTGGAACTTGGAGAGTGTTGATGAAAGTAAAAATAAAAAAAATAAAAAAGATTCAATCGTGCGTATATAACATTGAAAAGACTGTCAAAATTCGCGACAAATTGCAACTGTCATTTCAGAGAGAAACAAAAATATATATCGAGTCTTCAATCCGGATGTGTCGCGTAGATGTTTTTTTTTTTTTCAAAACTGCGAAAAATTTCATCGAAAATAATAATGAAAATTCTAAAATTTCGAAAATTCGAAGAAAAGCTCGAATTTTCGTGATTATGAGTATTTCATTTTTTGTGGCTAAAATAAAATGAAAAAAAAAAAACATAAATTTCTTCGCCAATTCCGTCGCCAAACAATGATTACGATCCGGAAGAAATTTATCAGGATCTTCATGCGACGATTCTTATGACACGCGGTGTGTCCTGTTTGTCACGGATTCAGAGGAAAATTTTCAAAAAATCGTAATTATCCTCGCGACCAACATCGATTATACAATATACTCAGGAACACCTACCTTGATAATTTTATTGCATTTTTCCACCTCCGGAAAATTTTAAAGCTTTGTCTTATCGAATCTGATGATAAAACAGAGTACAGGTCGATTTTTAACCAATGCCATTTCCAAACTACAAAACCGAATGATTCGAAATTTGAATGGACAATTTCGAAGACCCTTATCCAGGTCCTGATGGCCGGTAAATGTAAAAATTCAAAAATTTGAAACACAAAAATGGCTGCAATAATTATTGTATAGCTCAATTCGAAAAAAAAATTGATATTAGCCGCTGAGCCAATGAAGATCCTAATCAAGGAGCATAATTTTGTTCCCGTAGATTGAAAATTCGTGAAATGGCATTGTGAAATAAAATTGCATTAAATTGCATCAGCAATTTTCTCTTTGTAATCATCGGGGGGGGGGGGATTATCCTTTAAATCCAGATTTTCGGAAAATTTCTGCCGAAGCGTTAGCCGCCATCTTAAATTTGAGAGAGATTCGTTTTTCTTGAATAACTCGCCCATTTTCAACTTTAGCGTATAAATGGTCGTAACCAAACTTGTAGGAAATTTAATTTTCTACAACTTTGATAATGATAAATTTTCGTCTACGACCCATATTTTTCGACTTGTACTTAAAAAAAGGGTAAAAATAAAACTATCGCATTATCTCGCTCATTTTTAACTTGAGCGCAAAAATAATTAATAGCAAACTTATAGAGAATAAAATTCTCTACAATTTTGATATCTTTCATTATTCTTCTAGGATTAATATTTTAGGCCCTAAGCCTATGGTAAAGATTAAAGAGGGGTGCGAATAAATTATTTCTCGAACAATTCGAAAACTTTCTATGACGCTTTCTATAATTCAAAACTCGAATTTTATTCTTTTTCAAAATAAAACCATTTTGATATTTATTTGAGTTGATATTTTAGGTCCTAGGCCTATGGTATGAACCTAACTGGACTCACTTTTTCTTAATCGTAGACGTAGGGCCTAAAATATCAATCTTAGAAGAAAAATGAAAAACATCAAAATTGTAGAGAATTTCATTTCCCACAAGTTTGTTATCTTTTATTTTTGCACTAAGTAAAAAATAAGCAAGATAGCGCAACAGTTTTATTTTGCCTTTTGTTTTTTTAGCTACAAGTCGAAAAATATTGATGCGAGCAAAAAATTGTAATAACCAAAGTTGTAGAAAATTAAATTTCCTACAAGTTTGGTTATCAACATTTTTACTCAAAAGTTGAAAATAGGCGAATTATTTAACAAAAACGAATTCCTTTGAAATTCAAAATGGCAGCTAACGCTTCGGCAGAATTTTCCAAAAGTCCGGATTTGTACTACCAATGGCACCCCCCGGATAATAACAAAAAGAAAATTGCCTCGTTGCTTTACTCGTCCAATTTTATTATTTTCATAAGATTTTCATGAATTTTCTCAGTGCCAACTGTCAAATTGTGCAATTCGGAAGTTCAATGACCTTGCATCGAATACTCGCGAGCTTCGATATTTCCTGCTGTCATCGACTCCGTCGAAATTCATCATTGCCTTTCGCGTGATCTCAAAAATACGATTCCCCGTCGTTGATCAAAATTCGTCAGGACAAAACTTTCAAATTTCTCTCTCTCTCTCTCTCTCTCTCTCTCTCACGACTTTTCGTTTATCGATCTATCCACTTTGACCCGAGTTCTCGCGACCCTATACAAGTGGGGAAAAAAAATGACGAAAAAAAAAGAAAAAAAACAACGAAGGAAAGGACAATTAACGAAAAATCAATGAGGACGCACATTAAACCGTGACCTCCTCGGAGAATCTGCTCTTATCATCCAAATTTATAACGATCGCGTGAGTACGAGCGTGTCCCGATTTATTTTTTCCCCTTTCCTTCGTTCCGACAGTGCTAATCGTCGTTTCGCTCGGCGCTTCATTATTTCTCATAGCCGTCTCTTCGACCCCCGATGAGCCAGCATTTTCCTGGCTCATTGTATTTTTTATCAAATTTTTTCCCGAACAAATCTCGATCGTCTCGATCGTCATCGTCTCATCGTCATTTTTCTTATCGCTCTCGATCGTTTCACGATCTCTCGTTTCTTCGACGAAATTACAATCTTGGATCGAATCAACGCTGCTACTCATCCCCCTCCTGAGACTCTCATCGCTCGCGACCATCACTTCTGTGCCATCGAGCACTCGGGAATTCGTCGGATTTTTCGACTCCGATGATTCTCTCATCGTTGTCGAACCATTTCTCAAGATCTCGCTGCCATCATCGCGATCGGCCTGCCGACTAATCTCCCCTGGATTGTCGGTGATGACGGTGATGTCTATCCTCGACTTCGAGACTTTCGTCTCTTCGTTCATCGAGCTCGTTTTCTCATTGGACAATCGTAAACTCGTTGATATTGCCTGTATCGTTGATATCTGAGTCTCGGCACGTACCGCAGCGTCCTGCATAGCTTGAATCTTGGTCGCCAAATGACGATTTCCCAGACGCATATTTTTCTCCTTAAGCATCTCCAACTGTCCGTACAAACGACGAAATTCCTCCTGTGTAACATATATATATACATTTGGCGATTCCTCATCTGTGTATATAACGGATAGATCGTGCAATTTTTCCACAATGTTCATTTTGCGAATTGAATGAACAAGTTCAATTGAATGAATGATACATCTCGCAATGAAGAAATGAGGGAGGGATTGTAATCTTTTGGCTTTACTCACCGCGATCGAATGAAAACTGCAATTGGGGATGAAAAGTTACAGCGGACTTTTTGAATTGTTTGGATTCGGAGGTTAAAACAAAACGGATGAAAATTTTGTAAGCTAACGATTTTTTGCTTCCTCGTTACCTCGAGTTGCCTCGACGAGGAGATAGTTTTTCGTAATTTTGTAAACGTCCGGTTGCACTGTTAAAAATTTCTGTTGGAAATTTACAACAAATGTACAGGAAGCAATATCCGGGCATGGTATTGTAAAATTTACTACACATTTATGAAGTAATTTTAAAATACTTGCATTGTAAGGTTATTGTACATTTACAGCGAAATTTAAGATACATTTAGTGGAGTTTAATGGAATCAGAAATCTTTATTGCAATTTTAATACAAATGTATAGCAATTCATTTTGCTGTACTGAGCTTGCAATACTATGCAGAAGTGTCACAAAATTCGAGTGCATCAAATTCAATACACTGTTTAGTAATTTCAATAATCACTTCAGTTATTTTGCTATACAATTTCTTGAATTTAAAAAATTTGATCGCAAAATAGAAACAAACGCACAGCAAATTTATTTGCATTACTAAATTTATAATTTTAGAATACTTCAAATGAATTTCCTCCATCCTGTGTGTGGTAAATTTCGCAAACTGTTGAGCCAATTTCTAATAATGTATAGTAAATTTAAAAATGAAAAAACTTTGCTACACATGTTTAGCAAATTTAAGAAGCAGTTTCATCTTTCTCGAACAAATTTTAGTAAAATCAAAAATATTCATTGCGATTTCAATAAAAATGCATAGTAATTCACATTACAGTAGTAAATTTGTAATTTTGCAAGACTTTGGTGTCGTAAATGTGTAGTAAATTCGCAATCATTTTTAACAGTGTGGTTTTCGTAATTTTTTTTGCTTCCTCATTAAGAAAGGCTCAGTAGTGCCAACGATTCTCACGATCACCGTTTCGTTTCAACGTTATTCGATGGTAAATAGCATTGACAAATTATAGCAATATACTCCTGCAAGTTTTTGAAATATTAACGTTACAAAATTCTAAATTCACGTTTTCTGAGCTACAACTCGAAACGCTGTCCGAACTATTCGAGGTAGAGAAAATTGCGCAGGAACAATTTTGTAGAGAATTAATTTTTCTATAAAAAAGGTCTGTGACAGCATATATGAAAAGTCGATAGCGGATGAGTGGGAGATGTCCGAAGTGGCGTGACGAGAAAGTGTGATTTTTGTGAAAACGCAGAATTGTAGACCCATTAGTTGTTAAATCACAAATCACCGGGTTAGCGTTGAATTTGAAAATGCTTAAAAATTCGTACGTCAACTGGACACAACGAGAAAGCCATTGCCGCCTAAAAAAAACTTTATTTATAACTATATTCAAACAAAGCCACCTACTTGAAATGATTTTTTTTTTAAATTATTTTTACAACTTTGAACGCCTCCCACGCCTAAATAATTAATTTTAGATATATGCCGTCGCGGACTTTTTTTAAGAGAATTTAATTACCTAGAAAATGATTTATGAGCAATTTTACTCTATTACGTATAGTTTGAGCAGCGTTTCGAGTTAAAGCACAAAAAGTGCCAAATTTTCATTTTTTTCTATTTTTCCTTTACCAAAATGTAGAGAGGGATAATAATTCACATTTTACGAGATATTATTTATGCCTTTTACGATGAAAAGATGTTAAAAAAACTCTTTTTATTATATTTTATTGATTTTATTTTTATTTTATTTTATTTATTTTATTTTATTCTGAAAAAGAAGCCTAATTCGACAAAAGTTGAGTTCGGCAACATTGTCCGTCGTCGCGTCTGAAATCGACAGCAAAAACGTCTCTTTTTATTTCAATATTTTCAAATATGTTACATTTAACTACTCTACGAAAATGCTCCTAATCAAAAGAGCGAGCACGGAAATTTTTTGAAAATTTAATAATCGCATAATATTCGTAATTTCCCCCGAGGAATTTCGACGAAAATTTCAGTAAAAAAAAAAAGGTACTGCACTGCTGCAATTGTCTACGAAAATGCAGTGGTGCAGTTTAAACCATTTTCAAGTTATAGAGGTTTGAATTTTAGAAGCCCAACACCCATATACCCACATATGTCCAGAAATTTTTTATAAATTCCATTTTCAGACATTTTGAAACGTCTTAAGAACTCTTGTATGAAAATCGCGAAAATTTTGTTTTTATTTTTTCATAAAAACGAAGCTTCCTCCACGAGGAAGCGAAAAATACAATTTTTCGTTAGTTACACTTATCGTCAGAATGGAAAAAGCTTTTTTTTTTTCAGGAAGACAAGGCCTTTAATGTCTCTGGGTCAATTGATTAGGCTAGAAGTCAAAAAATTTCGTTCTTCATAATCGGTAATTAGACTCAAAGCTCTAAAGCTTTTTTGTCTTTTTTTTTCGAAATGGCATCATTTGTAATTCAGGAACTAACGAGAATCGAAAATATTCAGTTTTTTTTTCTTTTTTTATAAAAAAAGATAAATTATATTTTTGCCGATAATAACATTATTTGTTATTAAAGGAAAAATTGGCACGTAGTTGAAGAAAAATTTAATAAATACATCTGCGAAATACGAATAATAATTTTTGTAAAATAAAATTAAAAAAAAAAAGATGATTACGAACGAGCCAGTGATCACCGCGGAGTTATTGACTTTGTCCATGAAACTTGACCGGGGATTCGAGTGAGTGAAAATAAAATAAATTAATTGTTTCGTGGACTTGGGTCATTACGACGAGTTCGGTCGACTCGAGGGTCACGATTAGTCACTTTGCATCTCAAGTCTGACACTTTTATGTATTTTTTTTTTTTAGACAAATCATCAGTCAGTGACATTTCCCGTTATGATTGCATTTTTTTTTTTTTTTAGCTAATAACTTAATCCACTGGCAATACGATTCAAGATGGCCGACGCTTTACCCAGGGGGCTTTAATAATTAATTTTATCATAAAAAAAAATATATATACATGCAGCACCCTATAAATATTCAATCAATAAATTCGTAAATCAAAAAGTGTCTCAGTCAATGAGATCGAGAAAAGTATATTTGTAATGAAAATAAAAGCTATTTTATAATTACTTTTTTTTAAATAAATATAGAATTTTTTTCTTTGTGGAAAAAAAACCACGGCAAAGTGTTTTTTTTTTCAGGAATTATTACCTCACAGAATTCTGTGAGGTATTCTGTGTGTGTTTTTTTTTCCACAAAAAAAAAAATTCTATATTTATTTTTAAAAAAGTAATTATAAAATAGCTTTTATTTTTGTTTTTTTTTTTTTGTTTTTTTTTTCAGGAATTATTACCTCACAGAATTCTGTGAGGTAATAATTCCTGGAAAAAAAAAAACACTTTACCGTGGTTTATCGAGACGAAGAGAACAGACTAACGAATCGCCGATACAAAGAACGAAAAAAAAAAAAAAAACAAATGTATATTAATTGTGCAATCCCACCGGAGACTTTTCCGGCTCTGTCATTGATAGAACGATGGCAAAGCTCCGATTTAACGAAGCTCTCAGGATCGTTAAATTCGTTACCAAAATATTATATTTCGTCCAGGGGATAAAATAAACGACAGAGAGAGAGCGAGATAAGGGGAAAAAGAAAGGTCAGAAAAAAAAAAAAACGGAGAAAACATGAAATAACCGAGGGAGCTTTATCCCACGAGAATGCATCGAGGATTTGCAATGTCAGTTTTTTTTTTTTTTTTTTTTTTTTTTTTTTCAAGATCGTGTTCTCGTAACAATCCGGTAGACTTTTTTTTTTTTTTTTTTTCTTCAGTCCGTCGTGAAGACTCGGAACTCTCGAGGGAATTGAGAACAGACCCAAGAGACGAGGGAGAATGAAGAAGAAAAAAAAAAAAAAACCAGTAAAAAAAAAACATAAAAAAAAACGAGAGATAAGATTATTTTTTTTTTTACCGCAACCCCATCGGCTTCCTCGGTGAAGTTTCCCTGCTGAAGGGAAATCGAGTTGGTCTGGTTGCTCGTGCCTTGAGTCCGGCACGTTTTCCCGATAAATTTTCCCGTTGTTCCCTGCAGCTTGCCAATCGCGTCCTCCTTTCCACCGCCCCGAAACACGACATATGCCTGCGTGACATACCGTTATTTCGGTCATTCCATCTTGCCCTCGTGTCAATTTTTGCTTCTTCGTTTCTCGTTCTCTCCTCGCTCCGACATGGCGGGCGAGAGAATGAAAAATTCTTGACATTGCAAACGAGAGGACAACACACGTTGGCCCGGTGTTCGTGTATTTTTATTTTATTTTTTTTTTTTTTTTTTTTTCGTCAATTTTTTTTTACGAAAAAATCGAAGCGAGCTTTTTTTTTTTTTTTCACGAACCGAGCTTTTTGGGATTTATTTTAAAATTTTCTTGCTCCTCGGAATTTTATATTATTCAAGCGTTAGAAAAAAATTTGTGTTTCAGATAAATTTTTTTTTCCCCACGCCTAGTTATTAATAATAGTTATTATTATCAACAATAATAATAATAGTACATGATTACTATTATTGTTATTATTATTGAATAATTAAACTATTTGAAAAAATGATACGTGTTTCATTCGATGGTCGTTTTTTATCCGATTATACAAAATAATTGACTCACCTTGCTGCCGAATATGAGGCAAAGAAGTAAAGTTACGGTGAGCTGAGTGTGACAGAAAAATATGATGTACAATAAATCCGGATTTGCCGGTGATTGAAGGAAAAACCTGTTACGAACAAAAATAATCACGAAAACTTGGTTTATTATCCATCAACGTAGATCGAAACGTTGATTGATTTTTTTATTTTTTTTTTATTTTAATAATCTAAATATTCTGTGATTCGTGAGATTGAAAGTTATCGTTATAAATTGGCAAAACAGCAAAAAGCGAAAGATACTATTATGCTCAATTATTTTTATCTTTAATTCACTCTAAATCGGACAAATGTATGTGAATGATTTTTTTTTTTTAATTAATTTATCCAAGTACTGGTTTAATTGCATGCTCCATGGATTTGTTAAATTGGTGAATTAAATTTTGGGGATTGGTGAATTAAATTTTAGTAGAAATTGAGGTTTTTTTAATTAATTAAAATATTCTGTGATTCGTGAGATTGAAAATTATCGTTATAAATTTGGAAAGCAGCAAAAACCGAAAGATACTCTTACGATAAATTATTTTTATTTTTAATTAACCCTAAATCAGGAAAAAGTACACGCATATGATTTTGTTTTTTTTTAATTAATTTAACCAAGTCCCGGTTCAATTGCGTACTCCATGGATTTGTTATGGAAAATATGAAAAAAAAAAAAAAAACAGGGGGGATTGGTGAATTAAATTTTAGAAGAAGCTGAGCGAATTTTTTTTTTTTTTTTTAGCAATCTAAATATTCTGTGATTCGTGAGATAGAAAATTATCGTTATAAATTTGCAAAGCAGCAAAAACCGAAAGATACTATTATGATAAATTATTTTTATCCTCAATTCACCCTAAATCAGGCAAATGTATGTAAATGATTTTTTTTTTTTTTTAATTAATGTATCCAAGTTTCGATTTAATTCGCGTTTGCACCATGGATTTGTTATGGAAAATATGGAGAAAACAGGAGGGGAGGATTGGTGAATCAAATTTTAGTAGAAATTGAGAGGATTTTTTTTTTAATTTTAATATCACTGTACAAATTATTCATAATTTGTTTGTTCATAATTTGAATGCATCTCGACTCGTGAGTGCACTCTTGCTGCTGAAAAATTCAACAAATGTACGATCTTTATGCATGCAAGATTATCCCAGAGTCGTGTATTAAAGTTATATATGTAACATATAAATGTATATATATATCTATGCATATATGTATTGTAGTGGGCAGGCAGAGAGGAAGAGCAACGGAGGGTCAGAGTTTGTGTCTGAACGAAGCGAAACTCTTCCACTTACGACCGCTCATCGAGGCTTTTTACCCTCTCGGGGGAGAATTCACCAACGTATAATGTGAACGTATATTCAGGAATGGTTGTTTCGTTGAAAATTACTCGACCAAGGCATCGTCGTATATACGATATTTTATCATACTGCGACCCGAAATTGGCATACATATGGGTCATTCCAGGCCTAATTGAAAAATATCTGACAAAAACTATTTTTGGTTTTTTTTTTTTTTTTTTTTTTTTTCAAATTATTTTTCAATTTATTCTCGAATGATGTAGAAAAATACTCTCTGCGTCACTTGTGAAATGTTTAAAAAATTTTCAAGTTCATTTATAGACATGAGAATAAATGTGCTGGATTTTTTTTTCCAAATTCCTCGCAGTTTTTTTACTCACTGGATGAAATTATTTAATTTTAACGATCGTTCCTCATAAAAAAATGGGATAAATTGCATGAATAGCTGGATAAATTGTATGGAAAAATTAGTGAATTCAGATCAAATTCACGCGAATTCTATTCTAAGTTTTGAATAAATTTTTACGATCCATTCGAAGAAATATTTATAGTGCAATTATTGCAATTATTGATTTAGCGTGATGCATAAATGCGCCTGAGAATTTTCGTCGAACACGCAAGCTGGAATTTCAATTGAAAATCGCGAAATTTCTTTGAAAAAAAAAATGCTCGGGAAACATTTTTTTTTCTTTTTTTTTTTCCCTACTTACATAAAAATACGAGAATATATGAATGAACTCACATTGATACGTTGAGAAAAACCGACAGGAGAAATTCGTTGTATATCGCCATGGAGATAAAACGGCTCTCGTTGAATTCGGACGGGGCTTTGCGCACGACAATGCACAGTCTTATGCCCCATACGAGAAACATAACCTCCACTGAAAGCGCAATGACGAGAAAAAAAAAAAAAAAAAAAAATCCATTGTCATGAGCAAATAACATACAATTTATTAGAATCAACATGTCATCAAGCTGCATCATTTTCAAATATTAATATTTGAGATTATTATTTTTTTTATTAAACATTGCCGATTGATAAAAAGTCCTTTATATTATCAATAAAAAAAATTTATTCACGATGCTCAATTTTTGTGATTTAGCAAAAATTGACGATAGCAAAGATTCGCGATATGATTGACTTTTCGGAATTGTAAAAACTTCGTGCATGAATAAAAAATATTAAAAATTGTGACAGTTGCACCATTTTCGAGCAGATATTTTCGAATTTTTCTAAATTATGTCATCCCGTAATATTATTATTTTTCAAATTATCAAATTTTCCATATTCTTTAAAATTTGTTCGATTCGAAGTATTTGAAAATTCATTATTCATATTTTGCAGGATCGTTTGATAAATCCTTTGGATCCTTCATATTCGAGTCTCTTCATGGACGATAAATTATACGTGAAATCGACTCGGTTGCTCTTTCTCGTTGAATAAATCGCTCGTATATGAAAATATGTACGGTTTTTCTACCGGCTATATGCAAAGATCGAGAAAGAAGCGAGGAGGAATTTCATCGTACGATTTTATTTGTAATTTTTATGCCACGGTTACACACACACACACACACACACATATATATACATCGCGATAGTATTTTAAGGGGGGAGTAGGGTTTTGAAGGCAGAAAAAAACAGGTTTTTACAGATTTTTTTTTGGGCGTACGGTGAAAGTAAATTTATTTCTGATTATTGTACATTAAAGAGTAGTAATTGAACTATATTCTGTGAAATATTGGTTGAAAAATATTGAAAATTGACCGAATGGCAGCAATTCTTCGCAGGCGCCTCAGAAAAAATACATTTTGCGGTGCACGTCATACCTCAGCACTGGATCATTTGAAATGAAATAACCAAAGTTTTTCCTTTAATTTTTATGTCCCTCTAGGTATCTCTGTCGAGTTTTTCCATTTTTTTTTAAATTTTTGAACTTTTTACAAGACTTGAAAGTGAAAATACCGATTTTTGGCCTAAATTCATGACTATTGTTGTTAATAATAAAAAAAAATAAAATCAAAAACGAAAAAACCTCAACAGGGTTACCTCATAAATTATGTAAGGAAATACTGTAAAAAATTTGAGAACGATCGGTTGAATAGATTTTGAGATACAGAGTGCACCGACTCAAAAAACATCGATTTGAGAAAAACGCGTTTAAAGTTTTTCGTAGCGAAAAGACCCTGATAAAACTTAGTAAGCTATTTATTTTTTATTTTACTCACATAGAATCATTGACTTCCTATTAACAGACAACATTCTTGAGTTACTATACTTTCATAATATGCAATAAAAAAAAATCACTTTTTTTGAACCCTCAAAACCCTACCCCCCCCCCCCCCCCCTTAATAACGCGTCATAACGTTTAAGCCACATAGCATATTCTTCGTGCCATCGCGGGGTCAAAAGGACTCCGGTCCATTTCTACTGGGAGTCTCACAATCTCAGCTGTCATATCCCATTCGGGATATCCCGACGGCTTTCCCACCCGAGTGAATATACACTCCGATCTTTCTCTTAAAACGGATTACCACGAGATCCTCGTCTCTTATTATATTCACTCGAAGGAAGATAACAAAAAATAAAACTTTACCTTATCTCAGAGACGATTTTTTTTTTTTTTTTTTTTAAAGAAAAATTATATCTGAGAACAGCCAGTCTCTCGAGGAGTAAGCCTCCCCATGAGCACGATGTGCGTGGAATGTTTTTTTTTTTTTTTTAAATCCTCAAAATTATAGAAACTTTTACATTGCAGCCTTATTATTTCATGCCAGCCGCACGCAAAGATCTTTCTACGAGCGCGAGTGATTTTTTTTTTACCCCTCATGGAGAAAACTTGACGAGGGGAGAACGAGAATTTGATAATTCGTAGGATTTAATCAAAATAGAAAAAAATCGAAATTTATTTATTGCTTTATTTTTTGAATTTCCAGAAAATTAATAATTTAATTAAAAAAAAAAAAAAAAATTAATCATTCGCTTACGTTGTTATTGAAATATTTTTCAAAATAATTATCATTCATTTGAAACGAGTGATAGCTTTTTTTTTTGTCGACGAAATTTTTTTTGGAATTTTTCCAATGACAATTTCGAAAATGATGGGGAGGCGACGAGGTCGCTTTTCATGAAAATTCGATTTTGATCTCATAATAATAATCTTCAGAATTTGGTTCATGATTTAAAAAAAAAATTTTTTTTTCAACTCCAAAATTAATTTAATTATTATTTTAAAAAAATTTTCACGATAAGCATATTTTTCAGAATGATGTTTTTTTTTTTTTTAGTCCAAGAGCATGGCAAAGATCGAGTTTTTTTTTTCTCAATTAAACAGTGAATAAAAAAATGTGAAAAAAATTGAAAATTTTTCGGAGCTGTATAAACAATGGGGGAAAAAAAAAATCAAATTCAAGAGGGCGTGAGACCAACAGTTTATACATGTAAAGACACATATGAAATATTCGTACAAGCATTTGTACACTGGTACATAAATAAGAAAGATTTATGATTCGAGCGAGGCTTGAACAACGAAACTTTTATTTTTATTCATTTTTTTCCGCCCCTCGATTGCTCGTTTTTAAAAATCTTTTTTCTTTTTTTTTTTTTTTTTTTTTTCATTTTCCCTCAGTACTGCGAAACGATAAAATTGGATACAGAGCGTAGCCCTTTAAATTATTCACTTTTACGAGCTCCTCGTAATTCATACGATCATAAAAAGTCCTTGGGAATTCTTCTCGTTACTCGAGTGGTGGGCGAATTTGAAAAAAAAAAAAAAATGGTTTATGACATTTTTCGTGAAATCTTCGCGATACGATACTGAAAAATATTTTTACGTAATTAAAAAAAAAAAAAGGTATGTACATAAAACCGTAATTTAGGGGAAAAAAATGTTTTCGATGACGATAATCGAAGACCGCGTTAATCGAGATAACATTATTTCGAATAAATTTGAATATTGCATTGATAAAGATATGCATAACAATGAGTTATGATGAATATTCTTGCAATTGAATAGGAAAATATGATATTCAAATATATGTAATATTTGAAGGAAGAACAAATTATCGATCGATTCAGAATTTTTTTTTCCACCCCAGGACATTTCATTATTTTTTTTTTTTTCTTTTTTTTTTTCCTCGCTATAAAACTCGCGACAGTCACCCCGCGCGTGATGAGAGTGAAGTCGATAAAATGAGCTTGCGATTTCATGGCGAGCACTTGTTGCTCATCACTCTCGCGGGCTTTCACGTGTGCGGCTCACATCAGTCTCGACCTATCTCGACCCAGAGAGTACACCACTAACCGAGATTTTTTTCACGATACTCGTATACGTAACTCCGTAAATACGTAACTTTATATATATATATATTCACGTGACTTTATAAAATTCGAGTATCCGAGACGATAAAACTCGATCGTAAAACGTACGCGAACTGTTTTTTTTTTTTCTTTCTCTTTTTTTCATTCCTTTCGAATGAGATAGTCGTTAAAAAAATTAAGCTCCCGCTTTCTCAAGGAGCATCATCGTAATTGCCAACGAGACAATCGAACGAGAGAAATGCGTGATTTTTTCGACGATACTCGAGTTTTTTTTTTTTTCATTATTATTATTTTTTGTTTGTTTGTTATCGAGTGTTTAATTTTGTCAGATGGTTGAAAAATCAGAAATTTTACTCACGAGTCGTGAAACTGTGATCCCACCAGTCGGTTCGGCATAGATAAGCCTTGAGGTCATCGGCAGTGCGACCAACGATCACTACCGGGGGTGCAACCAACGTTCTTATGCCGAGAAAAACCGTGAATATCATTACGATTATACCCAGCCTCTTGAGAAGATTCATGTCCGTTATTTTCACGGCTTTTGCCGATTTTACTCGAAATATCACGGAAATTCTGTAACGAGGAAACGTATTGCCCAACGTTACGTTGGGTTGGAAAAAAAATTGTTGTTTTTTTCCAGCCCAATTTATGAAAAAAAAAAAAAAAAAAATATTGCACGACAGGCATACTTATGAATGTTAATTTTCGAAAAAGTGCTTTTTTTCGTTTAGTCAACATTATCGATGCAATGAAAAGGTTTCTCCCGTGTAGAAAAAAAAAATATATATATATATACACGAACATTATATTCGAATGAATTTAAAAAAAGTACATATATATGCATATTTAACATGTATTTTAATGATTAAAAAAAAAATATTTCATGCACACAATTTTTTGCTGGAGTTCGTGTTGTACAAAAATATATATATCTCCATGAATTAATTGAACAATTTAATTTCCTACATCTTCCATGCAGTAAAGCGAGCTATCAGCGAAAAAAAAAAAGAAAGAAGTGTCATATGGTGTGGATTATTATCTCATGAAACTAAACCTCTTTAATGATTAGCGTGAACCAATTTGTCAAGAGTTAGCTGTAAATTATTCATGGTGTATCGAAAAAAAAAAAAAAAAAAAAAATGTTCGTTAGTAGAGGTTGATGTATAAAATGTTGTAGGGAATTTTGTACTACTCGCTAGAACAGTTCTCTATCGTGAAATTCAGCCCTTGTTAATCGTATTTTTCGTGTTTTTAAACACGACAAATTGCACTTGACGCAAGTGCAGTTTTGTCGCGTTAAAACCTTTTTTTTTTTTGTGGTAATGCCACTTTCAAGTGGTTTTCAAGGTTCTGTGCCCCGGAAAATGGTCAGCTACAAAAAATGTATATTTATTTCGATACATAGGTGCAAGTGGACGGTTTAGTTTCTCTTTTCTCTCTCTCTCTCTCTCTCTCGCTCTCTTGAAAGCTTTTTCCTCGTTCAATCGCACGAACGTTTTCAAAGTGCGGATATCCGATCGTCGGTTATCGTCGTGAGAAAATCTTAAAAGACTCGGTGACACCGCAAAACGGTCTACCACGCCAACTACAAGGCAGCGAATGTATGTACTATATATATATATATATATATATATATATATATATATATATATATATATATATATGTATATATATATATATATAGAGAAAAAAAAAAGATTTTGCTGCTCCTGCTTGAAAAAGATTGGACTACTTGCAGTTCCGATCGATCTCTGTCAAGTTCCAAACGTTTTAGAGATCCTCCTCCGCCCATATCTCGTTTTATCTCTAGCTCAACTTCTTTTTTATTCTTCCTCCACTTTTCTCGCTTTCAGAGTTCTTTTCCTCCACAAGCTTTTTCCCACAGTCCAAGAAATAGTTGAAGAGAGAAAGAGAGAGAGAGAGAGAGAGAGAGAGAGAGAGAGAGAGAGAGAGAGAGAGAGAGAGAGAGAGAGAGAGAGGAGATGGATTTCATGTGACGGCTGCATGACGACCTTTGCCTTTACATGCACTCCGACCTTTTTATATCTACTTTTCCGCACTCGATTTCTATCCTTTTGATCGCCATGAATGCGAAAGGAAAACGAGAAAAAGGATTTTCGGCCCTCGGGAATTGGACATGAATGATCGCGGCTGACTTTCGTCGATTGAAAATTCATTATCCAAGCACTCCTTGTCGCTTTTTCATATCCTCACGAGTTTTGCTTCTCTACGCCACACGAATGAAAGGATAAAACGCGAAAATACATATTATATGATCCTGTGGACATCGAACGATTGATCAATTTTTTTTTTTTCCTGTTTTTATTCATTTTTTCATTTTCCAAACTTTTTCAAGTACACGGCATTCGGGAAACTCTGGGCAAATATTTTTAATGCACTAATTGGCATTCTTACTGAAAGTCTGAGATTTTTCAATACTGCACTTCAATTTTTTTTTTTTTTTTCAGTTCACTGGAAAAGAAGAATAATAAAGAACGAAAAAAAAAAAAAACGAATACACTTTTTTTTTCGTTCAAGTTTGAAAAATTGTAATGGGATATTAATTTAGGGAATAAAGTTTTTTTTTAGTACCTTGGCAAGAAAAAACTCGTAAATCATTTTTTTTTTTTTATCACAAAGCTCTGAGAAAGGGAAGGAATAAAATATTTTTTAATGTTAGCAGATGGGCGAAGAAAGATGAATCTTCATGGTATGAAATCCTTTCAAGTATTCGACTCTCTGATAAATGAGCCAATTATGTTTTAAATCGTCCATATGCCGGTACTATATATGTATATCGGTATGGGAGTTGCTCGTGAGCACAAAGATAAATGCGATCAGGTGAAATTTCACGAAAGGCAATGGGGAACATGATGCGACTATGCGTGTTCACCCCTTCGTCTTCAAAGAAGTTTCTCGGTAGCGTTGAGAGCAGATGGGACGTAGTCATTTGTCGATTAGATACACGCTTTTCGGTCGTTGATATGGCCGTGAAACGGTAATTAAGTTTTTTATGAATGAAAAATACGCGCGAGAGATTCGTCACTCTTGATTTTCATCGAGCGAAACACGAGACATAATGACAAAGCTTCCTCGGCTTTTATCTTCTCGGGCTTCTTCGCGCCTTTCTCCCCCCACCGGTATATAAACCCATTTACCTCGTATACTTACGAGCTCTCGTTGTTGCTCGAAATTCGATGAAAGTGCTGACGCGAGAGACTCTTGCGGAACAAATCATCCCCTATTTTAGTCCCCAATCAATTAATCAATTTATCAATTTCGTGAAAATCGTGAATGACGAACGTTTTTCCGTGGCTCATCGTGACTGATAATATTGGAAATTCGAAATTTTCAGTGCCGCGAATATATAAGCGAGAATATCTCGCGGTTTTAAAATACCGCGCCCTCTGCCCTTCCCTTCTGAGCCTCTCGAGTCATTAAAGTTGCGGCAAGCACCGATCATGAGAGTACACGGGAATTTACTGTGTATACTTTAAAATTCTGGTGGCTTTGAATCTGCCTTTACTTATATAAACACAGCTATCTTGGGTCTATGTATCATCGTGTAGCGATGTAGCTGAGTAAAGTATAGCAGGCGGTAATGGTTTATGACCTATAGAACGAGCTCCATATTATATAATACGACGGAGAGTTTAACGTTGCGCGACGCCTTGTACCATCAGAGTGCCCGCGTTCGTCCACTAAGTGGTCCCCTCTTAAAGGTGTGCTATCGTCGAAGGGATCTCAATGATGCCCTTTATAGTTCATTTTACCGAATCTATGAACTATGAACCTCGGGGCTTTGTCTTTAAGAATCCGATAATTGTGCGGTTGGCCTTTGCCATTAGGAAACGTGTGTTTGACTCGCGTATACAGGGTGGGGCATTAACTATTAGCAGTAGAAATATTTTCTACCTTGCCAGTCTTAGGCGAAAACTTTTCCTGCAAAAGTTGCATGGTTCGTAGGGGGTCATCAAGTGGTGGCTACGAGGTTCATCTAGGTGGAGGCGCTTCGAGAATTTCAAGGTCACCTCCGTTTTTTCAAATGGATCCACTATTTTTTTTCTTCGTAATTTCATCGAGGAACTATGAATAAGTTCACACACCAAATTTCGTCATGATCAACCAAGATTTAGCATAAAAAATCGATAAAATGGAAATTTTAATGTTTTCAGCCTTAAATCGATTGAAAAAATGGTGCAACCACTTACTCTTATAAAAGGTGCTCAAAGTGATGGCCACCACTTTCAATGCATGCTTGAAATCTGATTTGCATTGATTGTATGGCCCTATTAATAACGTCAGTCTGTATTAACGAACAGGCTCTAATTATTCTGTCTCGCATATCTTGCACAGTAGTCGGCATTTCCATTTTATCGATTTTTTTATGCTAAATCTTGGTTGATCATGACGAAATTTGGTGTGTGAACTTATTCATAGTTCCTCGATGAAATTACGAAGAAAAAAAAATAGTGGATCCATTTGAAAAAACGAAGGTGACCTTGAAATTCTCGAAGCGCCTCCACCTAGATGAACCTCGTAGCCACCACTTGATGACCCCCTACGAACCATGCAACTTTTGTAGGAAAAGTTTTCGCCTAAGACTGGCAAGGTAGAAAATATTTCTACTGCTAATAGTTAATGCCCCACCCTGTATATACATATATGCACGTGTACGTCAGCTGCTATAGCTAACTAAAGGGTGTAACTCGGCCGAATTGACCAGCAAAGTGTTCGAAGCTGGATCCTATCGTTCGATTGCAATATTTACCTGTATATGTATGTGTTATTATTATTATTATTATTATTATTATTATTATTATTATTATTATTGTTATTATTATTATTATTCTCGATGGGAAACGAAAGTATTGAGGTCGCTGTGAATTTAATTAAAAATAGCAACGAGGTAAAATGTCAGAAAGCAAAGTTCAAAATCGAAGCTTTAGTTGTTTTTCTCATTATTTGATATATATTTCGCGCCATGAATTGCTGTCGTGTGGGTTCCCTGTAACACTCTCGGGGCAGTAGGATTTTTAATGGAATCCTCGAGCTATTATCTGAGCGCACTTTCTCTAATCCATTATCCAGTGGTTTTTCTCGGTGTGCACAAGGCAGCAGGATCAACTCGACAACGGGCCGGAGAACACACACACACACACACACACACACACACCTCCGCCCTCCCAGACTCGCTTTCCCACCCTGCACCCTTAACGTATATAATCCCAGCGTTCCAACCACCGCTGGCCTCGAAGCTTTAAAGACTTTGAGATTTATAAGGTCGTCTTTTATCTCGCTACTCATGCCCCATTGCTCCTATTATCCTCACCGATGAAACACTCGTGCACACACACACACACACACACACACACACACACACACACACACAAGAGATATCCTTGCGGTCTTACATACAAGTCCTTTTCGTCTCTCTGCTCTCTCGATCTTTCTCGCTGTCAATTTCCAATTGCTCTCTCTCTCTCGCTCTCTCTCTCTCTTTCTCTCTCTCTCTCTCTCTCTTTCTCTCTCTCTCTCTTTCTCTCTCTCTCTCTCTCTCTTTCTCTCTCTCTCTCTTTCTCTCTCTCTCTCTCTCTCTCTCTCTCTCGCTTGATTATTGGCTTTCCTTTCGATTGACTTCTTTCGTCGCATTCCTTGGCTTCTTTCAGCATCAAGAAAAATCGATTGCGTATTTTCCACGCGATAACACAAAACCCCAACCCATACGGTAATAAAATTTCTTCTCCACCAAAATGACGTTCGAATTATTAGATCGCATGATTTGTCGATTTATCTGGAAATCGTTTGAATAATTGTGCCGAAAGCCTCACACACCTAGAATTGTGGCAGCTTTTCATACGATTGACTAAGCAAAATTATTATTTTTTTTTTTTACGTCGTGATGAATTGCGATTAAAAGAATAAATGTCAGGCTCAAATTATCACGAAATAAATTCAAGATTCAAGTTTCGAACAACAATGGCATAATTGTACGGAGCTTCGCGACGTACGATCACGACGAAATAAGATGAGTTTAGGTTAGGTTCGGTCTCGAAGAATAATTTAAAAATAAAAATTATTATTTCGTCATTTGCATAGTCGATTAAATTATGTGTACGCGAGGAATATTTTTTAATAGAAAAAGAACTTTGCGAAGTCTGACGTATTCAGGATGGCTGGAAAATTTTGCTTGTGAGTGTTATTTACGAAAGCACTTAAAGAAACGAGAACTCTGGTTAAAAGATCAAAAGCCAGGCAAAATTGGACCATCATAAAATGCGTAGGATGTGTACATAAAATTAGGGCAAGCGACGAACAGGAGAAGGTTGCATCGGAAGAGAGAGAGAAAAAAAAACGTGAAAGCTTCTTGTAAAATATACACAGGATCGCTATAGTACTCAGGGATCTGTCCATATGAAAACGCGTTTTCACTTACCGCCAGGTCTTGAGCATGAGAGCACCGTAAGTGAGGGAAAATCCAATTTCTCGTAGCCAAACACGTATCGTGCAGGTGACAACGTTTGGTCTTGGATACATGACGATTGTCTGAAATACGATGTAAAAGAATCGTTTTTTTTTTTTTTTTTTTTTTCATCGTCAGTAATATCGTCGTTGTTTCGTAATTCAAGAGAGTAAAAATTCAACGCGCGAAACATGAAATCGATAACTTTTCGAATGAAAATATTTTATTGAAACGATAATTAATTTTTGAAAATTTACATTTTTCCATTTGTCGGAAAATGTTGCAATTGTGTGATCATTAATTAAAGATAAATGGCAGAATAAGATTGTCCGTTACGCGATAACAATATCTATTGTTCACGTAACAAAGGAGATTGAGGAGGTTTATTAATCAATCAATGTCAGATACGGGTTTTGTATGAGACAATAGCCTTGGGAAAATTCACATGTTAACGTAAGCTTCGTACAAACTCGTGGCAGGTCATATCGACTCATACTGTAACTTGTGTCATCCGACTAACACGAATTTCAATGCGTAATACACATTGAATACACGTATTATGATGCAAGCTTGAAATTTTTGCATGTTCATTGATTTTCAATTAGTCAAAAAATCAGTTTATTGTTCAAACGTATATATTGTTTGATATCATTTTTTTTTTTTTATAAAAAAAAATTAAAATTAACAATTTTTTCATCAATTAAATCAATCATGGGAGAAGAAAATTAAAAAATTGTTTGATGAATAATAAAATAAATGAATTTTCGAATTTATTGTGATATTAAACCGCAATGCTAGACATGACATTTTAAACGAGTGAGAATTTGATTGGTCATTATCAGTGGAGCGTTCGGACTCGTTGGGAAAGCTCGAGGACACGTTAAATTGCATCCGCACAGCTATTTCACATGCACAAGGTGGAAGATTAAAAGTCACTGATATTTGGCAAAACGTCGGAGCGGGCTATTCGAGGATCATCCGGCTGAGAGGCTAATGACCCGTCTAACTGCGTGCGGTTATAATGTCCGAAAATCCATCGGTTGGCAGGAAAACGTAATTCCGACGAAAGAGCAAGCGTGTAATGGTCGGAAAACGCGGATAAACCGCTCGTTTCCGCGCTAAGCGTGACACTTAAATCGTTGAATAATCGTCACAGGGCACATTGGCAATTTCAAACGATCGCGAGTACCGCGTAATTGTCGCCGTTAAGGTGATACATATGTTAAAAGTCGAATTAGGCATACGACCAATTTGCGATATCCCGGCGCAGAGTGAAAAGATCTTTGAGTGTTGTTTATTCTTTTAGATTTTAGAATTGTAAGTTTTTTTTTTTTCTAGAGCACATCTCGACAAAATAAACATGGTTGAAAAAAATGTTTTTTTTTTAATTATTGCCAAGCTCCATTGTAACTAAAGAAAATTTGAAACGAATAAACAAACATGTTGCTTATCGAAAATTTGTTCAAATGCGTTATAATCTTTTCTCGGGGTGCCCAAGGTTTTTTTTTTTTTTTTTTAATTAATTCACCCTTTTATTTACAATATTTACGAGAAATTCCATTAACGGGCTTGATTTTTAAATTATCTTTAAGCTTGAGAAGTCAATGTTATAATGATGAATTTTACTCACGGTTGAGTAGATGAAAAATGCTCCAAGAACGATGACTCGTAGGAGAACTGGACTGGCTGCTCTAACAACCTGTACACGGAGAAAAATCCTCGGTTCAGAATACCATAATTTATGTAACTTTTACCAAAGTCGCTGATACGTATATGAATAAAAAGCCTGTACGGTAATCCCAACTTCATTTGTCTGGTAAAGCTTTAATCTCAAATTCTATGATTATCAAAGCCAATCTCGGGCATCAGAATTACAAAAACTTATGTTATATTTACTTCGTTCAGGCGGCTTCTTTGCTATAGTCAATGCTGTAAGTGTTACGATAAAACAACGACAAATTTATAGGAGCACATAGTTAAAATTACTGTCGCAATGTGGATCATTGAGCCCAGCTGCTACTGCTGAAATAACCGAACTGAAATATAAAACCTCGAAAAAAAAAAAAAAAAAAACAAACTATATACAATATTATTTTCTTATCGCTGGGGAAATGAGATCTTTAAAAATTTATCTTCAATAAAAATCAGAAACTCCGAGGAGATTTCAGCGTGAAGCTTGAGCTTGCACGACGTATATATAGATCGCGCTGCGAAAGTCGTCGTTTTTTGATTTCCCAAGGCCGGAGTTAATAATTCAAGATGCTGGTATACACGCGGTGTATATATCGTTATTCACCGATTCGTGATCGTTTCGTACGTGCCCGATAAGACGATTCGAGTGTTCGTGTGCGAGAGTATGAGGATCGTCTGTGCGAGGGTTTATAGTCGTGAAAAAGATAGCAAAAGGTAGAAGGACTGGTTCAATGCTCGTCGAGTCTCCGAATCGAAGTTTCCCCTGGCAGGCTGTTACACTCTCCAAGATGTTGTATAAAAAAAAGCCAAGGGGTTGAATGGGGCGATTCGCTTTGCAATTCCAATTTAAAATTGCGGCTTCTCGAGCACCATTTCTCGCCTGCGGTTTTCTCTCCGATCTCATCTCATGCGACGCTCGCAAAGAGCAAAGAGCTTTTTCTCTTTTATTTTTGCGCTCTTTTCAAATGGATTTCACCGGTTTTTGCCTCGTGGTTTACCGCTAAAGTCGTGAATTTCACTCACGATTTCGTATACGCGTAAAATAATGCGAAGCAAAAGACACGCTACTGATGATTATGGGGCAATGCGGGTCAGAGTCACTCATTCCACAAAGCGGATTTACGGGCGAGAGAGACGTCGTCATTCCGGAGCGAGTTCGAACATATTTTGGACTGCTAATTAATAACCATCAAGATCAGGGGAAGGGAAAAAAATTTTGCATTCACCCAAATAACTGAACGATATACGCCGTAAATAGAGAAAATTGAAAATTTAAGTAAAAGAACTTTACGTAAATTCGGATCGTTAGAAAAGTTTTATCCTGCAAAAGATATAAATTTTCTCATCAGCTGTTCCCCATTGGCCTATTCGTCTATTGTACGAGACAAGAGACAAGTTTCTCCCTCCGGGAGAAAAGTATATGTGAGTGTAAGAATGAGAAATAAAGGTAAGCGTGGTGTGAATGAAGCAGCCTCATACGCTTTTTTTCCAACTTGTTAAAAGGTAAAAAGAATGGTCACTCGGTAGCAGGTGTCACGTGCTGGCAGTTACGAAAAGTCTTGTTTCGAGTCTCGAACTCTTGGGGAATTCTTTCATCTTGGAGAGAAGTGCCCGTTTGAGATAGTTTAGCCGTAAATTTTCTCGGACTCGAGCAAGAGAGAATTTGTAGCAGACACATTTATATGGGCAAGAAAGAAAAACTTTCTTTTTTTTTCGTAAAAACTTTAAAATGCATTAAGCATCTCTTTCGGACCTCACTACCGTTCATCAACTCTATATGTTCATTTTAAATATTAATATTAACTCAGCTAAACCTCCTGCCAATCAGCTAATGCTTCGATCCTGTTATCTTTTAATTTAAACATTGACATTGCCATCGCACGCTTGAGAGAAATGAAAAATTCACTGAATTGCACATCGAGCGGAAAATGAGTATTTTTTTGAAAAGCCCAAAAGTGATGGAATTCGTTAATGACAATTAAACTATATTTATTGATTTTGATTAATTAAAATCGATTCTTTCGTGTTGTATAAGTATCCAATTGTCACACCAAAATGCAATTTATGGAAAATCTTCCAGATGCATTTGTATGCAATTGAATATACTTTTTTTTTTATTGACGAATAATAAACGACTGCAGCGATTGAAAATATCGAATTATACCGCTTTATGTGAATCTCCAGTGGATTGAATTCAATGGACAGCCGGACGCATGTGCGGCTAAGTTAATTATCCCCCCCCCCAAAAAAATGTGGTGCAACACCCTAAATGTTCGCGAACCATTGCTCAGGATCATAAGATATAAAATAAATGGACGAGAAACGAGAAAGAGTTTAGGAAAAAGTATAGTCCCATTAGTCCGTTAACGTAGGTCAGTGAATTTGCGTAGTACCGAATGTTCATTCCTTTTTTTTTTTTACTCCAGTCAGCATCGCAGCTCTTATTTCTCGACCACTTTTCGCTGTGTGTTCCAAGCGTATTACAGCCCGGACCGGAGTTTTACGGGATCGAGGGTCGCCTATACGGGTCGTTAACTCGACCGACATAGAGGGCAATATCCAAATAAGGATGCGAAGAGTCACGATTGAGGAATAAATCTTGGCTCTCGTAGCCATGCAGTCTCTGATATCAGTGTACTACAACGGATTTTTGTCCATTCCTTTGGGCCAAATTTTCCACGTTTCTCTCCGGATGCAAGCAATGTCATAAAGCTTACGTTGAGCTCTCGTTGAGCGCAGTGGAGAATGAACATCCCGAGGAGAAATTCATTCAGGCTGCCTGATGATTCATCAGGGCCTGATCAGGTATCAATAAGGGGTGCCTGATCCGGCGTGCCTTATTAATGCCAGATAAGGGCCTGATCAGGTATCAATAAGGGGTGCCTGATCCGGCGTGCCTTATTAATGCCAGATAAGGGCCTGATTAGGTACCAATAAGGCGTGCCTGATCCGGCGTGCCTAATTTGTGTCAAATAAGGGCCTGAGCAGGTATGAATAAGGCGTGCCTGATCAGGCGTGCCTTATTTATGTCAAATATGGACCTGATCAGGTATTAAGAAGACACGCCTGATCTGGCGTGCCTTATTTATGTCAAATATGGACCTGATCAGATATTAAAAAGGCACGTCTGATCCGGCGTGCCTTATTTATGTCAAATATGGACCTTATCAGGTATTAAGAAGGCGTGCCTAATCTGGCGTGCCTTATTTGTGTCAGATAAGGGCCTGAGAAGGTATGAATAAGGCGTGCTTGATCCGGCGTGCCTTATTTATGTCAAATATGGACCTGATCAGGTATTAAGAAGGCGTGCCTGATCTGGCGTGCCTTATTTGTGTCAGATAAGGGCCTGATCACGTATCGATAAGGCATGCCTGATCCGTAGTGCCTTATTTATGTCAAAAATTACTGTGTATTATTGTGTTTACGCAGTCACGTTGTTCTATCCAGCCCGTTGAGACAGCGACTTTTCATCAGAACTCATATACTAATGTCATTTAAATACAAGAAAATAATAAGGAACTAATAGCGTAGTGGTAACGTGTCAGTCGTTAGGTAGGTCGTTAGGTAGGTCTCAGGTAAAATCTTAGGTAGGCTTAAAATTAATTTCGACGGAAAAACGTCTGGACTATGAAGCCGGAAACACTCGTAAAAAAAAATAATCTCCAAATTTTTAATTTTTTTTTTAAATGATTATTTAAGAATCGAAAGTGCTGAATTCGTCGATTGGAGGGTAGTGGGATCAAATCCCGGTCAATGACTTTTTTTTTTTTTTTTATTTACAGGGTTTTCAAAAATAATGGAATGTAACAGCTTCAAATTCATTCATCGATCATTCCTAATTGCTAATTTAAAAATAATTATATCTATAGCCGGACGGAATTTCTACTCGGGCTTTATCAGGTCCAGATAAGGCGTTTTATCAGGGCCGGATGAAGCGCCTGATCAGGGCCGGATTTACCAATGCGTTACACCCCTGATCAGGGCCGGAGTTATTTAGCCTGATCCGGGCCGGATTTGGTATTGTGGCAACCTGATTAGGGCCGGATTTCTCCCTGATTAAATTTCTGCTCGGGATGTCCATAAGGTCTCTTATGTGAAAACGAGATAAGTAAATATATTTTACATGAGAGTGGACAATGGGCAGACTAGTATTTTTTTTTTTTCACACTGAGGGTGCCTCAAAAAATTGGAGCACGAGGGTAGAAAAGAAAAGATCAGGGCAAAAGTAGCACGGGATAAAATTCTGGTTCGCAACTGGGATTGAATAGGGGAACTCGGGCTATTCTCCCAATAATAATACCTCTGTTGGCATGCGAAGCGGACTTCGGTTCGTTCATCCGGATTGTAAAAATATTTCCAACATTCACATATCGTAAGAATACCACGAGAGTATTTTTTCCTACAGGTTTCGTTTTACTTTTTATAACAACAATGAGCACGTTTTCCCGACATTTTTTTTTCAACTCGTTCGCCAAAAATCTCGGTTAAATCGAACAAATATTGCAGCATATTTTACATATGCATGTATATATATATATAAGGTGCTTTTCTTCGCTCTAACGCGCATTCCACTATTCCTTCTCACTTGACATTTACCCAGCTCAACCTCACAAATGAATAATGCACATACTATATTGCTCGCTTTTCTGATCCTCCCGTAGAGGGAAATTTGTAAAGCGATTTTCCGTAAATTTGAAAAACCCAAATATCGGAAACTTCCGTCGAGCGAAAGAAAGCAGAAAGATTCGCGGACCGAGTCGAGAGCACAGAGCATGGACTTTGGCAAGATTTGTATTCGAGCATATGCATGAATGGGATGTAATAGGATTGCCATATAAATATATATATACACACACACACACGCACATGCACATACACCTTTTGAGCTACAGAACCTGAATTTCCTTACACTGAGATATTTCGGATTAAATGTCGCGAAGTCTGATTACACTTCACGCGCAGCATTCGATTCATTCGCGATGTATTTTTGGATGCGATTCATACAGAGGGAAGGAAGCTTGCGAGCGCAGAGTTAAGAATTTCATTCAATTGCAAAGTTTATCATAATAATTTCTTTACCATCTTCTTTAAAGACAGAAATGTGTAATTTAAATTTGACTTACGGACGAAGCTAATGCGTCTCGTTGAATGTCAGCAGGGATCGTGTTGGCTGAAGTGGAGAAATGACAAAAATTCGAATCATATAGTCTGCGCAAAATTTTTCTTTAATCGAACCAGAAGTTTGGGAAAAAATTGAGTACCTCAGAAATCACCCTTTACGACATGATCAGCGAGAATAAAACTGACAGCCACTGGAAAAACTGTGAGAAAAGAAAGATTTCATATACCTTCGTTCTGCCGATTAGTCTCAAGGATATCAGAAATGTTTAAAAATTGACATTTTCTCGGTAACTGAAATACGTCATATTAACCTGATCGTCGTTAATGGGCACTTTTTCCGTGACGTATTTTACCTATTTCGGAACCCTATCCTCATGCACATACTCTCCTTTCACGTCGTTTTATCGAGTACAAAACGGTTATAAGCCATATCTGCTTCGGTCTGTGCAATTTTACGGAACGCATAGGCAGCCCGCTTATGCGATGACACTTTGAGTTCATGCATTGACTTTTCGATTGATGCATATCGACGAGCGGAATACCAATGGCGTCGCGTGACATGTGAATTCATGTCCGCGTAGAGGTCCTCGCTCACGAAGCTATCATCATGCACGCGGGGTGGTATTTGTTGTTCGTCGACAGAAACCCACCGTGCAATCCTCTATCATGCGCTGTTGCGATTTCTAGGTACGGAATTGCCAACCCCTCTGGTTCCGCACAATGTTTCTTGATGCGCACCACTCTCACCGATTCCCTCGCCACGATACACACATATCTATCTATCTGTTCACAGTATAATTACGAACGCGGTTGAGCGACGATTCTCAGCGTTTGTACATCTACGCTTCGGACCGCGCACACAAAGGCCGACCGAGTATACGGGAAGGAATTCGAATCTCGATTGCTCTGCTCAATAGCACGTTACGAAATGTGGAATGACGTGGTGGTGATGACTCTCGTGACGGTATGTGATAACTTCGATATGGTGGATTATCACGATGATCGCGAAAAATCGTAATTTAATTTCGTATTTCAGCACTTTTTTTTCATTCAAATTTTTTAAATTAAAATTGTATGTACGTTCTATCTGATTGAAAGAAATTATGACTCCTAGTCACAATGTTTTAACCGACGATGTCATTTTTTGCAGAATTGTGATTCGCGCTGTGTATACATTTTATTGATCACGGGAAAACAAAATCTTGAAAAAAAAAAAAACTCGTACTCGTGGAAGCTCAATATTAATGGATAACATCACTAGTAGAATCTCGACGTTTCATATAAAAAATTCTATTAGGAAAATGCATCGTTTCGAGTACTCATCGAACCATTAAAAGTGCAAAGAACCAATCTCTAAATGTTCCATGCAGTTTTATTTTTCAACCGAGAATTCGTCGGATTTTCCGCGCTCTCCGGTCCATTCCATAATTCGTAGCAACGTGTGCTACAGGGAAGGTTGATGATAATACGTGCAAACTTACAACGGGAATTTCATTGATTCGTCATGGAAAAAAAAAAAAAAAAATTACCGTACGAGTTCTCGAAAGCTAGGGAACCGCGAGTACATTTACACACGCAGCGCGACATCACGATGAAGTTGACCGACTGTGCCGTATTACCAATAATGATGATGAGTCGTGAGTCACGTTTGTACTAAGCCAGTCAGTTTTACGGTGTTAATGTGCATAATATTGGTAATCGCTATCTCCATTGACGTCTATCGACATCGTCATAGTTCAAGAGTCCCTCAATTTTACCGATGCGGAATGTTGGCTACCAATGTGTATATATACCCATGCCAATACCAATGTATATATACCCAATACCAATGTGCATAAATCCAATTAAAGCTTGAGAGGCACGATCCCCTGGCAGACTCAAAGCTAGGCAGGCCAAAGAAATTATCCGCTCTATCGTACGAGTATATCGCCCGTTATAGGAAATTTGGTCCATCGTCAACTACGACATAGCTGACAGTTTGGATTTGATCAAACGAAGGAGAGTCCTGCGTTTTTCTCGAAGGGAAAACCTATTGATGCGCCATTAGTTAATATTCAAATTCAATAGCTATAACCACTATTGAAGTTATTACTATTATTCAATCATTTTTACGATCGAAGAACATTAGCAACTTTTCGTGCAGTTTTCATTTCGAAAAATTGCAATATTTAAGGAAGCGTCGGCTGTTGGTTAGAACTGGTAGCTGACTCCTTGATATATTCTATGCAGAACACGAGAGAGGCATACGCAACATATTACACCACAAGTACCATTCCCCGGTATCAAAAGCGCATATAAACACACATATTACATCATAGATGATTGAAAGAATATGTGAATTGTGAGGAAGTTGTACAATCGGTCGCCCATAACGCGTTCGAGCTTATTCACACGTGGATGTTTTGAGCTTAATGCCCTACTGCACCAAACCCTCCCTCTGCCGCTCTAGCCTTGCTTGACGAGAGAAATGATCAGGGAATATAGCGTTTAACCGATATGGGCGTAGGGCTGAACATTGATTGATAACTGGGAAATTCCGATAACAGTTAATGCTTGCTCGTACCTAACTGATGAATGCAGCCTGGCTGATCGCGATAGCTGGTATGTCCGCGTGTGTTACCTAGCTTATACGTCCTCACGGCCCATTTATCCGTGAATCCGTTTGTGGCCATATGCGAATCTGTGTTATATTATCCACGCAGCGCGTGTAACGCATATTACGAGCAAATTATCCAGCTGACACTTTACGACGCGTCGAATTAGGCTGCTCAGGTGAATAGTACATATTCATTGTACTGTGGTATAATACTGACTCCCTGATACTGTCGCTAATTGACGCTGTAAACACTCGAGTTCGTAACCGTTAACCGTGTATATTATACGGTCGATGCACTGGTCAAACATCGGGTGGGTCAAGCTGATCGGCTGCCTGTGGCGCAAGCAGATATGGTTTGATTTTTCGTTATGTTCTGATTATCTAAACCTTTTTTTTCAGCGTATGTCTGGTGGGTTATTCGCTGTGAGTTCATGCACATTTTTCATTGATAAAAAATGCATTGAACGGAATTTCAGCTTCTTTTGTGACAAGTTATCTCATTTTAATTTGTTCCCCCTGTTCAGTCACAAAAGTCAGATTCACTGAAAGGTAAGAGGCGATCATGAACTTTCTACCTTCTCACTATAGAAATAGACTCAAATTCTACAACTTTTTTTTTGAAATTTTAGTCCATGAATATGTGGCATTGTAATAGGGAAGGGGCTTGCAAGATTAAAATTTAAAAAATTGACGAAACTACCGAATGCTACCCATATTATTATTCTCTGCGACTCTCACAGAGTGAAAGCATGAACGCCTCTAAACGATTACGCTTCGCTCAATAATGATTTTCAGCGCCAATATTTACGGAAATATTTATTACAAAATACGTCTTTCTCGGCAATGATGATATATACGTACATTGAGATATATTTTTACGGTGCGATCTGACTTTTCTGTCACCTCACCACAATTCCCCTTCGTTTTATTTTTACCATTCTCATGCGCGTGCACCCCTACTTTTTCTAACTGAAAGCGGAGAATAAATGCAAACGGGTCGGAAATTCAAGCGCAAACAGATTCAGCCACCGTACCAAGGGTTTTCAAAGCTTTTGAGCTCAACCTTGGTTTTTTTATATTTATTTTTCCCCCCTAAGCAGTTAGAAAAGTGGAATTGCAGTATATTTCTATTTGAGTTGTATCCGGTGAATTAAAAACATCGTCGTTCCTGCGCGGGTTACGGCCGTTCGAGAAATATTTACAGAGCTTAAGTTCACGGTAGCACGTCAACCGTAAGCGATAAACAGCGAAATTGAGAACGGAATATCAAACGGAAAAAAAAGATTCAAAACTCGTTCCGAAAATAATTTAAAAATACTTCTCTCTTTCGATCGCCTTTTCCATGTTTATCTTGTCCTTATTGCACTTATGACGTTTGCGAAAGTTTTGCATACGACAGGGTAGGTCGAATATTTTTTTTTATCCGTGTGATCACTAATAAAATGTACATTGCATCGGTTCGTGTAAAAAAAAAACGCAAAATTTTTTTTCCCAAGCTTTTTCATTTATTCTGTCGGTGCGGAAAAGCCCATCAATCGTTCGCTGTCTACTCTTTGCGGAAAAAGCTTTTTTCGTAACGTTTACCGCATAGGCCACAGCTGCATGGGCATTTTTATCCTTAAAAGTATCACCGTTCGTTCGAATTTTATTTCAAAATCACATCAGGAACTAAAAACTCTGTCGACCCTCGTTTGCTGACGTGAATTTATTGAAAAATTTTTTTACACTTCGCGAAACTTTCGACACTTCTGTGTACAAGAATTAAAAAAAAAAACGTGCACAATTCAATTTAAGAAAACAATTCAGTAGTTGTAGCAAAATAACGACTATTGCGAAAAGCATGAAAATTGAAACTTTTTTTGCCCGTAATTGAGAATAATTTGAGTTCTTCATTTGCAATTATTCACTTGAAAGGCATTTCCTTTGATTCGAATTTCAAGAAATAATCAGTAAATATTTTGAAATCCTCCAACTCTGCCCTCGTCCAAAATTTCATATGGTAATCGCACGAGAGATCCCGATCCTATGAGAACGAGAGAAATTCCATCGACGCAGAAAAAAAAACCTGCCCCTCCTGTCATACACATTTCACCGAGGGGATAATATACTTTCCAGCGTAAAACGTCAAATGCAATTTCCTCGAGTGACAAGAAAAAGGTTCGAGAGGGCGATTGTTGATATCCAAAAAGGGAGACACAGTACAAAAATCTTGCGTTCACCAATTATAATCAACGTTTACGAAGAAAAATTCATTGATCCCCAAATAAACGAAAGAAAAAGAAATTTTTATTACCCGAGCTCTCGACTTTTGTAACAACAATTCCGACTAGCCACTTCCCTGCAATTTTTCTATTTGTTCCGTGATAAAAAAAAAAAATAAAGCACGAAGGGAGAAGAAAGAGCTAATTCGTTTTCATTTTTCCAGAGACTCGAAACTGCACTCAGAAAATTCCACAAAAGTTAAGAGTTCGCGAATTGTCTATAACGGCACTTCGTTAAACAATCATCAGGAAATTCACTTTTTTTCTTTGCGTATCTCTCGCGTTCACCTACGGCCACTGAGAAAAGCCAACTCAAACCTCTCCCTCGGGGATTAATTGATCGAAGAGCTTTTGTTAAACTTTTGCTCTATCGATTTTCACTCCCTCGTTTCGTGTAACATTATCCTTGAAATTTCTTCGCCTTTTGTACTTCTATTAGTTGTAATCCTGCAAATTTTCTTTCGAGCGATATAACAATATGAACCAATAGGTTGAAAATTAATTTAATCGACATACCGCGTCGAATGGAGGTGATGGTAATTGTGGCAGCAGCCTAGGATGTTTGAATACGGATAATTATCGAGGCTCTTGTTAATTTTACGAGTATATGACTTTCAATGCTCTTCGGGCTCGAAAAAAAAGTAAAATCATGAAGTGTAAACTTTCGGGGTAACATTTTAAAACCTTTCGTATAATATCGCGAGTTTTCTATGCCAATTTCACGATAATGGCGCCAAGAATAACAAAGGACGAACAAATTTTTATATGGTCGCAGAATTCAACAGGGCAAAACTTTGGTCGGACATTTGGGGCTGAAAGTTACAGTCACGATATGTTTAATTATCGCATCAAACGGATATTCGTTTCATCATTCTGACAAACTCTGTAATATGTTATAATAACGCACCAAGTGGACACTGAGATGTGGGAATGGTGGTTCACTCTTTCGCGAATGAATCAATTTTGAGTTTTCAGAGTTTCGATCATTCATTCATTCCGTACAAAGAATTTTAGAACTTCCAATCATTGCAACGATTTATTCCTCGAATCTTGGTATCACTCGATGCGTATCGATTTCGAATATATATATCCACATATATCTACCTGTATTACAAGCACACACGGTATATGCGCAAGGTCAATATTGAGAGATGCAGCTATTCAAAAGAATCCGCTGATGGCACGAAATGTATTCCATTGCCAAAGGCGATTCAGCATTCATGTCTGTGTACCGCAACAAGATAACGTATAACTTGCTGCTGCACTGAATTGCCATGCAGCCCTTGTGCATGGGAATTGAAGGAACGAGAGGGGGCGAGGATCGAGAGATAAAATAATTCCCCTTCGAGCTCTCTGGCTCGAAATGCAATCATACGATTTCTCTTGTGTTTGGTTTTACGAGGCACTCAACAAAAAGAAATGCATTGAGAGATGGAGCTCTCTATTTTTTTTTACAGCCTCCGCAACTTTTTCGATTTGGCGCGATTTCTCAAAAAAAAAAGGCTGGTTATCTTGTATTTTTGTCTTTCCTCCATGACGAGGCTATGAAACAGAGCCATACAAAAGTTATTGAAGTTATTCAGATTCTCGAAGTCGATATCGTGTAAAACGATATCATATACACGTGTATGATAACAAAATCTTCGGGCTTGCGTGATGGAATTGAGAGGAATACAAGAAAGTCTGAATTTAAAAAGAAAATAAAACATTTGTACATATTGCTTCGTCATAGAGGAAGCTTTTTGGCTGACATAAAATAATGAAGAAGCAATATGCAAGTTTTATAATTTGCACGCTTTTTTCGCCAATTCCATTTCAATAGTTCAATATTTTGAACATTGATTCAAAGTAAATTTATGTTTACAACATGAAAACTGACGAAAATTTTGTACGTTACTTTTCGGCTAAATCGATAAGGCACTGAACGAATTACTATGACTCACATCGTTATTGGATTTTATGATTTAGTGGCATAACTAACATTCTAACAAACATCAGTGTCTCCTGGCTTTTTTTGTCCATAAACATCCAGAAAATATTTAAAAATTGAAAATGTTAAGGAGTCAGAAAGTCTTTAGCGAATCTTTTCAAACTCAATACCGTAAATTGTTGTCCCCTAGCTCTTATTTATGTGTAAAGTGCTGGTTCGGTAGTGGTGAATTCGCAAAAGTTCGGGCAAACATATAATTGCCCATAAAAATTCGAAATTTCGAAAAATTCAAAACTCCGTAAAATCTGAACCCTTCGATAGATTGTCGCCAAACTCAATACCAAATATCCTTATCCTCTGGTCTATTAATGTAAGAAGTTTTGATCCGATAGCTGAAAATTTACGAAAGTTAAAGTGAGTGCAGACGTTATTTTTTTTTTTTAAATTCAAAATTCTATAAAATCTAAAACTTTCGAGCAATTTTGATAAAAATTTTAACAAACAATGCAGGTTTACTGCCCTACTTGCGTGCAAAATTTGGGCATGATTGTTCAAGGTGTTCTCGAGATAAATGTGATTTCTTGACTATTTGAAACATTTTAAGCACTATGACATGTAAATCTCGAAAAAAAAGTTTTTCTATGAGAATGTATAAATCGCATCAAATAGAGTTCATGGAAAATTATGCAAATATAATAAAGTTCATTGAATCCAAAGTTAATTCTAACGAATGATATTTTCAGTGATATATCAGAAACATTTATTTTCACACGATTTGTAAAGATAAAAATTGTGAAACAGACCGGAGAGAAATTCGACTTTTGTGCCTCTCGTTTCCGGTATAATTTCATCAAAATGTCAAGTGTTGCGTCAATTTCAGTCGACGAAAATTCAGAAGGGTGGTCCTGTTAATTCCACTGCTTTCGCTTATTTTTCTCACTTCCTCTTTCACCCTCGTCCTTAGCTATTCCCTCTCTTTTCTCTCTCTCTCTCCTCTCTCTCTCTCTCTCTCTCTCTCTCTCTCTCTCTCTCTTTCACTCACTCTTTCGAGGACGAAAATGCTAACGATGAGACGAACGACATTTTCCAGGACGATGAGAGATATTTCGAAATGTACAGTAAACTACCCTTCAAGTCGCGAAGTACTCATTCGCATCGACGACGATGAATCGAGATTTAATTTATGGGCTTCCTACTCGAGTCCCGAAGTAGGTGCGATACTTTTGAGTATGTCATGGAAAAAGAAAGGCAAAGCGAGTCTAGGATTGTATAATATATTTGCAAATAATACATTTTAAATGTAGAAGATTTGGAGCATAAAATATACGCTTCACATTTTACTACACACTTTCAATGAATTTCTTTCAAACTCCCGAAATAATTTGACAATTTTCATGTGCAACTTTGTTGAATTATTTTCAATTTTTTATCTCATGAAACAACGAAGAGACCGCACTGCGTCAATTAACCCCCGCGTCAAGTATAAGATCCAGTCTCTCGAACACAATCTTTTTTCACTGCTCTGATACTTTTCTTTTGTTTCTCAAATATATTTTGTCTCAAAAAGCCACAAAGAAGATCTAAAAAAAAACTGCATGTAAAAGAAATTTGCTAACGCGGGATAAAAAAAAAGTATTATTTCAAGAAATTAATTCCCTTGAATGGGTAGCCTCGAAAATTTCAACTAATGCGGAAAAAGACATTGCCGACAACAGTTGGAACACTTCCAAAAATCGGTGGTGAAAGAAGTGTAAAAATTTCAATGATCCAAGTATATGATACTATACCGCTAAATGAATCAGGGAGAGAGAGAGAGAGAGAGAGAGAGAGAGAGAGAGAGAGAGAGAGAGAGAGAGAGAGAGAGAGAGAGAGAGGAGCTAGCTTCGGTAGATGGAGCGGAGCGGAAATGTGGTTAAAGAAAATAAGTCTGCCAGATCGAGAGTTCGCTAACGATACGCATGAAGCAATTTCGCGAAAGTGCATGCGCACAAAAGTTTCACCGCAACAAGCCTCGGAATGAAAGAAAATTACGAAAAAAAAATTGCATTCACGGACGGTTCTCGGTGGGTTTGGACTTGAAAAAAAACGTTCCCTATATATACACGTTTGTTAAATCTTGTCTTTCGTCGCCCGACGGTCTCGTGCGACAAAACTCGTAGCGATACGTGACAAGAATTACGATTTTCTTGATAAAAGTTTGACTTATATTTGATAATATATTTGATAATATCACATATGATGCCTTTCAGGCCAAGTCGATTATTTTAAGGGCCATGTTTTAGTACATTATAATTTTTAGTTTTTCCAAAATTTTTACGGTCATTATCCGTACCCAAAGTCAAGTAAAGAACTCGAGTCTCGTGTCAATTTTTTTTTTATTTTTTCTCTCAAATTCAAAATATCTGCAAAATTTATGCACAACGAGAAACGAGAACCCTCCGCAGTTGAGATATATCGAACGAATGAGAAATCAGGAAGTATAATGAAAAATGAAACTTTGACGTGAGAATGAAAACGATACCCGCGATCTTGACTGCTGAATGAGATTCGGTGTAAGAAACTTTGTGAGAGGGAAAAAGTCGGTAGTGTGTGTGACGAATCGATTTGCATAACTGATGGAGCGCTATTGTTGTCGTAGAAAAATGTCTCCACTATTTCACATTAACTCCATCTTCGTATATATTCCCTCTCTTTCATTCGTCTCTGTTATCTCAATTTGTCTCTTTTCACATTGGAAAAACCATGAAAAGGTACATACATATCGGAAATTCACGAGCTTGGACATTCTCCGAATCGTGAATAAGTCTTTCGATAACAATATCTCTACATATAAGTTTGGACTTTGGTACCGTGAATTGTGGTCTTCTTCATCCATCGTAGTTTTCACGCTGAAAACCGGAAGTTGAGGCAGTAAACGTGTTTCCTCCATCCGCTACATCTCTCTCTCTCTCTCTCCCTCTCTCTCCCTCTTTTCTGAGCTTTTTCTAGACCTCCCTTTAGCTTCCTCTTCGTTCCTTTCCTCACCCCCGCCCCTCGCCTTTTGCTTTCTTTACAACTCTTTCCGCTACATATATTTCTTGAGCAGCAAAAGGTTATGTCTCTCGACTGACTTATCATACAATGTGTAGTGTCGAGGAAAATTGTATCGACTTTTATCCCTGACTTCTAGAACTTCGATTGACTTCTAGACAAAAAATCCGTAACCCACATAATTTGAAACATTAAAACGTCAAATTCACGACTTTTTTTTTTTGCCAGTAGTCAATATGAATGTAAAGTGTAGGGCATCGACGCTATATTGCTTACAAGGGATTTCATTTTGATCCCCGAGTGAAAAAGGGACGTTGCGCGTGCTCATATCTTGTCAAATTTTTCTCAGATCATAATTTAACCTGTACCTGAAACTGTGCACAATTTTATAATGCGTAACACTGGCATGATTTCACGGCCACCGATTGAAATTTTCATTCGTATTTTCAATGATTTTTCATTCATAAATTTATTTTGATGTAACAAAAAAATGCACGAGTTGTTGATAAATTATAGGAATGACAATAAAAGCAACCACTTACAGCCTGATAAGCCATCTACTGAACTATGTCTGAAAATTCGTCAGTGGTAAACGACGTGGATCATGAAGAATCACTTCGAAATGCATAAAATAAAGTGAAAGTTAGAGTTCTTAAAGAATCTCCGATTGAATGGAGAATGTAACTGAAAAATGACAGCTGCGCCGATTCAATCGGGTGAACGCTCACAATCGATGAGACTCTTTCGTAAATCAGTGAAATAATAAAATATACATTTAAGCTACTTTATCATCTGGTAAAAGCTCATTCGTTTCTCTCTCTCTCTCTCTCTCTCTCTCTCTCTCTCTCTCGCTCTCTCTTTCTGTATGTACTCATTGAACCCATTTTAGAGTCGCAATTTTTTTAGCCAAGAATTTTTTGAAATAATTTCAAGTATTAATTTTCTTATTCCTTTCTTTATATTGAGAGTAAAGTGCCGCAATATATGATGCTGCGGCTGTACCCAAGCTACCCCTAACTTTTTTTTCAACTCCACAATGGTGTTGATATAATATGGAGGTTAGTTGTGTAGACGTGGACCCTTAGGAGTGGATTTAAAACGAGGAAGAAAACGAGAGAGAGAGAGAGAGAGAGAGAGAGAGAGAGAGAGAGAGAGAGAGAGAGAGAGAGAGAGAGAGAGAGAGAGAGAGAGTTAACGAGAAAAGAGACTCTTTCGTGTGTGTATATATATATTGGTACGAGTACCAGCGAAGGCTTGAGATGCGAGAAATAAAAGCCAAGAGGGTGACCCTAATGTACGTTTGTGCGGTTCCTAAAAAAAATTACCACTGCCCCAACGGCTTTATTCTGTCGCAAGTAAATGGGAAAAAAGTTAATGGTTGCACCGTGTTGGGTGCAACGAAAAAAAAAAAAAAAATCAAGTGCTTTTTCTCGCAGTTAAACTTTTCTTTGCAGTTAAACCCACTTCCGGAATTCGAGTTCCGTACGAATAAAAGGAGCCGACAAAGTAAATGTAAATTCACTTAAATGAGAATATATATATGTGCGCGCATGAAGTTTCGTAATTTTTAATCCAGAAAAATTGGAAAAAAAAAACACCAGCATCGGGATTGCGGAACGTAAAAATTTTGGTGATTTTTCTCATAATTTGAGAAATTCAATAAAACGAACATGTAAAATTAATATAAATAATTATAAAAGTAATAATTGCTCATTTTAATTTGAAAAAAATTCTCGCCTTTTATTCGTCAATCGCCTAATCGTTCCCGAAATAAAGCAGAAAGAAGTGAATATATCGCGAAAGATCCGGGAATGCGTATCATCGAATACCTCTGGTTGATTTTTTTTTTTTTTTTTTTCAATTTATCTTTTCTTCGGGCAAAGTGATGTACTGGAAATGGATGGAAAATTGATGGAACCGATCGATCTCGAAGTATATGGCATTAGGCGAGGGTAAGTGAAAAGCGCGGAACATGTATCGTTTACGAACGATGTGAGGTCGATTCGACTTTACATCAATCGTCTTTACTTATTGGGACGAAAGATACAAAGAAGATGCGAGAAATGGTATACATATATATATATATATATGGAAGAATAATCGATCAATGCGCTTGGAGCTTGAATGCAAGCTCTCGGCAAAGTGCAACCACTGCGACCCGATAAATTTACGACCGTCAGGTTGAACGACCGAGAGAGAAGATAGGCCTTGGTCTATCCTTCTCTCTCCCAGTTTCAAATACGCCCCCCCCCCCCCCCCCCGGACCCCATATAGATGTACCTGGGAAACAATGAGATTTAGGAACCGAGACCATCGAGCGAAGAGTGATTTAGCGTAGTAGGCATTGACGCCATCGATCGTGTGCGGCATTGGCTAAAACATCGAAGTGCTTTTAACCGATGCGTACGGCCCTCTCGAGTACGTATAATCGATTCAGTTATACATATACACATCTGTATACAATGTGTACATTGTACATCAAAGATTGACTACGTCCATTTTCGTATGTAACCCATGCAAACCTTTGTTCGCACTCTGTGATACGCAATTATAATACTTTATAATCCAACGCGTAAGCTACCTCGTCGCACGAAATTGAAAATGTCATGCAACGTTTTTCGCTACAATGTACGAGGAAATAACGTTTGCGGGGATGTAATCCAATTCGGATTGCCTCGTGGAATGAAATATACAAAAAAAAAAAATAATCAAGTAATTTACTTTGCACATTCTGTTCGCGTTCAATCGAAAAGATTTTCAAAATTAAACGACAATTCTATAAACAGAATTCAGGCTATCTTCGGCCGGTACAATGTGTGCTTGCTGTATTTATTTCTTTTTCACTGTTGCTTAATTTATTCGCGCTTCGATTTGCCAAATAAAAATGAAATTGCGAAAATCATACGAATGGAGAAAAAGATTACGAGTGCCTGGAATGGGTCCACAGATTTTTCTACCGACGTTATTCGGGTCGGATAAAGACCGGCAGCTAATTATTGCTCCGTGATAGCCACTATAATTTTTTCATTTTAAGCGTTAAAATCAATCGTAAATGCTGGATTTTGAGGAACGAAATATGGCGAAGATCTTTTTTTTTTTAACACGAATTTCCTCTGAATAATAAAAATAAACATATATAATGATAATAAATTTATGTATTAAGAGCCTTTTACGATATCTCCATGTCGAACGAGCAGGAAAAACATCGCGGCAACATATGTTACCGGTTGCCTAGTTTTCCGCTCGTCGAATAATAATGTAACTCCCTCTATTTTTATTGGCTTCGCGTGTGCGCGAGCCCGTTATATCGTCGCGCTGAATGCAAAATCGTTCTCGCACATAGCTCGTCGGGTATATATGCGTCGTCGCGATTCGATAAAGCTTTACGAGACGAGCTGGAGATGAATTTTCATGCTCCCTTTTTTTTTTTTTCAATCGTCCCGCGTATGAAGTGCACACGAGTGCGAATAATCGTAGTGAATATATGTGTACCGTGAACACGCATAATATTTTTAATACAATTTTATGGCAAGTTTTCGGATAAAATTAATTTACCGACTCTTTGTTTTGGTTTTTGGAATTCCTGACGAAAATATATAAATACTGAAACGAAAAAAAAAACATCAAAAATTTTTCTTCGATCTTTCTATATGCATTTTTTTCCCCAGAGATATGTACAAGAGGTGATTGTATGTAGGAAAAGATATTACAGTATACGGACGTGTAAATCGAGAAATTTCAGAACGAAAAAGAAACGAACGAGAGTACGGATGAGAATGAAGAAGCAATCGAAGGATGAATGTCAACGACAAAAAGTATGAAAGCTGTTAAAAGCGTGAAAAGGCAAAAGTTTTTCGAAGTAATCAACGTCGTATATTTGTATCACGAGCTGTACAGACATCATCGTGCAAAAACTTCGTAAAGTTTTCAAGAGCCTCAATGCATCGCTCTCATATAGTTTTCCGTTGTCATGTTCGCGATGACGACCTACTTTTGAAAATCGCGTTTCACCGAATCTCCGGCGCGCGCAAGACAAAAATGTCCTCGTTAAAATTGCGAGAGTAAGAAATTAACGGAGATCCGTGAGAGACAGAGAGAGAGAGAGAGAGAGAGACGATATTTCTTATCAATCATATAAAGGACATCACTGTTCGTGAAGACGAACAATGACCTGATCTCTGTTTTCGATACAGGTCGACATTTCTCTTCGTTATGAATAACGCGAGGTGTTACATGCATCATCGAAAACACGTCGTTAATTATCACGCTCGGAGTGTCAATTGCAGCTAAACCTTCAAGCTCAAGATTATGCCGAACGATGCATGGGGTTGGAGAATTTTCTTGGGAAACTCATTTGTCAAAAAAAAAAAAACTCCGAAACTCGATGTGCGATTCATTGAAATATTATCATTGTCCTCGCGTCGTTGATAAATTGAACGAATTAATCATCAAAAGATCCACAGCACACTTATCAACACGGAAATGTCTGACTCGCCAAAATTTCAAGTGAAAATTCATACGGAACGTAAGTCTGTTATTAAGGATTGTAAAGAAACAACATAACCACTTTTTTTTTCGAACGAAAAATTCCATGATTCATGAACGATTAACGAGGCGAGAGTCGCATGAAAATTGACGGCGACGACGACTCATAGGCCATGATTAATCATGGATATCGCGCGCAAGTCAAGGCTTTTAACATCGATAAGAAATTAGCCGCGTTAGCAGCCCGCAAGAGATGGATGAAGTGAAATCTGAAGAGAGTCCGCGAGAACTGATGAACCGTGCAAGGCTTCGTGGGCAGTTATAACTCCGATACGGTTCAACGAGGAACTCGATAAATGATCTCAGATCACGAGATGTATAATTTACCCAGGTAGAGGGAAGTTTACAGAAGTAAGTAGGACGTCAAAAGTCAGGAGATCGTTTTGTTAATTTGAGAGCAATCTCAGTAATAAACAGCGAAAAGAGCGACACACATTGGGTTTCGATTTGATTTAAAATATGACAAATTTCGAAGCCACGAAGTATGCACGAAGCAGAAAAAATAAAACCTGGTAGCTGAAGGACAAACAACGAAAATGGAGTAAATATGGCCAATTATTTTCTTGATGGAACATCGCGAAATTCTTTCGCGTTCCAAGCGAAAAACGAGGTCAACCCTCGAATCTACCATGCATGAGTTTTCTCCGTCCATACAATCAACGAAAAAAAATTTATTTCATTCTTTATTCATTGTTCTTTGAATAATTTAAAATACAGCCACGTGTTCTTTACCAGGCATATATTATATAAATATATGAAAAAATAATGTCTATACCACGCAGCCAGAGTTGATGCATCAGACTGAAACTTGGCATCAATTTGGATGTTTCAAAAAATAATGTTTTTTGAAAAAGTGGAAAAATGCGCTTCGAATGATTGCAGGAAATTTTTATTTTCGATCGAACGAAAATAGCACGGTGCATAATTTCGATGCAAGTCGTTCTGTCGTTCAGAAATGTTGCCATTTCATTGCGGACTATATCCTTTGAGAAGTTTCAACAATTCGTCATTTTGCCGGATCTCTCATTATTTATTTTTTATACCAGCATATATATATATATCGTTAGGATAAAGAGAGAGAGAGAGAGAATCCGGGAATCCTGGAGATTTTGTTCAGAGACTATTGTGCACGGTTCATAAACTTTCGCGAGCCAACGAGAAACAGAAGGCTCCCGGGATGAGAAACACGCTTGCCAGAAACACCGAGGATCTGCTTCCTTTCTCTCGCATAGCAGAGACAACGCGAGTTCTAGGTACCGAGAGGGATTGTACTTGAAGCTTGTACAGTGATCTATACGTATACCGTCCCTCTGCAGTCTCAAGGATCCGGGAATTAGAGGAACGCGAATGCCCGTTGTCCTGCTAATACAGCTAGGATAAATTCCGGAATTTCGTGACATCGTAAACGGATGAATGTCATCCCTTGACGAAAATTTAACAATAGATGTAAAACGACGCTTTGTCATGCATCCTGGCATGCTGGAATCTCGATTATGTAATTCCTATCTCGTTTCTACCAATCTCAATTTCGCCAGCCTCGATTATACATCAATCTATAGATATTGATTCGTTAGCCTTGATAAACGCACTGAAAAAACAGACCGTCTTTCGCATTAAAGCCAACCCGGGAAGTAAACATCGAAGTTTCTCCGTTAGAGATATAACTGCGGCATTCAGCTTTGGAAAAGAGAAGAAAAAAAATCTTTCGGCGTCGTAACTATGGAAACTTCTACGTTCACGGAGCTTTGATTTTCGAATCCAGGAGGATTAAAGGGTAAATAGTGTACAACGGCGAGCGCGAAGAGAGACGGAGAAAAAAGAAAGATACACGCGGTTCCGGGGTGGAAAAAATTTTTTTTTTGCCCAGACCGGAAAGGGATGCGACCGAACATTGGAGCACGAACACCTTCCGGTGTGAAATGTTTCGAGGCTTTTGTTGCAATGCCAACCAACAGAGACGACGTGTGTCACGTGTGACGCTTTTGCGACCCGTCGACTGCGAATTTCAACCGTCTGTCGGTTCAACCGGGAGTAAAAGAGGTGCTTACGAGACACAAAGGGAAAGAAAGAAAAAGAAAAAAAATTCCAACTGTTCGCAAGTCCCTCGGGATTCAAAAACTTTAACGTTCCGAGCACGTAAGTAGCACGCGGCGCGAAATAGGCATTCGAAACGTTGTGCGCTTACAATTTTGGCCATTGCGAGAGACCTGCGATGATGAAAAAAGGGGAAAAAAATAGGCCTATCGTGGAACGATACATCGGTTCGTATTTAAGGAAAAAAAATTTATTAAACGAAGCCTTTTCACGAAATTTTCACTCAATCATACGTTTTTTTTTTAATTCGAATAAAAAAAATAGTCAAATTTGAAACTTTCAAAAATAAAAATTGTACCAAACAGAATTCAGTTTAAAGTGCCTCTCGAGTTAAAACGGTTATAATATCGTCGAGTCTGGCACGGCTTTGAAACGATATATGGCACTCACTGAGATCGTATTTTTCGCAAAACTATACAAGGCATCAGTGAATTTCTATACGCGATCTAAATAAAATACATTCAAGAGCTATTATCTACCATGAGACATGAAAAATATTATAAAGCCAAAAAGAATGAGACACAAGGAGCTGCTGAGAGATCTAGTACTTTACTGTACCAGGATGGAAGATATTTTAAGGGTGGAACGTGCAGGGAAAAGCAAAGAATATCAGAAATGGTTGGAAAGACAGAAAAGAGAGAGAGAGAGAGAAATGAAATAGAAAAAAATGGTCACGCGATCGCAATCTCTTTCCTCCTTTCATTCTCTCGTTTTTCATTATTTTTTTTTATCCAAGCAAACGTGACTAGGCTCTCTCTCTTATCTTTGCTTTCCAACGCATTTGCCGTGTGCCGAGAGTTTTTTTTTTCTCAACCCACGGAGGGCACCGATAGCGTGATAACGTCGCTGGTGGAGTTGCTGAAAGAGAGAGAAAGAGAGAGAGAGAGAGAGAGAGAGAGAGAGAGATTTCGTTGCTCTACGGTAGAATCTTTGGTGAGATTACCTCGTTATATTTCCGGTTCCATGCGGCTGAGTATTTGATATTCAAATAGGATGAAAATGATTTCGCTGAAAATCTTGACGCGTTTTCGAATTTAAAAAAAAAAAATTATTTTACGGTCTCTAGTCACTGGATTATATTCTCTCATCGGAATGACTCGTGTCTGCATAAATATGTTTATATGAAAAGAGGAAGAGGAAGAGAGAAAGAGAGAGAAAATTTCGAGTACCCGAAGCTTAGTGGATAAAGCTGCTTTTCCCGGAGCTCGCAGATTGCGTTTCCGTTGATATAGTTCATGCGTTTCGTTTCACGAAACCACAAGCAACTCTGGCATGCCGGTCGACGGTATACCGTATCTTTGGACCACCGCAATGTTTATATTGCGTTATATATATATTTAAAGTTCTCCATCTTGGACATGCGTTTTAACATATTATGGACCAAGCTGACTTTGCATATGGGACGGATTTCGTTAGCACACACAGTGAAAGAGCACAACGACTCGCGGAGCAAGAATGCAACAATGAGAATAAAGTACTTAATGAATATTCATTCTTTTTGGAGATATATTACGAGGGGGTGAATTATAATTGGAGGAGATAAACAGTGGAAGAGTCCCGGAAATAAAATAATATGAGTGTCAGAGAAAGAAAGAGAGAGAGAGGGAGAGAGAGAGAGAGAGAGAGAGAGAGAGAGAGGGACATTGATTGTTTGTTTATTTATGCCCTAGCTAGGCTAAAGGTCAAATATACAGACATTAGGAAATGGCAATACTTAAAACGCAGTAAAAAGAAGCCCATATGTTATTCCAAAAGAAAAAGTAATAAAGTAAATCCCAAAAGTGAATAATGAAATGAAAGAATACAAGAGTACTAGACAAGTTTAAGTAATTAAATAGCAAGTAATGATTAAATATGTAAAGGATAAGGTGTCCAATAACAACTTTAGATGAACAGCCATGCTCCTTGGCTTCGCTATCGTTAAGAATAATGAAATAGTCGCGAATATTTACCAAATGATCGATGATATGTGAATGTAATCGCATTTGGGATATGTAAATTGTATGAAAGAAGTGCGAGTCAAAATAAAACCTTGTAAAATCAATGTGGCCGAGCAGAAGGTTGGCATCGAATTGAGCAATTCTTAGTCATTGCGGAGAATCTAAACTAGCGAAGAGCGAGCGAGAGGGAGAGGGAGAGAGAGTTGAGGGTTTTCAAGATTAAAATGGACAAACGACAGTTGTACGCGGGGGTGGAATAATTTTTGCAGGCAAAATGGTTTCGAAGAATAAAACAGAAAATAATGGAAAAAAATCAAAGCCGCAAGATATAACGCTGTTTTTAGTTTTATTAAATTTATTTTTATTAACTTTCGATGCTACGTTAAAAAAAAAATGGAATCGAATTTCTCAATAGATGCAAAGTGCATTCGGACATACGAGACATGGTATAAACCTGAGATGGACATTTAAAAAAAATTTATTCAGATGTTTATGGCAAACTCTCGTCGTTCTTGATTCTCAAGAATACTTTTGGTATTATCATGATGAATGAAGCTGTGTTATCTCATCTCTCTCTCTCTCTCCCTCTTTCTTTGTCACGGTTTTCAAGTAAATTCCGGAGCACGTGGGTCCCAAGAGAAGCCATTGTCAGAGAGAACGGCGAGCAAAGCGAAAGGACAGTATACCTGTACTACATGCCGTAACATCTTTTACCACATAGCCGCCACTTAGATACTTGCTATAAAGTGTATATTTATGCACACTCAGGCGGAGCATGCTAAAGTTCCTTTTAATGAAACGAAATTAATATTCTGTAAAGGGAATTCTGTAAAGGGACTCTGCAAAAGTAATATTCTGTAGAGGGACATGCCCGCTGGGTGCAACCTCTTCATTCGTTCCATAATTCGTGATTCTTCCCTCTCTCTCCCTCTCTCTCTCTCTCTCAATCATATTTTAATGATTTTTGTTTCGCAATGTAATCAACCAGAACTCGCTCAAACAGACAGACGGATCGCTGAAAAATGACCAGAGAAAACAAGAAAGAGAGAACAAGCTCGAGAGAAATGAAGCCTCAATGAAATGGAGCAGGAACGGATTGTGGCTCGTAGGAAATTTCCATTGGCCTCGCCACTTTAATCTTAAACTGTCTGATTCACTACTAGTCCAATTTCCATCCCGTGTGCGCGGAATCTCGGCAAGAATGATGCGTCGAGAGGGCGGAAAATATACGGTAGACCAAGTGGCAATTGTGGTTCATCATTAAATTCATTAGCCCATAAGACAAGTGTGGATATAGTGAAAGAGAGACTAAAGCTTGGACGAGGAAGATTAAAACAGACCGAAAGCTGGACAGAAAGGGATTGGAACTATATATATATATGTGTGTTGCGTTTAAATTTACCATTGTGTGGATAGAACACACCATGCATTGTTGCTTATACAGACAAAAGTTATACTCGGGAAGGTAGGAAGTTGCTCAATGGTAACATTAATGCGAACAGAGGAGATTGAAATCCGATCCTAGGACCCACGATAGACGAGGAATGATGTGGAAATTCAGACCGGATGAAACGAGAGGAACTGAAAACTTTATATCTATGTGTATACTTGTATCCAAGGTAATTGAACGAGTGTAAACATTTACAAGAGCCTCGGATATCGAGGAATTGAGCTGATGATCTCCAAAGTCTAGATCGACAATTGCCAGCAATTATGGCTTTCGGTTCTCCGATCGCCTACCATTACGGCACCTTGTAATTCTCTCATTCTCTAATTTCCTTCCTCGTTCTCGCCGTCTCTCCGGCAATCCACGAAGCCCGTAACATTCATTTGTATTTCGCTTTTATCTCACTCAATTTACCACCGCAGTTACCCTCTATTGTGCAAACAATCCGCTATCCTCGACTTCTCGCTCTCTCCCACGCTGATTAAAAGTTTGCAGCACACACGTTTTCCGCACATATACTCTTCTCTAAACTACCGAGCAGCGAAATATCCGATCGTTCTCCATCGACTCTTACATTGTCATCGGACAAGCAATGCCGATATAAAAATACCTAATTCGAGGAGCAATGCGGGACCGATACAGCAAAATCGGTCACTCTGCTCCCAACGATATTTACGTGTTTATACTCGTGATCTGCATACCACTTCTGCATCGAACGTGCTCGGGAATTTTAAGTCTCAATTATTCGTGCATGGCCTAAATCCTATTTTCCATTGAAAGGAGCAAACCGTAAACGTTACAAATCGGCGATGTACCACCGGTTTAAAGTTTTATCCGGTTTGCATAATCGACGACTCGCACAGTCTGCGATCGCTGTGTTGTTTATAGCATACGGTTGGTCCACTAGAATTTCGTACAGGGTTGAGGAATCAAGTGTGAATAAACAACCGGAAGCGAATGAGCCAGTGAGAAGAATTATACTGATGAAACTGATTGTTTTAAGTAATTTTGCTCTGATCCATATCTTACTAAACTGATCGTGCTTCGATCGATGACAAAGCGTTTGTTCGGTCATCGATAGAAAGTTCGATTGACTCGTTGATACGCACTCGCGTTATTGGCATTTTCTTGAAAAAAAAAAAACAATTTCGCTCATAGACGTTCGATAAAATTTTAAAAGGGTTTTTGCAGGAATTTCGAAATTTTTGACAGAAAAAGGTTTTTTTAACAAATTCTTTCGACAAATTTTGCGATGTCCCTCAAGCGACTGCCTAGTGGAAAATAAAAGAATTTTTTTTTTTTCGTGGATACTCGGCGGAAAAAATAATAATACAGTCAAACCTCGTGCACTGACTACTCGGGCACTGGTACTTGGGCACGGCGGAATCCACAGTGCCGCTACAATATAGAACCCCCCCCCCATGAAAAAACAAATTTATAATTTCAACGAGTGGAGGGTACCGATATATACGTATGATACGGGCCTGCACTGAAAAAAATGGTTCGGGATTTACAATAATACTGTTATTGTTGGCCAGTTATAGGTATACTGGTGAAAAAATATTGCCCACACAGAAAATGCAGTAGCCCTTTTAGAAAATCCCGATTGCCGTAAAGTGCATACAAATATGACTAGTGAAGTATTTCTAATTCAACAATAATATCGCTGGTGAAGGCAAAGCAGTTTTGTCTACGGCGCCTATACTGCGCCTTTGTGGACGATACTCAATCGTCTGGCTAGCTTAGTCTTTATAAATAGCTGGAAATTTATCGTTTTTGTAAATCAGCCATACTAACATAGCTCGCGAAACTACACTGTATTGTTCAAACAGCTGTTGTAGCTGATTTTTACATGCCTAGCTATTTCAACCATATAGTATGGCTGCGAGAATAACGTTGTGACACATAGCTATACTAATATGGCTCGCGCAACTATACTACGTTTTTGGAACACCTACAGTAATCTGTTAACGCGTGGTGTCTATGCCTCTGCCTCGCGCGAAAACGAAACCTCGCTACGCAAAATTTGATAATGAACGAGTTTGTGAAGAAGAAACTGAACGAACGGAATCTTGATGAGCTTATACCAACATTTGAAGGTAAGTCTGTTCTCACTTATCTACGGAATATGTAAAAAAGGACTATTTTTCCTGTTATATAAACGCCAATCGTATAACAAGCGAATTTTTGTAGGTTAGGTCAACTGTCATTTTCCTGCAAGGAGAGTATCATATGTCTCCGGGCCATGGATTCTCTCAAACTTCCAGGTGTGTTTCATTAGCTCTAAAAATCAAGTCTCTTTTGCAAAATATTTATGTATGAATATCATTATCGATAACAGATGATTAAAATAAATATTCATGATTATGAAACATATTGGCTGAATTTTTACTGCGACCCGAATATCCCCTACTATATATACCTACCTATACGAGTATAGGTAGGTACAATATCCTGTAATTTATCTATATAAAATGAATTTATAATTCAGCCATATTAATTTTATAGAATAAAGCACCATGGTGCTTTATTCTCATTGGTTAGTACGAAGGTTAGGTCTTTCAGTCAGTGCCCGAGGCTTTTGTGCTCGAGCTCAGTCAGTGCCCGAGGTCCGACTGTATAATCGTATTAAGGTAGTACCTCCACAAAATAGTTAATTTAAGAAATGGTCGAAATTTGGCATACAGGTTATTTAATATGTTAACCGAACATCTGTGCAATTTAAATAAGCTTGACCATTCCGAATCCGAGATATTTACACTCAAAGTTGGCTTGATTTACACGTAACATATGCGCCATGTATGCACGAAGAGTTGGTTATTCATTCTACCGTCAAAACTAACCTTAAGAAGTTGATGAAAAACGAGGAGAAGCCAGAGAGGGATGTCACGAGTAATGTGAAAAAAAAATTCAGGAAGATTTACCATTTAATTTTTGAGATATTGTAAGTGAAAGAGGTACGCGCGAGCCTGTGAGCGGTCCGAGTCTCTCTTGTTTCATGCGTGCCCGCTCACCGCGCTTCGCCTTGCCTACGTTCCCGCTTATTCCTCGCCACCGGTCGCGGAGGTACTACCTTAACGTGCTCACTTGTTTTACAAGTGCACATTGCAGTGATATAGAAAAAATTGCTCCGAATTTTTCCTCCTCGATTATTCTGATATGCCCTGCGATATATACTGCAGAATGTGCATCGTCTTGTTTCATTCAAGTATTCATCGTCGAGTACCGTGAAATTTGTTTTTATTCATGAAATAACCCGTTCATTCATTCGTGATAAAATATTCATACAAATTTACGGATGGAAATTTATGAATATTCTGGTATGATGAAAATTCTCAAAAAATAGAGAGAGAGAGAGAAAGAGAGAGAGAGAGAGAGAGAGAGAGAGAGAGTGAGTGAGTGAGTGAGTGAGTTAATCCCAACCCACTCTCGCGTCGAATGTTTGCACGAGGAAATTGCTTGTCATGATAAAGACGAAAAGTGGATGGAAGCCGAAAGTATGCAGATCCTGCACGTGTGTACGTCAGGATGGAGAACGGGACCTCAATTTTCTAAAGGAAATTCATATACCGATTCTCGCGTCTTTTGCTTACCAGGGTGTACATGCATTATATCGGAGCGAGAAGAGGCCATCACACGTAAAGCAGTTTTTGAACAATCGCGTGGTCTTGTCGGGATCTCGCGCGGGTGCTATACACATCAAGGTTAAGGATAGTAAACCTTGACTCGTTTCATTATCGTATGAGATCGTTAGTTTGATATGATTTTACATTTTCTATTTAATTTTTCGTGCTATCGGGCAAATTAGCCTCTTCTAACCGAGCCCCCCCCCCCCCCCCCCCCCCCCCCCCCCCGAGGCAACCAGACTTTCAGACCCTGTATAGTTCTCTGCAACTATATCGGACATTCGAGTCAAGTTCCAAGTTATTTCTTGTTCCTTCTCAATGACAGGAAAGACTGAGGCATAGTGGAAAATTTGGTTTTGAGCAGCTTTTGTACCTCAGCTAATTATATGGTGTCAGTGCGGAAGACTATTATATTGGTCGGAGCAGTCGAGAAGAAGAGGCTGAATAGCGTACAACTGGCATGTCAAACAGCCAATCGTCGCAGCTCCGAGGCTTGCAAAGAACGCAGCACGAATTGGAAACGAGAGATTGCAAGAATAAAACGATGCCCATAAAGAAGCTGAAGGAGTAATTTACGGAGCAGCCATCGCTGATTCAGGGTAAAAGGCTTTTTTCACGATATTTTGTTCATTTTTACGAGAAAAAAAAAAAAATAATAATTTCAAACGCGTGTTTCTCAAAACAACGTTTTTCGTCGTGGACGACTCGTCGATTTCGAAAAAAAAACTATTCAACCGATTGGGCTCAAATTCTCAAGGATTATTCCATGGATGTACCTCTTCGACTGGCAGCGTTTATATTAATATTCATGAATATTTAATCATATTTTTAAATAATTTAAATTGTAAACTAACTTCAGAGCGACCAGATCACGAACACAAATCATTGAAAAAAAAATGAAAATATTTTTTCTATCAATTGAAGACCTCTATTTTTAGGTGTAAAAAGACTGAAATGTAGAAGTAAATTGTAGTGGGGAAAAAAACAAAAATTATTGAAAATATGTACTACAATAAACCCCTATACTGACGCCTTAAACTCTGTCCAATTTGATAATGAAAAATGGCCCATTATCCCGTATGGAAAATAATCAGGGAAGCCCTAATAATAATCGGGCCCCGAACAGGTTTAAATGTGGAATCCCTAATATGATTTTCCCGGATACAGCCCTAAAAGGCCCCAATAAGGCAATAACAGGTTTCCAGGTTAAAATTTAATAGGGCCTTGATAGTTGAATCCATGTGGGGCCCGGTAAGGCTCAAACAGGGATTACCACAATAAATTTAAACAAGGATATTATATATTTATTATCTTTTATATAATATTTACGTAATATTATATAATTATATATATTATAAATATATATAAATATGATTATGAAGATAATGAAAAATACAAAATCATACAAAAAGGAAACGAAAAAATATAAATGAAATATTTATTTATAAAAAAAAATATAAATAAAAATAATATAACACAAAAATAAACAAAAAAAAAATAATAATATTTTTAAAAAATGTTCAAATATTATTATTACATTTTTTGTTTATTTTTGTTATTATTATTTTTTTTATTATAATGAAAAATATTTTATAATAATAAAAAATAAAAAATAATACAAAAAATATATATTTGTTAATAAACAAAAAATACAACAATAATATTAAATTTTTTAAAAAATATTATTAATATATTTTTTGTTCACTATTTGTTTATTTCGTGTATTATTTTTTATTATATATATTTATATATATAATTGTTTAATATTAAATAATTATCACCTTTCTACTGAATATCACGCTGTTCTATATCCAACCCGGTGGGACAGCGCTTTTTCATTAGAACTCGTGGACTAATACCATTTAAATACAAGAAATTACTAAGGAATCGATAGCGTAGTGGTAGCGTGTCAGTCGTAAGATAGGTCGTTAGGTAGTTCTCAGTTAAAATCTCAGGTAGGAACAAAATTAATTTCGACGGAATGGGTGACTATCTAAGTCTCGGCGGTCCAAAGTCTCGTTGCCCAAACTCTCGTCACCCTACGTTACCGGCGGCTATGTCAATGTTTGTGCGAAATGAGCACCACGGCTGTGACAGCTGACGTATTGTACGGGACTCTCGCCACTGTTAACCTAAATATTAAGCAGTGACAGTTCCACGGCGATACGCGATACGTGGTATATCTATATTTCGCGTGAATATAGGTATGCTCGCTTTCGTGCGTATTGTGAGTAATTTTTGCCCACAATTCAAATTCAGTGGGATTAATACAATTAAATTACGAATCTTACCACACTATAATATGAAATGACGGTGAGTGAAGTGCAATTAAGTGATTCCTAATCTTTCGACAGTAAAATAGGCAAAAAATGATCGTATATTGTTGTTAAATTTTTAGATAATCAGTATAGTATCCTAAAATCCTGACAGAACTGTCGTAATAAGACCTATTCACAGTGGAGATCTGCTGATAAGGTTGGCAAAATTCGACCGTGGTTTCTTGTTTTTAATCTCGATGTGATTCAAACCCCGCCGTGCCATTGCGAGCACGATATGTACGTGAGACCCCGTGAGAGAGCATCTCCGTAAGTAATGTGAGAGCGGAAACAAATTTCTGTACGCATCTTCTTTCCTTTTCACGTTTTTCGCTCATCGACACAAGTACACATGATTTTTATTGCAAACATTTATCTAACAGGTATGGACATGGACACGTAAAGTGTGTTTTGAAGAGTGAGCTCGAGTTCCAAGCACGATTCCACTGAGCCTGTACTTGCGAGTATTTCCCAAGTTCCTTGCCTACTTACCTGGACGCGCAATAACAAGGGACTGGATGACGGCGCTATATAGCATGGCAGTTGCAGATAAAAAATATATGATTAAGTCTTGCGGCAGTCCAACAACGAATGAGGCGAAACACAGAAAATTCAATCTGTATAAAAACTAAAAATAAAACGGTAATAATTTTAATGCCATTCGATTTGACATGTATGTTTTAACCATTAATTTTTTTCACATTCATACTTCTATCGTTTCTATTTATTTCTTTTTTCACTGTATTTCACATGCGCACATGCATCAACGTTATACATAAAACTTATATTTCACATTTGAAAAAACTATGCCACAAAAATAAAGAAAAAACGAGCCGTGCGGGCTCTTCGCAGTCCCATTAAATTTGTCAACCTGGACTGTATCTTAAATGGTCCTTATTGACACACGTGGTTGGTACTACGAAAATACAATATATGGGACCTGTAAAAGTTTTTATTTGATCGACAAACCAGTATTTCACCTAAAAAAATTGTAGCTACTTTTTCCCTGATTTTATTTGTTTCGAAAATGGAGAGTGACACATAGAACCATTTATGACAGCTCTGTCGCACAGAATTCGATTTTTAGAAAACCTAATGTAAAAAAACATAAATCACACGCGACATTTATGTTAAAATAATTGTTTATTATTCGTAGTAATTAATAATTGTTATTTGCATTAAAATAATTGTAGACATGTTAAAGGAGGTTTTTGCATTACCCCTCAAAGAAAACTTCGGATGTCAGGATCATAGTATAATTGATAAATATATGAGACGTCCCATAGACGACAAGAATTACACGATATTTATTGTACAAGTATATATATAAGAAATGTTGTTGAAGGCACTTTCGAGCATTGGGCTCGACGAACTATTGGACTCGCTCGAATATTAAAAATAGAACTATTGAGTACGTTTACACGACGCTCCAAATCCGGTGTTACGAAAACCGGTTTAGTAAAACCAGGCGTTTACACGCACTTTAACGCCTGATTTAAGGGGGGGAAACCGGTTTATGAGGTCGAAATTTTGCTGTTTTTCATGATTTTTTTTTAACCAGGAAGGAATAATCACAAATTGTTTAAACTTGGAGGATATTTTATTTATGTTTTCAAGTACACTTTAAAAAATTTTCAAACGATTTCCGCCGGAAATAGTGGAGTTACCGCTTGCAGTCCATGGGCGATTGCCATTTGGCTGGCGTACATCGCCCTGACGTCGCAATTTTTATCTGTAATCATCAGGATTTTTTTTTTTTCATTAAAAACATATTTTCTAAGAATATGAACCTAATTCGGGGATTATATTGTTATTAAAAATATATGTTTTTATGCAAGAAAGATGAAAAAATATAGTATAAAAACATGACATTGTGTTCAAACACCTCAAAAACATGCAATTTTCAATTTGTTTGATAAAAATTAGGTTCATATTCTTAGAAAATATGTTTTTAATGAAAAAAAAAATCCTGATGATTACAGATAAAAATTGCGACGTCAGGGATGTACGCCAGCCAAATGCTCGGATGGCAATCGCCCATGGACTGCAGGCGGTAACTCCACTATTTCCGGCGGAAATCGTTTGAAAATTTTTTAAAGTGTACTTGAAAACATAAATAAAATATCCTCCAAGTTTAAACAATTTGTGATTATTCCTTCCTGGTTAAAAAAAATCATGAAAAACAGCAAAATTTCGACCTCATAAACCGGTTTCCCCCCTTAACTACGCCGGTTTTCGTAACACCGGATTTAGAGCGTCGTGTAAACGTACTCGTCGTGTAAACGTGCTGAAGGCACTTTCGAACGTTGGGCTCGACGAACGTTTGACTCGCTCGAATATTATAATAGTAATTATTATAATTACTATTATCGACAATCTCGTTTTATCATCGAGAGGTTCGCCGCCACTTGCTCTATTCTCTATTTAATATTACTCGCATCGGAATATACGGCTGAAATTGAATATCTGGCACGAATGCTGCTCTGATTCGCCGTATTTGCCTTGATCTGTAGGGTTGCTCGACGGGATTGTTGGATGTAGTGGTCAGAGTGGCTGGAGGAGCTGGGAACGGATTTTCTGGAATATGAAAAACAGGAATAAGGATAGTCATGTAACGGTATGTAAAATGAAACGAATACATGTACTAATTATAGGCACACATTTTATTTTATTTAATATAGTGTTTTTATGGAGCGCACTCTTATAAGTAAGTAATATGAAAAAATGACTATAATTGTCTATGAATTCCTTCAGAATTTTTGGTATACTGATTCTCATTTGAAAAGCATTTAAGTCCGGCCGTTAGCCACATTAAGGTTATATTGGACCCTTCGGTGTTTAACCCTTCGTTGTCACACTTATTTTGAGTCCCATAAGAAATACACAGGTTCTCCAGGTCAATTTAAGCCAGTATGGCAACGAAAGTTTAACATAACTTTAATCTGCCTAATAACCTAACCTTATTCTCGCTCTGCTGCAAGACTGAGCGTGCGATCGTTCTCACACTCTTATGCCCGGTTTCATAAGCGCAGGGATCCCCTCGATAACAGGGAAAATTTTACTCCGAGGGTTATCTGTCGAATGTTTCATAGCAATTGTATCCGCTCTATGGCAGCAGAGCTGCGCCTATCAATTTATTGTAAGACGCGTGTACAATTGAAGATAGGCGCAGTTCTGCTGCCATAGAGCGGATACAATTGCTATAAAACATTTGACAGATAACCCACGGGGTAAAATTTTCCCTGTGATCGAGGGGATCCCTGCGGTTATGAAACCGGGCATTAGCGCGGGTCACGTGAATTTCATATTACCTTAAGGTGAAATGATACACGACTCTGGTGTTGAAACCACCGTTTTCTCATCGACAGTATATATTTCGGACAAAAGAATAGAGCTGATAGTTCTAAAGGCGAACGGCGGCAGGGAATAAGCGAAAAAGTAGGCACGGCAGAGCGCCTTGAGCGCAGAGCACGCATATGATACAAATGGCATGATAGAGTCTAAGAACGATTTTTTTTTGTTCAAAGGGTCCGTCGAGAAAAAAATCTCAGTTCTCCGTTGAGCTTGAACTCAACGGAGAACTGGGATATTTTCATGTCTTATTTTGCAAAACTTTTTTTTTCCATAGTCTCAAGACACTGACAATGAGAAGAACTGGGTTTTTTTTTAATTATTGTGAATAATTTTTTCTATGTACAGTCTTGAGAAAATAATTTTTAAAAAATTCCAATTCTTCGAAGAGTCTGAAGACTCTATGGACAAAAAAGTTTTGCAAAATAAGAAATAAAATAATCTTAGTTCTCCGTTAAGCTTGAACTCAACGGAGAAGTGGAATTTTTTTCTCTACTGACTTTATGGACAAAAAAGATTATTCTTTCGACTACGGACAAAAAAGTTTTGCCAAATGAGATGTTGAAAAATTAATAAAATCCCAGTTCCCCGTTGAGCTTGAACTCAACCGAGAACTGGGATTTTTTTATTTCATATTTTCCAAAACTTTTTTGTTCGTAGTCTTCAGACACTGAGAAGAACTGGGTTGTTTTTTAAATTGTTTTGAATAATTTTTTCTTCGTACAGTTTAAGAAAATAATTTTAAAAAAATTCCAGTTCTTCGCAAAGTCTGAACACTGTATGGACAGAAAATTTTTGCAAAATAAGAAATAAAAAAAATCCCTGTTCTCTATTGAGCTTGAGCTCAACGGAGAACTGGGATTTTATTTTGTATGGACTCTACGGACAAAAAAGATTCATTTTTAGACTTACGGACAGAAAAGTTTTGGAAAATAAGAAATAAAATAATCTCAGTTCTCCGTTAAGCTTGAACTCAACGGAGAAGTGGAATTTTTTTCTTTACTGACTTTACGGACAAAAAAGATTCTTCTTTCGACTCTAGGTACAAAAAAGTTTTGCCTAATAAGAAACAAAAAAAAATTAATAAAATCCCAGTTCTCCGTTGAGTTCAAGCTCAACGGGGTACTGGAATTTTTTATTTCATATTTTCCAAAACTTTTTTGTTCGTAGTCTTCAGACACTGAGAAGAACTGGGTTGTTTTTTAAATTGCTTTGAATAATTTTTTCTGTGTACAGTCTTGAGAAAATAATTTTAAAAAAATTCCAGTTCTTTGCAAAGTCTGAACACTGTATAGACAGAAAAGTTTTGCAAAATAAGAAATAAAATAATCTCAGTTCTCCGTTAAGCTTGAACTCAACGGAGAAGTGGAATTTTTTTCTCCACTGACTTTACGGACCAAAAAGATTATTCTTTCGACTCTACGGACAAAAAAGTTTTGCCAAATAAGAAGTAAAAAAATTAATAAAATCCCAGTTCTTCGTTGAGTTCAAGCTCAACGGAGAACTGGGATTTTTTTATTTCATATTTTCCAAAACTTTTTTGTTCGTAGTCTTCAGACACTGAGAAGAACTGGGTTGTTTTTTAAATTGTTTTGAATAATTTTTTCTGTGTACAGTCTTAAGAAAATAATTTTAAAAAAATTCCAGTTCTTCGCAAAGTCTGAACACTGTATGGACAGAAAAGTTTTGCAAAATAAGAAATAAAAAAAATCCCTGTTCTCTATCGAGCTTAAGCTCAACGGAGAACTGGGATTTTTTTTTGTACGGACTCTACGGACAAAAAAGATTCATTTTTAGACTTACGACAGAAAAGTTTTGCAAAATAAGAAATAAAATAATCTCAGTTCTCCGTTAAGCTTGAACTCAACGGAGAAGTGGAATTTTTGTCTCTACCGACTTTACGGACAAAAAAGATTCTTCTTTCGACTCTAGGTACAAAAAAGTTTTGCCTAATAAGAAACAAAAAAATGAATAAAATCCCAGTTCTCCACTGAGTTCAAGCTCAACGGAGAACTGGGATTTTTTCATTTCTTATTTTACAAAATTTTTCTGTCCGTATAGTCTAAAAAAAAAGATTATTTTTTGCGTTAGGCTGACTGTTTAGCTGTTCGGATATCATCAGTCGTAGTTACCAGCCAGCCACGCGTGGCTAGCGGGTAAATACGACTAATGATATCCGAACAGCTAAACAGTCGATCGATCGGAATTTTTCACAGAATATCCGGTCAATGCCCCTCTAGTGATTTTTGGTGTTTCATTAAAATCTGTCTATTCATTTAAAAACTGCAGGAAAAAGCAGGACATGACATGAGACGGCAGAACCTTTACGCCAAGTATGAAGTTTAAAGAAAAATTGTTATTACGAGCCACATAATTACTGTCATTGCACTCACCGCCATTGAGAACTGAGCCAAGCTTGCAGTCTCCACTAATCGTTGAATCTTCAACTGGTACGATACCATCGAATTCATCGTCCGGCCTAGATGCAATATGACAGGCAATATCGACATCGCCTTCATCATTGCAATTGGAACACGCAAGTGAGATCATAAATAGATGTAGTAGCGTGTCTCGACTCCAAGAATTAAAATTTAAAAGAAATTGTTTTTACGAGCCAAATATTGGGTTGGCCAATAAGTTCTACCGTAAAACCGCTCGAACTTATTTCCAAACCCAATAGTTCATGTCATTGCACTCACCGTCATGGACAACTGTGTCCATTTCAGAGTCATCACCCGCATTTAATTCTACCACTGGCACGATGCAATCGAATTCATCATCTTCGGAATCTTCCGGTCCAGACGATAGACAACCCGCAACGTCGAAGTGGCTTTCATTGTCGCTTCCTGAGGACGATTCCTCAGATGATGTCATATTGACGTTGGAAAACTTGGGAAACTTCCAAATAAGTTGAGCTGCTCGGGCGAGGAAGTGGTCGGTATCGACCTCCCCCAAGTCGAACTCGTCCCACAACCTCTGCAGCTCCAAGTTTTTAACCATGTACCGACTTCTCGCTTCTCTCACAACTCGTCCGTCTTTGCATGACAAACATTCCAGATGCGCTACGCGCAGAATGTCCACGATCTCCGCTAAAAATGATAGATGTGTTATGGGAGCCATCACCAAAATATTTAAAAATTCCCCTCTACTGTAAAGTTTTTTTTTCGTATATGTATGTGTGTGTGTGTGTGTGTGTGTGCGTGTGTGTGTGTGTGTGTGTGTGTGTGTGTGTGTGTGTGTGTGTGCGTGTGCCCGTGTGTGTGTGTGTGTGCCCGCGCGCGCGTGTGTGTGTGTGTGTGTGTGTGTGTGTGTGCGTGTGTGTGTGTGTGTGTGTGTGTGTGTGTGTGTGTGTGTGTGTGTGTTGACACATTATGGGACCATTTACACAACCAATTACTCACTAATGAATGTCATGCAACTGGGATTTCGAGGGAGCTTCATAGACAAAATTGCGTTGTTTGACTCGGCAGCATTGTTCGTCCGAACAAACTGCCGGTACACGCTGAATGTTTCTGGACCCCTTTCTTCTATCCAGTATGTTTGTACATAATCGAAAAAGCTGAAAAAGGTGTCGAACACCAGAGGTTCGACGTTACGCACAATGTCCTTGAATGCAGCTTCAATTTTTTCTGCCGGCAAAAGAGCCAAAGCCACAATTTTACGCAGCATCCCTCTGACCTCCGAATTTTCTACATTTCGGGTAATCAATCCTAATCGACGGGCTTTTTTGTAGAGTGCCTGTAATAAAGTGCTAATGTAGAGAAATTATATGGTATAACGAAGCAATAAGAATAAAAGCAAAGAAGATTAAAAAGCAGGTCGCGCTCGTCACTGGTCTGTATGACCATTTTGTCCCCTGACGGATGCACATGGGGCTGCTCGGGGGAAGGAAGTTAACATTGAATCAGGATAAATCCATCACAGAACAGAGTGGCATACCAAAAATAGAAGCAATACACTGAAAGAAGTTCAAGTTAGTTTGGTGTACACCTTTCGCAATGCCTTACAGGCAGAGATTTCCACTAGTGTAGGGTAATACAAGTGCTCTACGATAAGTTTTACTTTCTTTTTAGTAAGTCAATGGCATTGTAGCTACAAAAAACATCTGACAGGAAATATTACCTGACTAAAATGATATAAACAGCCTAGAATCTGGCATTCTGGCATCGCAGCATGGAGGCTATTTCGCAAAGCGACTTCAAAATCGGTGAGGATTTTTCCTTCGAACTCCCGGAAGGGCTCGAGAATGACGTCAAAAACGGCGTTGTAGGCTTCGGTGGTCCTTGCCTCCATCAAAACCCACGCCACCGGGAACGTCTAAGGTAAGATATACTAAATTATTATTTCACGCATTTATCGTTGCATGAAATGAGACGGCCTCCTTCTGGTACATATTTGAAGATAGAAAAACTGATAATTCAAACTTGCGTGATAAAGGTATGGAAAGACACAGCAAAGGACAAATTCTGAGGTGGAGGGAAAAGACGTCAGCAACAGAGCAGTATGGAGAGATATAAAAAAGGCTGCGAGGGATGTGGCAGAGAATACTAATAGAGGTATGCTCAAAAAAGTCAAGGCAACGCTTAAGGAAAGAGCATGGATAAAGGAAAGGCTTCAGGGGTAACACCACTGTAAAAATCTAAAAATGCACAATTTTTTTTTGGGATGGAAGAAAAGGTAATAAGATAATAATATTTAAGTATAATACAAAAAATTATTATCAAAACATATTCAAAAATGGCAACACTGGAGCCATTCTCGCGAGACAAGCGGCACGCAGTGTAACTGTTACAAATTTGAATTTGAAAAAAAAAGCACTTAATCTGTAGATATATTAACAGGCACAGAAATACGTAGGGGATTTTCGAGAAGTTAATTTAAACATTATTTATTAACAAATAAGAGCCCGCTCTTTTGTCGAAAATTCAAAATTTTCATTCAAATACTCGCCACTTACACAAAAATCAATATTTTTAAAATCTCCTACGTATTTCTCTAGCTATAGACATGTAGATCAAGTATTTTTTTTTCTAGATTTAAATTTGCATATGAAATTCTGCAGCACTGCGTGCCGCAGAATTCATTCAGTTTCACGAGAATGGCTCGAGTGTCGCCATTTTTAAATATTTTTCGATAATAAATTTTTGTATTATACTTGAATATATGCCTAATAAATTCCTTAAATATTATTATCCTATTACATTTTCTTCCATCTAAAAAAAATGGTGAAAACAGCGCTTTTATTTTGTTTTTACAGTGGTGTTACCCCTTAAAGAAAGGCTAGGATAGAAAAATGAAAATGATTAAAATTTAATTAAATTTTTGTTCCATTTGTTTCATCTGTCAAATCAGCTGTAGTTATTTTTAATGAAAATTTTAGTAAATGTGATAGAGAAAGAATAAAAAGTTATATATCAAAATATCGCATATCAAGGGAGCTTTGTAAAAGTTACATATCAAAATATCGCATATCAAGAGAGCTTTGTAAAACATTGTAGAAAAATGAACTAGGTAAAGGTAAAAGGAAGGTTATATACTCACACAATTGAATACCTCAGCAAGCAATACCAACAATTGGCGTTTTCGATTTTTTTTTCCCAGTCGAGGATATACGCGGAATGTGCCATCGACATGCAGCCGATTGAGCCCAATGCACTCTGCAACGAATTGTCGATTCCACAACACCAACGCATTACCATTTCTCGATGTGATTAACTCACTCGAGAGCTGCTCGGAATCCCCATCTTCAGCGACACAGTATTGCAGCAGTTGTTGCATCTCGCTGCTTGATAAGAAATCGTGGAAGGCACGTAGGGACTTGATCGATGCAGTTTTTGTAGCATTATTGCTCCCTTTTTTCCACCGATTCAGACAGCTCTTCGCTTTGCGAAAAGTGTAGCACCGTGCTGCATTCATGTGGCTTTGGAGAGGGAAAAAGAGGACTGGTAAGGATTCGAAAAAGGACGAGAGGAAAGAAATGACGGATGTATGTCTGTGTGTTAGTGTCTTTTGTAAGGTTTATCTGACATTTTCCACTGCAATACGCGTCTCGACGTTTGCCTCGAGACACGTACAGCACTGGCTAAAAAAGTATCGGTAAACATATACGAGTGTGAAGAGTTTGAGCTCATTTGAGATTTTATGCCGCGACAAAATCAGATGGTTATGGGTCAAGGGAATAGCTCTTGTGCTTAAAGACCGATTAGACCGTCCGTGGAACTGGATAAAAGGAAAAAGAAGGGGACAAAAGAAAAAAAGGAGCTCTTACGCTCCCCGCTGTACAAAAATATGTATTTGATAGATGGTTTAAAGTAAGTGGCCCGAGAGTATATACCAGCAATTTTTTTAAATTTAAGGCAGGATTCTACTTTGGGCGCCCGAAAAAATGCTATTTTTATGAATTTCTAATAAGGTTATGAATACAGATATTGATGTAAAGTTTATTAGGCTTAATAAATAAACTCTGGAAATACATTTAAAACATTTTCATTATACGTACTCAGTAGGCAAATATATGTTTATATTTATTTTCTATCAATGCAATCGTTTGGGTTTGGAGAACTTGCATGTAAACGATTTTCTGCATTTTTTAATCGTTCTGTGGTAGTTGAATATTTTCTGGAGTTAATAAACATTACATGAATGTATTTAAGCAAGTAAATTATTATATCTTAAGGTGTAAAAATAGTAAAAAAATGTAAAGTGAATCATGAGGCCCAGTTCCACAGCCCTAGCGGTAAAAGCAACCGGTTGTCTCGTGTAAAACAACCCTACAAGCAACCGGGCAGACAACGGTTGCTTTGTGCAAAAAAGCAACCGCAAAAGATGCAGTTGCTTGCGGTTGCTAGTTGCTGGTAGTTGCTCGTGCAGTTGTTAGTGGTTGTCTTAATCGATTGGGTCACACGTTTTTCTCTCGCAAATATTTTTGCATAAACGTAAGCAATTTGAGGGTTTTCGATGTCGCTGATTACGAATTCAAAGTAAAAAATACAAAATTCAAGATGGCGGATCCAATATGGCGGAACCAATTTTTAAAATTTAACGGATTAGCGTGAAACGTGTTCCAAGGGGTTTTTGGGGTCGCTGAATTCGAAGTGAAAAATGCTAAATTCAAAATGGCGGATCCAATATGGCGGAACCAATTTTTAAAAATTAACGAATTATCGTGAAATATGTTCTAGGGGGTTTTTGGGGTCGCTGATTACCAATTCGAAGTGAAAAATACCAAATCCGAAATGGCGTAACCAATTTTCAAAAATTAACGAATTATCGTGAAACATGTTCTTTAAGGGTTTTTGGGGTCACCGATATGACCCTGAAGATATCTGCATACCTGCACATTGGAAGTTTGGCAATTTGTAGCTTTTAAACTATGACTTTTTGAGAGATATCTGTACAGCATCTTTATTGTTATTTTTTCGATTCTCTAAAAACGGATTTTTTAATATTTTTTTTAAGCCGCATATAAAGCGCGTTTGGGTTCAGTTTCATTCTTTGGCACGCGCCCCCGCCTCACCTGTTCATCCGAGAGATGACCGTACGGGAACTTTTTTGTCCCTTTTTTGATCATCTAAAATCAGATTTTTTTACTTTTTTAATCCGCATATAAAGCGCGTTTGGGTGCAGTTTTATTCTTTGACACGCGCCCGCGCCTTACCCGTTCATCCAAGAGATTGTTGTACAGGAACTTTTTTGTCCCTTTTTTGATTCTCTAAAATCGGATTTTTTTACTTTTTTTTTAAACTGCAATGCCCGTTTGGGATTCTATTTTATCACACCCGAAAATATGAGAACCTTACATTATATTCATTTATTACTTTGTTACAGATGTAAAATTTAGGTTCAAAAACATGTTATAAAATTAACTATCTTGGTCGTCAAGGATGTATCGGACGTACCTTCCCAACCAAAAGTGACTTTCGTCGACAATATTGCCTACTTCATGATAAGAAAAAAATCGGAAAAAATTCAACTACAATAAAGACGATTTACAACTACAATAAAGACTTTTTAATAATAATAATGCTCAAAAGTTATCAATAATTTGTTTCAACAAAACATTGCTTAAAAAATTTTTAGGGAATGTTTCTTTTTGTCATGTGAAATGAATTCATTGATTTTTCTGACTACACGTGAATTTCTTTTAAATTTTCTTATCATTTTGAAATTTCAGGTTTCGGAAATTTGTAAAGGTTGTATTTACGAAACTATTCGTTCAATGCCCTGGAAACTTCTAAATTGTAAAATATACAACGTTTTTACGAAAACATATCCAAAATTCATGATTCTTCCTTCATTTTTCAAAATTAAAAAATTTTCGAAAACCGAAATTTCAAAATGATAAGAAAATTTTTAAAAAACTCATGTGTAGTCAGAAAAATCAACGAATTCATTTCACGTGTCAAAAAGGAAACTTTCCCTAAAAATTTGGTAAACAATGTTTTGTTTAAACAATTTATTGATAACTTTTTGGCTCTATTATTGTTCAAAATTAATCTTCTATCGTCTTTATTGTGGTTGAATTTTTTCCGATTTTTATCTTATCACAAAGTATGCAATATTGTCGCGACGAAAGTCAATTTTGGTTGGGAAGGTACGTCCAATACATCCTTAATGGGTTAAATCCAAACTCCTGGATATTGTATTTTTTCTAAAATTACGGTTTTTCTTATGAAGTATTTAGCAACTGTCTATCTTAACAGAGGAGGACTACGTAATACTACACGTATGATACAATAAATAACGTCTCCGATTACCTTAATCGATCCCGGCATATTCAGCGGACTTTGGAAAAGAACAACAACCGCATGATCGGTCGATCGCGATTGTATGAACTTAAAGCAACCATCAACAACTGCATTAGCAACCACCAGCAACTAGCAACCGCAAGCAACCGCATCTTTTGCGGTTGCTTTTTTGCACAAAGCAACCGGTTGTCTGCGCGGTTGCTTGAGTGGTTGTTTTTCCCGCTAGGGAGTAGAAAATAAACTCTTTTTCTGGTGTTGATACTGTTGTGTTTTTGCAGCATGATATAAAAGAATATTTGTACACTTCCTTCGATTTTTCAGGTACATTCGTCATTGTTTGAATCTTATTTACAGAATTGACATTAACGAATTACGAAGATTTTTAGGGTTAGGAATTATTAGCAGCTTGAATTTCTTAATTTTACCACTAGAGGCGCTGACACGCTATGGTTTAGTGACGTCACTGTCACGTGATATATATTTGAAATGCAACTCAATTTTCAAGCTGATATAATTAATTAAATAATGATGAGTAACTGAAAACCCTATGCAAATGATGCTTTTGAATCATTATTTTTCAAATAATTTAAAAGTTTAAAATAGTGCAAGTTCTCTATTAAAGTTTAGGAATAAGTTTTTATATTTTAGGAAACAATAGTTTATTTGTTAATAATATAATAAAGTGTAAATAATATAATAAAGTATAGAAACTTATTTCTAAACTTTCCCCGAACAATTCACAAAAGATTTTATTGGTAGAAAATAGAAATGAATATATTTTCCTGCTAAGTATACGGTATACGGACCCGAATAAAGACGTCCTTTGTCCTGACTTCTGACGTCGTCGGATTCATTAGAGAGAAAAATTGTGGAAAAGTAATAGTAAATATAATTAGATTTCGTGTTACAGACGTCTTTCTGACTTAGGTGCTATCAGGGTAATAGCGTAATGAGATTTGAGTGCAGCATTGCCCCAAAATTCGTTTCCCCGAAAAAGTAATTAGCAGCTAGAGACGACGTTTTTGTTAACGATGAAACCACGATAGGTGGCACAGTATGTAAAAAACATCGGCGACCTTGACCGTACGTTTTTAAATTTCGGGGTTATTTTTTTAACGTTTGTTTGTCGTTTGAAGATGTTTGTTAGTTTAAGCAAAACGTTTGTAAGTTCATAATTATTTCCAAAAATACAAAATGAAATATAGCGTGAACTTGGCCGGAAGTTTTTTATTTCGATCACACTGAGGTTCTTTAGGGGCCGAATGAAAGCGAAATCGTTTTAGGTATCAAGTAGAACGTTTTTTAGTTCATCGTTTCTCGAAAAAAGCTAAAAAACATATTGGGTACATTTTAGCTTTTTCCTAGAAACGACGAACAAAATAACGTTGAATTTAGTTTATTTGGGACTTGGTAACGATTGCGCATAGTTTCGGCCCGTAGAGAAAGTCCGTGCAATTGAAATAAAAAATTGAAAAAAAAAAAATTACGCCAAACGTAAAAAAAAACTCGGAAAGTCAAAATCGCACGGTCAAATTCACAGTACTAAAAAATCTAGTCTTATTACTAGTAAATGTAAAAGATTCAGACTTACGTTTTACTGATATTATTGTAAATCACCCGAGCCTTGCCATGGCCTTGCTCCATTTCTTTTTTGAGCGCGTCTTTAAAAATTTCTATCTGTCTTGACATCGGAAAAGAATCAGCACAGATGTGCGATTGCGTGAGAGAAAACACGCCGTTTACAATCTTCCCCCTCCCTTTGCACATTCGAATCCGATTGTGCTTGCAAACTAAAAATCTGTACATAGAAAATGAGGTCGTACAATTATTTGTCGAAATCCTTTTTATCCGTACATAGTAAATGAGTTCGTACAATTATTTGCCGAAATCCTTTTTGTATTTTATGGGCAGCAAAAGCAGCATCAGCAGCAGCTTAGTAACTTACTAGATGTTACTAATATCTGTCTAGTGATTTGACGCTAGTGGTTGACAGAAGCCGTGGCGCATGCGCAATTGCGAAAGACCAGTCCAGCCATATGGCTTCTGCATTCTGGCCATGGCTTGTGGATTTTCAATCTACATAAAAAATCCATGAGGCATATTCCATGGCAAACAAACCAGAAGCGTGCGTGATTATACATTGTTCGATGCCTGCAATTCTAAAAAATAGGATATACATATTGACATACAGGTAGGTACTTTTATTATCCAATAATTAATGTATGTTAATATCTATATCCTATTTTTTAAATTGCAGGTAGTGAACAATGTACAATCACGCACGCTTCTGGAATGTTATGCCATGGAATATGCCGTATGGATTTTTATGGAGATTGAAAATCCACAAGCCATGGCCACAATGCAGAAGCCATACGGCTGGACTGGCCTTTCGCAATTGCGCATGCGCTACGGCTTCTGCATTCTGTCTATGGCCTCTGCAATTTTATGTGCCTCGGTGCGACGTCGTCTGCTAGCGTTTGCTGCTTTGCTATTCGGACAAATGAACTTCAAGCAGCAAAAACTTGCGCCGGAAGTATCAATTCACCAATCCATCCAGTTTTTGCTGCACATGAAAAACCAGCATTCGGACGGAACGGAAAGTATACGAAATCTAGTGGATTTTCCGTTTCGTCTTTAAAATTCACTAGATTTTGTATACTTTCCGTGGTTTTTGGCTGGCCATGTGACGGCAGATATGTTTTCAATGCTGTCCTAAAACGCAGCACTCGCAGCGCCAAGCATTGAAATTTAAAAAATGGCTCAACGAAATACCGCGCATGAACGCTGTTGCACTCTTAAATATTTTCAATTACTCGATAGCATATTAGCATTATTATGAATTAAATAGAAGAATATTTACGTTGTTCTGGTTTTCTTGTTTTCCGAATTAAAAACGTATGAGTATCCTTCGTATACGTGACGATTAAGCCTCCGTACGTGAGGGCGACCCAGCGGGCGATCGTCGGACATCGTTGATGTTGCCGAATAAAATCGCACAATGTATAAATATATGTATAAATGTATAATATGTATAAATATATGACTGTATAAATATATGTATGAATGGTATGTACGCGCGCGATGTGAATTTACGAAATCTTTATTGACACTGCCAGAACTCGCTCAACTCGGATCAAAGACGCGTCTATTATATTCACAAATAACAAACTGCTGCCAAGGAGACGTAACTATATTAAATAAGAAACAATTGACGACGCGTGAGGCGCTCGCATATTGCAACAGCGAATGAAATTTCGTGTTTTCTTTTGTTACTCTCGCGCCTCGGGTGGCTCAAACGAGGATCGAGTGTCTATTATATTCACAAATAACAAACTGCTGCCAAGGAGACGTAACTATATGAAATAAGAAAAAATTGACGACGCGTGACGCGCTCGCATATTGCAACAGCGAATAAAATTTCGTGTTTTCTTTTGTTAACTCTCGCGCCTCGGGTACGTGTGGCTCAAACGAGGACGGTTTTTACTAACGCTGATCTCCGATTGGCTGCTACATAACGTTTTGACGTGGCGTCCATAAACGCATATGATAGACTCGCGTACGGGATTCGCTGTACATGAAAGTGAACGTTATTACGGTAATGTAAATATTTTAATATTTAAATAGTTTCTCTTGCTAGTTTGATTTTCACATTTGTAGCTTCCTTCCAGAAGATTTTTCATCAAAATTTATTTGTAAATACGGTTATGTGTTGGGTACCCTTGACGAGCCTGAAAAATGCAGTGATAAGAATAGAGAATAAGTCTTGAGAAAATAATTTTTAAAAAATCCCAGTTCTTCGCGCAGTTTGAAGACTCCATGGATCAAACAGTTTTGTAAAATGAGAAATAAAAAAATCCCAGTTCTTCGTTGAGCTTGAACTCAACGGAGAACTGGGATTTTTTTCTCTTCGGATTCGACGGACAAAAAAGGATCTTTTTTAGACTCTGCGGGCAGAAAAGTTTTGCAAAATAAGAAATAAAAAAAAAACCGAGTTTTCCGTTCAACTTAAACTCGACGGAGAACTGCGATTTAAAAATTTTTTATTCCTTCTTTGTCAAAACTTTTTTTATCCGTAGAGTCCATAGACAGAAAATCCCAGTTCTCTGTTAATTACAAGCTCAACGAAGGACTGAGATTTTTTTACAATTATTTTGAATGATTTTTTCTATGTATAGTGTTAAGAAAATAATTTTTAAAAAATCCCAGTTTTCCATTGAGCTTGAACTCAACGGAGAACCGAGATTTTTTTCTGTAGGACCCTACGTACAAAAAAGATTCTTTTTTAGACTCTATTAGACAGAAAAGTTTTGCAAAATAATAGATAAAATATCCCAGTTCTCCATTGAGCTTAAACTCAAGGGACAACTGTGATTTTTTCCCTACGGACTCTATGGACAAAGAAGATTCTTTTTTAAACTGTACGGACAGAAAAGTTTTGCAAAATACGAAATAAAAAAATCCCAGTTCTCCGTCGAGCTTGAACTCAACAGAGAACTGGTATTTAAAAATTTTTTTATTCCTTATTTGGCAAAACTTTTTTGTCCGTACAGTCCGCAGAGAAAAAAAAAACTCAGTTCTCTATTGACTTTAAAATCAATGGAGAACTGAGATTTTTGTATTTCTTATTTAGCGAATTTTTTATAAAAAAATCCCAGTTCTCCGCTGAGCTTCAACTCAACGGAGAACTGGGATTAAAAAAATTTTTTTGTTCCTCATTTGGCAAAACTTTTTTGTACGTAGAGTCCGTACAGAACAAAATCCCAATTCTCTGTTGAGTTCAAGCTCAACAGAAAGCTGGGATTAAAAAATTTTTTTTTTGCATAACTTTTCCGTCCATAGTCTTCAGACTCTGCAAAGAACTGGGATTTTTTCAAAATTATTTTCTCAAGACTGTGCACAGACAAAATTATTCAAAACAATTTTTAAAAACTTCCAGTTCTTCTCAGAGTGTCTGAATTGCACAATCGACCCCCTCTGAGAGCTCCAAAATTTTTTTATGAAAGAGCGAACATATGTGTTAAATAATATGTAATATCGTTGGAAATTATGAAGATTCGTCACCTCAGCATCGAGGTTTGGGTTGACCGCACAAATTGTAAACATTGACAGTCTCACCTCATTCCTTATTTTTCTCGGTCACAGGGATATATGCAATTGTCTGACGAACAAACTTTTTTGTAGATATGAACAACGAACAAGAAGAACAAGAAATAATGGTGCCAACTGTTTCGTCAACAAAGGTAAATTCTCCTGAAATTTTCCTATTAAGGTAGTATGCCGCAGGTTCTATATCATATCTTCATTAATATATGAGACAAGTTGAAAGAATAACCTTTGTAGTTATAGGCATAGAGAAACTTGCGTAAAAACCTATGTCAATACACAGCCGCCGATTCCCTACTGAAAATATTGAGATGAGATCTGATATAAGATCTTAGATGAATTCTGATGTGAGTCTGCGCGAGATCTCATGTTGGCACGAAGAGATCTCACCCTAAGATCTCGCTAACGAATTTTAACTGGGACGTGATCATACAATCTCATGTGCGATCTTGCAGCAGATCTCATATCGTATCTTAAATGAGATATTGTATTGATTTTATAAAATTTTGTCTTTTAATGTTTCTGCATTGAAAAAAATAACGATTTCCAAATCACCTAAGATTTTCTCTGATTTTCGGTTCAAAATATAATTCAAAATCACGAGATCTCACATGAGATCTGCTGCAAGAGCGCACATGAGATTTTATCACCACGCCCCAGTCCAAATTTGTTAGTGAGATCTCATTTGCGCCAACGCATGCATAAGATCTCGCGTAGACTCACATCAAAATTCATCTGAGATCTTTTATCAGATCTCATCTCAATATTTTCAGTAGGGTTCCCTTCTCGGCCCGGAGCTACCTTCTTTCGTTTCACCGAAAATTTTAACGTGGATTAGTTATATACATGTGATACATATATCTTGTACGAGTAGGTGACTCATGTATATATTTGGAGCTTTTCCACGCCCATATTTTTAATCTTGACGAAATTACCAGACTGGGAATCGAACCTTCAACTTCCCGATGCTCTGGTTAAGAAACAAGCACACTATATAACCACTACGCCAAACCACCGGTTCTTGATTGACTAGATTGTAGTCTTTATTCTCGTACTGATTCTTAACTTTTTCAGAATTCTCCTGAAGTCGGGCGGACTGAGCAGTCTCGTCGATATCGAGCCTTCCTCCTCCAGTTGCGAACCCTCATTAGCGAGCACATCGAAGATGCGATAGAGACTCGCGAAAGCAATGAGATTCCGGAGAGGGCGAAGATGACGATATGCATCGGAAGTGCTATCGGAATAATGGAGCGCTGCGATCAATTCCTCATGGAAAATTAAACATGGTGCGTATGCAGTGTGAAACAACTTTTTTTTTTTTAATTCATATCGCAGACATTTTTCGTTCTGGGTATCATTGTTGATCCCTAGCATGCCACTGCTATTTTTTCGGGACGTACTAAGTCTAAAAATGAATCTTTTTTGTCCGTAGAGTCCGTACAAAAAAAAATCCCAGTTCTCCGTTGAGCTCAAGCTCAATAGAGAACAGGGATTTTTTTTTATTTCTTATTTTGCAAAACTTTTCTGTCCATACAGTGTTCAGACTTTGCGAAGAAGTGGAATTTTTTAAAAATTATTTTCTTAAGAAAATACCCAGAAAAATGTACCCAGAAAAAATTATTCAAAACAATTTTAAAAAACAACCCAGTTTTTCTCAGTGTCTGAAGACTACGAACAAAAAAGTTTTGGAAAATATGAAATACAAAAATCCCAGTTCTCCGTTGAGCTTGAACTCAACGGAGAACTGGGATTTTATTAATTTTTTTATTTCTTATTTGGCAAAACTTTTTTGTCCGTAGAGTCGAAAGAATAATCTTTTTTGTCCGTAAAGTCAGTAGAGAAAAAAATTCCACTTCTCCGTTGAGTTCAAGCTTAACGGAGAACTGAGATTATTTTATTTCTTATTTTCCAAAACTTTTCTGTCCGTAAGTCTAAAAATGAATCTTTTTTGTCCGTAGAGTCTGTACAAAAAAAATCCCAATTCTCCGTTGAGCTCAAGCTCAATAGAGAACAGGGATTTTTTTTATTTCTTATTTTGCAAAACTTTTCTGTCCATACAGTGTTCAGACTTTGCGAAGAACTGGAATTTTTTTAAAATTATTTTCTTAAGACTGTACACAGAAAAAATTATTCAAAACAATTTAAAAAACAACCCAGTTCTTCTCAGTGTCTGAAGACTACGAACAAAAAAGTTTTGGAAAATATGAAATAAAAAAATTCCAGTTCTCCGTTGAGCTTGAACTCAACGTAGAGCTGGGATTTTATTAGTTTTTTTATTTCTTATTTGGCTAAACTTTTTTGTCCGTAGAGTCGAAAGAATAATCTTTTTTGTCGTAAAGTCAGTAGAGAAAAAAATTCCACTTCTCCGTTGAGTTCAAGCTTAATGGAGAACTGAGATTATTTTATTTCTTATTTTGCAAAATTTTTTGTCCACAGAGTCTTCAGACTCTTCGAAGAACTGGAATTTTTTTTAAATTATTTTCTCAAGACTGTACATAGAAAAAATTATTCACAATAATTAAAAAAAAACCCAGTTCTTCTCATTGTCAGTGTCTTGAGACTATGGAAAAAAAAAGTTTTGCAAAATAAGACATGAAAATATCCCAGTTCTCCGTTGAGTTCAAGCTCAACGGAGAACTGAGATTTTTTTCTCGACGGACCCTTTGAACAAAAAAAAATCGTTCTTAGACTCTATCATGCCATTTGTATCATATGCGTGCTCTGCGCTCAAGGCGCTCTGCCGTGCCTACTTTTTCGCTTATTCCCTGGCGCCGATCGCGTTTTAGAACTATCAGCTCTATTCTTTTGTCCGAAATATATACTGTCGATGAGAAAACGGTGGTTTCACCACCAGAGTCGTGTATCATTTCACCTTAAGGTAATATGAAATTCACGTGACCCGCGCTAATGCCCGGTTTCATAACCGCAGGGATCCCCTCGATCACGGGGAAAATTTTACCCCGTGGGTTATCTGTCAAATGTTTTATAGCAATTGTATCCGCTCTATGGCAGCAGAACTGCGCCTATCTTCAATTGTACACGCGTCTTACAATAAATTGATAGGCGCAGTTCTGCTGCCATAGAGCGGATACAATTACTATGAAACATTCGACAGATAACCCTCGGAGTAAAATTTTCCCTGTTATCGAGGGGATCCCTGCGTTTATGAAACCGGGCATAAGAGTGTGAGAACGATCGCGCGCTTAGTCTTGCAGCAGAGTTAGAATAAGGTTAGGTTATATTAGGCAGATTAAGGTTATGTTAAACCTTCGTTGCCATACTGGCTTAAATTGACCCAGAGAACCAGTGTATTTCTTATGGGGCTCAAAATAAGTGTGACAACGAAGGGTTAAACACCGAAGGGTCCAATATAACCTTAATGTGGCTAACGGCCGGACTTAAATGCTTTTCAAATGAGAATCAGTATACCAAAAATTCTGAAGGAATTCATAGACAATTATAGTCATTTTTTCATATTACTTACTTATAAGAGTGCGCTCCATAAAAACACTATACTAAATAAAATAAAATGTGTGCCGATAATTAGTACATGTATTCGTTTCATTTTACATACCGTTACATGGCTATCCTTATTCCTGTTTTTCATATTCCAGAAAATCCGTTCCCAGCTCCTCCAGCCACTCTGACCACTACATCCAACAAATACTTGTACAATAAATATCGTGTAATTCTTGTCGTCTATGGGACGTCGCATATATTTATCAATTACTATGATCCTGACATCCAAAGTTTTCTTTGAGGGGTAATGGAAAAACCTCCTTTAACATGTCTACAATTATTTTAATTCAAATAACAATTATTAATTACTACGAATAATAAACAATTATTTTAACATAAATGTCGCGTGTGATTTATGTTTTTTTACATTAGGTTTTCTAAAAATCGAATTCTGTGCGACAGAGCTGTCATAAATGGTTCTATGTGTCACTCTCCATTTTCGAAACAAATAAAATCAGGGAAAAAGTAGCTACAATTTTTTGAGGTGAAATACTGGTTTGTCGATCAAATAAAAACTTTTACAGGTCCCATATATTGTATTTTCGTAGTACCAACCACGTGTGTCAATAAGGACCATTTAAGATACAGTCCAGGTTGACAAATTTAATGGGACTGCGAAGAGCCCGCACGGCTCGTTTTTTCTTTATTTTTGTGGCATAGTTTTTTCAAATGTGAAATATAAGTTTTATGTATAACGTTGATGCATGTGCGCATGTGAAATACAGTGAAAAAAGAAATAAATAGAAACGATAGAAGTATGAATGTGAAAAAAATTAATGGTTAAAACATACATGTCAAATCGAATGGCATTAAAATTATTACCGTTTTATTTTTAGTTTTTATACAGATTGAATTTTCTGTGTTTCGCCTCATTCGTTGTTGGACTGCCGCAAGACTTAATCATATATTTTTTATCTGCAACTGCCATGCTATATAGCGCCGTCATCCAGTCCCTTGTTATTGCGCGTCCAGGTAAGTAGGCAAGGAACTTGGGAAATACTCGCAAGTACAGGCTCAGTGGAATCGTGCTTGGAACTCGAGCTCACTCTTCAAAACACACTTTACGTGTCCATGTCCATACCTGTTAGATAAATGTTTGCAATAAAAATCATGTGTACTTGTGTCGATGAGCGAAAAACGTGAAAAGGAAAGAAGATGCGTACAGAAATTTGTTTCCGCTCTCACATTACTTACGGAGATGCTCTCTCACGGGGTCTCACGTACATATCGTGCTCGCAATGGCACGGCGGGGTTTGAATCACATCGAGATTAAAAACAAGAAACCACGGTCGAATTTTGCCAACCTTATCAGCAGATCTCCACTGTGAATAGGTCTTATTACGACAGTTCTGTCAGGATTTTAGGATACTATACTGATTATCTAAAAATTTAACAACAATATACGATCATTTTTTGCCTATTTTACTGTCGAAAGATTAGGAATCACTTAATTGCACTTCACTCACCGTCATTTCATATTATAGTGTGGTAAGATTCGTAATTTAATTGTATTAATCCCACTGAATTTGAATTGTGGGCAAAAATTACTCACAATACGCACGAAAGCGAGCATACCTATATTCACGCGAAATATAGATATACCACGTATCGCGTATCGCCGTGGAACTGTCACTGCTTAATATTTAGGTTAACAGTGGCGAGAGTCCCGTACAATACGTCAGCTGTCACAGCCGTGGTGCTCATTTCGCACAAACATTGACATAGCCGCCGGTAACGTAGGGTGACGAGAGTTTGGGCAACGAGACTTTGGACCGCCGAGACTTAGATAGTCACCCGACGGAATAACGTCCGGACTACGGAGCCGGAAATAATCGTTAAAAAAAATATACAATCTTCGCGCGTTAATTTTTTTTTAAATGATTATTTAATGATCGAAAGTGCTGAATTCGTTGACTGCGGAGGATCGCGGGTTCAAATCCCAGTCGCTGACGTTTTTTTTTTTTTTTGCAAAATTTACAGAATTTTCAAAAATAATGGAATAACACTATTAAATGCATTCGTCGATCACTCTTAATTGATAATTTATAGAAAATAAACTATATTATGTCAATTTGACCTGCGCAGGGATGAGATTGGATATAAGCCGGGCGCAATCAGGGAAATCTTATGAGGCCCCGATTTATAAAGTGTGACAATCCTGTAAGGGCGGCCCCTATAGGGAAGCCACATCGGGTCCCGGTTATAATCAGGGAAAATTAATCGGGGCCCTTACAGATCCCTAATAACATTTCCACACGGGATTGTCTCGCCAGCTGTGCCAACGCACGTGCGGCTATTCGACAAAATCGTCAGCCAGGCCTGGGAAACAAGCGAAATTTCGTGAAACACGAGCACGTTGTGTTATTCAATGGCTGTGTTGAAAAATCAAATGAATACCGGGAACGATAAATCTATTTTTATTAAATCCGTGAATTGAAGTCCGTGAAAAAAGGTTAAGCCGGCAATTGAAATGTTTCTCTCATTTTCAATGGTACACACAATTACCGATGTTCATCGATGATAACATTAATTATTGTACCAGCTACCATCGACGAGAATGTCGTTACGAGAAACGTTATTGTTTGGATAATTTCGCACACACCGCGGACCAGATATATTTTGCTCGTTTTGTTGCGAGCACTATAACCGAGGATAACGTGCACACGTATGGACACGATGATACAATGGATGCAACATCCTCAGCGACATTTATATGCTAAATTGTTATATATTGCTCCCCTACGTTGACTTGGAACATTGCCAAAGCACACACACACACACACACACACACACACACACATACACACTAGGCAACAATTTCACCATTAGCTCTCGTCGTTCTATCGCGAAAAATGAGCAATTCTCCCTAAAGGGTTTTCGACGCCTCTCGGGAGCTCTTATACATCATTTATTCACAAATGTTATCTTTCCACGATCAATCGCCTGACCAATGATTCATGAAATTACATGCCTAGACCCACCAGAAATTGGTAACTTCGTGAATAGAATTTCCGCAATATTGCCGGAGATTCGCGCTCTGTTGCTCGGACGATCTAAAGCATATTTACATTCTCGAATTTTCGTGTATAATGGAAAATTCCTAAAACGTCATTAACCCTCCGTCACACAGGTGGAATGTTCAAGACCCGGTCAAAATTTCCCGCTCGAATGTATTCTCGAAGCTCAGAGAGATTATTATGACAAAATCATAGCATATTAAATTCTAAAACTGATTATGGGGCGTGCGATAGAAGCAGTAAGGAGTATCCATGAATTTTTTCAGATTTTTTTACAAGCTTTTAAGAAACAAAAAAAGATGTCTGAACATGAACGAACCACCTGGTGTACAACGGAGAGCCAAGTGAAAATAAAGGGAAATTTGCATATCTCAAAACTGCGAATGATTATTTTTGCCGAGTGCATGAAGCTCATGAAAATAAAATGTAACGATTGTTCAAGCAAACGAAGTGCTTGGATAAATAAAAAAAATCGAAGTAAGGATTTTTCAAATTATTTTCTCATTGTCGCGAGGAGCTGTGCGAGTTGGTTCGATAATTGGCTCGGCAAAGAGACAATCTGGATCGAGCAAAGCCTGATGGGCTATCCTCGAAGAAGGAGAGTATAATATGGTTCAAGGGGTGAAACCCAGGACCATAATCCGGAGAAATGAGACCCTCGCGGTATGCTACGAGTGTCTCTCGTATATATATTGCGATGCTGCGTACGATAAGGAAACGAGCCTCAATGAATAAGGCTCACACCCTCTGATCCTACATACTTCTTAACGTTTCCAACGTTATTAAATTTGTGGCAAAATCCGGGTATTGTTTTAAAAAAACAACAGCTCTGCTTGTGACGTAACTCGGACTGATATTGATCGATTAAAAAAAAGACAACGTTTTTTTTTTTTTTATGCACCGGACAAGTTAATTAATAATAATTAATGGATCTCGCGATGACCTGTAAATTTATTGTCTCGACGCACGCAATAGTCGAGTCTTATCTGATGCGCAAAACGAATAATCTTTGCAGATTTTTTTTTTTTTTTTCCTCCCTCTGAGGATTATTTTTGTTCCCTTCCATTCCAGTTGCAAGCTTTTGCAATGGTTCGAGAAATCCTTATCAACGATAAGCACAACGTTTCGTTCGGATAAAGTTTGTTTGTTTGTTTGTTTTTTTTTTTTTTTTTTTTTTTTATTTCAAAGAAAACTCTCTCGAGTTTCGTGCGGATCTATGAAATTACATCGGGGGTCATACAAGTCCACGCGATTTCACGGCGAAAAGTTTCGCCCGGAAGTCCATACGAAATTGTTTGCACTTTGATTCGTGCTAGCGGTTGAATCTCGTGCTTTTGATAAAACGCGCGCCACCCCTCTGTCGTATAGTCTCATTTTTTTCATGGCACGAAAGAGCAAAATCCAGACGCGATATATAATAGTCGTAAGCCGCAAAAGTATCGGATCGAACTTGAGAGCCATGTCATGCACACAAGCACATCGCGCAAAAGGATCTCTATCGCGAGGGCGTTGCGCTTGCACGCAAACGAACGAACTTTAGGTGCTGAATACACAATGGACGTGCGAAACTTTCTCGCGAATGTATATATGGCGGGTGACCGGTTGCCCGCGGTGCTATTCGATTTGTTGGGCAATGACCATCGGTACGGGGGACTGCATGGTGTGCCATTACACGGCGAGGGTGGTTTCAAACGTCTATTTATTCACGGCGTATATATGCTATGTTGTATTCTCGTTCATCGTAAACCGGCAAGTTTCATTGCGTACAAATTATACAGTCATTCGTCGCGGTCGAAGCGAGCTTGTAAACACCGGAACAATTATACACGCGGATAAATATATTGCATGTAACAGTGTGAAGTTTGGATCGATATCGCGAATATCGTATGCTACGTGATGCTATTGCATTATTGTTCTCGGAATTACAAACTCTTGATTAATTTTGAAATTGCACCACCGTTGGGACAATGCAGTAATCGAGGTTACTACTCTCATCAAATTTAATGATCAATCAATTTTTTCTTCCGATTACATTATCCGCGATAATTGAATTTTATTAAATAATTTCGGAGCCGGGCAGTACTTCAAGTACCCGGTACTTGCGTTGTACTGTAAGTACATTGCTTGAAGTACGAAGTACTTTAAAAGAATTACAATCATTGTGCTTAAATTTCCAAGTACTCGGCATGCACTTTGAGTATTTGTACTTAAATTTTCAATTACTTTCATGCACTTCAAGCACGCCTCTGTACTCCAAGTACTTTCCTGTACTTGAAGTACTTTCCTGTACTTGAAGTACTTTCCTGTACTTGAAGTACTTTCCTGTACTTGAAGTACTTTCCTGTACTTAAAGTACTTTCCTGTACTTGAAGTACTTTCCTGTACTTGAAGTACTTTCCTGTACTTGAAGTACTTTCGTGTACTTCGAGTACTTTCCCGTACTACAGGTACTTTCTCCAGTACCAAGTATGAAGCACTTTTAAATACTTCTTGCTAATGGTTGCATGTATAACGCCTATATGAATATATAATTGAGGAACGGTACTTGCGATGTACTGGAAGTACATTACTTGAAGTACAAAGTAATTTAAAAGTATTTCAAGCATTGTACTTAAATTTCAAAGTATACTCGACCTGTACTTTGAGTATTTGTACCGAAATTTTCAAGTACTTTCCTGTACTTTGAGTACTTTTTCAAGTATCAAGTATGAAGTACTTTTGAATACTTCTTGCTAATGGTTGCATGTATAACGCCTTTGAATGTACAATTAAGGAAAGTTCTGCGCCATCTTTGGTTCAGATTGTAAGGAACGACCGTTCAAAGGCTCAAGCTACGATAGTTACGGTGTCATTGTCAATGCATGGCTCCGTTTTTAAAAATCCGTGTATTGTATTATTTATTTATTCTTTTTTAAGCCTGAAGCTAAATAAATCTTAACTACAATCACCAATGCTATTTCTCTAATGATCTATAATTCTTCGTTTAAATATTTCTGTTCCAATCTGCCTATAAACCGGAGTGAATTGCACAATGTGAAAATATGTTTTTATACAAAACCGTACTCGAATCAAAATCGAATGAGGTTAAAGAGTACGTAAGAAATCAAATATAAGTACTAGAACTCACGAGATGTATACCTTAAAACTTGAAGAGTATTTGATACTTGATACTCGACGTATTTCAAGTACTCGTTACCTCAAGTACTTCAAATATTTAGTACTTCAAGTATTTACGGTACTTGGCACTTGAAGTACATGAGTAATTCAAGTACTCACAGTACTTTGTACATTGCACTTGAAGTACTTTCAGGTACTCTGCCCAGCTCTGAATAATTCATTTTAATTAAACGAACCTATACCACATATAATTAAAGACAAAAACGAAACGTGCGATTCGTAGAAAAATGGTGAAGGGTTGAGAGAGAGCTGTTGATAAAAATTACAACAAGTCCTGATAAATTCGTAATAATATCATGGATACGTTATTTTCAAAAGAGAGATTGTCTCTAGAATGAAATTGACAGGGGAGAGATTGATTTACTCACTTTGACATTTCCGTATTTCCAAGTGAATAAAATGACTGCGGGAAGACAGGCTATGATGCAACACTCGAGTATCAGTATCGCTGTTCTCATGAGCCAATTGAGGGAGACGACGCAGGGTGAGCCATCTTCGCAGAACTCACATCCCTCGGCGCAAGGAAGACACTCGAATACTCCCTCCTCGCTGTATTGGCTGTCCTCACCCTGCCGGAAATACCGTTTCGGAAATTGAGAGGAAGATTTAAAAAAAAAAAAAAAAAAACAAAGCGATTTTCACGTTTCACAAAGAGACAAGTACAAACAGAGGAATGTAATTTTCACTCGCAGGACACACGAAGTGGTTAATTCGGAGCTCTCTGCAGTGATTAAACTTTAAGTGGGAATTTGTCCATTTTCACGAAGATTGAACTCGGTAGGTCATTTAAAATTCCGCCAACTGACACAGATCCTGTGGATTCATTCGTAGACAAATATACTTTAAATGAAAAAAGATAAATATTTTTTTTTTTTAGAGGCATGAAACTTGAGCCGCGTGATATTTATCTGGGATTTTTTTTTTTTGTTAATGAAAACAACGATCCGTATTTGTATTAATTAGTGTATTTATCCAATAAACGTGATGAGGGTTGAACGAAATGGCACGTCCTTTAGCCTGTATTAAGGTGCCGATAATTTAGCTCCCTCCAATTAAATCGAATTCAATCAATTCGTGGATTTAGCGGTTGGACAATCATTGAGTGGGAGATAATGCCTCGAATGGTGCGGAAACACCGAGCAAATAGGGGCCAAGATAATCGAGGGTCGCAGAGCCATTGATAGGCATTTACCCTACGCAACGCTGTGTAGTATTAGCCAAAATTTATCCATCCCAAATGAAACATCCGGGATGGCCATATTTCAAATGAAATAGGTCACGAAAAATTTATAATAATTTTAATTGATCATTAATCCTGAAGAATTGCCTGAGCTTACTTTTCGATTACCTTTAGCATATCGTTCTGATAAACGTTGCGCCTCTTTTGTGCCATCAAATTGAAGCTTACGCAACAATGAAGGGCGATCGTTTGGCGGGGGAGCGCTCAATTAATTATTTATAATTCATAATAATTATTTTCTCGGCGGCTTGTCTCGAATGATTTTGCGCAAATTAATTATTTCCATTTATCGCCCGTTGTGCGCGTCGTGTGCACGTAGCAAAAATGATTGACAAATCGAGAGGGAGGACTTATTTCTAATCCCCTCCATCCCTCTCACTTTCTTCTGTCATTCTCCGATCCTCATCGATCCCGACACACAATATACAATGTATGGGTACAATAACTTGGCCCGTAAATCGGCTCTAACAAAGGGACGAAGGTATCGGGGGTTACTGTTCTCCACACTGTGATTAACGCTTCTTCCTTGGGGTTCGATAATATACGACCCATGCACTTGATACATTATACGAATGGAGGGAAACTTGGTCAGTTTCAGCAATGAATAGGCTTCCTTCGAGAAGCGAGAGTTAAGTACATAGACATGATCTTGGGGAAATGCCCACGGGAGAAGAAAATTGTAGGTGATAACGAGAACGAATCGAGTGGTTATGGTTGCCATGTTCGTTATTCTCGAGGGTACACACATCATGCGATCATCGATCATTGGCATTAATTCTTCGATTCTAACAACTAACTATTCTTTCAGCAATAAATAAATAAAATTTCAGTGATGACACATTCGATTTTGTATAATGACCCGAAATGAATGGATAATACAATTGGATGGAAAAAATTTTGGAATAAAAAAGTGAGAGTTTACGGATAAAATACTTCGGGTGAGGACATGCTTCAGGTTATAATTGTGTCACAGAGGAGGTATCATTGGATCAAGTCATCATCGGAATTAAATATCAATATCGTCATTTGCAAAACACACGCACACACACACACACACATTTATTGTTTGTCTCGAGATCGTGATCTCTACGTATCTATGGTGTAAACGCGTTGGAGTTACTGTCACCCAGTATATACTGAGCATTAATCATCGTCCCAGGCTGGAATTATCCCTGGGGATAATGTGACACAATGGTTGGTAGCGATAGGTTGGTACAGTTAGTTCGGTATACGATCCATACTATATAGCGGGATACAATGTCTCGAATACCTCATTGTCCTGATTGAAACGTTGCTACCTACGCGATTTCAGAAGCGATAAAGATTAAAGCTCGAGATATCTGCAGTGCCAATAAATCCCACATATTCATGAATGCTTTATTGTAACCGACAGTATACAAGATTAGTATAATCCAACGAAGACTTGACGCGGAGTCTGAAATAGCTGGATCGATAATTTGCTGGCGAGAACTGGAGCGGAAATATCTCGATGAATAAATGATCGAATTCGAGAATAACGAAACGGGAATATGCTTCATCTCCAGTCGCACACGGAGCTTGTAAATTTTCTTTTTTACATCTTGTCACTTGAAAAAAAGAGACGTATCTCGAAATGCGAACAACGAAATCCTAACGTCAAACGTTGGGTTAATAAAAAATTGGCATTGTCAATTTTCTGTTAATCTTAATGATTGCTTTCAATACTGAGATAATTATTCATCATTTTCATAAATCTGCAGTCTCGTTCTAACATAATCTTCATTTGGAAAGATTGAAGGAGAAAATTCCGACAAAATACTCGATAAGAGTCATGTCTTTTCTCACTACTTCGATCTGATATTATATTATCTCGGAATGAAAATATTGATGGAAAGATTGATTGACGGAATAAAAAATCAAATTATTATGTGCTCAAAAAATCGTGACGAAAAAAGAAAACTGTTACTCAAGCCATCGAATGAGTAACTCTCGATGGAATTTAACAATTAGCAAACCCGGCTAACACTTTCGGGAAATTGCGTGGCAACATGAAGTCCATATGCGACATAATATTTCACGATGCAATCGAGCTGAACAAATTCTCTCGAAATTCTGCAATGCGCCAAGCAAACTGAATTCCCGAGCGTAAGAGTAGTGAACAATATACGGTGCTCGACGTTACCAAACCGCAATAATTATTCCCAGAGCAACCGAGAGCTCTGTTCGAATCTTTTCCTATTATTTCTCTCTCTCTCTCTCTCTCTCTCTCTCTCTCTCTCTCTCTCTCTCTCTCTCTCTCTCTCTCTCTCTCTCTCTCTATCTCTATCTCTCTCCGACACCTCCACCGCCAAATTACTCTCGTTTCGTTAATTCATACGTGGACACACGATATAATAGAAATCGTCGTGCTGAACGTTCTTGATAAACTCGACCACGACATCGGGCTAAACATTTCGAGCGTAAAGCCCGCAGAGCATTACGTAACTATCGGAATTGTTGGCAATAAACTATTCTAGCGGGCGTAGAAATTTCCACAAATTTTCATCAATTATTGAAACTTAATCCACTTTGCTCATCAACGATTCCCTCAATGCACTCCACTTCAATATAAAACCCCAACTACGAATGGTGTTCCGTTGAACAATCTGTACGATGTGCGATATGTTGTTTGTATTTAAAGAATTTCGCTCATTAATCGTTGAATACTTCTTCATTCCATTGAAAACGTGTTCCCTTATTATAATTAAGAACCGCACGTATTGTTTCACTGTATAGATGGAATTAGGATCGTGAGATGTTCAGTGAAAAAAATTCAAATGAGGAATTCGTGTAACTTAACCTACATCGTAAAATCGATCAATTGGGAACTCTTTGATGTGAATTTTGCAGCATTCAAAATAATTTCCATTACTTATCAACAGCTGACCAGCTACCTCGATTGTTTCTATACATCATTGAATTATAACAGGAGCTAATAATAATTAAGTATTACGTAAACGTAGAATTTATTCATGACAAAACTTTCAACGATCCTCACAGTGAAATATAAGCCGAAAGATCTAAATTATCTTTAAAAAACTAATTCTCCTGCTATAATACAGTCATCGTACACACTGATAACGACTTTCACGTGTTATCAGATTTTCATAGTTCCCTCTAACGAGGTTGTAGTTAAAATAGTTCTTTACTCTACAAGGGTCACGCAAGAACTATCTTATATAGATACAAAAAAAAAAGATATTAAGTCAGTTGAATTTTTCTCAACGTAATCTTCTCAGTCTGATTTCATGAAACATGGATTTTAATTTTTTTAACATGATGTATTTATATGTATGCGACGATACATAAATATATTTGAAAAATTTTCATCCCATGGGAAATCACGGATAAAGAATGAAGCAGCAATATATACGAGGCAATAGCTTTCGACACATATCTGGGCGTTCGGAGGAAAAAGTACGAGAATTCCGAGCAATTTTTTACAGGTTTTTCTCACGTTGAGAGAGAGAGAGAGAGAGAGAGGGAGAGAGAGAAAGTTGAGAGTGTGAATGATTTATTGCGTCATTTCCTTTATAAAGTACGAAGATCCTGGAATCAAGTACGCCCCGGAAACAAAAATCTGGGTTCGTATGAAATGACAATAAGGTTCTTTACGTCCATGTACGTTTATATACGCCTACGTCCGGGTACGTATAAAATGACAATAGATTTTTTTAATTATACGTAGTCATAAGCAGACTGAAAATAAAATTAGAATCCTTAATGAAACTCGTATGAGCCGAGAAAGTATTTTATAACTTTGAAGGGCTGTGGTACATCTCCACATTAAAGTTCTGCACCTTTCAGACGACTTTATGAAACATTAAATTTGTGTGAAACCGTCAGAGGGTTGATAGTCTCATGGACTATTGTTTTCCAATATATTTTCCGAGGCATCCGAGATAAAATTATGACTCTTCGATAAACTTTATAGGTGGATCAGTTCTGACGTCTTCCAAAAGTAGTTCTTTCGGCAGAGAGGAAAACTTTAATTTCTGATGCCAATTTGAAAAAAAAATGCAATTTTTAAATAATTATTAAAATTGTCAATTTTTCCCGGATATAATTTTGTTTGAAGTTCGAAAAAGCGTTTCATGCATGGAACATCATGTTCAAAAAGATTATTAATGTTACGGAACATTAATAAAAGTGATCCATTCGAAGAGATTCGAGTCTTGTGCGCAGTTTGTGTTGCCATTATGCCGTGCGGTTGTCGGGATGAAGACAAGATAAACGAGAGGGGCAAAGCATCCTCTTGAGACACTTTTGCTCGTCTAGCGGATTGTGAAAGGCAACACCAGTGAACCAGCGGAAGCGAGAAAAGCCATGAGTATACAACAGTGAGTCAGTTACACAGAGAAAGAGAGAGAGAGAGAGAGAGAGAGAGAGAATTTGCAAGAAGTGGCCTACACCAACGACTAACTCGACCCTCGTTCCTGTTGGTTCAGTTTATGCAAATAACGGCCATGTGAAGTGGAGAAGCCGGGCGATTCCAGCCCCACTGCTGTACGATACAACCCGGAAGGCTGAGAGAGCTCAACAGAAACAAGAAGCTGGCAGGAATTATACAGATTCCTCGGAGGACGCATTGGCACGAATTACAAATTTCACGGAGGATCCTTTACGTTAGGACAGTTCGAACACAGTGTATACCGGTATTATTCTCGTCCTGAATGCTTGAGAAGCAAAGAAACGCGTTAGCCCGTCCTCCCTTCCCCCATACGTGTCTATTGGTAATTGTTTTGCGCGACAAATAAAAAAGGTAACAGGTCGACGATTGAAATTCTGCAGTCGTGTATTATGGGAATTTCTAAGTCTCGTATTGGCATTTTCGTAATGCACTGGTTTTTCCAAATTTACGAGTAGCACACTGACTTCTCACCGGAGTATTTCCAACTACGACCCAGTTGTGTCAACCCATATATTATCGTTTCCTACGGAAAACTTAGTGGTGCTACTACGACTGAAGTTAATCGTAACACTTTTTTTTTGTCATTAGTCGAAAGAAGATGATTTATCGATGAGTTTTTGTCCTTTATTTATCGGTCTCAAATTTCAGTTGGTCAAGTCCCTATATAGCTCCTACTACTTTTTTGTCAGTCGTAGTAGCGTTGTAATTAACACCGCTTCAGAGGGAGCAATTTCAACGTATACGTTGATATTGCTCCCTCTGCAGCGGTTTGAAGTGGCGACATAAGCGCTATTTTTTGCCGGGTAAATTATAATGCTGAAATTGAAGGTCGGAAGTCCACAGACCTCTAACGCATTAATGGCTAGCATAGCTGACCACTGATAGCATAACACTCGTCAAGATATCATAATTTTCATCGCATGAAAAGAAACTGTGCAGTGCGGTGAAATATCACTTAGGAAAAAGTGGAGGCAAGTCCTATGACGGGAAACCTTTCTTTCAGTTAACGAAGGAATGTGACATTAGACAGGACCGTAGTTTCTCGATATCACATCAATCATCAAATTCAATGTTGCAATTGCTCCGAAACTTCCCTCTTACGAAAACTACTTACTTTTTATTCGTATGTATCAGCGAGGAGGCCCTCAAATGCACCAACGCTGTTTCAGCTCTCATTTAGCAAAAAAAAATATTGATAAGCCCCAAACATGAAGTACGGATATGACGTATTGAACGCTCGATACATTATAATTTATATTTGTAGGAAAATTACGGAGGGAACGATATTATATCCAAGCAATCCACACGAGGATCCCATTCACGCTTCCCTCCGACGATAATTCACAATAAATCGACGCGGTAATTTTTTCACGTCGATGAATAATGGACATTCCCCGTGTGGTTTAAATCTCTTATGGAGAGGAGGGAGGATTGCGTACAGTGTGCCACGAGGACAAAGTTATGTTAACGATAGGTTGTCGTGGTCAGAACTCCGGTACATCGATCTCGTTCAAACCCCCCCGGCAACGTGCCACCTCGACGACACACTGTCTCATGACGAACGAGTTTCGGACACTCTGTTCTGTTCGTTAACACTTTGGCTTATACGTGATTTGTACTGATAATCTCTCGAAAATTCCATCAACAGTAATACCGGGACGTGAAATAATTCTGTCACATCAACTCCGTTCTGGGATGATAAAAAAAAACTTATTTTCTCTAAAACATTAAGTTTATAATCATTGCTTCTCTCCAATTTCCTGTATCACAGAGTCCCACTCACTTCGATTAATTAATAGGTCTTTGAAATAGGTTGTAATGTACATTAAAAATAGGAGGATTAATCTTGTTCCCAATAGTGACGTCAGCACGAAAAAATATCAATAAACCAGGTGTACGCTTATCAGGCTATGTTCATGTTTGCTCAGCAATGCTTATTTTCCATAAAAACGAAAAAAAAAAATCAAAATGCCTCTACTCTCATTTGTGCCTTCACTCTCGATAATCAATTACGTTGGAAAAGTAGTGAGTGTTCGCTCTCACTCTTTCCCTCTCTCTCTCTCTCTCTCTCTCTTTCACTCTTTCTCTCTCTCTCTCCCTCTCTTTGCAAGACATTTTTGAGATTAAAGCTTTTTTCGGATTGCTTTGAAAATATTGAAATTGGACCACCTCGCATTTGCTTCTGAGCGATATCATTAACCAATTACTACCTCGGGAAATACTCTCATCAGAACTTTTTTCAAATAATCTGACTCTGAATTGCACTACCAATCTCTTTGGACCTTTTCAATAACGAAGTTCACGTTAAAAAAAGGTCGTTCACTATATTCGATGATGATAATAATAATAATAATTCAGGCTTATTATATTACGATGCTGCCAAATTAAAATCCAGATATTAAAGAAAATATTGTCGGACGATTGAGTAATGACAGCATATAACATACACGAGCTAATGAGGTTTGTTATCTGCCCCTCGATTTCTCCTGTGCAAAAAAAAAATGTGAAATTAACTAGGGGAAAGCATTTGCGTTTACGCCGACCAACGTCTGCACCTAACTGATGACGTCTCTTGAAACTCAAAATTACAATTCACTCCAAGGGCTGCTACTACCAGCATACGTACCAAGTTTACTTGTCAACCGTGAGTTTTCCCGAAAAAAAAATTGCCCAAGGAGAGAGAGAGAGAGAGAGAGAGAGAGAGAGAGAGAGAGAGAGAGAACTATTAAATATATTGTACACGTGCAAGAGGCAGAGGCGGTTTCATTGTAGCCTAACCCTGCAGTGCACATACTGAATGCTAGCAACAAAAAGGGCTCAACTAATAGTTTTTAACAAGCAGAGTGGTGCGGGTTGTGCTCTATTAATTGCCAGGAGTTGAGACAAATATGTTTACATACATATCCAACATTAGTTAGTACGTGTGCATGTATAGAGGGCAGAATACATACGTAGTTAAGCTGACAGTGGTAACTGGAATAGTCTGACATCAGCAGCACCGGCATCATCATCAACAACAACAACAACAGTAACAACAACAATAAGCTTGTGAGAAACCACGAAGTTACAAGTTTCACGGTTGTGCAGAGGAGAGGTTGAGTATAAAATTTAATGGAGAAAGAGGGAGCGAGCAGCGTGTGCCCAAGATAGTGAAAGCAAGCTCACTGAGGTAGTAAAGGCAACGAAATGACACATTGGAAGCTGGAGAAAGAGAAGGAAGTGGCGGTCGTTTGCCCCCGTAAAACAGGCTTGGATTGGAAAGGGTGAAACCTAGCGGCAAAGAGACGACGGAGAATTCTAATAAAGCAACCTCACGGTTCGATTGCAGCACGGTCTTCTCTTCAGTTCTTCGCTTTTGCTTCCTGTCGTCCTACTGGCTGAACAAAATCGCACGGGAAAACTTGGTTCGAGGTCCACCGTTCAGTAACTCCTTCCGCGAAACTTAACAAGCTCCATCGTAAAGCGGTCGATGGAGAAGACGAGGACAACGATAAAAATGATGAAAATGGCCGCTACTCGTCGTGAAACGCAGTGAAACGTGTTCAACGAGGCTACCAAGCCAACTGGAGATACACACACACACGCGCAGATATGTTGGGATCTATGCACACCACGAGAAAAAAGAAAACAGAACAGCAGACTCGTCGAGTAGGTTTTGACACACCATCTGCATTCTCACCGAGACGAAATATTAACACTCCGTTAGCTTTTGATGTACTCAAATTATGAGCGTGGAATGTGAAAAAACAGGGCCTAATCTTCCGGCAAACCTCTAGAAATGGCTGATCTTACCGATATGCAGTCACAGAGACAGTCGGGGATTGGGATTTTGAAATTTGAATCTTGACACAGGTGTAACAGTATGAACGGATGAACAAAACGGTCTGCTGAATTTCCGGAAGTGGCAGGATTTCAAAGCCAAGAAAGGATACTTGGACAATCGAAATATTAACTGGAGATTCGGTCAATTTCCGAATAATTTTTCATCACCTTAGACGCGAATTCCTGCATCAGCTGGTTTTTACGTAGACACTGCAGCATGTAATGGCGATACTTTGGATATTATCGGAAACGTATATTAATAATACGACCATACGTGTAATCATTTCCTTCATACTTGGTCCTGTGATCTCAATGCACCTCTCTCTCTATCTCGTAACATTATATTCATCCCCCTGCAACTTCTGCATACACGGTACACGTAGCTCCCCAACCCAATATCTTTCTCGTTGTATTAGTGGGCCGTCAAAGATTACGAGGGCAATATCCAGATATCTTGCGGACGGAGGAGGATATGCTGACGATAACGGTCATCCCAAAGCTTTACGATCTGTATATATATATATATATATATATATATATATATATGTATATGTATCTACGAATCCGTGCAGGCAAGTGAGAATACCGAGATCGAAGAAAAATTCAACGAAGCATCCTATAGCCTTGCAGAGTGACAACGCCTCCTGATTCGAGCCAGAACCTCATTCGAGCACATTATTGAGTTAGTATCACAATCGTAAATGCTACTGATCCTTCTCGCCATGCTAGGCTTCTGATTTTCTGTACCTATATCTATATCTTTCTTCTTTTCATCCTGTGGGATTCCTGGTATACACTTATATTGCACGCTTTATTTCACATTTTATCTTTCTCTCAGTCGTCCTCAGCTCAAAAGAAATCCGCACTTTATAGGAGCTACTGCGTTTCATGAAACGAAATATAAAAGTACGGTGCCACCGTTTGTGAGCTAAAAAGGCAGATAAAAGAACAGTAAACTAAGGCTTCGCGTATATTGCCAAAGTGCATTATAGTCGATTTCGGAGCAACGTATAGAACCACACGGACCAAAGTGATCGGTGCTGATAAAGGTTGAGAAAGATTCTAGGATAGCCTCTGCATAAGCCTCCGTATATCCTGTTATTCGCACTGTCCTTTTAATCACTTAGCGTGAAAAGAAGAGCCTCTCGTCTCTGAATACGAAAGCTCTTCTCGCAGGAAGAAAGTGCATCTATGCAAGATATCGTGAACATCTAACGGAAATATTTTAGAATATATACGAGAAGTATGTTATCGAAAAATAGATTTTGAGTACGTAAAAAAATGACGGATAGTTCTGTGTGACAGACATACTTTTGGATATGTTACATTTGTCCATGGAGAATACGAGCCTGGGAGAGTTGCATTTGGAGAAAGAACGGGGGCGGATACAATGCAATATGAAATTCGTTGTTAGTTCCGATATTGCTGAATTTAAAAATTAAAAAATAAGAGCCTGGAGCTATTATTTCTTATGATGCGAATTATATGTATAACAGCAAATATGTGAACCACTTCGAGGCAGTTGTGCCATTTTACTGATAATATTTCCAAAGTTACATCGTTTCGTTGGATAGTATAGTTATTATGACTGTGTAAATTGTTTATTTAATAGTTTACCATAAATACCCACTTCACATCTACCGTAAACATTATTCCACTCTTCTATGTTGAATTGCAACTTCATATATGCTGATATTAAATTGCAATGTTTACATTCTACGAACGGAGGCCAGTTGAAACTCCCACAGGGTTATTTGTACACGAGCTCATTTGATGAAGCAATTAAGGAGCCTTAGGTGTAATTTCATGGATGTACATATCGTCTCTGGAAATTCAATAATCATAACCGATACCCGATGTCCACAGAGCGAAGTGTTCAATGATGCGCTGATATTAATATCGGAGAAAGGATGCCGTCAAGCTGCGAACGATGTGTCCATAACGATCTATAGAGGTCGCCAATAAGCCAGGAATGATTGAACGGAATTCAACGAGCGAAATTCTCGAGTTACAATTTAACAGCCCCCCCGGTTACAGCCATCATCTTCATCGATATTGGCACTCTGATTATGCCAATATTGAGCTAGAATTTGGGCTTTATGGCAGCCTGCACTCGTTTGAAGCGTTCGTACCTACCGAACGTCACTTTGAATTGTTCACATCCAAAGACCAAACTGCTTGTAGATATGGATTTAAATTTCACGAAGGATAAACATTGAAACGTCAGAACGTCTGTTATTTATACTTTTCCTGCTATTTACCGGGTACTGTAAACTATTTTTCTAATGCAATGTTAGGCGGCAATCAAAGCCCTCGTAAGCTTGCTAAAATAATGGAAAGACCAGAGATCACAAAATACCACGATAAGCTCAAGAGTATACGACTGTTACAGTCGTGTGGTTGATTCCACATTACTAGGCCATGCAGGATGGTGGGATTGGACCCTTCAACGCAATTCAACCGTATGGATAAGGCCTATCATCTGAATTCAAACGAGGATTTTGTGTTGTTGCATACTTGTATAGAGATATCGACAATAAGCCGATTTTCCCAATCCCCGCATTACTCTTCCGGTAGGTTTAATACGAGTCTGTGAATATTTCACGAGATTGCAGTAAGCAGCACAATGGCACAAGCTATACGAATCGGATAATGCAGCGCCGGACAACTAAATCTTTGCGGATTTTGTTATCACCGTATAATCAATGAATGATTTATTTTTGAAAGAGGAAACTTTTGCGCATATAGCACAGACGGATTTGACATGCTTGGGCAAAGTGAATTCTTCAGATTTTTCGTCATCCGGAGACCGGAAAGAATACACCCTGACGCTTCAGTGATATCGTTGCCATCAACGAAATTTTCGATTGAGCAACTCCTTGAAACGAACTTGTCACGGGCAAAAGCGAAGTGTTGGAAGTTCATAGTTACTGGATCTTTCGTCTTTTCAACTCAACCGGCGAGCTCTTTCCATATCCCTTTTCTCTCCCAGTCCGCACGTCAAAGTCGTAATACCGCGTGGCAAACTTTATCGTTCATATTCGCCCGGTTCTCTCGCGTCTTTCATCTCCGCATCGTTTCTCCAAGCCACAGTCACGCAAATTTTCGGCACTCGTGATATAGATATACGTCAGGCATATGTCTATAAGCTATAGAGGAAAGGGGTGGGGGGAGGGGTATCAAGAAATGAGAATTCTCGAGGAATTCAAAGAGGCCCTTTCGACCGTTGTCTCGTAAATTTTCACGCTTTTCCAGTTCATTCGCAAAGCGCGTCCGAGAGGTGAATTTCAAGTGAACTCACGTAATTTTCCCCAAGAGTAAAAGATGGAACGTTGAGAGCGTACATTAATTCAGTACCGTTGAACTAATGGGTAGAAAAGAGATAGCCATGCAGAGAGCAAAGTCGGAATGATGAAATGAAGCGACGAATTGCGATAATTATGCGTAAAACGGGCTTGAAGGGACGAAAGAACTAATCGCGAAGCCCTCTTCAGCCAGTGGAGTGGCAAAAATTATAACACTCATTTATCCCCAAAATTCCAATAGAATTCCACAAACATATAATCGGTTGAGATACACATGCTGCTCTCGAATAATACTCCCGATAAAGGCTTATGCATATATCTAAACGGTTAGACACAACGAATGAGCTAAATATTTCAAAGTATTAGGCAAAATTTATGGTATCAGCGAAAGAGAAGAAAAATCCAACGAATCGAAGCTAAGAAGGATGCGTGTTCGAAACTTTAAGACTAATCGGAAATGTTGAATTTCGCTCGTATCCAATTAACGAGAACGTAGGAGGAGAAATTGGAACATTCAATTTATCAAAGTCACGGGGTCTCGCTCGCTGGACGCGATGCTGTACTAATGCGACCTAAAGAGACGCGCGGCAGGTAAGGTAAGACGGAATAAGGTTCGCGAAACGTTTTCTTATGGATTTGCGAGAGCTCGTTGATGCTTGGCGGAGAGCACACGCCTCGCTGACCGGGAAATTAACGTGTGTGGCAAAAACGTGGTTAGAATTTTCTCGGAGTCTACCCATGAAGTATATACACCATGAGGAATTCTTGCCTAGCTATCTTCTTACTCCCCGTGTCTTCAATTTTCCATATATACAGCTAGCTCGAGCCAATTTGTTATCAATGGAAATTCCGCAGAGAAACTCATAAAGAATGGACTTGTCGCGTTTTCTCGGCTGATATGTCCCATTGGTTATCGGGTCAAGAGGGGTCCCCGATCGTGACTTTGGCACAATGAATATTCGAGTGGAATGAGCCCGCGCGGTTGCAAGGCAATTTCTTCTCGCTCCAGGGAGCAGGAAGGAGAGTCGATAAATTCAACGAATGGTGAATATTTCAATGACAAAACGTAACGAAATAAGCGTACCTTCGAACGCCCCGAAAGGCGATAAAGGTTGGGCCAAGTATTTTGACTCTATTTAAAAATATGTATCCATAGTCACTCTTTGCAGGTTTTTTTTTTCTCCCTGAATACACGTTGAGTGCATTGCTTAACTCAACTAGGCCAATTTAAGCTCGTAACTAACTTTGCGGTTTTTCGAGAGCATGCATAATTACGTTCCAAGTACATAATATGAGGAAAAAACTCACCAGCATCTGCTTCTCGTACTCCTCCTCGATCACCGTCCCATTGTAATACCTCTCGGTGGACTTGGTGTCGGGATAATAGTAGCTTCGTTTGCACACGCAGCGATAACTTCCACGTCGAAACCCAAGCCCCATCGTGGCAACGCACTGTAGACAGAAGAATTAAAAAAAAAAAACATTGATCCACCCACTGACGTAATTGGTGGGCGCTCATGTGAATAACGCGAATAATGATAAGAACCGAGTTTTTGGTTTTGCTGGTGAGACGAGAGCGAAAGAACGACGATAATTTTTCGCAACCCAGCAATTTCAGCGCTTTCTCGCTTTATTTCGCGGTGGGAAAAATCGCATTTTCGGTGGAAGATAGACCTTTTGGGTACAAGAAAGCAGGATAAAACGATGTGCTGATTTGGCAGCTATTTCGGCGACGATACAAGTATGGTAGTAAAGGGGAGATGAGTTTAAAAAAATGTGCAGTGTTAGCAATTCCTAGTGATGCAAAACAAGACGAGAATCTCGACAGTCTCGCTCGTTCTCGCTCGCATTTGTCTTTTATTTAAAATTTTTTAATTGATCGATTGACGTTAGCTGCAGATACAATCTCGTCTCGAAATTCCTTGAATTTACAAGCGAGACCAAGCGAGAATCTTGATTATATTAGTCAAATGTTTTATAGCTTTAATTAATCATGGAAGGCATTGATATTTAAATGATCGGCCTCATTCTATTGGATCTATTAGCCGTATTCATAGTCCATAGGAACAAGGAATCCTTGTTCCTATGATTTTCTGAAGAACAAGGAATCCTTGTTCCTATGATTTTCTGAAGAACAAGGAATCCTTGTTCCTGAAGGAAGGACTATGAATACGGCTATAATACACACACTGGTACCCACTGGTACATCGAAGCGACGATTCAACGGGAATATGGAATGTTACCACAGCGAAAACACTTTTTGTATCTTACGACGGTTTTACGGCATCGTCAAAGACGTTTAATAAAAACGAGCTGGAAAATGCTTCGTTGACGACGAAACAGCCGCATGCATGCAAATTTCATATGCCGCATTGCTGCAACTGTTTTTGGTATTGGTCCGATCATAAACTCGCTTATACTACTTTCGTGCAGCATGGCTCACTCGCTATAACCCTTTTCGCTGCCTGACGAAAGGCTTATAGCAAAAATTCGAAATGCTCGCGCATGCTCGGCGACGATCGACGATTCATTGATGCGATAAAACTTTACGGTTAAGCTGTACCTGGACGATCATACGAGTTCGTAAATTACACATTATATAAATGGTATTACGGATATATGAATAACGCGCGTTTATGAAGCTCCTCGTCGATGGGGATATGCATAATTTTGATCGACCATGAGGCATAAAAACATTGGCGAAGAGAAATGGGGGGAGAAAAAGATGGAGTTTATATATACGCAGACCAACACTTCTCACAAGAGTAACAAGGTTGAGGAGCATTAGCTACGTCGTTCCGGTATATATGTACATTGTATACAATACTGCGTACAAACTTTTTCTCGTTCATTTTCATTCCTTCACTATATGGTTTTCTCTCTCGACCATATACAGCATATTTTTTCTCCATTGGCTCACAAGTCATTCAAGCGACGCGCATTCACGAAAAACTTTTGCAACCTTTTTTCCGGGGAACCGAGCAATGGGAGAGACAATAGAGCACAGAGTGCGAATACAGAGTGACATGTATTACGTCCCCCCCCCTCCCCCATACACAGACACACAGAAAATAAAATCTTCCAAACTTTCTCGTTTGGCGATACGAAAATGTATCACTGATGAATTTTTTTCTTCCTAGTTAGAAAAAAACATGGCTAGCATGAGTTATGAGCATTCAACTCTTCTGTCTCGCGAGGCCCTCCAAAGCATTGAAAAATTAGGTCAATCCTGCGGTACAATTCCGTACTTTACTTTGCATCGGGTAATACTCGACCGTTGCGCGTTTTTTGTTTCTTTTATGGTTTGGTTTTTTTTTTTTCAAAAAAGTAAATCGGCTTAAGGATATATGAGCACAAGGTGGCGGGAAATGAGCGGAAACGTGGGCGCGGGTGAGCGCGGTGAGCGAGGGGCACGCATGAAACAAGAGAGAGTCGGACCGCTCATTATGCGACACACGCGAAAAATTTCCTTAAAATCGATAATTGTATGTCAAAAGGTTCGTTAACCCCCATTTTTTATGGAACGTATGTAATCGTGATAGTTTTCTGAACATTTAACACTTTTAATATTGATCGTATCTGATCGTGAAAGATACGAATTTCTGTTTCAAAGTTGCGTCAGCCCAGAATTCGTATATGGCGTGGGATAAATATCTTGATTTCACGAATTAATTACTCGCGTAAAGAGTCGTTGACCCACTTTGAAATTTTGCAGGTTTTATCATATACACTTCTGCTACACCATATAAAAAATTCAGATTTTTATATGATCGTGAAGCTAGTGCTCATACATCCTTAAGCATCAAGCGTAACGGTCAAAAGATAGAATTTTAATGGGGTTCTATTGTATGCACTCGCGTCTATATTACTTTTCGCTATTTCGCGTTGAGACTGGATGAAAAAAAGAAGGAAAAAAAAAGCGCGATTAAAAGAGAAAAGAGGAGCGAAGGAATGGGCGAAAATACGTGCACACGCAATTGAAAAAAAAATCGCCGATATTCCCATACGCTTTGAATATTTAGAAACGCCAAAAAGCTGACATTGTGTGAGGCACGATTTTGTTCTCCCTCTTGGCTTTCTATTTGAACTTTTCGGTCTCTCTCTCTCTTGTTTCCTCATCATCCAGACTTTCGAATCCGAATATCCGTCTCTCAATCTATCTCGATATTCGACGGATTATTCATTGGTTTTCCGGACTCGGCCAGCTGACACTGTTACCTCGCGTACACACACACACACACACACACACATATATATATATATATATATATATATATATTACGTGAGTACTTCGATGTACGTGTAAAAAAGAGTTCAGCAATATCGTGGCATAGACAGACCGAGGGAGAGAGAGTGTGTGTGTGCGTGGGTGTGTGAGAGAGAGAGAGAAAGAAAGAGAGAGAAAGAGCATGAAGGGGGATATATTAACCATAGTAGACGTGGTCGAAAGAGGGAGTGCAACGGAGAGGTTGCGGGTTATAACCGAGCACCAGGGGGCACATCACGTCGCGCCTCGTACCACCAAAATGTGACCGCGATATCGGAGCCAATTTCGAACCGAGATTGATCCCGATATTGGAGCAATTACGCCGACAACGTTATACATAGCACGAAAAGAGAACAAGCGAGAGAGAGAGCAAGCAGGTAGAATTGAAAGGCCCCTTTTTTTATTCTACGACGAGTCTATATATGTATATCAAGCTCGTGGAAGATTTAAGGATCGACACGAAAAACTGCTTTTGGCTGGCTTCCTATAGGTATTGCATATATACGTATATTATGTAGCGCACATCGTTTTCTTAATTATTTTTTCAATATCATTACAATTTGATATTTCAGCATGACCATTGTTTACGAGACGAAAAGAGATAAATCGAACTCGAAGAAAAAGAAAGATGTCAAGCAAAATGGCAACGTCAATTTTTTCGTTAATGCTCATCATTGTGGAATCTTGGAATATGGCTTGAATTCACGATGATTATTTTAACACGATTTAAAGTACATATGTAAAATTTCCTATACGTTCTGTGCGATCTTATTGAAAAAAAAATCCACCAAAGCTTAACATCGAGAACTCGAAGTTTGAATTTACATTTAATATTAAAGTATACCACTGTTCAGGCCTTACATTTTTATAATTATTCTTAATTGTTCCATTAATTTTTCCGTCAAAGCATCATAGTTGTGGACAACTCTTCCTCAGAAAAGTTATTCCCGGTTTTAACGAGTGCATGCGCTTTTTGGTACATAAAATTTATTGATTAAGATTCATTGCACTCACCTCGGTCGTTCGATTCTTGCACTTGTCGCTAGCGGCAAAAATATTCAACTGTGTGGATCCCGGTGGTAGCGGACACTGATCGATGTCAACCCTTCGGAGATCTATGTCGATGCCGCTCGTTCCTCTGGAACACACCAAGTATTGCGTGCGGAGACATCAAAAAGACGGGGCGTATGGAATATATTGCGAATATTCGATTAATGAATCGTTTTTTTTTTTGTCAACTTTTTGTTATTGACACGAAGATGGATTTTAACATCGATGGAAAGTCATGGCCAGGAATTCGATCGCTCTCCATTGCTTAAAATTAAAGTCAATTGAGGTAGTTCTGCCATGACCGGTATAACGGGGAATAGGCGAGGGATAGGCACAGGACGGCTCAAGGCCTATAAACCGTGGCTAGCGCATGCCCGAGTCGAAATTTACCTCCTCCTTTAGAACCTCCAACATCCTCTTTTCGAGGTTTTGAGAGTGCCTAGAGAGGATCAAATCGCATAGAAAATGAGATCCTCTTTAGCGCCTAAAACTTGCAGAAAACAGACAAATCGCACCTATCGAGGCTGAAATGAGGATCTTACGAGAACCTCATTAAACCCTCGCTTACACTCGGCCGCCTGTACCCGTGTCGAAATTTTCCACTTTTATCCCGGGCCTGGTTTGGATTTCCGTCAGGGCAAATTGGCATAATAAATGTAGTTTATTATCTATAAATTAGCAATTAAAAATCATCGATGAATTAAATTAATACTGTTCCATTATTTTTAAAAATCTTGCACATTAAAAAAAAAAAAAAAAAAAAAAAATCGTCACCGACCGGGACTCGAACCCACTATCCTTCAATCCGTGAATTCAGCACTTCTGATCCTCAAATAATTATTAAAAAAAAAATTAACGCTCTGGAAAATTTTTTTTTTTTACGAATGTTTCCGGCTTCGTAGTCCGGACGTTATTCCGTCGAAATTGATTTTTTTCCTACCTGAGATTTTAACTGAGACCTACCTAACGACCTACCTAACGACTGACACGCTACCACTAGGCTATCGATTCCTTATGACTTTTTCGTATTTAAATGACATTAGTCTACAAGTTGTAATGAAAAAGCGCTGTCTCACCGGGTTGCATAGAACAGCGTGATCTTCAGTAAAAAGGTGATATACAGTGAAAAAATGTATTCAATTGTTAAATAACAAATGGGTTTCATAAGAACTAGGTGAACTGAAATTATAAAATTCATTTGTGGAATATTGAAAGTGTGAGCAGGACTGGATGGTGTAGAAAAAAATACAATATTCATGTAATCAATTTACTTAGGGTACTTTAGTTAACAATTACATTTATCAAGATCCATGTAGAGTTCAAAAATGAAAATTGTTATATGGGATTGTGAGACGATTTGCAAGGTGATAGTAAGTGAAAATTTTACTCACCTGTTAATTAACAATTGAGTTCAAAATGACTGCAGGCAATTAAAGTTTGAAAATTAATATCTCGAATCTTCATATTCTGAATAGAACAGAATTATATATACAAAATCCTTAATATTTATATAATTAATTTAACTTTTTCACGTCACTTAAATATATTTCTCGAGAACCACGTATGGTTTCAGCATCAAAATTTTTAAATAGACATGTAAGACTGTGAATAAGGCGATACTAAGTTGAGGCATTGGCTATAATTATTTTCCTATTTTCTATTTCAGTATTATATTTAATATTTTTTCGCATATTGCAAATGTAATTGTACGTGTTGCTGAAATAGTATATTGTGCATCAAGGGCGTAAAGTGGGCTTTTTAGACCGAGTACTGCAACCACACGAGGTCAAAAAGCCCACTTAGCCCTTGCATGGTGCACACTATATTTTTTGTTACATATGTACTGATTTCTGCGTTTTTTATGCTCATGTATTAGTCCAGTCAAATGGTGCCTCAAAAAGGGTCCTCTGTGCATTTAGGGTATTAGGTAGCGATTTTTTTTTTTCATTTTGTAGGGGATCGACCATAAGTGTAAAACTCAGTTTCCGGGATTCTAGCAAGTGAGGAACGACCGCCATCTTGAAGTTAAGGGTGTAAATATTTTTTTAAATTTATCTCCGTAACCATGAAGCTGACAAAAATTTTGTGAAAAGCTTATTTGTACCTTATAAAATTGTCTACAACTTAATTCTATAACTTCTTGCGCTAAAGTTAATAATAAAAAAGTTATAAACAAAAAATGATGATGAATGAGAAGGTAAAATACTTTGAGGCCAGATAATTAATTAATTAAAAATCTTACAATAAAAATACCTCTTACCTTTTTTATGCAGCATTTCGTAATAGACAATTTGACCGATTTAATTTTTTTATTTGGTTTGTTTTTCTTTGATTTTTTTAGCGTTATGATAGTCCAGTGTCAAATGGTGAAACTGTGCAAAGCGAGGTGCAAAGCCAATGAAAATCAAACCAAATAAAAAAATTAAATCGGTCAAATTGTTTATTACGAAATTCAGCATAAAAAAGGTAAGAGATATATTTGCACTGAGCGTTATGAGTATTTGATATAATGTATAAAATTATGATTCTGGAGGACTTCGAGGTTCAAAATGAGAGCTCGAGAGTGGGCCGGACGTTATGAGTATCAAAATGGTTGCTAAATCATAAAACCAGAGGACTTGGGAGGCCCTAAATAGGAGCTCGAGCTCGAAGAGCATAAAAGAGGCTTTAAATGGTTGCTAATTTTCGACTTTGGAGGACTTGGAGGTGCAAAAGAGGAGTTCGAGGAGCAAATGGGATGTAAAGAGGATGTGTTGGATGCTAAGAGTATTAAATGAGGCGTAAATTTCGACTCGGGTGACTTTGACTCGTGATACCCGAAAAACTAGATGATCGATCATTCTGAAATTTTCACACAATATTCGAGCAGTGTATCTCTCACGATTCGTGGTGTTTCGTTAAAATCCAAAGATCCGTTCAAAATCTGCAGGACAAAGCAGGGCATTGGCATATGCGCTCGGTATGGGTGATACACGTGTAAAATGTTGCTGATTGCATACCAGCAATTATCTCAAATTTGGACTGATCAGTCTCTTTGAAAGTTTACACGCGTTTAGATAAGTTTGCAACTGATGAGTGTAGAAAATTAGACTATTTTAGAAATTTTGTACACGAAATTTATTTATTTTTTTTTAAATATTCTCAACCTCATGTCACAGAAAGTGCAGCGAATATAGCCAAGAGAGAAAGAGAGAAAACGATGGAGGGAAAAATGTACGGGAACGTCCGCGTTCTGTGATTGAATTTTTTTTTTTTTATGACGACCGCAGCTTCGAACAGTCACCAGTATAGATCTCGATGAAAAGTATAAAAATCGTGTTGCCTCTCTCCCGCATATCGGTCGGTTAGTTGCCACCTGGCTTCGGCGTGTAATTCTATCAAGCTCGCAGCGTTGCCGAAACGTGTGAAATCGCGCGATACGTTTTATACAATGCGGATAGCAATGAAACACCGACACCATCATCGATCGTCGCTCTAAGCGAATGAAATACAGATATCCTCGAATTTTCACTGTCGTCTCTGTCGTGTCTCGTTGAAACGCTATCGATTAACGGCAATAAATATTATAACCATCGCAATAACGTGGAAAATTTAATCCCATGCATTTGACATGTGTCTGTTAACTGTCGATATATGCATGGTTCTCGCTTACTGTCAAGGGGAATAAAAACGAAAGAATCGTCAGCCTCGTGGAAAACAAAATGACGCCATTTCTTTTAAATTCTCATTCTACGAAAGCGAATTAACATTATTCGTTTCATTATTCAATTTCGTAACGAGGGGTCAGAGTTGAACTTTTATTCGTTAAAATTTTCATGCTTTATAATCGTATAATTTTATAAAAACGTCACAATATCTTTCAGTATTCTTACTTCAAGCAAATTGTGAGATGAAAACGTTGAAATTTCTAATCACGGTTCAATAGTTTTGTATTATTATTTAACGGTACGGAGAAAGATTCAGTTCCAACGGACATTCGTTCGTTTTAGTTCGGTCACTCGAGTGACCGAGATTGCCAAGATCATTGAAAATCACCTATATTCGTCCCTTGTATATTTCAGATCAATTCTTTTTATATCGCATCATTCGATTCGTTAGAATAGCCAGAATTTTTCTGCCAGTGACGTTATCCCTGTCGCCAAGATTAACGACGGCTGACGCTGGTGCCCAGGGGCTTTGGATAGACCAAAAAAAGAAAAGCTCACCACTGGGCTTACGAAAAGCATCGGATATAGATGATGGGCTCGTTGCCCACACCATACCTGCCTAACGTACGAACGTGATGATGATGATGATGGTATAACGGGTCTCGCACCCATTTTCCAGTGACATATGAGCTGGTGGCTTCGCCCAGTGAATGAGAGCTTTTAATCGTGGCGCTTAATTTTAGGCATTAGCTATATCATCCCGCGTGCTCGGACCTATAATGACTAATCGGATCGAATGTCGTGAAAGCAAACGCGAGCCAAAACGGCCATTAAGTCCACGAACTCCCGGACGAGTCGCTGCGGCTACAGCCGATTTCTCTGACCAACGAAATCTTCAAAGTTGGGAATGCGCTGGAACGTTTTAATCCACGCGGATTTATCGTCCACGTCGCAAACGCGCCCGTCACGAGTCCCTCGAAAGTGTTACGCGGACATTCATCGCGCTTCGAGAGTTTCATTTTTTAATCTTCGTTCTCGCAGCATTCGCGGACACGATCACCCTTTTCACATTTCACGAAGCATTGGAATTTGACGGAAAGTCAATCGGAAGAGTTTTAGTGCCGTGATCGCGATCTCGTGCGCCATCCCGACATCATCGAGACATTGAGGGAAGACTTTCGATATGGTTAATGCTTTTATCGTAACAATTCAAATTTTATATTATCGGACATTTTAAAAAAGAAAAATAACTTTTTCTTTTGATAATTCTCAGCTGCTGTCGCGATCCCTTTGCGTCAGCGACAATGTATGAACAATCTTTATCGCGGTGCTACTTGATTAATGAGGGCTGAGACTCGCTGCGTATGCTCAGAAATTCAATATAAACAAAATTGAATTATGTTGAAATTTCTTCTTATTTAAAAGAATGATTGAATTACTTATTAAATACCCTTTCTCTCATGCGACGCTGCGGTATGAAATCAAAAAATGATTTATATACAGATATAATATTACAATAATGCTATAATAAGATTTGTGCGAGGGAATAAATTCTGAGCTCTGCAACAGTTCCAGTCTGATGAATCAGGCGAGAAATTTTATGAAATTTTCCCCATCATCTCCCGCCCAGCAAAAGTAACGTATAAATGATTCTCAAGCTTACAGAAATCTCAAACACACGAAGCATCAATTGTACGAAAATGGTAAGGCCAGATACGATATCCATCGGATCTAATCTTATACTCTGCTCGGATGCGGGGACAATCGAGAGCAACGGGATAGCTCTGCAAAGATATATATGCATGAGATTCACCGAAAGTCAGAGCTTGCGACATTATGACAAAAGTATATATTTCGCACAAAAGTCTATTATAAGCCGTGAGAGAATGAAATAATAATGAGAAATCTGAAGTCACGCTGTGCATAATAAATGACCAAACGACCGAGATTCAAGGATGCAGTAATTGGCTGCTCGATAAAATAACGAAAATTATAATTATAGGGATCCTCGCTGTTCAATATATGTTACACGGGACATTTCTCGCAGGAGTTGCCACTATACAGCTGATGGTAGAGTATCGATGAATTTTGAAATTTGAAAATGAATTTTTCGTATCGACTTATATTCGTATCTTCACTAGATCGGTTATCTCATTGTACGATTTGCATCATAGAACTGGCGAAAGAGTCGAAACGATGTATATATATGTAGTACAGTGTGGAAGCGAGCCCAACAAGCATTTTCGTGATTCCGCAACACCGATTACATTTGCATCCCATTATTCACATTTTTATACATTCCCTTCACGATTTCGTACTGCGACGATGAATGGTGGCGGTCGTGGCATTGCGGCGAACCGATAACAAAATTTTCGATGTACTCTCGATAAATTGACGACCTGCTATAGCAGGCCGGAGAGCTTCATCCCTGTGTAACGGGACTATAGCGCGTCACTCCATGATTCTGGCTCTCGCATATATCCAGCGCCTGTTGGCACCCGCGAGCTCCATGCATAGCCTGACAGATATTAGTCACTTGTGTGTGCGTGCGTAAAACGTTATATCGTTATCCGAACGTCGAGAAGTGCAATGTACTTCATTATTTAACTGGCAACGGATGCCTCGCCGCATTCAACACGCATCTCGGCTCGTTGACGAACACATTTTCACGCTTATACTACTTTGGCGAGCAACACATTGAAATTCTGCAACGATACGACCGCCATAACTCGCGATCGATAATGTTCCACGAGAGAATTCCATGTTTTCGTTTGCAGTTTACATATGTGCATAACGAATCGCTTATAAACGATATATAGACGTGACATTCGGACCGATCCCTCTGTGCTTTACATATATCTGCATATACACTGAAAAAAATGGTTCGGGATTTACAATAATACTGTTATTGTTGGCCAGTTATAGGTATACTGGTGAAAAAATATTGCCCACACAGAAAATGCAGTAGCCCTTTTAGAAAATCTTTCTCGCGCGAAAACGAGACCTCGCTACGCAAAATTTGATAATGAACGAGTTTGTGAAGAAGAAACTGAACGAACGGAATCTTGATGAGCTTATACCAACATTTGAAGGTAAGTCTGTTCTCACTTATCTACGGAATATGTAAAAAAGGACTATTTTTCCTGTTATATAAACGCCAATCGTATAACAAGCGAATTTTTGTAGGTTAGGTCAACTGTCATTTTCCTGCAAGGAGAGTATCATATGTCTCCGGGCCATGGATTCTCTCAAACTTCCAGGTGTGTTTCATTAGCTCTAAAAATCAAGTCTCTTTTGCAAAATATTTATGTATGAATATCATTATCGATAACAGATGATTAAAATAAATATTCATGATTGTTCGGTCGAACGAATATTTTAAAGGTACCCAGGTACCAAGGGTCACTAACGCTTATATACAAACTCAGGCGTCGCGCGGTCAACCATCCCCTTTAATTTTCATGTGCTCGGGTAAATCCGAATTGGAAGGGGTAACGCTGGCTGGGCCTCGTCAGTCGAACGATCGCGGGACTGATGGACAGTCGTCTTCTCTTAGTTTTGTGTCTGTTTTTCCGAGAACGAAATAATCTAAAGGATTTATCGCGACCAAATCATTACTCATGAATCGTGAGGTCGCGTGTGTCTCCCTTTCAATTTTTCGACATGCTGGTGAGCTGAACTATCATCCTGTGCATCAAGATCAGTCGGTGATTCCGAACACAAGCGCAATGCTTACGAAGTCGCCAGCGATTTCATTCTCTGCATACAACACATACAACAACACATTCTCTGGAACACAAGCGCAATGCTTGCGAGTCCACAGCGACTTCAAACACGGTAATCATATTATCTGAACACAAGCGCAATGCTTACGAGTCCACAGCGACTTTAAACACGGTAATTATATTATCTGAACCCAAGTGCAATACTTTTACGAGATCGCCAACGATTTTATACACAATAATCAAATATTATCAAAAAAAGGGCGCAAAGGGCTTTTACGAGGTCGCCAGCGACTTTATCCATAACAATCATATCGCATGATATAATTAAACCTACAATACACGTACACATCCATAAGTCGTTTCCGACTGTAGATTTCACCTTCACAATAATTATCACGCGAAAGATATTCTATAACCTAAAATACTGTATCGATTGTAAATACATCATTGGCGAGAGGTTTTTTTCTCTGAGGTTTACACCTCGGAGATTTTCCTCTCTGAGCCATAATTAAACGAAAAACTTGTATGGCTCAAAAAATATGTGTTGATTTATTTATTCCCTACCCCCTTAATCCTTATTCATAAAATCAGAATTGTATTTTATCAACGTCGAGATTTGTTACATTTCGAGAATTAAATACGCGTCCTCTTTTTTATTAAAGAATACGCGCCCCACAAAACAATGATTATGAAACATATTGGCTGAATTTTTACTGTGACCCGAATATCCCCTACTATATATACTTACCTATACGAGTATAGGTAGGTACAATATCCTGTAATTTATCTATGTAAAATGAATTTATAATTCAGCCATATTCTTTTGGTAGTATAGCTGGTACGTCTACCTCGTATTCTAGCGTTTATAAAACAGCTCTACTAGTATTGTTGGTATACAAAGAATTCTGCCTACACTGACAAAACTGCTATCTACGAAACAACATTGTATAAGTTTGCTTCGGCTATAGTATGGCTGGTGTTCGTCTACCTCGTATGCTAGCGTTTATAAGACAGCTATACTAGTATGGTTGGCATACGCATAACTCGTGATGGTGAACTCAACCATACTATGGTATTGCTGAAATAGAGATACTTGTCAGATTCGCGGAGCTATTGGGTATATGTCTGTCATGACATAGTGGTATGCTTACGCCAACGATATTGTGTCAGTCATATTTGTATGGCTTTATTACCTAGATGGTATGGCAGTAGCGTATTTTCCCATATAATATGGCTGAAGCAATAATAATTATGGCTCGAATCGGGAAACTTTTTTTTCAGTGTATGCTTGCTCAAGATGACCATATATCGTTAGACGAGATATTAAAGATAGTTTCAGAAGCGAAATTTTATTCAATAATAGCGATTTGTAAAATTCCGACGATGAATATTAAAAAATTCCAGGCTCCCGAATGATTTCGGTTATCCAACGCGTATTCCTTTCCACAAATGAAAAAAAACAACATGCTCCACTATCGTTAATGAATCCTTCTCTCCTCCCCTGTTCTTATATGCCCGTCATTCGTAGTTTTTTTTTCACATTATAAAAACATTAAGTGTTCTCAACCAAACAAGTATCCGACGTAGGTCATAGCCATGCTAGGACGATTCTCAAAACTGAGAGAGTTGAAAGGTATGGGGCTGAAGTGAGAGAACGGCTCAGTGACGTGTGCTGATGTTGCTGTTGCGGTTTGTTGGTGAAAAACGAAGCTGAGGGCTACCCAAGAGGAAGAAGAAGTGACGCAAGGAGAAATTATAAAGAAAAAAAAAATCTGAAAAACGTCAAGAGGAGCTATTCCGATGCTGTGTATATAGCCAAACCTTCTCATTCGTCGTCTCGTCTACATTTCGTTGGAAAAATTTTACGTTCTTTTCCTCTCAGAGGGAATGCAAGAGGACGGGAGGGATTTCACAGGCAGCCCATCTTCCGCAGGTACTTCTTCTCTTCTTCCCGAGGATACAGCTATACTCCAAGTGGGCTGTCCCAGTGCGCACTTGTATACGAAATGGAAACGTTTTGTCGAGCATAAAAATTCTACGGGCTAGACCTCATCTCGTTGTCGTTGTCGACGACGAAGGCCAAATTCATGAATATCATATACTTGAAATCATCGTCCTTTCTCAACTTGCTCGGCCTTCGCAATATCAAATTTTCCAGCTCACATATGTCCTTGGCCATTTCATGCCGAGCCAACCCAGAAATGAGTACTGTTCGAATGAAAAACGCGGCTCGGAATAATTTTTCAGTAAAATAATTGTGAACAACGATGGAGAAAAAAAGCTCAATGATGCTCAATGTGAAAGATTGAATATTCCTGATTATTTTTCATTATTCGAAAAAAAATTACTTTGTAGATTTTGACCAAAATTATTCATAGCCATTCTCTGCCCATCCCTGTAAATGATGCTTCCTGAGAGAATGCTTAAGGTAGTCCTCGTGCAAATGCATTTATAATGAGAATTTGTCGAAATTTATAGTGGACAAAGAGAATGCTAGTACTCAACTTCTCGTGAAATTTTAAGCAGATTGACCGTTCCCAACTCGGGATATACAGTGTCAAAGTTAGCAAACATTACGTGTAGAGCATATAACAAGCATTACTGTAACCTGATACTAGCACGGTTTTTTAAATATTACAACTAAACGCGTAACCAGATTTGTGATAAAAAAAAATTATAGACGGGAGAAGATTATTATTCACAAGTTAGGAAAAAATAACAAAATTATTAACCGTTTCGTTTACGAACGACCATCACAAAAAGAATGCAATGTGAATGAAAATTAGACGTGTAAGCTGCATATTCTATGGTGTGAATGTATTTGAATATGCACGGTTCCATGTGTAACAGTCATTTCTGTACAGACTCGATCAAAAGTTCGCTGCATATGACCACTAGGGCCGTGTATATTTTATCATGTGGTACATGAGAATCTTTCTCGCACTATTGTAGCACGAGGACCGCCTTAAAGACCGTAGACGACAAGTATTTGTGATTAAATTGGTGATAAATAAACGACTAATCCTCAATTTCATCCTCTTTTCTTTATAACATAAATCTTTTGTTTTCTTAAATTTATGAAAAAATTAAAACCTGGTGCCCAAATAGTTTTTTTTTAAATCCCAAAAGTCGTTCCTCCTGAATCATAATATCCATCGAAGGGGGGAAAAATAAGAGCCACGTAAACTATGCAGTGTCGGTGAAAACGAGCTTTTTCGTCGAGAGATAAGCGCTACTGAAGCCAGGCGAGACATTAAACGGGACAGGCAAGATCATGTCGCGTCTTAAGCAGATTACAACTTTTCTCAAACTGCTGCTGTCATCGTCTCGACGGAGCTTCTCAAACGCCATTCTTATCTTCGTTGAAGATTAAGTTTTCTTTTTTTTTTTTCATTCCACCGTTATCAGAAAGCCCGTAAAACGGAATTTTAACCGCCATAGTATAATGATTTAAGGAGAAACATTTTTCTGCCTTTCCTGCTGAAGATGGCAGATCTTGAAAGTTATTTCTCCAGCATCTGGGGCTTAACGGCGAACAATATAAACGCGTATTTTTTATCGACAGCGAAACGACAAGCTTCGATAAAATATGTTTACTCATCATGGACCAGATTTTAATTGATTAAATTGAATAATCAAATCTTACTGAACTTGGACGTCAAAGGAATTAAGTATTATCCGGCCTAATTTATATATGGTAGTGATAATTATGTATTTATTTCGCTACGCTACTTCTCAATCTACTTACTTTTAGAGCAAATAAATTCCAGTTAATAATGATCTTTGGGTTCTTTTTCCATTTTTTTTTTACTGACTGTACTTTTATATTGTGTATATGATTTTTATTTTATCGTATCCCTGGTAGAGGAACCGTTTGTTGGTTCATGCAAGCTCAAAAACGAGTCACTGGGGGCACGGGCAAGAGTGTTTTTTTATGGAACACGAGTAGGCGATTTCAGATGTGAACTAAAAATAAAAAATTTCGCCCAGCAGAACGCAGAGAATTTTATACGCACGGCAAACTCTGTACAGAAATGTTATATAAAATATGAGACGATGTGGTAGAACGTGCATGTATATATAGAGCAATGTGAACCAACGATAAGCGTGAATTGTCCGAGGGTGAGTTTTATGTTCGTTTTGCCTCTTTTGACCTCCTCAACTGTACAAAACCCCACTCCCAACAGGTGTCATACTATTTATGCGCGAAAATATTTTCTCCAAGCACGCACTCGGTTTTGTTTTTTATTTTTGCACCACTGGCTACCGAGCACGGCACACGCTATATACGTATATATTCGTATTACAAGTGCATTTTCCACGTGACTCGTGAACTCAGCCACCTCGTAAGGTACGAGTAAAGCAAAAGCATTGTATTTTATTTCATTTTTTCATTTTTAAATTCATGAAAGTGTGCAAGGAACGTGAAAAAAATAACTAAACATTTTTGTGCACCGGGTGCGATGCAGGATTTGAAAGAAAAGTTTTTTCCAATTAATTTTCGGCGATAATTTCACGCGTAAATTCCAAACGGATATTGAACTGTTATCGATGAAATTAAAGGTAAAAAGATAATCTCGCTTGGCGACATTATACGAATGTAAATATTCTATTGATATATTCTGCCGAAAGTCAAGCAGAGATATATAATCCGTCTTGTCTGCGTACCAGCTTTCGAAAATATATTTTAGAATTAATAACGCGAAAATATTTAATTCACCTTTTGTTTTATGCAAGAGAATCAAAAAAATGAATCATCAAAAGTATTTCATTACCGAAGAGTGTGTAATTTAAATTCTTGCCTCAAAAAGGGTAATTCAATTTGACTTTAAACAAAATGAAGATCAGGGCCAACCAGTTTCACGTTGATTCTCCAGAGTTTCTCATTATTTTTCTCGTATAATTAGCTGGAGGAGAAAAAAAAAAGAGAAGAAACGAAAAAGTTTGACGTATAAACCATTTTCATGACGCAAGGCACGAGACAAATGCGCTCAAACCGGACTTTGTAAAGAGATTTTCGACCGACAAGCTGTGCCAGGATGAACGCCGAGAGGCTTCCTGACAAAGCTTTTACGCTTTCAAGGAATATAGTGGAGGGTCTGCGAGAAGTTTGGAACTATAGTGGAAAAGAGATTTGCCCTTTTTGACGTCCCCTTTAACGCTTAAAATATATTATACCGAATTATTTTGTGCCTCAAGGCACAATAATAATAATAATAATAATAATAATAATAATAATAATAATAATAATATATTGTATGTGTAAGAAAATTGCCTTGTAAGAAGCTAGAAACTCGAGAGATAAGACTGGCAAATGTACGAAGAGTTTGGACAGCAGCGTATATTGAGCAAGCAAACATCTTTACGCCAGATTCCTGCGGGAGGGATATATAAAGACTTATAATAGTCGTCGTTCTCCTCTTTTCTTAGCTCCGAAAGGTATACTTTTGCGGTATTTCGGCTCAGTATATGTACCTTATGTCTCGACCAAAAAGTTGTCATTAATGTTCGCCAGCAAGCAGTATAAAAATTTTCACTCGCATGAATTAATCGTCAACAGTGTTTGGAATTTCGCGAGAATAAATGAGTTAAAATTTTCAAAGTTTCTTTATTTTTCAAAGAAAATTTCTCCGCGTCCGCACAATCAAGTCCAAAGTGACCCGATTATTCGAAAACTATTCAGACTGTTCAAAAGCTTACATCGAGACAAAATAATTGTGCAAATGAAAATTCCACATCACTCTGTCATTCCTCGACACGTTTCAAACGGAAACACGATAAATATTAAGATAATATTTCTCTCCTATGTTATTCTCTCTTTCGCGTCTCGCGACCTACTCCATATATCTTTTGGTTTCTCTTTCTCATACTCTTCTACGAGGTTCTTTTTTCCGTTATCAAAATAACCGGGAAATCGAGAGGTTCCTCGCCGTGTGATAAAGACTCGACACCCCGGGGGGAATTTCGATCAGTGCAGAACCTTGGGTTTGCAATAAGTTGAAAGCTTTTAAGCGTGTTTTTCAATAATAGATTAACGATTATTTTTATATTTATTTTAAATACGAACGAGGAAACAACATGAAAAAAGCTACTTACTCACAGAGGCAGCTTTATTATTAAATTTTTAAATTATAAATTTAAATATAAATGCATTAGCAGGCTGTATGATTTGAAATTTGTGTTATTAAATTACACGTGGTTCTTGTAAAAAACAAAAACCGGGAGTGATTCATCCTCATATATTGTTTTGCGATTTCGTTATAAGTTGAGCTGTCATAATTCTATCGAGGACGTGACTTATTCAAGTACCAAGGCACGTACTGAAACTTGCCAGAGTTGCTATCAGCACGCAAGAAAATTAATCTGGTCTCTCAAAGTCGCAATTTTAACCTTACATGGGTTGGCAACTAGTTGAAAGCTTTTGCGCGTGTTTTTCAAGAGGAGTTCGTAAAACTTCCTTCCCGATAAAACAAAAATTAATAAACGCAGTTGCGAATTAATAAAGAAGATCAATTTGTACGAGATTTTTTTACTTTGCAAATAAAATTGCTCCGAACATTCTTCGAATATAACAGATCACAAAGGGACTCGATTATTAATTTTCCTTTTAACTTGATTATTTGCAGATTCTACGAAAAATGTACAGCTTGCAATCATACGGGCAAATTTTAATTGGATGCTCTCTCGTTCTTTTCCATCGTTCATGAAGCATTCTCCATGAGAAAATAAAGTTTAATAAATCTGCTCGCTCGTAGAGAATGCTTTTAAAACGATGGAAAAGCATGATAGAGCAATATGCAAATTTCTCTTCCATTCCTTGATTAGATTTTCTTTTAATTTATATTACCGCTTTATTCCTATCAACATTGCAATTGTGAAAAATAATTGGGTTTTTTTTTTGCAGAACGAGTAAATCGTACTGCAATGAAGGGGGAATCGATTTTTCAATACGCACGAGAACTCGGCCATCCTCGCGTCCGATAGGCTAGCGAGAATTGGCAAGGGGGTAAAAAAAAAAAAAGAAACGATGATAAAGCAGTGAGAGCATTTCATAAATTTTAATCCTGAATTTTGGTGAGAGCTGACATCGAACGGCAGGCTTGGTAGTGATTCGCTGAGAGCGAATAACGAGGATTTGAAGGGAAAAAAGAAGAAGCGAATGATGAAGAGAAACAATGAAGAAGAGTGCTGAGAAGTATGAGCCGGGTTGCTTGCGAAAAAGGAAAACGAAACCTATAAGATGTAGCTACTTCCTTCCCTACCCTTATTGCTTTCTCTCTTTCTCTTTTTCTTGGGTGATCTGCGGAGAAGAGAAGAGGTCGTTGAAACACTTACGTATAAATCCTTACTGTGAAAGTAAGAAGAGGAAAGGAGCGGAAAACGAGCGAGAAGAGGAAAGTAGTGGTGAAGTGATGGTATATAAAGAAAGTTAAACTTTTCTTTGTGAGTTTTACGACGTCGCAATATATTAAGGATTTGATTCTACCGAATAAGCGTTAGAGTTACGTGAAATATATCCCCCCCCCCTCCCCTCCCACCCCGGGGATATCAACATTTATCCGGGTGTGTCAAGTGTATAAGACAACACGGATGAAAGTTTTTGAAGGGCACTATGATACTCAAAGTTATGAGAAACACCAAGAGAGACCGATCGACAACACACTTTTGCAGATCGTTTCACTTTTTAGCTGCTAACGTTCAACTGCGTTTATTTTTTTAAAGTTGAGTTCTTCGTAAGGAAAAAAGGTCAAGATACATTATAAAGGATTGAGGAAATCATAACTTTCCGTCGTTTGTGAACATCGTGAACTCTGCTATTATAGTTAACGATAATATTATGGCTAATAATTTGGCTGCATCGTGAATAAGATAGAAAAAATGGAATTTGAGCTCGTTCCAAGAATTTTTTCAGGATTTTTCAACTAGCTTTCCTGATTAAGCGACTAAAATGTGCATCTCGGCGATCAAAATTTAAATAAAAGACTGAAATTTAATGGGTTCGGATAAATAGAAAAATGCAAATCGAACGAAATAATTCGCTCTTTTTTTCTTCAATACATAAACAAGATGACAATGCGCTAACTGTACGGTGGAGGCACCAGTTGTTAGCCTTGTAAGGCTACCTAATTCAATCGAAGCTTTATAGAAAGAGAAAGTTGTACAGGAAGTATCCATCCCAAGTTTTATTCTAAAGTATTAATTTTTAAAAAATCGCGTTTCAGCGTATCTTATCAATTTACTGGTACACGAGTACTTTTTTTTTCATCCCTCAGTGTACGATGACAATTTTCGTAAGCATGCCATTGATTTCCATCCACTCACTCTGGTTGAATCATTTTATTCAACTCTCGGATGCTGAACATACGCAGGGTCTTTATTGACCGCAAGCAAAAGATGGATATTGAGATCGATTTTAGGATAGCTAGCGCGAGGATTTTCTGACATCATTAATTTCGAATCTAAAATTAGAATAATGAAATAAAAATACCGGAATCATCGAGCTTGGGTGATGGAATTCGGTGCACGTAAGGATTTTCTCGTTTCCGGAGTAGCGTGAATAAAAAATGTACAAGCAGTTTCAGCCACAATTATGGGAACCAACATTAACATCGATTAGGTATTCGAGTATTACGGATCTTTGATGAAAATATTTCATAATTCAACATCTATTTTCACTGCTTAACAACAAATCGTGAATTCACAAAGTGCTCAAAGTTGAAATCCAAAAATCTCAAACCCAAATCTACGTCAGCAATGACGCATTATCGAGTGCCCTGAATTCCAAAACACAAGGCGGAGGCCTGCCTGGATCGAAAGGAGGTTCTCCTGTACCCTCGAAGACCTCCTTTAAATCAAAATGTCTAGTTTCTGCGACTCTCGTTGGTTCATCCGGAGTCTGACAAAACTTACATAATATACGTCGTATCCTCCTTTGACTCCTCAATACTCTCAAGACTCGATCAACTCTCGAAGAGAGTTCGAGGTTTTGAGGAGGTTTTGAGGAAGCGTAAAATTTTGTCTCGGGAACACAAGAGCTCTCTCGTTATTATACCTTGTACCTGAAGGACAAATCACTCCGATCTATTATACTCTGTTAAGTCTGCATGGTGCATTCTCTCTTCTTCCCATCCTCCAACACTCTAGGGTCTCATCCATCAGTATATATATCTGTATTATATATATGTGCCTGAGGGATATGAATAAATTTGAATAAAATTAAATTCTCAGTGCCTCGTTTACTTTTTCCATAGCTTTTTGCTGACTAAAGCTAGCTCACTACCCTGTCACTCTTGGTCTTACGCACGGTCCTGCCTCATCGTTTACGTATAGATGTATAACGATGACCACTCAATATTTAAAATAATATAAAACAACCCGCGCACGGTTTCGTAAATTCTTGATTTTTCCTTCGCACCTTCTTTCTCGAGAAAAAGAAGAGGATACATTCAATGCAGACGGATAGCGTAACAGCTTGTCCCGCAGTGAATACTCGAAGCAATGGCTAAAAGACCCCAACCGAAGCGAAAGTACAATTACAATAATAACTTTTATACTCGTTCCTTCTTCCCTTCTCGTTATTCAGATTCTCCAATCCGATCTCTTCAGTCTCGTTTAATGTTAAAACAATGAAGAGACAGAGAGACTTTTATAATTTATTCCTCGTGCTCTTATCTGCTCAGTTGGAAAGCCGAATGAACAAGCGGAGACATAAGAGAGAGAGAGAGAGAGAGAGAGAGAGAGAGAGAGAGAGAGAGAGAGAGAGAGAGAGAGAGAGAGAGAGAGAGAGAGAAAGAGGGAGAGAGAGAAAGAGGGAGAGAGAGACAGAGAAAGAGAGAACGAGAGAAAGCAAGACAGAAAGTGTGTAGAGGATCCTCGAAGGAGATAGATGTGAAAATGAAAAAAAGGACCGTTGGGAATGGAAAAAAAATGAGTCACACATTAAGTGCCCAGCGAGAAAACTCCTCCTCTGACACTTGTGATGCTCCGCTCTTGATTTTTCTCGCACACATATGCATATGAAAGTATAGCTCTCTTCTCGTGAAATGGAGGTGAGAAAAATCCCTAGCACGAGTCCCGGGGTTTATGCAGCTTGAAATATCACTCGTCTTGTCATTTTCCGCGGTCAATGGGCAAAAAAATATAAAAAGAACATGGAAAAAAAAAACCCCGAAGAGGGAAAATATCTCCTTTTTCCGGTATACGGTTCTACAAAGCACCGGAGTTCGAGAGAGCAAGGAAAAAGGAGGGAGTATCACCACGGTTAAACGCTTTTTCTCTTCTCAACGATTTTCTTGACAAGCGTATACTCGCGGCGACTGTCGCGAAAGAATTCGTTTACGGTGAGTCCGATATAAGCGAAACAAAAGTTCAAAGTTTGCCGAACAAAAGTAAGAAAGCGGAACGAAGGATCAAAGAGGCTCTGCGGAACTTTGCGGAGTGCTCGGTTCGATCGTGGTTTTAACACACAGATAAGTAATTCTGAGAAACTCGGACATGCACTCGAGTCGAGACGTGGCTCGCGAGACAAAACCTCGAGGAGGGAAAAGTCGCTGAAAAGTCCGGCTATTCGGTCTTCGAGGAGCGTCAGGAGAATGGCGATGACAAACTTGCGTTAAAATTTAGTTAGTATTTTTTTTTTTTTTCATTCATTCAGCCATTATTCTTTCTTTTATTTCTAAATCTCTATAACGATCTTGCCGATTTATAAGCGGCGTCAATGGATTTAACAGTCAAAGTAGAACGCTTCATTATTATTATTTGTATTATTATTATTATTTTCGTATTTAAAAACATCCGAGCGTTTCACAGTATTTATTCTCGAATTTTTTTCATCAACGACTGCTGTCATCGATAATATTCATTAGTGAAACGATGGAGAATCTCTGAATCAATGGTGTGAATTATACTTATTTATGAGAAAAAAAATGTAAATCTTCGGAATTTGGCATAGCTCAGTGAAACTATTTCTATACAAAATTCTTTGTCAATGATTACGTATACAGCTAATTGCTATTGGTCGATGCATAAAAACTTGTGAGAATTACTTTTTTTTTTTAATTTCGTGTTCACAACTAGGATATTACTTATTCAGCATTGGGCTACTTGTTATCGTTGCTATCAGAGATACAGCTTGCTCGTTCCGATGGATATGGCAAGCTCTTTCCTAGATTATTCTAGAGCTCCGTTAGCCAGGCTCGATTAGCATAAATCTTGTAGTTAAAGCGACGAAAAGAAAATCGAGTATCGTGGAAAAAAGACACGCTAGTAAGCGGATAAGCCAAGCCATGTGCAAGCGTAAAATTGCCTCTCGGCACTCTGACATTTTATTTTTAAATTTCATCGAAGCATATATACTATACATACTGTGTGTGTGTATCTGCATATTTTTTTTAATCTTCATTTCTCGAGCTCGAAAAGAATTCCACTAATATCTTCGTGTTTATCGTAAAAAAGATTAACCGTGTTTTCAGGGTCTTATTACATTTCTTTCGGATGGCGAAAATTTTTAATCTTGGGAGAATGCAGTAGTTTATTATTGGAAGGAGAAAATGGAAGAAATGTATCGTGAAACCAGGGGAGGGGGAGAGAGAGAGAGAATGAGAGGATTTACCAAAGGAAGAGAGAGAGTGAGAGAATTTAGCTAAAAAAAATCTTCGAGAAGAATGCGAAGAAGAAAATAAGATCTCCGACCAAGTAGATTTTCATCTTTCATAAGAACGAATATGATTGCTTCTTCTCGGGCATATTTTTCGACTATCCTGAAAAATTCAGGGAGACAGTGTCACAATAATGCGACGAAATATATTTGGGAGCTAGATTCACCAGAGAAAAGCTGGGGAAAAGCTCACTCAGATCCACTGTTTATTCGCGGTGAGCTTAGAATTATACCGGACCCGATGGTCCACACGAAAGTTCTGTGCGAAATGACTTTCAATTCGTGAGACCGAGAAATAAATTCGATCCATGAGAATCGATCTTTTTCCAATTATTTTCGTATCAATAATTTTGATCATTCAGGTATCTTAAATTAATTTTCCTTGATTCGAATTCAATTAATTTCATCCATCTGCCTGTTCTAACTCTTTTTTTTTTTTCATTAATCAGTATGTGCGAAGATTTTTTTTTTTTCGTCTTTCCTTGCAATAAATATTTCAGCCTCTTGGGACATCGCGGGACAACTCGAGGGAAACGATTAAGCCAGGGAGTGAGGATCCAGTAAATGTTTACACAAGAGAGCTCGCGTTTCGTGACACGCGAGGATAATTCTTCTTCGTTGGTTAAACCGCGCGCCAATCAAGAGCCGGCTTAAAGAGGATAATGCGAGATAATTCCGAGCACGGGAGAAAACGTGAGAAAGATCAGAGCTACTGAATTCCTTTTAATTTGTCGAATTTAACGCCCGTGTCAGCAAAAACGAGAATGACCGAGAATTAACCAAAAGATCCGTTTTTTTTCTTCTTCATATATTGCGCAATGATTTTTCACCACAAAAATAATTATTGAGAAACCAAATTCATGAATGAAAGGAAGTCAATCAAGCCAGATCCCAAATTAACGTAATAAAAACGATTTGTTTTTCTTCTTTTCATGAAGAAATATGGAATCCCAAAGAGATGGGAATTATAATGTTGCGTGTATGAAAATTTCAATCAATGATAATTATATTTTAACGAACGAAGGGCAGAGAGGGCCCTTTGAAGAAATTCCAACATGCTCAATCAACAAAACCGAGAAAAAGAAGCCTTGAATGTTGTGTGGTTCGAGGAGGATCTTACCAAGCTTGGAAACTGAAGACCAATGTTTTCGAAATCTTTACGAGAATTCGAAAGATATAACGAATATAATATATGCAATAAGAATATCATAACCTTCAATGAGAGAGAAGTCACGAAGCAGACTAAAAAAAAAAAAAAAAAAAAAAAAACTCAAGTGAGAGATTCACGAGGGTTTCGTGTTGATTTCAGTATATTCCCCACACTAGTCAGATACATAAAATATAACGAAAGTTTTCAGTTATGCGTTTGAAATGTACTCCGTTCCGTTTCCATCTTTTTTTCAACATTTATTTATTTTATTTTTTTTTTTTTCTCGACGATAACTTGGAGTAAATTAACTTTTAAATGGCAAAATTCAGGCGACACGATCTACGCGGTGGATAAAAAAAAAAAAAAAATTAAACGGAAAAATGATGAATGAAACGAAAGCATGAGGAAAAATCGTGGAAATATATCGTGGAGCATGAGAAAATACGAGAAAGCTGGGTATACCGTGACGTTTATAGCGCGTAGCTTGTTCCAGGATTAATATCCGGCTGCTACAATCAAGCCAGGGCGCGCAGAGAAGAATCCTTCGGGCGTAACGTATATCCGGAGCGACCTTCGGGTGCAAAGATACTTCGATACAATGGGTTTTTGGAGAGCTTTTTTATTTTTTATGTATAATTGCAGCCGGAGGACATCGCAGCGACGTTTCACGAAAGGAAGAATTCTAGATAACAGGGGATCAGTAGAATTCGAGATTCCTCCTATTGAAAATGATTTTACGATAAGATAAAAAGGATCTTTGTATGAAAATACTGAAAGATTTTGTATTCTTCGCTGCGTAGGCACAGAAGAAAATTTATATACGAAGAGCGAAACGAGACAACACTGAAAAACCATTATCGTGAGAGAGAGAGAGAGAGAGAGAGAGAGAGAGAGCAAAAAATTTTCACGTGACAGGTCGGTGATTGATGAAAATTGAATTTTTTTGTTTTTTTTTTTTTTTTTTGAGTTTCTCACGGTAACTCCGTTGCGAGGATTCCTTCTTTTTCGAGGCATAAATTTCCATATGCCCCACTGTCACACGCACGTGTAAAACGATATATCTACTGAACATGATAGGGGCATGTATGTATATACAGAAATACGGCGTCGAGGGGGGTTTTATTTTTTTTATTTTTTTAACGGAGAATAGTCCTCCGGTTATTCTCCGAGGAGTTGTAGTCCTAGCACGGCGGTCACATCTTACATCACC